>JALBWW010000007.1:17338034-18538034 GCA_023212625.1 Styphnolobium japonicum
ACATCATTTTCTTATATAGAAAGAATGTTATGACACTCAAGATGTTGAGCATTCTGTTTTGTCATAGCAGATTTCTCTTTATTTGTTTATTTCTTTTTATAGAACTTCTCTTGTATAGTTTGTAATATCTCTTCCAAAGGATGATTTTGGAAGCAGCCTATTGTAACTCATAAGAAACATGAGAGAAAATTTACGATGAAAAATCATTAAGATTATAACAAACCATAATTAACATCCTTTCCTAAGTTTTTCCTACAACTAACAGTTTTCCAAGCAAACTCTATGGCACTTAAGAGTCTATTCTCAGTTATTCATGCTTCTAGAATCTTAAGTTTTTGAATCAACTCATCCATCAAAATTGCAAAACAAACAAGAGAAAAAGCTTTAGCACTCTTTTTACTTTTTTGTTTGTTTCATGCTCTATGGTTCAAGTTCCTAATGTGGCAACCTAATGGCTCTTGGAATTTGGAAACTCATTCATCACTGTAGTCCACGTCAACCGGCTTGCCTGGTTCTCTCATGTAGTCTTTTGTAACTGGTAGCTTCCCCTTGTATTAATAACATCTTTGTCAATAAAATTAATAGCTTGATAAGACAACAAAGTTTTTCTAGTACATAATACTTCTAACTTATAAATTCTAAGTTGAGCATACAACTGGACTATTTCTATTAAGACTTGTTTTGTATTTCTTTACATATATTCAAGTTGGTGAGCTGGAATATTGAAGTTTCCACTTTGATGTAAGCCTAGCTAAGAGCATAGAGCACTTCCATAACTTGAAAGTTTCTGTCATCTAAATTTGCTTTGCCTGGAACTGTGACTACTTCCTTGTACTGATAATTAAATTTTGAGAGAAGAACCCATTCATCTTTTCTCTTAACTCTTTTGCCTCTTGTCCTCCCTTGTTTTTTTATAGGTTTACCTTATGTCTCACTTGTTTAAATTCTAACAGGTAGATATAGACATTGATCTTGAGTCTTCTCAATCATTCCCTATCACAGAAGAAATGAGAATCAAAGCAGAGAAGTTAAGGTTTTATGGCCTTTCTCACTATTTCTATAGCAGTTGTTAGTTTTTGTTGTTGTTTTTTGTTTTTATGTAAGCACTTGTTCCATTTTGAGATGTTCAAATTGTCTAATTATTGACAAGTCACAACTATATATAATATATTTCATATGATGCTTTAATTTAATTTGATAATGGGGAGTTTCCAACACATATGTCTCCTTTTCTAGTTGCTTCCTATTTTCACTGTTGTTTCTCTGTTGCAGGGAACATGAGCGTAAGAGGAAAGAGGATGAAGAAAAAAAATTGGAGAGAGAAAGGGAGAAGGTACATTAATTTAATAATTTCTCCTTATTTAACAACTTCTTATCTCTTGTTTAGGATTTCTCCCCCATATATTTGCTTTATGACATTGTACAATGATTGCATTGGAGAGAAGTTACAAATATGCTAAAAACTGCAAATCAAATGTTGCAATTGTCAAATTCTTGGTTTATGCAGGATAAGTTTGAGAATAAAACTACTGAAAGGATAGAAGAATTTCTGTTGATCCCCCATCTCTGTCTAACTTCGTACAGCTAGAACCTCACATACAAAGATACTACTTTTCAGTCTTATTTGTGCATAGCGCCTAAATTTCACCAGACAATGAATAAGAAAAACTTGAAATGCAACCAGATAGTAGAATGATATCACAAAAGATAGCAAAATATGAACTCTAGGCTATAAATAACTTCAAATTGAATTTGGCTTGCAAGTGACAGCTTGCAAGAGACCTGATTACTGACCTAGGCTTTAGCCAATCAGGTGCAGACTGGTTTTCTTTGGAAAATATATTTGACCAAAATAACATAAACAATTGCATGCACATTGATCAATCTAAAGAGGGAAGGAAAATTTTGAAACAGTTGTCCTAGTATTTGCTTAGAAATAGAAGATAATGAGCATTTTCTGCCAGCTCTATAATTAAGATTAATCACTGTTGCACTTCAAAATGACTGCTTGCCAATGAAATTGTCATACTGGAAGTCTGAGGAGACAAGTTTAAAGATAACTGTAACTGTGCCTCTTCAGGTGAAAGTCCATTGCGTTTGAAAACAACAGAAGCTTGCAAATACCATATATCAAACTGAACACTACTTTATATTCGAAATGTTAATATCAAGATTGGGGATGATGAGGATCAAACTATACAATGCCAAAGAACTACAACCACTTCATTAAATAGGTTAAGATGTAAAGTACATGCCAAGAATCCCTTCCATGCAAAAGCCTCTTACACATCCTTCAATGTGAAAGCTCATTATGTTTATAACATGGACAAAGCGCAACCTTGTTCTGAGGCTTAAGACTTCCTTGCTCTGAATTTGGGTATGTGACAGGAGAAAACTCGGATTGATTTTTAGACAATTTGGAAAAAGAGGCTCAACAAGGGCCCAATAATAGCTTTTATATATCTAACAAATAATAGTTTTCTAGCCTTTTAAAATGTAGTCCCCGTATATTTGTTTTTCCTAATAGAATCACATGTGTGGCATTAAACCTTGATATCTGAAATGGACTTAATATTGATTCTGTAGTTTGGACAATCTAGAAGTCTTGCCTAATTGATTAGAGATAAGATCTTTCTTCCAAGAATTTTACATAAAACTAGGTGCTCATTTCAATTGGATCCTCATATGCAGCTCCCCTCAAATATCTGTCAAACTCCTTGTATTTTTATTATACCCTTTTTAAGCCTTTTACATTTTGTTTTAGATAAAACCATCAAACTTTTGGAAGTTCCTTCTTCAAATGCTTATATTTAATTTCTTTTCTCTTAAAATAGTGCAATATCTGTTGCAAGTACATTGCATTTATGTTATATAATTTATATATATGTCATGATCCGATCTTAGACCATGACCGGCGCACAGGTTAAGTCAACTCAACACTTGCCTAGCATGGCAAGCCTAACTAAAAATGCTGAAAAACTGCTTTAAAAAAACTTAGAAAAAGGCTACCGAAAATTCGGCAAAGTTTCCCCTAAAAATTGAACTAACCAAAATTTTAAACTCAACTTGAAAAATAGCAAAATCTTTGAATTTCAACAAGCATGAGTCTTTCTCATGCACCAGCTATACATATACATATATACAATCAAAATCAGCTTTACAAAATATTACACAACTAGGGTAATAATACTATATACAACTCAATAGAATTTATAATACTATCCCCTATAGCTGCAAAATACTGGAGTCCAAATACAACACTATACGACAACAATAATAGAGATATACCAAAAGACTATAAGCCTGGGGAACAGCAAATCTCACGAATCAGCTACTCAGCTGTCTGCGAATCTGAATTAGAAAAGAATGAAATGGAGTGAGTCACACAGACTCAGTGAGGGAGTAATAAACTAAGTGAACTGGAAGGGAAACAAATAATAGCACAAATATTTAAACTTTCTAACAAGCTCTAAACAAACTAACTGATGAAAATAAAATTTATAAACGAAACTATTATGTCAAATACTTTATTTTCTCAAAACTATGCATAAACATAAATTTCTTTTAAAAATTCTAATCATCAATAATGCAATTCATATGGGTACCACTGAAAGAACTATAATACAAGTTGGGGAGTTAACTCTACTCAACATACCAATTCTCATGCTCATCTCAAGCTAGGGGCCATGCCTCACCCGGCACAAATATTGTGGTTAAGGTCCGCTCACCCTACAACCACGTAAAGGGCTAAGGGTTCTCTCAACCAATAGCAAAACTGAAACAACTGGCCTTGCCAGATCTGTCTATATATATTTGTATCAACTATGTGCACATAGGCCGTTATATCTCTTCGCTAACGGCAAACGGTGTTCTAACACGTAACCCATAATGGATGTTGAAAACATAATATAAAACTACAATTCTCAATAATAAAAATCTGAAATTATTTCTAAATATCCAGCTAGACTTTCACTTTAATAATTATAAATAACAACTCAAATAGTTTATAGCTAAAATATAACCTTCATAATCTTTAATATTTCCCAACACAAAAAGGAATTAAATTTAATTAAGTCGCTCGTTGTAATAAAACTTCATTTGAATAAAAATTCAAATATTCTTGAAAAGTTTGTTTCCCCAAATAAAATAGTAAAGATGCCACTAAGTAAATTATCCACTCACAGAAATGAAGAACTAGTCTCAACTATCTCCAACAGCTCCTGTGGAGGCAAGTGGAGTAGTATCTTGTGAATCTGCTCACAAATAAAAATATTTTAATAAATCTAGATAACCTTTTTCCTAATATAACTTAAGCAGAGACTCTAAGATTTCTAAATTCTTTTAAGAAACATAAAATTTCTACTCCAATCTAACTCCAAATTCTCTAACCACCCCTTAGAAATTATCATCCATCATTATTTTGTCATCATTTCCATAAAATATAATTACCCACTATATTTTAGAGTTCTCATGACTTAAAGATATAAAAAGAGCAAAAACTCAAAGATTAATAACTCATCTTATGCTCTAAAATCAAGTGGGTGCTAGCAGATTTAATGATCTAGAGCTCTCTTTACCTTTCTCTCTGTCTCTCTCTTTGTCTCTTTCTCTCTTTCTCTTTCTCTCTCTCGCTCGTCTCGCTTTTCTTTCTCACAACACTTCTGTTCATCACCGTCATGTTACATTTAGATTTTTTTTTAACTTGAAAGGTAAAATTACCAAATTATCCTTAAAAACAATTGTCTTCCCCTTTATATCCCTGCCCCTGCTTTATCTGCCGTTACAATATATATATATATATGACAAGGGTCTATTTATTTTCCTCTAGGATTATCTTTCACCAATACTTATTGAACCAGAATCTTATTTTGGTTTAAAAACCTGCACATGCTAATCATGTGGGATCAAGCTATGTATACACCCTTTCGTTTCATAAAGTTACCAAATATGGGTTAAGATAAAAGTAATTTTTCTCCACTAGTTCAACCCAATTTGGTGGATGTTAACCTTTAATGTACTTAGTTAAACAGTTCAGATCACAAAATTGTCCTATTAATGCTGATGAGGATGAATCCTGTCAGTAACGATGAGCCCTCACCCTCTTGGAGATTATCCCTATAAAAATCAAAGCTGCTATTGTTGATTGGTTTATAAATGATAGATATTTTATGCTTCAATTATTATTGTGTGAGCTAACCGTATCTTAAAGAGTTTCTTGCCACTAGAACTGGTTGGTTTTCTGTAATCATAAAGGTAGTTGAGATTTTCATTAGTTTGCTTTTAATCTCTCGCAGTTAGCCCTTAGATGTGCTAACATGGATTTTTATAATCATTTTATTGCAGGAGAGGATTCAAGCAGGTAAGAAACTCCTTGAGGCAAAGCGAATTGCTGAAGAAAATGAAAGAAAACGGTATCTTAATATTCAGTAATTGCTTCAATTCTATTTCTGTATGGGAATTAGTTATTCCAACTTATGTATGTCCTATTATCAGGAATTTATCCTTGCGAAAAGCAGAAAAAGAAGAAGAGAAAAGAGCAAGGGAGAAAGTTCTCAAGAAACTAGAACATGATAAGGTAGACAACTAATTTTCTAAATATTGACTGTAATGGTTAGGATCACAACTTTTGATACACTGTATTGTGTTTGAAAATATTCTTTTTCATAATTATTTAAAGTCTTCACCACAGGGCCTGAATGATACTATATGTAAAATCTTATTCTATAGGAGCTTACTTAATACCATAACTGCTCTATAACTATATATATATATATATATTAGACTCTTTTAATTTATTAGCTCTCTAAGGGTTCTTAGTGCTACCCTATTAACTAAACATCATTCTGTAAAGTATTTTCTTCTTGAATGATTCTCTACTCTTACTTTAAGAGGAACCATTTCTTGATTCTGCACTACTTGGTATTTTAACAGAAGTGTTAATGCAAGCAGAGATTTCACACTTAAATTATGAATACTTCAATGTGAACCGTAATACTCAGTTATAAAACCTAACTTTACTTGATTAGATCAGAAATAATTTATGAGGGACTTCATCTATAGGTTGCTGTTCTTAACACTATTTTCCTGATTTGCATGAGAATTTACAATCTAAAGGATTTAAAGTCTAGTGGCTAATGTTGTATAACTTAGATTACAATCCTCAAAATAACCATTTCTTTCATAACAGATTTAAATGCAAAATCCTATGTTCAACTTCCAAAATCTCAGCATCACATATGTACATATAGGCAAACTACACTGGATGGCTAATCCTCATTTCTCCCCTGTAGCTTAGGGAAAATAGCCTGACCTGGAAGTTACACACACAAACTCGAAGATGAGATTAAAATAATCTCAGTAGCTAGTTAGCTTAATTAAAAACAGATTAGTTCATCCAGAATACAAGTACTTCCAGTATTCATTTAACAAAAAGAGATGATAAAAGACATAACCATCCTACAGTGCCATATTTGTGTGCAGAACAATGAAGTCTGTAACTTACAGAGAAGTAAACTTCTCGAATATTAGCACCCTGTGGTGCAACTGGCCAGTACATAGGGAATTAACCACCCTTTTGGGTTAATCTTGGTCCCACATTGGAATAAAAGACTCACTCGAGATTTATAACCAAGAACATGCAACTGTATAATTATTAACATAACAGAATTTCATGCAAAAAACAACAAGAACTTAATGCAACTTGTATTTACTAGCTACCTTAGATATGAAGTGGAGCAAGGACTGAAAGTGGTCCATGGTTTGCCACACTTCACAGAACCTGCTGCACTAAAGTGAAACAGAATTTGGTTTGATAGAGAGCTCTAAGAGCTGGCTACCCTTTGTTCATTAGCAATGGTGGCAGAAAATGAATAGTGCAGGGACATGCAGTCACTTACTCTCGATTACCATAATCTTCTTCCATTAAGCAGAGAAATTTTTCCTTCTTTTCCTTCTCTTCCCTTGTTCCCCAAATGTAGCTGAGTGTGTTTTGTGCTAGCAGTGCATATGGGAGGTGTGTCATGTGTGAGTGTCGAGCTTGCATGTAAATGTGTTGTGTTGTGTGTGTGTTAGTGACAGCGAAGTGCCTAGGTAAGATAGATGGTTAGTGGGAAATCCCACTAACTCTACTTTATTCCCTTCAAGTTAAATACCTAACTTACCCCTCCAAATTCATTATTAGTTATGCCTAAATGTATAATTAAGCATTTACATGTACATGTTTCTGTCTTGCTAAATTTCCTTGTACACTTGTAAACCTAGTTAACTCATACAAATTTGACTAAATAATTAAATTTAACTAATAATTAAATTACAAGGTAAAAGTACAGAAATTCCATCTAGTAAGAAAATTTTACTCTCTTTTTACTTGTATAAACAAAAGAAGGAAATACCTGAATGTTATACTATATCGATTTGTGGAAGTTAAAATCTGTTTCCATTGTGTTAATATTACATAGTAATGCAGAAAATCAGTTAATAAAAAACACAGGAGAAATTGTAGTACCTTACACTTGCATTGACTTCAGGGAGATTGTACAAATATCAATTCCAATAAAATAAATAGATGGACTAACAAGTGAATCTTCTTTGTCTTTTTCTCCGTTATTTTCTGATATTTACACTTGAATGCCAATATGGTGTCTTGTTGTAAAATGACTTTTTGGTGTTTGAAGTACAGGAAGAAAAAAAAAAGATATAAGTGTTACTTTTGATGAAAGGTGGCTATGACAAGTTTAACAATTGGTGTCTAATGATTTTGGGGCTGGCCACCAGTTTTCAGAAATGGTTTCTTGTGATATTCTTTAACAAGAAGAAATGATAGCAGTTTGGTAGTTGATGGTGAATAGAACAGGAAGATATGTGGCTCAAGCTTGCTCTAGAAGATGAATTTAACCTTGAAAGGAGGATTCCATTCCCAGAAGAGTTTAGTTTTTTGGTTGATTGTTTTTCCAAACAACAACTTGTGGAGACTATATTTTAGCAAAACATTTTTTAATTGAAACAGAGCAGATTATGATAAACTTCCTTTATTGTTTGACATTTACACATAAAGGAACTTGAAATAAAAGAAGGGGGTGCGGGTGGGTCATCCACCAGTAAAAAGTAGCATGTTCAATGTCTAAGTTGGGATATAGTTGTGAGATATGATAACATTGGAATAGTCTTCTCAAAGTTTTTTATCAGCATTAAAAGAACTAACCTCTAGAAAACTTCCAGAACGATTTTATTTTAAGTGCAACTATTATGAAAATACTCCCTTTGAAACCATTTGTATCCATATTCCTTGACAAGATGAAAAAGTTCTGTTTAAATCCATAATTCTGTGATATACTTTCAGAATTGCTTTCTGAACACCTAGCAAGGGAGGTTACAAACACATGTGACTGTCACAGCAGTCACCTTAAATACTTTGCAGTCAATATTCTTCTGTGTATATCCTTTTAGGCACTCCTCAACGTTGAAATGGTTCCATGTTTGAATATCTCTTCAGTTAAATAGAAGGTCTAAACTTGGATTGCCTCCAGAAGGCCATGCAACTGTGAGATCATCTGCTATTGCGATACAGAAGGAAAAGGTATGATTAAGATCTGTTTTTATGTTATACTGAATTGATAGTTCCTTGTATTTCATAATCTGATAACTAATTTTCTTTTCAGTTTCCCTTTTTACCCTGCTGTTGCATAAGTCTTCTAACATTCAAACACTTTTTACTTTAATGGAAATAGCAGAATTCGAAGCCTGTTTACACAACTGAAAAAGTTGAGGACTTGAGAGAATGTCTGAGGTCTCTCAAGCGTAACCACCAGGTGAATCACTTCTGTCTTAATCCTTTAACATATCTTACTAGTAATTGATCTAACACAGGAATTGGCGGGTCATTCTGTTAGATTTTTCTAGGCTCATGTGCATCACTATGTAACAAATAATGACTACAAAGGTTAAAAGGAAAAAATAAAAAGAAACAAACACTTGTTATACATTCTCATCGAGTGATTTTGTTCATTTGTGCACTTATATTGTTCATAAACCTTCACGTTTCCTTTCTTACCTCAAAGCTTTGTGTCTTTAGTTCATAGATTCTTTCATAGAAACAAAAAGAAGTGTCCTAGTTTTCCTTCGTAAAACTTATAGCATACTTGGGCTCATTTTCATTAGTGAATAATGATTTTCTTGGATACATCGGGAGAAAATTCATTCTGTACTGCTTCACAAAATAGACTCATTTTGACTTGTGAAAGCATATGCTGTGAAGATTCATATTGTTGCATGCCAAGGTATAGTTTTTGTGATAAATATTCTTGATGAATGGAGATTAACTTACAGGCTTCTCTATAGACATACGTGTCTGAGAATATGACCATGTATGTCATAGCACTGAATTGGAATTATTATTTTGTAAGCTTTACAAACACTCATACCTAAGTAAGTGGTTTGCTTGCTCTCCACCAAAGGAGGCGATGCTAGTTTGATCCCCTCCCCTCCCAAAGACCAAAAAAACACTCATACCTAAGTCTTGACCTGGTGGTCTTTGCTTAAGTTTTATATGTCAGCACTTTTGATCATAACACGAGAATTAATGAGAAGAAGTGTACATTCTGAAAACATCAGTCCAAATTATGTCAGGAAGTCTAAAAGCATATTTTATTTTGCTTCCCAAATTAATGGAATACATGCCTTGCCATAGGTTTCTGATAGAAATGTTACTATCAATAGCAGTACTTTTTTTCTTCAAATGTTTCATTTATCATTTTTCATATTCTCTATAGGGTGAGCATGCCAGAGTCAGAAGGGGCTTTGAAACACTTCTAATTTATGTTGGAAATGTTGCTAAGAATCCCAAGGAGGAAAAATACAGGAAGATCCGACTGAGCAACCCATTATTCCATGTAAGACTTTTTTTATTCGTTAATCATAAGAATCTGTGTTCTCTGGAACCTTTGATTAAGTATTTTAGATTATGATATTTTTAGCCCCATTAAGTAGTTAAGTCAGGCTGATCTGTTTAGTTGCTTGTTTGAGGCTGAGTGGTGAAAGTTTGTGGAGCACCTGAGTGGTAGGTTCCTTGTGTTTAATCTTATATATTAAGCAATAATTTTAGTTAGAACAGTAAGAGCTGTATAAATGAGTAGAAACATTTTTTAAGCTCTGTTGTCCTGGTTATAGTGACAGAACTTGTCTGACACAGCCAAGTCCTTCACTTGGTGAAACATGACTTTGTAGTGTTAGCTTTATTTGGTAAGCGTCTCCCTTAGGATTTGTGGGCTTAACATCCCGGCCCCATGGCGCCCCTTAATGCTTGATGTGGTTATGAGAAGCTATGAAGAAATAAAGTTGCACCCTTGCCATTAGTTATAGCTTTTGGCTTATTAGTAAGCGTTTGATCCAACATGTAGGATTCATTCTCTAGTATTGGAGTCATGTTGCAATGGTGATTGGAAATTTAGCTTTCAATCACTAGGAATTGTTGAGGAATGTGCCAATCTCATTGAGGAGAGGACATGTCACTAAAAAAAATTAGTGGATACTTTAAGAAGCTAGTTTTATTGTACATCTCATGCTAAAATTATTTTAGAGTTTCCCATGCTAATGAATATGCATTTTTGTCTCCAAAAAAACAATATGCTTAGAAGGGTTGAATAAGAAGTATGAAAACTGAGAGCAGTTACACAGCACAAATGTGTTTTTATTGGCTATTTTGTTCTATTCAGTCTTTGTGCACCCCATGCTAGAATTGTTTTAGCATTTTCCACAACATCAAATGTGCATCTTTATCTACATAAACACAAAGTGCTTAAAGTAGGGTTAATTATGCAGCATCAAGATTCAAGAGTATTACATTGCCTTGAATATATTTTTATTGGTTATGTTTTTTTTTACCTACTATTTTAACAGGATAGAGTTGGAAGTTTAAATGGCGGTGTAGAGTTTCTTGAGCTCTGTGGTTTTGAGAGAACGGGTGATTTCTTGTATCTTCCTCATGAAAAGGTTGACCTGGCAATACTAAATTCAGCTGGTGTTGTGTTAAATTCTGCAATGACAAATCCTTTCTTTGGAGTTTTAAGTACTTAACTCATAATTAATTTTCAGTGAACATCAGTCTGAAATTAATGTGGAAATTGGGTTGCTCAAAGCAAAGCATTTCCTCTTAGAGAACTGATGTATATGTTTTGGACTCCCTTATCAAGCATAGATATTGTGTTACACAAATGTTAAGCTTGGGAATGAATGCAAATTATTTTATTGATTTAACATCACATTTTTTTATTGTTATAGGTCTTGAATTGAATAGAGGAATTGCCTTTTAAATTTATTGATCGTTGACCTTTCTAACTTTTCTTTCTCTCCTTTCTGATGCTGAAATTGTTAAGCTTTTCAGACACTAAAGCTCCTAATTGAGATTCTAGAAAGTAGAAACTCACTTCCTGGTTCTTTGTCAAGGTGCTCTTCACTCAAATTGGGATTTTATTAGACTTGGACATATTTCTAATCTCCTCATATGAATAATGTCAGTGGTGTATAGCACTTACCAGGTTATGAGGTTATGCTATGCATGGCCAATTTTACTGCATACTTAGATTTTGTTCTCTTCAATGTACTTACTGAGCATGGCCAGCTTTACTGTATACTTAGATTTTGTTCTCTTCAATGTACTGATTGAGCATGGCCAGTTTTACTGCATACATAGATTTTGTTGGGGGTTAGGGGGAGCCCCTGAGCCTGAAAATGATTGGGAGATCTCTTCAATGTACTTACTGAGGAATCACACCAGTGCGTCTGACACTACGTGTCAACCCAAAACCTTAAGGTATTAGGTTCATAGGTCATTTCACTTATATGTTCCTCACTTTGTTTATTCCTTACCAATGTAGGGCTCTGTACCCACATCCCACTTGAATTCCTAACAATCTTCCCCTCAAGTGTGAGTCCTTACACGGGTTCACTTCCCATTGAGGGAAAGCCTTTTTTCCGTATATTTCACAGTCTAACCAATAGACCATTCCACCAAGCCCGCTTTTAAGAGTCATGTCTCCACCGTGTTACCGCCCGTCCATCACCTTCATCGAGTCACGTCTCCACTAACGTGTTACCACCCTTCTGTCATCTTGACCGAGTCACATATGTACCGTGTTACCACTCGTCCGTACCTTGACCGAGCCCCATCTCACCACCCCACTAGGGCTTTTTTTACTCATCCTAGCCTATCTGAACCATCAGCTCTAATGTCACTTGTTGGGAGGTCAGGGGGAGTCCAAAACCAGGCTTCACTGCATGAGGAGTGGCACATTATAGTCTACCCCATGGAAAAAGTTGCTCCTCTAGCCCCGATCTCCACCATGCCACCAGGAAGAAACTATCTTCTTGCAAGGCACCCCTTGTTCGCTTATAACCAATCTATGCTTGACTTCATGTACTCATGCATCATCCAATCTTTCAATCCCCTCTTGTACTTTCCTTATGTGATAAGCATCTTCTAATTCCATGAGCTCCCTTATAGTTGTCGGTGCAAGGCCAGGACTCAATGCATTGCTTGCAAAGCTATCTGGAAGTTATGAAACAACCCTTTTCCTAGCATCCATTGGAACCTACATTGTGGATACTTTTTCCTCTGGAATCTTTGTTGCAATACTTCTTGCCTTCCAAAGTTTTGCAGCAACTACTTGAAAAGTGGTGTTGTTCTTTAAGTTGCTGTCCTTCAGAGCTTTCTTTTTGAAGCTGGCAATTAGTTGCGGCGATAAATAAGACACATGAGTTTGATTTTATGCCATGGATTGTTTGATGGAGTAGTGCTACACAGAGAAAAAATTATTCATAATTTTGACAGCTAGAGTTAAGAGTGGTTGTTGGACTTGGATGGGATAAAGTGTGATAGGGATCATTTGTCTATCTAAGAGTCAATAAGCACGCTAACTTATTTTTAAAAAAATTCTGACAAAAAGGTTCTAGATATCCATCTTTTTCTTTGTTTGATGTTGGTGTCAATGTTACTCCGACAATAAATAAGTGATTTATATTAGTAGATTTTTATGCATGAAATCTGAGATAAATTAATATATGTGCTAGGTAGTTGTATCACAGGAACACCATTTTAATAATCTCTCCACCAATTGAGTACAATCACCCAAGTAGTGAACTCTCCTAAGTGGCAAAATTTCCTTAAAAAGAGACTAATTATGTGCCTCTATCTCATCATATACTCTCTTTAATTTTATTTTATTTTATACTTTTATATATTATTCATAGATAATTTGAAGTATCTGCATGTTCAAGATTTTTTTTATCTTGTCTCAACTCAACTTAGGTCTATTTTACACTTAATTTTAATTTATTTTAATCCACGATAAAAAATAAAATAAAATTTTGCTTGTAAATCGATAAAAGAGTATAAAGTAACCTTACATTGAGAATGATTTTTATAATCTTACACTATTGAATATTTTTTTATTGTTAAATTAAAAAATTACATATCATACTTATAAAATTTCATATTAATTTTTTTAAAAAAAAATCTTCATTGATATATTTTAAGATTAATGTAATATATTGCATTTCAAATATATATGTATATATATATATGAACTATATATTTATTATTCACTTTTTCCTCAAAATTTGACATGCAAAATATGTTATTGATGATGAAATTATCTTTTGTAAAAAGTATCATATAGTGAGCATACAAATCTTAAACAGGAATCATGTGATTCATCCACACGAGCATAAATAGTTTGATTACTTTACAGTTCATGTGATAGGAACGTAGTTTGATTGGATTAAAGCAGGTTAATTTGATGTACTCAAAAAAAATGTTAATTTGTATCGGGCAATTATTTTTGCATAAGGACGAATATCTGCAGTCGAAAGTTGTGTATATACCTATACCGTCGGACCTAAAAAATTCAGTTTTATGTCGTAAAATCAAGAAAATCAGCTACAAATCAAAGTGATAACCTTCTTGGCCTCCTTTAAAAATAAAAATAAAAAGACGAAACAAATATACTGATTACATTTACATTGATCCTATACGTTAGTTTTGCCTGTTTCTACCGGGGAGTTAATTCGTTGGATTTATGATCTCCCCTAATGGAGCTTTAGATCAAGAAAGCCTACACAAGCTAATGGTGCGGTAATTTCACTATGAATCTCTTGAAACAAGCTCTAAGCAAATGGCTTCATAGCTTGCAACCAGTTAAACCATGTTTGATTTTGCATTTTGGTAACCAAGTTCAGGGTGTTAAAGGGTATCATTTATTTTCAAAACATTAGCGCTTGAGGCATCCAGCAGATGCGCTTGACATCTTGCAAATAGGGAAATGTTAGTGAGTCCAAACCAAAGACAAATATACATTTAGAAGGCAATTTCCTCTAAAAGCCATTCATTATTAGGTACAATTAAGAGCTCCAAGTGATTGACGGGATTTGCCAAATGAACACCAAAACTAACCTGATTTATGTTTAAAAACTTTGGAGAAATAAAGGACAACTGAAAAATGAAGATAGCCAAAACAGCTAAGCTATCTTAGTTTTGAGATGCTGATCCATCCACCATTATCCGTAAACAGGTCCTTCCAGTTAAGAATATCAAGCTCTCCAGCTCAAATTTTGTCAGCCAATAGCAAGCTTGTTGAGGCCACTTTCAGCAATGCAACTTGAGAGAGGGGGGGGGGGATTGGAAAACAGTAACAAAAGCACCGAAAGAAAAAAAAATGGTTACAAGCAAGCTTGATCAAGTCTAAACATAAACCTACTAATATGTATGATACCAATAATAATATTAAATAATAATACAATACCAGATGGAGAAAGATATGACTCCAGTACTAAATTTCAGCCTTTTGACTCTAAGGCTGAAAGTATCTTCTTTCTTGGCCCCTGGAACCAACAAAGCATAATCAGATGTGTCTAATAAAAGCATAAGGAAAGCTATTACGAAATGGATTACTACATCTAAACTAAAAGTATGCTAGGCTGAAGTAAAAGTAGGGTGGAATGCAGTTATAACACCAGGATAGTGGTCAGATATTTTCCCATTTAAACTCACTAAAAAGCCTTGTCTGAAACTCCTATCACATAAGGACCCAAAACCCCAACATTATGTAAACTACTATATTATAATTTCAAAAATACATGTTCAGAACAGGTGACATTCAGGGCTAGTTTAGCCAAACAGAAGAATTACTTAAAAAATTGTGTCATCAAACACCTTTTAATGTAGCCTTCTAGAGCAAAATCATAATGCGACATCATTAAAAATTCAGGGGAACATAAGTCACAACAACTGACGACTTCACCCTTTATAGACAAGAGTAAAGGGAAATCACAGTCAGCTACTTTGATATGTGTAAATGAGTTTGGAAGGTACACTTGTAGCGTTGGCCAGCACCAGAGCACTCAGCAATTTTTTTTTGGGTTTAATAGGGTACCCATCTCATTGGAACCTAAATAGAACCCTTTATCAAACCCTAACTAATAAGATTTTAGGTTTGGAACTTTAAATAAATAGTCAAATAGGGTTTGAATATAGGTTCAAGATTTTATCCCAGTTCATTGCTGTTCAATTTAAATATATATTTCCAAATTATCAAATGGTATTTTAAATATAACAGAAAAGGAGAATAGACAGCACATATCAATCAGAGTGAAAATTAAATTAAATTATAACCAGTATGGACATCACAAGAAATTCAAGACAGAAGCCAAGGGCAGCGGCTCCTTATAGTTTTTTTTTATTTTCCAGGGGGGGAGGGAATTTTTCCCTAAAATTTTTTATTTCTAATGTAAGTATTTTTTTTAAATTTGGCCCCTTCAACAATATTTTTTTTCTTTGGCCCCCCTAACTAATTTGGTCTACCTCTGCCCCTGACAGAAGCGTTAAGCAACTTGGTATACGCCCTAGTCAATTCAGTGAAAAAAGCCAAAGTACAAGCTGCCTTTGATGGTATCATGAACCAATCAACTGCCCCTCCTTAACCCCGTTACCGTCAACACATGGGTCGTGAAGAAAATGGCTGAGGAAATATTGCCAGATGCTGTTATCTTTTTATAACCTATCTTATTGAAAATAATATTGATATCAACAATTTGAACAATGATGGCTCAAGATTAACATATTAAAGGCCCTTGAGATATAGGGAATCTAATGGACCATTTTTAAGTTATACACAGGCATTTTCAAATCAAACATGACCAATGGAACTGCAAAATATTGCTGTAGTAAAACAATAAAAAGAAAACAAAAACACAAGTCCAAGACTTGCTTGATGCGTACCATTGGTATACCCATAGCCTTGAGATCCTCATCAGTCATATGAATAAGAGCTGTCATATCAACCTGAAGAAACAGCTTTTACATATAAAGACTAACTCTTGATGATAAAATTAAAACCCAGTTAAAACAATGAACTTTCTCTAAGGTGAAAAAAAAAATGATAAGTAGGTGTACGGCATACTTCTTCAGCCTGAAAAGTTATGATATACTTTTCGAGACCCACGGACTGCAAAAATTCATCCACTGAAGTATCAGCCTGTAAAGCAAGAACCAGGATTTATATTCTTTTAATTTTCCTTTATTTAATAAAGAAATGCATTACACAACAATTTTTTTTGGAAAAAGCAAATAATAGAACATTTCACAGAACTGACATACTTCTTCATATTATGAACATACTCTAGGAAAGTTGCATAAACTTAAGGAGAAAATACAAAGATAAAACTAGGAAAAATAAAAAAATTAAACACAAAATGAACCCAACAAGCACATTATCACCTGTAACTACTATTATCTCATGTCCATTAGAAGAGAACAATATGCACCCTTATGAGCAACCAGATTACCCCCATTGTATATATCTCATTAATCAGCCAATCTATGTGGATTACATACAAAACCAATACCTCATACACCTTCACCTTCTTTCACTAGAAAATTCAAATACCAGTCATTATAACAAACGTTGTCTTTAGCATTATTACAGCCCACCAGCAATACCACATTGCCCGGCACATTCACAATTCATCATTATATGTAAAACTGTCATTATCATAGCCCCCGTGGTGTACTCAATTCACCGATGCCTCTTGGTTTAAAAATCATGTAGCCTTATCTGGTTATCATTCATGCTTCTGTTTCGAATAAAATAAAAAACATTTTGATTAAGATAAATTAAACTGTTGCCAAGTACTGTAAAATATATGTCAACTAGTCCAATCTAGATTCATTATACAACAACAACCAAGCCTTGTCAGTTATTCCACTAGGTGGAGGTCAGCTACATGGATCAAACAATGCCATTGGGCTCTATCAAAATCCAAATTTTCAATAAATCTATTTAGAGTAAGGTCTCTTTTAATGATTTCCCCTAAATTTTTCTTTGGTCTTCCTCTACCCCTTTTAATCAAACTATTTTCCATATGATCCACTTTTCACACTGGGCCTCTTTTGGTCATCTCCTTACATGACCAAACTACCTTAGACAAGTTTGTCATCTTCTCCTCAATAGGTGCAACTTCAACTTTCTCCTAAATACATTTGTTCCTAATCTTATCTTTTCTTGTATGTCCACTCGTCCACCTCAACATTCTTGTCTCTAATACACTTATTTTTTCACTCGTTGGCACTTTATTGCCAACATTCACTACCATAGAGCATTGCTAGTCTTATATTAGTTCGGCAGAATTTTCCTTTAAGCTTGATAGGCTCTTTGCAATCACAAAGTACGCCTAACGCATTTCTCCATTTCATCCACCCAGCTTGAATCATGTGTTACATCCCCATCAATCTCCCCTCATAACTTTGTAAAATGCATCCAAGATACCTAAACTGTGTAGCTTGTGGTACGATGCGATCGATCCCCAATTTTCCCTTCCAAAACTTCGCTAACTCGCATCTTGCTGAACTTGCATTCCATATACTTCATCTTACTCCTACTTAACTTAAAATCCCTTTATTCCAAAGCTTCTCCCCACAATGCAAGTTTAGAATTCACTCCTTCTCTCGACTCATCAACTAGGACTATATATCATCCACAAAAAGCATACATTGAGGCATTGGCTCTTAGATGTGCCCAGTAAGAACCTCCAATACTAAGGTATTGACTCAGACTCAACAATTGATGCAAACCTATTGTTATAGTAAAATCTTCTGTTAGCTCTCTATGCGCTCGCACACTTGTCATTGCCCGTCATACTGAACCTTTATGGCTCACAAAAAACAATCTTAAGATTGGGAATAAGAATTTTCAAAACTGATTCTGATAGGAACCCAGAAAAACTTAGAAATGAAGAAATGCAAATATACTGAATAATGAGCAGATATCAGTGTGATATCTAGCTCTGATATGTATTTCGAAAATGGAAGAACAGATTACAAGTAGAAAGAAAAATGCTAGACAGGTATAGGGTGTCTAGTCCCTCCCAAGCCCATGCCAATCCTTGCCTCCTTCCCTCTTCTCCTCCTTTCCCTCTTATACTAACTGATTTCCCTCTCTTTCTCTCTCTCTGGCAACATCAGCATTCTGTTATGCTCCCCCCATGAGCATGAGTATTCTCCCCAACGTGCCCTCATTGTTCCACCACATCCCTTCCTAACCCTCCTCACGTACACCATATTCCCAGGGGTCTATAATACTTCCCCCCCAAAGATTCACCTTGTCCTCAAGGTGAAGGTGTCGTTAAGGGTCCTGTAACTGCTGCAGTAAACATCCACCAGGGTCCCATCGCTGGAAGCATAATGAAACCTCTTTTGCCCTGCTAGCAGCAACATGAATAGTGATAGCTGAGTTGAGCATTTCAGCAGCAGACATTTCTTCAGATCGCCCCCTCATGCTTGAAGGAATAGTAGCCAAATAAGCATATGAAATTAACCCCCTTGGCCAAACAGTAAGCTATAGAGGAAAGCACTGACATACTGAAAGTTGGTACTGCTTCAAGATTTCTAACTTCTCCCTATAGGACCCATCAGATTTCTTGAATGACAGGGACAACTCCACCTTGTTTCCATAGGATAACAGAAACTCCTCATTAGATTTTGTGTCATATGAAATAAACATCTGCGCACCTGGTTGAGAGGGCTGGTTCGTGGAAAAGAAAATTCCCTTTGACAACTTGTCATAATCTAAAAACGTCTCCAAATCACAACCAGGATGCAACGTATCTACCCAGGGAATCAAAGCAACCTTTCCATCCATTGAGGGTAACCGAACCAAGCAAGAGACCAAACTACTGTTTGGAGAATAGACGAAAACAGCAAAAAGAAATTGGGAGGCCAAAAATGCTTGCTCATGCCACATTGAACTCTGAATTAACTTCTGACCCTGCAAGTCAAGTTCGATGTCCAGTGGCAGTGTGCCTTTGCTGGAAATATACCACTGGAAGTAGATCAGGAATGGAGAAAGTTTCCTCTGAAGAGAACCACGGCCAAAGTAATGATCGCAAGTTCCAAGAAGAGTGATGACCAGCCTGATGCGAAAACAATTTTCTGGTGGATCCACTACACCTTGCTCATAGTTGTAAAGCTCCCCTAAGAATCTTGTGCATGCCATGCGTCTCTGCTGCAGCCCACAGTAGTTGAACTCCAACCCCCAGCCTAATTTTCCCCAAATCATCATCAACTTCATTATATATTTCCAAAGACGTGGCTCTCTTTCATTCCATGGTAAGTGACGAAGTCGCCTCAGCAATATGGCACTCATTGCCATTGCCATGGTCACAGTTATAACAATAAGCATTTGCCCTTCTTCTTCTTGGCCGTCTCTAGCACATGATAGTTCCCTGAGTTGGCCTTCAATTTCTCTCTCAAATTTACGTTGTTGTAGGATGTGAGTCTTGTGGGGAATAGAGCCGTGCAGCCGAAGCTGCTTGGTGGCACATCACGTGGTTGGTGTTGTTGTTGTCCTTGGCAGAAAGTGAAGCCACCAATGATGGATTTATCAGTTGTGAGCTCCTTCTTCAGGTGCTTCTGTACCTCACATCAAGTTGGGATTTGGTTCTCGGAAAAATAGGGACCTCTGTTGGATGTCTCCCTGTTGCCGTTCTACTATTGATATTTGGCTCCGGGGTTGCTACTGACCCACTCCTCCCGTCTTCAGCATACAGATTGGGCAGCCCAAGGTCCACTTTAGTGTTCCTAATGAGATGGGTAATTTTGAAATTAGGCTCACCTTTGATGCCTAAACTCATCCCACCATACCCTAAGGCCCAGTTCTTCTCTACAATGAGTTGGGCCTGATCCATCAAGTCTAATAATGAGTCCAACTTGTGCAATTTCATCTCTGCCCTTACTTCTTTCTCCATCCCGTTCACGTTGTTGCTAGTGTGCAGTTGTGGTGCAGCAGCCATATTTGCCTGCATCTCAGTAGCAAATGTCCAATCGGCCGTTGTATGAGGATCTGAGCCTGGGGGTTCTAGCGGTGGAGGCCTGAATGGCATCCGTGAGATCCAGAGCTCAGTCGCAGAAGTTGACCCATCCGCCTCCATGGACAAATCCAAGTCTGGTGGTTCCGGCGGCGATGGTGGGTTGACCAAAATTCTCTAAACCCAAAGCTCCACGATCGTCGCGAGCTCCTCCCCCTTCTGCTCCCTTATCGCGCGACCCCTAGGATGGCGTTTCCTTCGTGTGTTCACCCTTTCTTCTTGTGGAATCACCATGCGCACACCTTTGAAGAGATGCGACTGCCCTACGATGAACGACCCTTCAGTTGCTGCACAAGGACGCAAGTCCATTTTCTCCCACCATGGTGAACACACTTGAGACTTGGAGCTCTGTTTGGGCGTTGATAACGCGACCTAGAGGCAGGGATTCCTTCTTAGACTTAATCTCTTTCTAGCGTTCCTTCTCGGTCTCCTTCACAGATACATCCTATAGTCCTATTTCCTTCTTCAGATCAAATCGTTGCCCAATAGTTAGCACTTGCTTCTCAATAACCTCTTGAATCTTTAGGTTCTCAATCGTCGAAACTCCGGGCAACATCTTCATCTTCTCCTCCCCCAATATCTCAAAACCATGGAAGCTCTTTTCCTCCCCACTCTTCTTCCTTTCATCAGCCCTCTCTCGCAACAACGCTTCTCTTTTGAATTCACCATTGGTCTCCTTCCTCAGCCAGAACTATTGCAGAAGCTCCTCACGAAAATTGTCCCATGAAAACTTGTCAGTTCTTGATCCCCATTCATGTACCCAGTCCTGGGCTCTCCCTTCCAAGCCATAAATTGCAACGGATAGCCTCTCATCATCTAGAATGTTGTTGGTGATGCAATACCTCTCCACCTTGTAGATCCAACTATAGGAATACTCTCCAGTGAAGCAAGGAATCTCCATCTCATCCATTCTTAGTAAGCACCACAGCTCCCAAGATCGGGAGCTCTAATACCAGTTGATAGGAACCCAAAAAAAACTCAGAAATGAAGAAATGCAAATATACTGAATAATGAGCAGTTATCAGTGTGATATCTAGCTCTGATATGTATTTCGGAAATGGAAGAACAGATTACAAGTAGAAAGAAAAATGCTAGACAGGTATAGGGTGTCTAGTCCCTCCCAAGCCCATGTCAATCCTTGCCTCCCTCCCTCTTCCCCTCCTTTCCCTCTTATACTAACTGATTTCCCTCCCTCTCTCTCTCTCACTCTTGCCACATCAGCATTCTGTTATGCTCCCCCCATGAGCATGAGTATTCTCCCCAACATGCCGTCATTGTTCCACTGCATTCCTTCCTAACCCTCCCTCACGTACACCATATTCCCAGGGGTCTATCAGATTCCCCATGTCATATACACTTGATAGACAGTTAGATGCATGTGGATTGCATAGCAAGAGATCAGTCACAACTCATAAAGTTATAGGACACAAGACAAATGTCTCTAAGTATAACTTCTAAATACAGAAAATTTCCCTTCTTTACAAAAACAATTTGCACCAAAAATAAATAATTTTTTGGATGAATTATTTTCCAATCTAGAATCCTCTAATATGCTCTTGCATCCATTGTGTCCTTTCTAGCCACATTGTTATTGTTCTCCAGTCATATTCTTAATTCTCCAAAACTTCTCGCTCAGAGAAATAGGCTTTTATATATCTACATAATATACAACAACCAAGCCTTATCCCACTAGGTGGAGCCAGCTACATGGATCAAACGATGCCATTGTGCTCTATCAAAAACCAATTGTTCAGAAATTCCATTTAGGTCAAGTTCTTGTTTAATGGTTTCTCCTATAGTTTTCTTCAGTCTTCCTCTACCTCTTTTAATCAGACTATCTTCCATTTGATCCACTTTTCTCACTGGAGCCTCTGTTGGCCTCCTCCTAACAAGACTAAACCACCTTAGGCAAGTCTGTGTCATCCTCTCCTCAGCAAGTGCTACTCCAACTTTCTCTCAAATACATTTGTTCCTAACCTTATATTTTCTAGTATGTCCACGCATCCACCACAACATTCTCATCTCCACTACACTTACTTTTTGCGATTGATGGCACTTTACTACCCAATATTACCATAGAGAATTGATGGTCTTATAACTGTATGGTAGAATTTTCTTGAGTTTGATAGGCACCTTGGGATCTTATTTTATTCTTCACCTCCTCCCCAAAGTAGTTAATAGTGGAACGCAACGCGGAGCGACCACCACCAAAAAAAAAAAAAGCTATAGTGGATCGAGAAGTGGCCACTACACCAAAGATAGCAGCTGCAATGTCAAAACTTCAAAACTTTGAAATACACACATAATTGATACTCAAAATACTCAAAACTTAAAGACACATTCAATCATTAATACTCAAAATTTCAGAGGTTGGAGGATGACTTGCGTGCGAAACACAGGCTGAGGAGGACCTACATGCTGCGTGGGAACAAGTGAGGGTGTGAAACAAGGGTGGGCTAGTGCAAAATCCCTGATTTTGTACAAACAGAGACAGCAACTCCCTCAATCGGTGTGATCTAGTGTGAAGGAGTGCTGCAAACCCTAAAAATTGGTCTCTATGTGCAATGGGTTGTGGCCTTGTGAGAGACTAAAAACTCCCTCAATTGGTGAAAGCATGTGAGTTTAAGTGAAGGCAAAACAGAGATTTTGTTAGTTTAAGTGAGGATAAAATAGAAATTTTGTTAGTTTACGTAAGGGTAAAATAGAAATTTCATTCAAAAGAAAAGAATAAACAGAGATTTCAATCTCTGCAAAGCATGGTGGCCGCCACGCTTTAGCTGCTGCTATGGCTGCAATGCTGAAATGCCCCACAACTGCAGTTTGGGAGCGTCAGAGTCTGCTCCACCGCTATTGCAGCCACTCCAGCTGCTATTGACAAGTCTGCTCCTCCCCAACCAAAGCTACCTTTGTACAGATATTGAATAACCACGTTCCCTACCCTATCTTGTATCATGTTACTATCCATCTATTCAACCACCAACTTCTCCACTCATTCATAACTCTACATCTTTGTACTTTTTCTTCTTTTTTAGTTTGTTGAACAATAGATGTCTTAGCTCATTATAGCAAATCATTCCCTATCTTAACGCATGATGGAGCAGGTGGCAGACCTAGAATTTACTCTTTATTCCAATGGTGTACTTCAGTCAAGCAAAACTCTTGATCCACTTCTCCATTTGACCAAACCATCATCTTTAAAGATGCCAGCTTTACCATCATTTTAAATGTCTGAATCATGATACTAAATTGATACAGGAATGTTAGCCACTGGTACTATTTTTGTGAAATTTTTTACCAATTTTTATAAAGGTAATTTATTTTATCTTCAAAAAAGATACTAAAACTTAGGGGTAATTACACTCACCTCCCCTAAGGTTTGGACATATTACACCCAATACCCCTCTTGTTTTGCACGTGACACCGGCCTCCCTTAATTGAAAGGTTAGCTGCCATTTAACATAAGGGTGAAATGTCTAAGGTTTGGACATATTACACCCAATACCCCTCTTGTTTTGCACGTAACACCGGCCTCCCTTAATTGAAAGGTTAACTGCCGTTTAACATAAGGGTGACATGTCTTGTTTACCCACACATGACACACCATGAGCCAGATCCCAACTCCCCCAATACCACTGAAATCACCATGAAACTTCCCTTGCCCAGCAGCCCACCCCCATGAAAATCAACGGAAACAGACCATTGAAACCCAAACTGCAACACACCCAGTAGCCATTTCAGCTATCAACAAAGTTCAAACTATCTTCAAACCCACCATAGCCTCTGTAAGTAGTGCCAGCAGTCCCCAAATTCTGATTGCCCAAAGATAGGAAAGAAAATTTCAAAGAGGAAGAGAATTTTGGGGCAGGCAGACACAGGAACCTAGAGAAGACCCCCCTATCAACCTAACAACCCATCATGATAGTGTGTATAAGCCCCTGCCACAACCACCGCAATAGTAGCACAGTGCCTTGGCAGCAACGGGGCACTGAACAGCAATGAGAAGGGTGATTGGGGAGAAGTTACAGGCGAGTTTGGAGTATTATCCCTCTGGGAGTGTTTTGGATGGGTTGGGTGCTGCAATTTTGGGGCAGAGCTGGATTCTGAATGTCAGGGCGAGTTTGTGTGTTTCTTGGCCTGAATTTGATGCTTCTGTGGTGTCTTTGATAAAGGGTGTTCAGCAAAGGGCGTCTTGAATGGGTTGGATTTGAGTTTGAGCGGTGCAGAAAGTGAAGAGGTTTTGAAGTTTGGTAGAAGTAAGGACCATCTTTTTGAATCTGAGTTGTATACTTGATGGGTTGGGTTAGTTTTTTTTTTGGTTCTTAGAGGCCCTGGGGAACCCCCGTAGGGGGCCCACAGGGAGGGGGGGATAGGGGAGGGGATGGGAGAGCATTGGGGGATCGAACCCCCCCACTCTCCATGCCTCAAATGCCCAAATACCACTTGAGCCAAAGGCTTGATTATGCTGCGATTTTCTTTTTTCTTTTTCTGTAATTTGTAATGATAGGAATGGGTTGATGCCTGTGGTTTTCGTGAAGCTCGGTGCCTCCGAAACTCAGGCTTTTGAAAAACTGGGAGAAGAGAGAAAGCAATAGTAGCAAAGGGCAACTTTGTCATTTCCAGCAGCAAGGAGTACACATGCAGCATCTGGACCATTAAGAGTCATGTGCATGGCATGTGCTCAATTTCCCATTAGTTTTCTAATCGGACCTTCATCTATAAGGGGTCAACTACAATAATCACATAAATTAAGGGAGGCCAATGTAATTTATCAAACAAGAGGGTTATCGAGTGTAATAAGCGCTAACCTCTGGGGGAGTTGAATGTAATTTCCTAAAAATTATCATTCTTATCCACTAATATTTCCAAAACCTAAATTCTCATTCCACTTATTTATAATCTATCTATTAAGTACTCATCTGATGCAGTAGCATGAAAAGTACACATCTTTAATAGCCCAAACAGCAACCCAACATTTAATTATATTCCCTTTGTCCTGCATAATCGTCCTACCCTTCATCCTTGAAATTCTAATGCTTCTCCATGAATCCAGCTTATTAAGAATTTAACTACCACTAATCTTTCAATATTACAAAAAATTTGATCTCACACATGCTACTAGTACTATTATTGTCCTTGTCATCTTTATGGCTTGATTCTTATTATAAATTATGAAGCAAGAGAGTTTTGCAAAACAGCTGTCTAAATAAAAGTATTAATGTATTATTAACATCTACATAGGATAGAATTCTCTTCTGATTGAGCTTCCAGTGAGATGCAATTTTTCTTTCATTGAAAGATGAAATAAGTACATATAATGACTCAAGCAGAGAACTTCACATCCATATCCATTTCTGTTACCCTTACACTAAGCAAAGCAAGAAACTTGCTAAACGCATATGCTGGTTCTGTTCATTAATATAAAGAAGACCCATGCATATTTCGGTAGTAATGTATTTCAAATTAATAAAGCAGTCATCACCCATTTAACAGGCAAAGCAACAGCGTATACAAATGTACTGGAAAAGATGATGATAGGACATAACGTGCAGTAAGACTGATGCCACTGACCAAACAAACAAAAAGTTCTCATCAATTTGTGAAAAATAATAATATCAAAATGGAAATACCTTTCGTGACAACTTTTTAGGAGCTGGGTTAGCTGGTCTTTTGATCTGTACTGTGGGAGCCTCAAGAGTGACGATTTTACTGCTTGGTTTAACAACCACTTTTGACTTTGGAGGGTCAGAGTTTTTTGGTTGTGGAGTCATTGTCCCAGATAGCCTTTCACGGAGATCCCGCACACTTGGAACAGAACTCTTTCCACTCTGAGCTTCTGGTTGAAGACCTTTCTTTTGAAGCTTCAGACGAAGATCATGAGCAGTAACTTTGCGATCTTCACAAGTCATTAACAAACAGTCAAAACCCATAAAAAGTACTATTGGCATCCAACAAGAGCAGCAACCTATATTTGCAGATGAGAATAACATAATCAATCCATACTAGTGATCCGGGGTTCATCATCATCAAAGAGATCATGTTCCCACTTGTCATCTTGCCTCTGCCTGCAAACAAAAATGAATTAAAATATATCAAGATTTAGTTTCAATAAGCATTCAAAAATCCATGATGAACTTGCTACATAGGAGGTGTACAGTAACTGAAGCAGTTATGACTACGCAATGAAGTAGAACATACTACGTAAAACCGAAACAGCAGTGATAGAACTGGAAATCAGATCACTGTTTTATTGAATTATCTCACAAACTCACTATCAGTCACTGATTCTAAGCTGAAATCAGTAACTGCAGGAGGATTTACAGAGATCTCTACTTAGAAAGAGAAAAAATTACACCCAGATACTGCAGACACTTTGAGGGGCCTGCTCCTCCTTCCCACCACTCTTTCCTCACTCTTATCCTGCCTTCCCTTCTCTCCCCCCCTTCCTTAATTCCCTCCATTTCCTCAACCGAAATCACCGTTCTTCCCCTGATTCACTTGCCACATAGGCAGGTGGTTGTTCTGCCCCTCATTCACATTTTCCTCCTTACTTAAGTGGGCTAATCCCCTGCTGCGCATGTTTCTGTTCCTAGCGTACACCTTAGTAATAGGTGGACGCCTAACACGCAGTAACTCAGCAGATGAATGAAGCTTACTCCAACAAACAAATAAGTAAATACCCAATTGATGATACCAGAGGCTTCGAGAAACATTTTAGTGAGTGCGGCACAAATAACTATAAATTTTTTAATGTTTAGTTTTGATTTCTCATGTCATAACTACAAGTTAAAGACATTAAATGTAGTTCTATTTCTAACTACAATATTTCTACCATTTATAACCATCATGACAGTATATAATGCTACAAAAAAATCTTTAGTTTATGCAACCGAATTTTAGGATCTCTGCCAACAGGAGATACTAACAACATTCCTGTCCCCAGAATGCAATATTAAAGCTGCTGCATGAACTAATTCAGATAACTGATATCTGCAGCATAATCAGGTAGACAGCAATGAAATAATTTTTTCATTGTGCGTACTCATGGTTGTCAAACTAACAAGTTAACTTGTAAACTCGTACAAGTGTAGAGTTCACGATCCCAGCCACAAAATTGAGCCAACTCACCTCACAACTCGCTCCTTGGTGGGCTCGGCTGAAAGCGGTAACCTCGGCTGAACTCACGAGTTCACCGGCGTGTTATCGAGTTTGGACACAGCTTCAGATTTGAGCCACAAATTCCTTAAAATGCACCATTTTTATTCATTTTTTTGGCCATTCAGTTTCAAAACGCAGTGTTTTCATCTCCTCGGGTTGAATCAAAACGTGAAGGTTGTCTGGTTCCTCTCCTCCGCCTTTCTTCGTCCCACTCACTGCCGTTCTTCACGTGAAGGTCGTCACGTCAGGTTTGATTTGTCCTCTCACCATTCTTACTGTCACTTCTATAATGTTTGGATGCGATTTGTTGCTGCCATATTTCCCCAATCCCCTCTGTTGCTGCTGTTTCCCCAATCCCATCTGTTGCTGACATGTTTTGATTTGGTGTTGCATTTCCATGCCTCTTTGTTGCGTTTTGATCCCCAATCCCCTCTGTTATTGTGATTTGTTGCTGCTGCCATGCTCCTATTTGTTCCCCTGATCCCCTTTGTTTTTTTGTTCCCCGATCCCCTTTGTTTTGAAGATCTTGAATTCTTGGCTCGAGTTGTTTCAAATTTTAGCATTATAAACTTATGATTTGCTCATTTATGTATGGATTTAATTTGTACTATCATATTTTATTACTTTTGTTTGCTTTATTATGGAGTTGGAATGTTGATGGATATGATATTTCATTATGTTTGGGTACTATGATATTTTTTTTAAATATTATTTTTGAATTAAGTAAACTCTTACAAGTTTACAAGTTGAGTTTATGGAGGCTCCATGAGTTTACGTAAACTAGCGAGTTTGAAAACCTTGCACCCGCTTCCTTCAAAAAAATATAAACCACTAATTACATAACCCCTGTCCCATGCCCAAAAGATACCAATGAACCAATCGCATTACATTGTTTCATCAAATCAAATTACAAGAACTCAATATGAGGTAATTGAGAAACCTTGGCTGCCTCACTACTAATTTTTATTTCCTTTTTACTTCCTACTTTGCCACCCTCTCCTATCTTCTTTGGGATTAGAACACCACAGAATGGTTATGCCAAAATTTCCAAGGCACAAGGGAATACATTAAAAAAAAAACACCTCCTATGCCTGAAATCTAATAATACTCAGTCAGTTCAGTGCAGAGAAACTAAAATAAACTAGTTCACCCAAGAATTTGAAACTATGCCAACTCATCATCTGCAGCATCACTTAACCAGAAAACCAGAAATTTCAAACTCAAAATGAGTCTTCTCACACTACAGACCATTACAAAGAAAAAACCCAACCTATTTGTTATTTATAAGATTAAATGAAATAGAAGTATGTTATCATTGACTATGTGCCAGTAAGTCAAAGAAAAACCTAAAAATTATATCCCACATCCTAAAGAAAATTTAATTTAATTGAGGGGTACAAAATCTCTACACAGACCATCACTAAAATTCCACATAAAAATACATTAGTAAATGGCTAAACAGTAAACGCCAATATCAGTGTCCTAGCAGTATTAAATAGTCAAAGCCAATCAGAAAATGTGACCCCGGGACTCATCTGAGTCAGTTCAATCCTCAAATCAAAGCCAACAGCTACATCATAATACACCTTGAACCAGAGGGTTCTGTTAAACCCATCAAGCTCAAACTCAACAGCATCAGTTTCTATCAACTCTCAAGCTGAAGCTACACCTCCAAGGTCCAAGCTAAGACACTCCCAATTGCTTGGTTGTACACAGGGAAGATGACATACAAGGACGCTAACTATACATATTTAAACAGAAGGATCAATAATCATTCCCATTAACATAAATGACCATTTGAAATGGTCAATTGGACCTTCACCTTAAATTTGCACTATTAGCGATCCTTGAAATCAATAATCTTACAATCAATCTATCAAAACAGCATTACATATCCTACCACTAAGCAGAGATATTCTACTGAAACCGTGTTCCTAATTAAACCCACTCACAAGCAACATACATAATCATTACAGGAATGTGGACCCAACTGAAAAATCCATAATGTGATTCAAAGTAATACCCACAACATGAAGGAAATAGAAAAGCAGAAGCTAACCTCTTTCCGATGATTTGGCGTTGATGGCGAGTAGAGTCACTGATACCACCATTTCCATTAAGACGTTCCTTCACTGACCTCCTCGCACCACTCTCCACCCGATCAGCATACATATCTTTTACTATTTAGTTCGTTAGCTACTTCGAAATCAAAAGGAAAATTATTAGCATTAAACCTGTAAACCCTAACTTCACTCACGGCAGAGGAGAACGCACGATTGCGGAGGAGGAAGGTGCAAGATACCCCAAATGCTGAAGAAAGGGTCACACAGAATGAAAACCCTAACCCCCTTCTTCTTCTTCTTCCTCACCAGTGCTTTACAGTTTCTGGGGAATTCGAATTCCAGGGAAAATATATATCTTTTTATCCAGAGAGAAAAGAAAAATATGTTTGGTCATTTGTATAAAATCGCTTTTAAATAGAATATTATATATGACTTTAATTTTAATCTATGGTTAGTGTAAAGTTTTTTTACACCGTCACTCAATCATGTATTGCCAACTCATTAAAAGAGTTTAACTATTGTAATAATTATCTTAAAAGTCTAACACTTTTAATAATGTGTCAGTACATAATTAGATGACAATGTAAAAAAATTTTATACTGACAATGGATTAAAATTAAATATTATATATATATATATATGTGCATATCTAGTGAGAAATACGATTTATTGTGAGAGATAAGCAAATTTTAAACATTGGATCATTCATGTATAGTCAAGCTTAAAACATATTGTCATGTAACTTTTTAAAGTGGTCATGAGACCTTTAAGTAACTTCTAACCTTAATCATTCATGTAAGATTTAATAGTCAAAATTATCTTCTCTTATCTCTTATAACTAAATAATGCTCTCACTAGATATGTTATATATAAGTAAATCTGTTTTATTCTGTCAAAAAAAAAAAAAGTAAATCTGTTTTATTTGATTTTAAATACTAAATTATGTAGATTAATTTTATTTTTTATAAAAATATAATAAGTAATGCAATACCAAGGATGATATTTTAAATGATTACATTCATTTATATTTAATTGTAAATTAGGAATTAGAGTTGTTAATTAGAAATTTAGGAATTGATAAATTAATAATTTTAAAATGTAGAAATTGTTGGGGTCTTAATAATCTTATCCTTAGATCGGATTATAACTTAATTTCCTATTCTAAATTAGGATTAATTGAATCATAATTTTGGGTTACTTGTTTGGTAGATTTAGAATTCTTTAAGTTTCCTATATAGACGATAATATATGTTTTAGGAATATCACCTTATTATTGATTAATAAGTATTAAGAATTTTGTGACTTTTGAAATTGTTTTTTTAGTTTCGTGTTCCTTTTACATCAATAAGGTAAAGGCCATTTTTTAGAAATTTTGAAAAAATAAACAATTTTTAATTCTTTAATTAATAATTTATAATATATACAATTTATTAATGATGTTATTTCAAGCCAAAATTATTTTTATGAAAGATTAAGAATGATGTGACATTATTTTTTTAACATCAATTTCTTTCATGGAACTTACACAATTAACATCAAGAATTTAGATCTCTTGCAATATTACAAGGTGCATTTCTATTTGCTTGCACCCCTTAATAGTGTAGAAAATTTTGATCTTAACCTCAACTTCTCTTATGGATCACAATAATTAATTTTTCTTTCACTCACAAAAAGGATAAACTTGCTTATGTTATTCATAAAAGATTGTTTCTTATTTCATCATCTTTACCAACTTCTCATTTTTCATTTTCACAGCTCATGCTTTCTTTTAATTATAATTGTTGTCCTTTATTATTTTTCTATAGAATCATGTGTTCAAGTCACCCTCAAACAAGTTGAAATGGAGTAGAAAAAAGAATGCAGGGATTATGTGTCAACCATGCATTTAGCTTTTGTTTGGATGTGGAGAGAAAATGGGAGAAGAGAAAATAAAGAGAAAAGTATATTTCTCTCTTATACCTTATTTGGATGAGGAGAGAAAATGAAAGGAGAGAAAATGAAAAGAAAGAAAATAGAGAGAAGAGAAAATGAAGAGAAAAAAGTGGGTTTTCTCTTCATATGTTTGGATGAAGAGAAAAAGAAAATAAAGAAAACAAAAAGTAATATTTTTTATATTTAGTTGTATAAATAATTATATATATAATTTTATAAAATGACATTTATATCCTTATCATATATGTAATTAATTATAAGTATATCTTATTTTTCATTTTACATTTATAAAAACGCCTCTTATAAATTACATAAATAAAAAAATTTAAAAAGAAGATATTGATACACAAATTATAAATTTTAATTTTAGATAACTTGTTCAATTTTTTTTATGTGTTAGAAAATTAGAAGCTAAAAATAAAATCTCAAAAACTAATTATGAATATTGGTCAATGTTAACATATGACCATAAACTAAAAAAGTATTCATACACGTAAGTCTTACTAAAAAAATTAAAGCATTATGAAATTGAGTGGAAAGAAAATGGAAAAAAAATAAAGAGAAGAAAATATAGATAAAAAAATGTTTGGATGAAAAGAAAACAAAAAGAAAAAAAATTGTGTAAAATAAATATATAATAATACAAAATGACATATATATCTTTTATTATATTTGAGATATAAACCTGTTATTTTTTATTTTATATCCCCAAACATATTTTTTATAAATTATATAAGTAAATATATTTTATAATAAATATTAATTTCAAAATTAAGTTGTTATATCTAAAGTATAAAATTTGATTTAAACTTATGTTTAATAACATTAGAATAATTTATAATAAATAATTATATTTTATAATAGATTAATTTCCTTTTCTTTTTTGTTTTTCTGTAATCAATTCTTTTAATTGATGCCTGGCCATGATTTTATTATTTGCTAATGATATACAACTACAATTCCAAAAATAAGGTTGCAATAAGCTAAGGTAGCTAATGATTTTAATCTTGATTCAATTAAAAGGGATGATTAACCCACTCATTTTAATAAAAAAATTCTTATTCGGACTCCATCCCAGCCCCACCTCTCATTTGGCCTTCCCATCTCGTCATTCTCCTAGCTTCCCCCCATCCCCATCGCTCTCTCTCCCTCCCCTCCTGCAGCGCCACCTTCATCCCCACCATTTCATACTTTCACCCACCTCTCTAACTCTTCATTGAAGTTGACCAGATTTGTTTCTATTTCTGTCATTAGCTTCGTCTGAAACTCACAAGAATCCACAACTCCATATGTTGGTCATGTCATCCTCTGTGATAGCTCAAATCTGGTGGCTTCGAAAGCGGCAGAGTTGCTAGAAAAGACACTGGCAGTAGAGGAAAAAAGTATGGGCAGATTTGTAAATTTACATTGTCAGCTCATCTTCTCTTCATTTTCTTCTCATCTGGGTGAAGAAATATTTTATGTGGGTCCATCATGTTTTTTTTCTTTCTCTTCTCTTTTCTCTTAAAAATGAAACGAGAGAAAACTCCAAAATCCACTCGTTTTCTGCTCCCTCATTTTCTCTCAAACCAAACATAGTGTTATTGTTTGGATGAAGAGAAAAAGGAGAGAAAAAACATGAGAAATGTTTCTTTTGTTTGGATGGAAAGAAAAGTGAGAAGAAAGAAAACGTAATTGTTCAAAAAGACTTTTATGCCGTTTTACAATAAAAATATATTACACTTATTTATTTTATATCTCTAATCCACTTCTCATCAATAAAATAAAATAAATATTTTACAACAAATATTAAGTAAATATCTGTTGTCATTTTTATTTATTTATTATCATTTTTCTTTAATTATTATTATTTTCATTTTTTCTCAAATAACATTATAAAAAAAAATGTTAAACTAATAATCTATTAGACTATTACTGCACATGAATCTCGTTATACAAGTCATTTAATTATCGTAATGCACATGACAATATAAAAATGTAATAAACATAAGAAGTGGTTAAGTGCTTCAAACTAGCAATCTTTTGAGTAAATACAAAATTTAGTACTTAAATAATTCAAGTTGTGTGTATTTAATTTTTAAATTTTTACGAATGCACAATTTAGTCCCTGAATTTGACACGCTATTCTTTTTCTTTGATTTTTTTGAGTGCCCAAATGCACCAAAGTGAACAATTAAGTCCAAAAAATAAAGATAAAAAATTATTTAAAAATAGGACAATCATTTCTTCTTTTTTTGTGATCATTAAAATGAAATAAGTTAAAAACACTAAAGCTGAATGTGGAATAAGAACAGGATACCGACACCAAATCAAACCAATCATGACAACAAATATAAAAAAAAAAATTGTGCATATAAAGAGAAAACCAAAAGGAGTTTCAATTTTTTTGTCTTTTGTCTTTTTTTGTTTTCTCTTTATTTTTTATTTTTTTATTATATTTTTTAAAACAAAATTAATAAGTTAAAGCCAACAAAATAGAGAATACGTCAAATTAAGAGAGGACCATGTCATAAAAGGTGAGGATCCACAAAGTTTAATTTGACCTTGCTCGCTTTGATTAGAATTGCTATGCATTAGCATCAAAGATACAATTTTAGTTAGATGAGTGAATTCATTTAAGGACTAAATACATCATTTCAAACCTTGCATTAACTTCATTCATTCAAACTTTTCTTAAACCATAACCACTAAAGCCTGTAACTCTACCATGAGAAAAGTCGTTCCCCATTGAACACACAGTAGCCTAGACATGCTCCATCAAAATAGGCACAAAGGTGATCTATATCTACCATTAACATATTGAGTCATTTGTGCACAAATTATTCATCAACAGAACATGTACACAACACATTCTTTGCAACATGACATAACAAATTCATTTGCACAGTGTAATCAATAAAATGGAGGTATATAGAAGCCTTCAATGCATGTCCAAAACAATAAGCAAAATGACCAATTTAGAAGCATAAACATTAGGAAGTTATCAAGACAATCAAGGCCACACAAAAACAAAGAACCACTTGAAAAACATTCCAAAAAATATACCATCTCATCTTATTTCAACAGGCTCTACATTGTTACTTTCACCAAGTGCACATAAGCTCAAAATAAAAAAAATTCCAAGTCAGCAGCAAGACAATTGTTGAGAGTCCCACATTGGATATGATATGACCTTAATAGTGGTTATAAGTGAGAGACAACCCTCACTCTATGAGTTAACTTTTACGGTTGAGTTAGGTCCATACCCAAATTATAATATGGTATCAGAGCTTATCTGAGATCCGTTGGGCCACTCGCAGATGTCTAATCTTGCAAACTTCACGCTTCATATGTCCAGTCCTGGGCGTGAAGGGGTGCGTTAAGAGTTCCACATTGGATAGTGATATGACCTAAATAATGGTTATAAATGGGAGGCAACCCTCACTTCATAAGCTAGCTTTTGGGTTGAGTTACACCTAGACCCAAATTCTAATAACAATCAACATTCATCAATACACCAAGGGAACACTAGAAGCAAATAAGGATCCAAAGACCAATCTTTAAACAATAATGAAGATCCATTAACCAAAGGAGAAAAAGTAAGAACTTAAGACAGACAGTAAGTTAGGGAGGGGGTTAGATTGGTGCATTAGAAATTAGCTTGTGCAAAACAAGTAACTTAATTACACTATGACATATTAATGTTACTGATAACTTCATCACTTGTACTTTATACACAATTTGCATACCACATGTCCAAAAGTGGTATTGTAAAAAAATTACCACGAATTAGGAGGAAAAACTTTTTAATACATTCCAAACATATAGTCACAATTTCTGTCCAAAAAAAAAAAGAAATCCTTCTTGTCATAGTAAAAAAATGTCCCTTGTATGACAATGACATCTCCTTTCTATTAGCAACATCTACAAAATCATTGCTTCAAAAAATCTAAATAATATTTCAACATCTGTGCAAGTATAACACATCATTCAGACATTGCAAATGGTCATACACAAACCTAAAACTAATAACAACATAAATACTACTATGTCTACTTTTGTTTTAATACATAGCAGTAAAACTAATACTGATATCATGTCCTAAAGCATTGTATTCTCTAATTTTGTGTTAAATTCAACATATATAAAATTACCATAATGCATAATTTTGTGAATACCTATGGTGGTGAAAGCCACTATATATACTCACTGTATACCAGCTTCAGTCATCATTTGAATCAAAGCCTCTAGTCGCATTTCAAGAGGGACCCCAAAAAGTTATCATTTTTTCTGCTCATTTCCACATAAAAATTGGTAACACTGCATGTGACATGGATCTATAACACCTAATTCAGTCAACAAATGCCATACATCTGATTCACTGTAATGGTGAGGCTTGCTTTGTTGCATGATGCGTAGTCCTTTTTCAGCAATTTAGAGTTGTCTCTCAGCAACTGTAACTTGCCTTTCAGCCTCTGCAACCTGCCTCTTAGCCACTTCATGTAGCTGATTTGAAAGAATGTTGCCCTCTTTCACAGCCTCAGCTAATGTATTAATTCACATGGCAACCTTTTCATACTGAGCCTCCACCATATCAACCATGTGTGCCTTACACTTTGTGTCCTTTGTGGATATAGTCCCACCTGATTGATTTGAGTGACTGTAATAGGACTAAATGCATCTAAATTGGTAGCAGAACATGGAGTGTCATTTCCTATGTTTACATCTGTGTCACACATCGTAGTAGCTTCAAATGTGTCATTTAAGTCAATACTTCCCTTTTACCTACGCCTCATCCTCTCTTTTACAGTTGTGGCCCCTTGACCAGTCGCTCGATCAGCTCCAAACAACTCCTTTAATATGTCATAATGCTTTATTTGCATTTTTTCCATTTCTCTGCATATGGTTTATCCTAAAAAAATGATTAGATAAGTAAGTACAACAAACTTGTCCTTTTTCAAACCTTAATGAACAAGTAATACAAATGCATGTATCAATTACCTTGATAAATCCTCCCAAACTTCTTCCTGAGCTTCAAACTTTTTAGTTGTAAGATTCTACGAAAATCTACTTAAGCTGTTAAATAAATCATATGCCTCAGCAAAATGGTCTTTCAAAGTTTTCATTATGTTTTTTATATGCTGCTTTGTAATGTGTGGCCCAATTGTTGACCTTAATTCATTCACCACATTGTTATATGCATCAGTTGTCCATGTGCCATCATGTTTATTTCATTGCAATGATTGTTCTGCAAATGCATTCAACAATGCAAGATCCATATCATCAAACCATCGTAAATTGTCTTTAGGAGGTTGATTGGTGTCTTTGGCATCTTTCATGCTACACGATACCTCAAAAAATTAGATAGAAAACCAATATACAACAACCATGTTTTCAATTTTCAGACATATCTACATTTTATAAATCATAAATATTTTATTAACACATAATATGATTCCAAATAACCAAATAAGTACACATAACATGTAACAAATATAACATGGTACAATAGGTATACATTCCAAACATAGAGTCACACTTAATATTGGTAAGCATTCTACATTTTAGCTGCATTGTTCTCTCTTAAAATTGATCCTTAATTGTAGTCCTCATCACATCGTTGTTGTGATTGTGATCTATCTATGTCCCGTTGTAGCAACTCTCGATCAACTTCATCAATTAAGGATTCATTAATATCAACACTCATTAGAAAGTTATGCAATATACAACAGGCGAGGACAACGTCTGTCATGATTTCAAATGAATAACAAGGTTCGGTGCCACTAGCTATAATTGGAAATATTTTCTTTAAAACTCCAAAACTTCTTTAAATGACATTTCATAGTGATGCATGTCAATAGTTGAGCAGTTCTTTAGCATTTTGTGGCCTATGTGCTTAATACTCCTTCAAGTGATAATGAACACCTCTATATGGTGTAAGTACCCCACATTTTAGCATAAATCCAGCATCCCTTAGATAAAATTTCCCTACAACAATTATATATACATTATGCAACTATTATATCACATAATTTTGATGCTAAATTGAAGTTATATTTTTTTTCTAGTCTAAACCACCGGTATCCGAAAACTCACTACACCCTGACTAATTTGGTTAAAGCCAAGATGACCCATTATGGAGCAAAATGTTGGTAAAAGAATGTTATATTTACTGCAATAAATATTATAATTTACTGCTGACCTTCATGAATTCTAAGTGGATCTTCCATACTTAAAGCATCTTTTAAAATTCTTGAATCTGATGATATTCCTTCCCAACTAGGTAGCACATATGTGAATTTCATATCGAAATCACAGTTAGCAAAAAAATTTTGTGTGGGGTAGTCTTTTCTTCTACGAAATTGAGGGTCATCCGTCCTTAGTACCTTCACACGAATATGTGTTCCATTTATAGCTCCGATGCAATCCTTTTTATGAATAAATTAATATGTTAATAGTGTACTTTCATAATTGATTACATGCGTGAAAATGGTGAGAATTAAATTACAAGAATTGGTACCTTAAAATAAGGATAGAATCTATTATTGCTAAGTATTTGTGGAGGGACATCCCTACCAAAAGGTTGCACAAGAAACTTTTCCTCTAATGAAATGATATCACATAAGACATTGTGAAAGTGGTGACTAATTGTCTCCCCTAAACGATGGAAGAAGAACAATACAGTCCTATTTTTGACATTATGGTCTATAATGTGTAGGAATTTAACGACTTGCTCCTCAACTGTAGAGCGTGTTGAATCCTTTACTTTCCCAGTTGCTCTTAATTTATCACATAATTGCATGAATGCTTTAGGGCCTATGCGTATAACATCCTGACATTTTTGTGTCTCTAATAGTTGTCTCATTAATTGACCACGCCTATGCTCGCTTTCAAGATTTCCATCACTAATTTGTCTTGGTCTAAACCTTGACAGCAATTGCAACAAATGCAATGCATGCACAATATAACATAAAAGAACCATAACACAGGTACGCTGTCTCTTATTCAAATCTTGTATAACATGAGTTAAGATTTGCAATTCAGCAGGTCTCCCAAAATTAGGCATTTCTTCTACTTGCAACTCCACTTCATTTGTCTTCCATTTCATCTTGAAATTTTACTTGTTTGATATTTTCAAAACTCATCTCTATCTATATATACATATATACAAACCTTGAATATATATTATGATATCAAGAAACATAAACAATAATTAAAAACTTGGCATGAATGAGTAATTGTCATTGCTACATAACAACTCAACAAAAAGTGAAACAACTAAAATATAAAAGGAAAAGCTGAGCATGTAAAATAATTGATTTTGAATCGGGCTAGACTTGCAATTAAACATTAGTTTTGAGTCTTTGACAAACTTCTATAGGGAATTAGCATAAAATTTAAACTAAATTCTCCTAGGTTTACATTTGGTACTGTTAAGTTCAAATCCGAAACATGATAATCATAATGTTAGGTGATCATAATCAAGTTCAAATTAAGAGTTTTGTGTTCTATGTTTTCTAATTTATCCTCTAAACACCTTTTTTGGCCTGCATTGTACACTCCCACTTATAAAAATATTGTTAATAATATACCAACTTTTCTTTATTTAAACTTAAGAAGATTATTTTTAACGACATTTTAAATATTACATTCTAAAATTTTGATGTCAATTTTATTTTTAAATTTTTCTTTGAGTAATCATTAACTATAATAAAATTTAATAATAATAAAAAGTGTGCTTATTCTGTTATAAAATATGCAAAAGAATAGAAATGTAACATTTGAATCAGATTTGCATAAATTACCATGCTAGAGCCTATTCAAGTAGAGGTGAAAATGAACAGAACTGAGTGCATGTTTAGATTGGATTTTAAAACTTCAAAATGATGATTTGGGCAAAAGTAACAAGAGATAAACTTTTATCCAAGTCATAGTTTGGAAGATTTTAAACTCCAATCCAAACATGCCATGAGTTAAGTAATCTAACTCAAGTTAGTTTCAATGAAAAAGTAAATGTCATGAATTACTCGATCAATGAACCAAGCTCAAATTTTGTACTAATTGAACTTTTTAAGTTTAATGAGCTAAACATACTCGAGTATGTAGCATAGTAAAATCACTTCTTACATATTTTATTAAAAAAATATGAGATGATGCTAAATGCTCAATGCACATGCACTCGAATCTTTTGTTCCTTAAATGATTATTATTTTTGTTTAAAATGTGTGTTTATTTTAATTAAACAAACATAAAAAATCTAACATAAGAAATAGATACTTGACCACATAAAGTGTCATGACCCAAACTAAAGGGCCCTGACCGGCGTATAGGAAGGACTAGCCAACCTAGCAAGCCTAACGGACCAAAGACCATAATAAGACAATATGTTAAATCTACCAAAATTTCAGTAGAGTAACCTCTAAAAGTTAGACATCCCAATTTAATAATTCACAACCTTTTCACTTACAAGCATCACTAAACATAATCCCACTAACAGTATATCATAAAACCAGACAAAGATACAGTGGAAGCTAGATCTTGCCTGTGAATAATGGAGCATATCTAGGATAATTACATATCTAAAAGGTACAAGAAAAACAAAATACAAGAAACACAAGGGACATGCCCACACGAACAAAATGTTGGGCTCACAAAAAAGAACTACTTCTAGCTAACTGAAGAACCTGGACTTAGCTCAGTATTTGTATCTGTAATACATATAAGATAAAGAAGTGAGTTATAAGACCCAATGAGAAATATCATAATCTATAATGAAATTGGGACAAGTGTAAGCATAAAACTTTCACTAAAACTGCATCCACACATCAAAATATATGTGTTAATTCAAATATTATAACAAAAACTAATAAGTAAGTAATCATGAAATGCCAAATCCAATATATCTATAGACAAATGTCAAATATCCAATAGTCAAATATCGTATGAGAGGTTTCTAATTCAGAATTAAACAGAAATCATATCGACGAACACATAGTTCGAAGGTTCGACAAATGCCTACCAACAAGGCACAGGGGTCAAATCCACCTGTCAAGTCAAACAGATTCGATCGTGTGGGCCAACACGTCGGGCTAGCAACACCCCTACTAGCTAAGGTTCGGACCAAGGTGCACCAAGGCTAACGTCTACTGCCGTTAGCTACAGTATTCTGTCAAAGTTTTCTCCCAACAAAATATAGTTGTATAAATCTAAATATACATATATTCATAATCATGAAAAAGTACTTGTTCCAAGCTTTCTTATAATTTAACCACGAAGAAAAATAAATGACTTTGTGAAATCCTTCAATAAAGAACATTTTAAAAAAATGTACAAAAACATGTTATAGATCATGTCATCAACTTACTCAAAGGACGAAACTTCATGAGTCCAAAAGCTACGTTGTCACAGATCAACCGGACGATCGTCCAAAGAATCTAGGATCACAACAACATAACCAAAATAACAATCAACATTTAAAATTAAGGATTCATCCACTTGTGGGATAAGGAGTTCTTGAAAAATCTAGAAAACATTCAAGTTAGTTTAGAAATATGACATTTGTTTGATAGAAATTCTGTACTGATTCAGAGGCAAATAAATTGTACATAATTGATTAATCAATTTGAGACACTTATGTTAGCTTTGTATTAGGCTTTATTAGATGTTTATTGTGCCCAATATTAGTATTTTAGATGAGTTTAATGTTGTTGGGCTTCATTGGGTTTTAATGTAAATATTGGATAATTTTTGGATTTTAATGCATTTTGACCTTTCTTCCTTGGTTAGGCCATAACTTGGGACTCGTTGATCCAATTGAGGTGATCTTGGTGTCTTTGGAAAGCTAAGACAATGCTCTACAAGTTTCATGAAGAACTCAAGAGCTGGATCGGACTTCTAAGGGTCCAAAACATCCATGCAATGCAGAGTGGGTTTGCTGTCAGGAAAATCTGGGCAGTGTGCACATATTGGACTACATAGTGAGTTATAGGCCTCCTCTTGGGCTGAAACTTGGCCATTAGAAAGATAAGACCCATATCTCCAACTTCACTGAAGACCATTTAGTCAATAGATGTCGTTTTAGGCATGCTTCTGAAGCTACAAATTGGTCTGAATTTGGAAACACGTTCTTCCAACCTAACTTGAGGTAGGTGCAATGTTTTTGGCATTTATGGAGTTCTAAAAGTCCAAATGACATGATTCAAATTGGAGATTTTCAAGGAGACAACTGGCTACAACTTTCATGAAGACATCCAAGCCAAAATGCACCGTCTAGGTGATGAATTTGAAGCCAGAAGTCGGATAAGAGTTGTTGACTAAAAGCCACCAACCATACACCAACCCACCTACCATGCACCAACCCACCTACCATGCATCAAGCTTCCATATTTGACAATTTCCTTGTTTTTATAGCTTGTATTCAGATTATGTACATGTACAAATTAGCTCTAGGATTAGTATAAATAGAGCCAATCTCTTTGTATTATCATCAATTCAATTTTTAAGTAAGTTTCAAGAAAGTTTAAGTATTTGTGAAAGTTTTCTTTATCTTCTTCTTCATTTTCTTTAGAATTTCGTTTTTGTTCTTTTATTTTTGAGTTCTTCCTTCCCATCCATGGAAGGCTAGACTCTCATAATCAATCAAAGGGATTAGCCATCTTGATGTTTAATTTGGAGATCTTGTTTTACTTATTCATATTGCTTAATTGTTATTCGAGTTTCTCTTCTTCCTCTTTTAATTTTGATCTAGATTGAATTGCTTAATTTGATTTGGATGTTTATGTGATAATAGCTTTATTATCATGTATTCAAGAGGATCACAAAGAATAATCAATTTATTAAAGCTTTTTGATAGATTGTTTAGCTTGGTTAAATTCTGGATCTTAAGTTAATCTATGTTTAGATGGTGCTTACTTTATCTAACATTGGATCATGTTGAGGCGTCTTGATGTGATCTAAGGCCAAGAACATGGTTAGCAATTAAGTGAATTCGTTGTGATCAATGATGGATTAAACTCAAGATCGGTAAAATTTCCTTGGATTGGTTAATTTGTTAATTACTTTCCTTTAATTCAATTAGTGTATTATCTTTTCAAATCATCAAAACCCCCTTTTAATTATCTTGATCTGATTAAATCTTTGTTCTTTTTGGATCCTTGAGAGACGATTCGGTTCATGCTCTATACTACAAATTAGTTTGCGAATCGGTAATTATTATTATTTGACGGGGTCTCGATAACCTCTTGTCAATAATATATGGAATTGAAGCTCTATGTATCTAGTTTCTAACGCAACTGGAATCACCTCAATACGATCTCCCAATTATGAGTTATGATCAAATTACTACACATTATCCAGTTTACATGGGAATACAATTTTTATCCCATCTAAGCATTTTATCAAACACTTTATGAGCAATCCTTTCTTTCCAAAGTTAGCACGAAAATTCTATGTTTTAACACTATTCCTATATGTATCACTTCTCCATAACAACATTAAAACTCATCCAATTCATTCCATATACTATCAATTTCCAAGAACTCAAAAATTTCCAAATCAAATCCTAGGTTCAATACCCATTATGCATCTTACAACCCAATCTGTCATTCATCATAATCCAACCACTAACAACATATTTGAGCTAAGAAATTGCCTAAATGAGTCATAAAGATGGAAAGATGAAGTGGATGACTTGATTGCTCCACCAAACCGTGCAACCCAACCCTTGAAAGATGAGGGAAAAAAGTTCCAGCAACTTGAAACGATCAAGAATGGTGAAATCCAGTGGATGGAAGAAGAAGAAGAGAAGGAGGAAGATGACAGAGTAGAGAAGAAATGAGAGAATGCAGAGAATGAGAGAGAGCAGAGACAGAGAGAAATGTGCTCTTTGCCACTGCTCGAACGGAAATATTAGGGGGTGAGGGGAGGGCGTGTTTGGTAGTGAGGATAGGGGTGTTTGGAAGTGGGGATAGAGTATACTATCCTATTCTGGTGCAATCTTATTTACATTTCTTAATTTCTTAATTTTGAGTTAATGTCCTCTTTAATTTTACTCTCCATTAACTTTTAAATGTAAATAAGAGAATACCCCCATTTGGATTCAATAAAAATATCAAAAAAATTAAAATCCTTATAAATAAAAAGTCAAATCTTGAGTTTTAATTCAAATTCCTAAAATTTGAAACTTTCAAAGATGTTTCCTTTCAAAACGAGTGGGTCAAAGGTTTCTAAAAATTCATTAAAAATCATTTTGTAGCTCTTTGATATCCAATTATCAATTACCACTAATTTTGATTTCAAGAAAATACATATTTATTATAGCCCTCCATATAGGTGTCATTTCCTAGACTTAGCCAAATTTCAGGACCCGTATTAACATGTAATCATCTGATACACCAAAAATGTCTCTAAATAACTTTTATAAGGTAAGTTAATTCTAAGAATCCCATCAATGAAGTAAAGTGACTCAAAAGGTTAATCATTTAAATTCAAATTCATAAGAAGAAGACTATACATAATATAACTATCATACACAAAAATTTCAGATCATCACGTAAAGGGTTAAGTGCTTGTAGTAATGCTCTTTAAAAAAATGGATATAATAAAAATAAAATTAAAATACATATACATCTAAATATATATTAAATTAACATTATTATATATATATATATATCAAGACAGTTAAGGACTTAATAAATCCTGATTTAAGCAAGGGGTCAAAATATAGAGTTCATTGGCTTAACCTACTTAATTATTAAGAAATCGAATCATATTTTACTAGTACAATTAAAAGGATGTTTGAAATGAAATTTTTTAAATCGAATAAAAAAAAAGAGGAAATATTTTCTTTATATTTATAAATTAAAAGAATTATAAAAAATAAAAATAAAAATTAATTAAATAATTATATAATAATCTCTCACTTTATTTTTATTATTTTAAAAAATTATCAAATAAAAAAACTATAAACTTAAAATGAAAAATTACGAGGCCGTTCCTCCCACCAAACTCCTTCATCTAACAATACCCAAGTAGCATTTTTGGGCCTTCTTTCTTCGACTTTCTTCTTCACCCGACAAGACAACCTCACTCTGATTCGCACCACCTTGTTACTTTCATGGTTAATGATTGATTGTCTCGAAGTGGGTCCCTCCCATGATGCTCTGTGTCTGTGCCACCACCATTGGTAAAGGCAAAGCTTTGTTCAGAAGGAAATGGAACTCAAACAGTGTGAGTAGTGTGCTATGGTTTTCTTCATCATCACCCACAAGAGCCAAAGCAGCAGCTTCCCCCATAGACATGGCTGCTAGAGATGGGGAGCTGAGGGTCTTCATTGTTGCTGGTGAGGTTTCTGGGGATTCCATTGCTTCTCGTCTCATGGCTTCTCTTAAGCTTCTCTCCCCTTTTCCTCTTCGCTTTGCTGGTGTTGGAGGGTAAACTTTTCTTCTTCCTTGAAAAACATCTCAAACAAGTTATTGCACTGTGCTTGGAATCTGTTACACATAGGAAAAAAATGATTACTTTTAATCCATTTTGCTCTTTACTTTCTATTGGGTAAGAAAAAAAGTAGTTCTTATTTTTTATTTTTATCTGGGTATTTATCAATTTACTGTTTGGAATCTTATACAATTTATTGCAGTGTGCTTGGAATCTTACACATAGGAAAAAAGTGATTACTTTTAATCCATTTTGCTCTTTAGTTTCTATTGGGTAAAAAAAAAGTTTTTTTTTTCTTTTTTTTTTTCTGGGTATTTATCAATTGACTGTTTGGTTGTGTGACAAGCATTTAGTCCTGATTTGTGCAAATGAATATTGAACTTAGATGCCTCATACTGTGCTGAAAATTTGCTTTTTCAAATGTCTTTTTAATGTTTTATTTATTTCAGGGCTAAGATGTGCAGTGAAGGATTGCAATCTTTGTATCCTATTGAGGATATATCAGTAATGGGAATTTGGGAGCTATTGCCACATTTGTATCAAATCAGAGTGAGTGACAAGTGTCTTGTTTACTGTCTTAAGATCATAAACTATAGCAAGAGATTTCGACTCTGTGCTTGAATTTATGTGATGTAATTATGCTTTGCTTCATGTATTTTGAATCAGAGTTGAGTTCCATGAGTGTGTTAGTAAGAGAGAGATATTTAGATTATAATATTTGATTTGTTACTTTAAATTATTAGGTGAAACTGAAGGAAACTGTAGAAGCAGCTGCTCTATTTCAGCCTCATGTTGTATTAACAGTTGACTCTAAGGGCTTTTCTTTCCGGTTCTTGAAGCAGCTAAGAGGTACTAATGCACCCACCTTGTTGGAAAAACTGCTGCATATTTGTTATTGAGAGGTATGCTGTATGCAAATGGGGGAATGCCTTTTGCAGCTAGATACCGCCAGCAAAAATTGCATTCGCCAGCGCACTTTCACTATGTAGCACCATCATTCTGGGCATGGAAAGGAGGTGAAACAAGACTCAGAGGACTAGCAGAGTTTGTCGATCATCTATTGTGCATACTTCCAAATGAGGACAAAATATGTAGATTGAATGGATTACGTGCAACCTTTGTTGGGCATCCTGTCCTGGAAGATGTTTTAGAGTTGAATTTGGTATGAGCTTAGTATTTTTGCATTATGTACTTGCTAGCTTTATCATAAAGCTTATATATTAATATGTATAGAAATTTATTATTCTTTCTACAATAGCTAAATTTGTATTGAATCTTCTCATTGAGCTGAACATTTTGGTTCAATTGATTTGGTAGTAAATGCTGGATTTTTTTTTTCTTTCAGAGAAACAATTCCTCAGTCCATGAATTGAGGGCTGAAGGAAATGGTGAAGACTTCCGAAGTAAATATGCAGTGCCCTCAGGTATCGATAATCAGATGAAGTTCCACAAGCTCACTAGCTTATCTTAATTGTTTATTTTTTCTGGTACTGGCACATGTAAGAGCTCATGTTTAACATTTCAACAGGTTTGCTCTAATAAGTTTCTTTCCTGAGATAATTATTTGTTTTTTCTTTCTTGCTCTATTGTGTGGATATTAGGTTTAACATGATGTCCTGATGGTCAGATTTTGGACCAAAAGTTAATTATATTTGGAAAAGAAAAAGGACATAAGAACCTTTTTTTAAAGAACTTTAACGTGGGTTTTATCCTTGAAATTAGAAAAAATAGCTTTCATTAGATGGAATTGAGCTAAAGTTTATTAGTACGATCATATATTATTTTGTTTAACATTGAAGTCATAGTTTGCTTTAACATCTCATCAATTTTAACTTTACAAGGTGCCACTGTCATTAGCTTGCTTCCTGGAAGCAGAGTACAAGAGGTCACTCGGATGCTTCCCATCTTCGCAAACACATTGGGACTACTGAAAGAGACTTTCCCACAGTTGGTGACAGTCATTCATGTTGCGCCTAATGAGCATGTGGAGAATTTCATTGCCGGTGCTGTTCATAGATGGCCTGTGCCTGTTGTATTAATTCCAGGCGGAACAACACACCTGAGATATGATGCTTTTAGTGTAAGCCCCATTGTCCCACCAGACTTCCATGTACATAGCAAATTTTTATGAACTCGTTATGTCAAAACATGTAGCAGTATTAGAAAATTGGTTTAATACTTCTGATATAGACATCTGGTTCTGGCAATGTTTCTTATGGTCCATTATAGAATGAGTACAGACTCTAGCTTTATCAAGTTCTAGTGGACAGTGAAATAGAAAAATGTAAAATCTAAACATGCATTGACATCATAACTGTTGATTTTCCATAAAGTTTGCTGGTTTTTTATGTTGATGCAAAATAATGGTAATTTTACCCAAAATGTTTCCTAAAGAGTGATTTTGGCCATTTCCTTCTGTTTCCCAGTCCCCTCTGTATTTGGTGTTCAACTTATTTGAATTCATAACAGTGTGTCCTGTATTATTTATATAGGAGCATATATTAGGTGAGACAAAAATAAGATACCTTAATTTTCTGGACCTGGATATGCTGTAGATACATTCAACTAACAATGTGAATATGCATAAATTTATTTTAGCTAAAGCTTTAATATTCATTTATTTGAAATGCATAAATGCTTACATATAGTGCATGAAGTTCAATTAAGTTGAATTATCTGCATTGCAGGCAAGTAGAGTTGCGTTATGCACATCTGGGACAGTTGCTGTGGAGCTGCAGCTTGCACGTTTACCTTGTGTTGTTGCATATCGTGCCCATTTTTTGACTGAATGGTTTATTCGGTACAAAGCAAAGATACAATACATATCACTTCCCAATATTCTTTTGGATTCAGCCATTATTCCTGAAGCACTCTTTCAATCCTGTAGACCAGCTAACCTTGCCTTATTGCTCAAGTAAGAGTGAAATTCAAATTATTTCATTTGCGTTACTAATTTTAAAAGAAAATAATAGAGATGGAAATGTCTCAAAAGCTTAGAATATGTTAGTTGCAGGCAATATAGAAAATGTTGTTCTTTGCAAGTCAAATGCAATCCAATTTTTCTCATTGGAATACTTGACTTTTGGTCTTGACTCAATATTACAGGGATTTAATACATGATGATGGTTGTCGAGAAGAACAAATAATTGCAGCTCAAAAGTTTGTCAAGCTTCTATTGCCTTCAGAAAGAATAAAGCACAACCTTCCACAACAAAATTTGATGAGAACATATCCTGACTACAGTCCAAGTGTAATTGCAGCTTTGACTATATTAAACTATGGGAGGCCATTATGACAAATTTCTGAGGACATCTTATTTGGTGAAGGCTCTATGGAAATAAATCTTTTACTACAAAGGTTGAAGGTTTGAAGCTGGAGATTTAGCTAATACCTAAACTTCCATCTGCAATGTGATTCGTTGTTATGCAAGCAGTCAGAGGTGCAAATCAGTTACTTATAACTATCAGAAGTAACATTTTCTTTCGAAACAGAACTGGTAAACATAGCTTCCAAAAGTGTATAGTGTATATTATTCCTCATTTTAGGGATAAACATGATCTCAGGGGAGGATCAAAATCTTGGAACATATGGATTTAGATCCTCTTATTTGAGCTTTTTACGTGACAAGGTCATGTGAAACAAAAGATAGATCCAAAGTCTATGCATATTGTCTATCTCTTCCACATGACCCTTTCATGTAAAAACTCACATGAGAAGATCCAAATCCGTGAGCATATGTAACTAGGAGTTGGAAAGCCATTGCTCCCATACTTTGTTACAGCTGCCTCATATATGCCTCACTGTCTATATTTCCTTCTATTCCAGCTACTTTGTCTGCATTCATTTTGCTGGAATGAAATGTTTTCTTATGATATATTATATGATTAATGTGCTATCAGAAGTCCATGGTCATATTGGTCTTCCATTTTTTAACATTTAAATTTTATAAAATTCTTATCATGAAAGAAAAATAACCACATTTTTACACAGAATTATCACATTTTGTTAGTTGTCCAGATTTATGAAAAAAATATTTCTTGCAGCTCTCCTAAGAAAAATGACAAAGAAAAAACTTAATAATGTATTTATTTTAAAATAGCATAGTTTTAACAAGAGACTCTTGATAAAATACTAGGGCGGGGGGGAACAAACAAACAAACGTTTTATCAGACGTGCAGATAGCATTGGTCACGTTTGTGAATTTTCTAAAACTTCTACGTAAACCAAAATTTATATTGCCTTTAGTTTCTGTCTCTTGTAAGGACGTAGTTTTTCTTAAACAGAAATATAAAGTTTTTTTCCCCCTTTTGGCAGTCGAGTTGCAAAATTTTGTAACTTTAGGAATTAAGCAAATGCTTTAGCAATCGTTTGACTATATATCCTATTAACAATATCTTATTGTTAATGATAATTTATAACCCGTTCGCAAAACTTGTTCTAATTGTTATTAACAAAATCAGTCTTAAAATATTTAACGCTAATTGGCACCAAACTTTAAGATGGAATTTAAGACCGAAAGTCTATCTAAAATTTTAAATAATAAAAATTTGTTATAAATTGAATCACTTGCATGTAAGACTTGTGTTTGATTCATGCGTTCAATTATTCATTTTTGGAAGGTAATTTGTAGAAACTATTTATAAACTCTAGCTGAGGTTTGTGTTATGCATCGGCCTTGGAATGTGAGAGGCTCCCTTAACTTTATCTTCATAAAAGAAAAAACAATAGATTCTTGGAGCTTTGAGACAAAATATTTGTTTCAAATTCCGTCCCTAATTCGAATTTTGAGATGGAAAAGGTTTCCCTCTCCGAGCTACTTCTATTAGTATAATTTTTCCTTTAATTACTTAACATAAACATTTATTTCTAATAAAAATATTCCAATAGTCTTCACTCAACTTCACTATCATAGGACAACAATATATGATATCGAAAACTTACTCTGAAATTCTATGAAATTATAGTAAATTAACTTTATTTATTATTTTTCAATATATTATTTTTTGTCTTTATTTCTAATTAATTTCACTTTCAAGTACGAAGGTATGAGAGAAATTTGAAAGAACAAGTACAAAAGTAAAATTGGGATAAATTTCAGTAATGTAGAAATGATTTTAGTTATTTTTGTGTTTCAAAAGGTTTGTCTGTATATGTTCTTAGGTTGCCTTCAAGTTATTGAATCATTATGTAATTGTTGAACTATTTTTCTTTGCTTAGCAGATTTGTTTAGCTAAATCGTACTAATGATTCTCACGTTTAGATGATGAGTTAAGGAAAATATTCTATCCCTTAACTTTGGGTCCTTAGAATATAAAGAAAGCTCATAGATCGAAGATTAGCTAACTATACTAACAAAGTGTTTGGTTGGAGGGAAATGGAGGAGAGAGGAGGTGTTATTTTAAATTTTATGTATTTAATTTAATTTTTTGAAAGAGAGAGGAGTGGAAAAGAGGGGAGTAAAATCCTTCATGAGGCAATTTTAGCTCCCCTCCAAAAGTGGGGGGATTTGGAGGGGAGAGAATATATATTTAAAAATGGACTAAAATATCCATAAATTAAATGTTACAATTGTGTAAAAAATTAAATTTATACTTTCCCTCCATTAAAATCTCTCCCTTCCCCTCCTCTAACAAAACACACATAAAATTAAAATTCCTTCCCTTCCTTCTCCCTCCCTTCCCTTCTATTAAAATCTCTCTCCTCCCCTCCCCTTCCCTTCCCTTAATTGAACCAAACAGACCCTAAAACATAAAGTAAATGAAAGTTGTAAATAGAAAGATTATAAATTGCATTGAATTAAAGGGTATGGATTAAGTACAAAGCTATAAATAAAGCGATAAAGAAGATAAATGACAAAAATAAAATAAAAGATAAATTGATTTGTGTTTGATTGATCAAGAGATGTCTTTCTTTCACTTATTCAAGCCTTTATATAGTGCCTAACTAGCCGTTATCCCATAAAAACCGTTTGTCATGTCTTCTTGTCTTCCTCCTCAAGTCTGTAATGTCATGGGATTATGGCCTAACAGTTAAAGTAATGATACGTGCCATGTCAACTCACTTGCTCCATTTTAGGACTAAAAGCGAAATTGGATAACTGATTAGCAGACTCAGTTTTCCGTTATCCTTATTTTCATAGAGATAGTTGTTGTGTAAAATCAAGCAATTACCAGCATTTGGAATTGGTCAAATACTCATGTATAGCTTATATCATAAACTGACCCACTCCAATAGGCTCATTACCCACAAGATTCGACCCAATAATGGTTCCATACCTGAGTTTAAGTATTTCTGGGCTTAGCCCATTGTCATGTGATAACTGTGTAAAAATATAATTATTTGAGCTCAAATTATGTTAACTTTAGATTGCTAAGTTATTATTTTCATGCTTAAATAGATGAATTGCCACTTACTTTCAATTGATTCCATTTTGATACTTTTATTTGTAATTCTTGCAAAATCTTATATATTCGTGGAGGAATTAATTGGATTTGCACTTGCATTAATTTTAATGGTATCTCTATTATAGGAAACACCTCAATCTAGCATTTAGAGATGAGATTTGAGCTGCAGTTGAAAAAAGAAAAAATTGATGGAGTGACCCAGCAACTCAAGTCGCGGAGTGAAGTCATTCCAAGCTGTGGCACGGAAGCCTTGGCCACAAATGTCTACTAAGACCCAAAGGTTGGGCGCCGCGGCATACACTAATCTGCGTCGCGGCGTGAGACAACTTACTGCACCTATATATTATGTTTTTAAGTCATTTTAAAGGCGGTCTAAAAAAGGGAGCATTTTTAGGTCAGTAGCTACACGAAATTAGCTCTTGATAAACCTAGGAGGAAGATATCCATGGAGTTTGAATCATTCCTCTTGTTCTTTTCATTTCCTTTTGCTTTCTCTTATATTATATCTAGCTAAATCCCTTTTGTTAGGATTAGATGTTACTTTTCTGAACTTGATTGTAATTTGATTGGTTTTAATGCAAGTTCATTCTTCTTATGAGTATTTGATTATACTCTTAATGCTTTTCTTGGCTTGATCAACCTTGGAATGTTTTATTGCTTTGGTAAACAACTGGAAAATTGATGCTAATGTATGCTCATGGGATTAAATACCTAGTAATTTATGAATCTAGGAATAGATCTTAGAGTGTTAGTAATCTTTAAGTCTTGATTCTTAATGCAAATCTTTTCATCAATCTACCTAAAGAATTAGGGTTTGGGTACTTAGAACACTTGATTTTCATAAATGAGCTTGAACTTGCATTAATAACTATTTTATAGCAATTAAGGGATGATTGATATAGTCTAACCTTGGCATTTTATCCATTTACTAATCAAATTTATGTTCAACCACCAAGTGTTTGATAAAATTCCTCAAAAGAACTCAAAACCATTTTACTCTTGCTTAATTATATCTGTTACAATTGAGATCCTTTTTTCTCTTAAATGAACGTTTAAATAGTGGTTCAATTTAAGAAGTAATATTTGTCTGCGATCCTAGTGAACGACACTCAATCTTACCACCATTATTACTTGTTGCAATTAGGTATACTTGCCGAAAACGTATCATCATGTAGTGCAAAGTATGGCCCATTAGCTAAATCATCAGCCCAATATTGCTGACATTTGAACCCAATCTTCCTTGGCCCAATCCTTTAATATTTTTTGGTATTAACAATAGTATACATAATTTGATTCCAATATCTTCTAAATTTTGCAGATCCGGCATAAGTTATTGATGAGGTCAAGGAATTGTATAGGGATAAAGTTGCATTGAAATGTAATTAATAACATTATTAATTATTAACTATGAAATCTATATATATGTAAAATATATAGATATTCTTTTGGTACCTTTTGTTTTTATAAGAGTACTAGTACTTCTAGTAATTAGTGGCTAATATTTAGTCACGTGTCCCATTTAATTAAAATATAAATATTAAATATAAATAAAATAATTATATTTTAACTAAGTAAGACATGTGACCAAATATTGACCATTTATTGTAAAAGGATACCAATACCCTCACAAAAAGAAGGGTATCGAAAAAACCTCCAAAATATATACATATGTAAAATTGTCTTGAGATGTAATTATTAACATTATTAATTATTAACTATTATATATATATATATATATATATATATCATATCATATCAAGTGAGAGAGTACTATCTTATTATGAGAGGTGAGATGAGTCAATCTTAACCATTAAATCTTACATGGATGTTCAAGATTAGAAGTTACTTAAATGTCACATGACTTTATGTTTTAATCTTGACCATACATAGATGATCCAATGGTCAATATGTCATCCTTTCACTCTCACAATAAATCCACTTACACATGTGTAAGTCTTGACATACTTACACCACTCAATAATTTTTTCTAGAATGTAAATTTAACCAATCTAACCGTTGAATTGAAAGTTCTTATAAGATCGATCAACTCTATAAAATTTCTTACAATTAAAAAATTATTTCATACTTCAACGCATTACTTTATTTTAACGTATAATATGGTTTTAAAGTGTAAGTAAATTGTCTACTATTAGATTAGATAACTATATATGTCCGATTTATTTAAAATTTGATATGCATGATCATTAAAATAATAACATATGATTCAACGGTTGGATTAGTTAAATATACATTCTACAAAAAATTATTGAGTAGTGTAAGTGTGTCAAGACTTACACTTGGTGTAAGTGGATCCTCACGCTATATATATATATATATATAGTGAGAGTAAGAGGATGACATCTTGACCATTGGATCATCTATGTATGGTCAATATTAAAAGTTACTTAAAGGTCACATGACCATTTAAAAAAGTCATATGACTTTATGTGCTAATCTTGACCATACATAGATGATCCAATGGCTACGATTTGCTTCTCTCACTCTCATAATAAACCACTCTTCTTATTAAATATGCTCCTTATATATATATATAATTGCCTTGAGATATAATTAATAATAGTAATAACTATTAACTATCAAATTGAATGTAAAATTACTGAAGTAATTAATAACACTATTAACTATTAATTTTATATTCATATATCTATTATCTTTATTTAAAAATTAAGAGAGAAGTTAACCATAAGGTGTGACCCAGTTAACAAATTAAGTTTCATGTGGGCAAAATTTACCTGTAGTGTAGGGGCTCGAATTCCACTAGACGAACTTTGTGTTAGGGCAAAGCTGACGCTTGAGCAGGAATCAATTCTACACTCCAAGGATGTAGGGATACCTTGTGGTTTTATATCAAAAAAAAACTTAAGAGAAGTTATCAAAATATAATTAAGATCGTGTTAGAAAGTTATTAATAAAATTTAAGAATAAAAAGAAGAGACAAAGTAAAAACTATAGAGGTTTTTCATGTCATAAAAGAAAGTCACTTAACATGTCAAAATAAATTAAAATGTTATTTTTTTATACTTTATTTACCTAACTTACATGTAAGTATTAAATTATGAATATAATCATAAATCAAAAGTGCACTCAAATATTGTCACAAATACACAAAAAAAAACCAAGTCATGTAATTATTACATTTTAAATGAGTCTATCTATTACACTTTATAAAATTTGAAGTATGTTTGCATTATTTTATTTTGCACTAAAAGATCTTTTTAGACAAATAATTTTTTTAAAATATTTTGATTATAAGTTTTTCTAAAAACAAAATAAATTAATTTAAACATGCATTAAATATTTGTCCATTTAATCAAAATCTCCTAATCACAAATATCAAATTTTGGGTAATATAACTTTTTTAATTTTTATTTTTTATAAACTAAAAGTTTAGGTGAGGGGAAGACTCACCCTCAATTCAAGGCCAGGATAAACTACCAATCTCATTGAGGATTTATGATAGGATTATAAATTACTTACCAACGATACTAACGAGCGTACCATGAATTCGAACCAAAGTCATGACTAGTATAAACGAAAAGTTTGACTAGGTGAGCCAATACTCATTGACGCATAGGCAATATATCTAGTATGAATAATTTTAGCGGTATCAGGTAAGTTAATAGTTTCATTCAAATATAATTTCTTGTTTTAGATAAAATGTGCATAGCGAATGCATTCGCCTATTAAAGGACTTTCATCTTATTTAGAGAAGACAACCCTTACAACAAGTTTTTATGACCCTCACATTCAATTTGGTTAAAAAGTTAGATAAATTGGTTCGTTTTAAAAATTAACTAAGTATTTAACTAATTTAACCAATAATTTACATACGGTTAATCACGTATCAAATATCAAAATGAAGATAAATTATTAATTAACCTATATAAATTATTAATTAAATTAGTTGAATAGTTGGTTAATTTTAAAAAAGAACCAATTTATTTAACTTTTGAACAAGTTGAATGTGATGGTCATTTTCCTTTTTTATAAGAGAGGTATCCTTCTTACCTTAATTATTTGAGTTTAGATTTTGAAAAATATAAATGAAGTATAAGTTTCTTTTGTATAAATAGATAAATATAATGAAGAAAATAAAGTAAGGGCCTCGTTCATAGCTCAGAAAGTTAAAAAAAATTCGGACGATACTGGTGAGGAACTCTTGCAAAAGAAAATAAAGTTTTTTTTTTTAAAAAGATCTTACCCTTAATTCAATGCCCTTTTAAAAAATTGTCCATTAAATGCCGAAAGCTGTGTTACTGCAATATATTTTAGATAAAAGTGTTTTACATACTGTGATACCACCTCAACTTTAAAATTTAGTAATTAAGGGCCTACAACTTTATAATAATAATTAATTAAAAACTTCAACTTTAAAAAAAATAATTTGATAGTATTTATTTATTGGAAAAAAATTTAAGTCATTATTCCATGTGTTTTATTCATATTATAAAGAGTAAATATCTAATTTGATTCTCCTAAGATACACGAGACATCAGTTTGATCATCTAATCATTTTTTACATTAATTTGTCCTTTTGGAGGGACCAATTTGATGTAAAAAATTGACATTAGAAGACTATTTTAATGTCAAAAATGATTAGAGGATCAAACTGTGATGTCTCGTGTATTTTTGAAGGACCAATTTGAGTATTTACTTTATTATAAAATTTTTTCATATGTCAAGTTGGATATTTCTGTCTTTTAACATCTTTTATTAATAAAAATATTTTTTAATAAAGTTGATGTCCTTAATTAATAATAATAAAAGTTCGTTCTCTTACATTGTGTTTGGAATCATTAAATATGGAATTGATATAATATGATTTGAATTAAATTGGTTTGATTTGATTTAGAAATCAATTTCCACGTCTGGAATATATTGTAAACAATAAGATTTGAATTGATTTATAAATTAATTTTCTTGCATTTAAGATAACACTCATCCATCTAAGAGTCAATAAGCATGCCCACTTATTCTGAATTTAGATCTTCTAAAGTGCAAGTAGAGAGTAAAGTGCATAAAAAAATTCTAACTATTTAGCATTTTTCAGTTGAAAAGTTCTTATCACAATTCTAATAGATGTTTACTTAGTTGTAATGTATTTAATGTATTGGAGATAAGCAGGGATTTGCATGACAATTTATTAGCATAGGTAAAATAATAGCATATCTAAAAACTCGTGTGATATAAAACCAATAAAATAAGTGTGACATTAAAATGTTAATTATTCTTATTTAATTATTATCCAACATGGAGTAACTTATAATAGATGCAAAGTGAAATATGCATCAAATGACGCTTCTAAAAAATCATAAGGTGTCGCTTAGTTAATAAACTGAGTCCACACAACAAAAAAGGCACAAAATAGCAGCGGTTTATTCACGGTGGTTGATTGAAACTACTGCTATCATTTTATTTTTGTAGCATTTGTGGTCACTGTAGTAATTAAAATGTATTAACGACGGTTGTTTGATGTTTCACGACGGTTTCCTAATACCCCAAATAGTTGGTATCCCAAAAATTGATAGCAACACAACCTCTAGATGTTAAGCTTCCACTATCGATGCAGAGCAAAAGCACCATTAGCAACCCAACCTCTCTTTCTTTGTTAGGGTTTCCTCCATTGCTCCACTAGTTCAAATCGTTGAAATCAAACACTTATTGACGTTGAAATCATTTGACGCAAGCTCCATTGTTCTCCATTGTCTTTGAATTCTATGTTTCAGCTTCCACCATTGACGTTTGCTTCCATCATCTCGGAGCTTCTGCCCAAGCATCATCATTTGCTCCGCTGATGCAGATGACATCTCTTTCTCCATTTGGCCATCTCTTCGAAACAGTAGTAAGCTCAGTTGAATCAATAAATTTATAGGTTTCCTCTATTGATGATGAAATCCCCTCCATTGTTTTCCATCATCTTCTAGGCTGAGGTAACCATGGATTTCATCTTTTAATTATGAGTTTCTCAGGTAATAGCTTGTGCTCGTGCATCAGCTACTGGTTTTAATCTTGAAACTGTCTTTGAACTAAAACATTTTGCAGATCGATTTGGTGCTCATCACTTGAAGTAAGAACTCCAAAATCTCGTTTTAGGTTCACATTTAAATCATTTGTGTGTTTCTTTCTGCTACTTCATGTCTATATATGTGGCTCAGGTTGCTATGTAAATAACAATTGCCTAAACTTTAGTATGAGGGAGATTCAAATTAATAGGCTTCACAATCATTATTAGATTATTAGATTTAGTGAATTAATCATGCATAAATGATGTGCATAAATAATTTGCAAAATGCAAAAGGTGTTAAGGTGGCAAGGACAAAGAAATAATGTGCTATGATACAATTTTGAAACATGCAGTGTTAAGAACTAGAAATATCATAATAATGCCAAAATCACTAAGTGTCATTGTATAAAGCTAAAGGCATTTGCTATAGGGGTTGTTCCTATAGTCATTATTCCATTATCTACAAAAATCAGACTTGAATATTATATTTTATATTTAATCTATTGATCAATTCAGGCTTCAGAAGAAAGAAGTGTGCCGATCTCACCAAGATCAAGACCTTTTTCCTCGACTAGTCCTAATGTTTATAACTGACAGAACTCCCATCCAAGAAAGTGAAAGAGGGATGCTTGAGTTTTTAGTGGTTTAGTTAAATTCTCATGTCAAGTACTAGTCTAATCATAGCCTTATAGTGGTTTTATTTCTTTGCATTATTTTTGTGATTATAGTTTTATTTCTTTGCATTAATTTTGTGATTATGTTTTTATACTTTAGGCCTTTGGCCAAATTTTGATGACAATTAATATATGTTGGTAATTAAATTCAATTCTTTGTATTAATTTTGTGATTATGTCTTTATACTTTAGGCCTTTGGCCAAGATTATGATTATAATTTTAATGACAATTAATATATGTTGGTAAGTTCAATTCTACTCCTATGAATATTATGTAAAACTATTGGTTGATTAAAAAACAAGAAACAGATGAAAATAATTGTGTAAAATGTTTTTGGTCGGTTGCTTGTTAAAGCATGGAAAAATATGAAATAAAAAAGCATCCTGCAAAATAGAAAATACACTAACCGCCGCAAAAAAAGGAAACTCATGGCATCTATTGGAGGCGGTAATTGCCGCAAAAAGATAAATAATTAACTTAATGTTAATATTACCCGCCGCAAAAAAATAATAATTAATTTAGTGTTTACTTTTTTGCAAACCCAAAAAAATTGAATTTAATATTAGCGGCAGTGGTTTTTCTAGCAATTGTTGGAAACCATTGCTAAAGGGTTTTTCAACTCTGTTATCCACAACATTTGCTTAACTGCCTCGAAATACTCTTAACTTAAACCTCCGTTAAACCTAAATTTGAACTGTCGTGAATACATTATCTTTTTGTTGTGCCATGTGAGTAAACTTTATTTACAGTATGTAAAATTAATACTTGAGCGAAGATTAGTCTCATACTTAAAAAGTGAGGGGACACCTCGTGATCTTAACCAAGAAAATGATACTTCTAAAAAATTAAGAACATATTGGGTGTTGCTCTTGCTAAGCATGCTAATTGCTAAGGTCCTACGGACCATACTAGCCACCATTTATCTTTTTTGTAGTTTGTAATCATTTCTCTTCAGTGATCACTTACCACAGAGGGAGCAAATAAAATAAATTGAATATAATGCTTGTGGATAGATGATCATTATAAGCGACTATCTAGACAACAATAAGTGGAGTGACCTAGCCATTATCTTTTTATTGGGGTTGTTTTTTATTTTTTATTTTTTATGGTAAGTATATTTTTAAACCAATTTTTACGTTAATTTAGACTAATCCTTTCTTAAGAGATCTTTAGGGCATACCTCCCACATTGTCTTGATACATTTAGAGGAATTAATTAATTCTCTTAAGAGTTGTCAAAGGTTCAAACCCAAGTAGTGGTTGTTCTACAAGCTTATCCTAGATGAGGGTTATTAGATACCTTTCTGTTTCTTTTTTTTATCAGTCGTTTTAGAAAAGTATTTTATTTCAATTTATCTGTCATTTTAAAACATCAATGAAGTATTAATTAATATTTTTTTTAACTTTGTCTTTCTCCGTTGGTATCTCTACTAAGTGGAATGAAAAAACATTAATGGAGTGATAATATTTTGAATATTTTAATAAAGAATAATTTAGCCAAATATAGTCATATTTCCCTACAATTGAGGCTATTTAATAACTTTCTTTAATCCCTAAAATTTTATGGAACTGTAATTTGGTGCATTTGGCTCTAGGTTTCTCTAGGTGAAAATTTCTTATATCAATCCATATTGAGTTTTATTGTATCGGTTCCTACTTTTCTTGTTTTCCCCTTTTCTTCTCTTCTATAGATAATCGCATGAACTCATTTGTACATTCTTTTTTACTCACAAGTAAATTTCTTGCTCTATCAAGATTAAGTTAACAAATAAAGTACACACTTACCCTATGGTAAGAGAAAGCCATCTTAACATTTGAATTGTGAATTGAAGTCATTGTGTATGTCTCAAATCGCAACAAAATCCTTCGTTGCCACCCATGTTCGCTGATTCTTTACAAGAACCTCATTTGATGAGAAAGGGTAGAAGGTGAGAAAGAGAAAATTAGATAGAAGGAAAGAGAGATAAGAATGAGTACTCTAGGTAGGATGCCCTCTGTCAATCAAAGATGGGATCACGTATAAGTATATTCTTCATGAACTATCTAGTTCCCAAACTAACTGAATTATAAAATTCGTTACATAGCATTCTTACTCCACAAACACGTTGCAGGTCCTAGCACCACTGACTGAAATTACTATATAGTAATCTTTTGTTCATATTGGTAGGGGCCGCGCGAACGCAGGCCCCTCTACCACAAATTATGACGTAGGCTCTCCCACTTGGGGAGACCTTAGATAGGCACCCCTCCAATGTGCAATGGAAGTCACCAACCTAGGCCATGAACCTTCTTGATCACCCATTGACCCCGTCCAGGTAAGTATGTTTATATGATGCTAATCTGCTATGTTTTATACACTTGCTTAATATCCACACCTCGGTGCTGCTTACGATGTGGGACTCTGCCAATGGGATGTGGGACTCTACCAGCTTACACTAGTGATTGGTTTACAATTTATCTTACACGACTGCTTGAACCTTATCTCTATGTCTTTGGCGCTTTCATTTACTGTCTTTCATGATATACGTGCCTGCCACTGCCTAACTGTTGGAACGAAAAATCATCAAAGTTAAGTGCTAGACCATGTTGATATGTAATTTCATAGTTTTCATTTGATACATAGGGTTCGTATAGAATAAATTGCTACTGATACCAGGATTCATCTTCTTAAGGATAATATGAGTTCTAAGTTGATTTTTGGACTATATAATTAAACTTTAAAAATATAATTTACAAAAAAACAAAATTAAAACAGCTCAATTTATATTTATTATTTAGAACACTACCTTTAACATCTTTTTGTCTTTCACTCCCTTCCCTCCACTTTTCTTTTCTTCACATTCGATATTTTTATTTTACTTTTTCGGATATGATTTCTCATTGGTTATTAGTCAAAAAGATTATTTTTTATATCTGTCAATGGGTAATATTATGTCACAGTTTTTATCATGTCAAACTACTTATGAGCTCTCTCTTATAAAAAATGGTAACACGGTAGAATAATTTTTTTATAATAAATAGAAATTAGTTTATTAGGATTTGAATTTGATTACCCATATTCCTCACCAAGCCTTTAAAATTGTGTAAATGTCATGAGACTACAAGATCATTAGCTATGGTATATTTCATCAAGCTGCGAATCCTTAATATATATATTTTTTCATATTTATCTGGTAGAGTATCTGTCAAGCTCTCATCAACTTTCTAACACTTGGAATTTATCATTTGACAATCTTCAAATTTCTTCTCTTTTCAACGATGCTCCAGATAACACATTTAGACTTCTAATTATCTTCTGGATGACGATTTTTATCAAGGTATAACACAATACATGCAAGCCTTTTCTACTTTAAAATTGAGGGTATCATCAGAAGAAAACTCTTAGAACTAGATGTCCAACTTAACTCTTGAATCATAATTCTGTAATTCATATTAACCCACCTTTGTATAAAATATATTTTGGCAAAATGTATTTTGGGTACAATTTTATCAATTAATTTGTTCTCATTTGATTTTTATATGTGGACAAAATCTAATCTGAGATGGTTTGGTCATGTGAGGAAAAGGCCAATAGAAGCTCTGGTAAGAAGAGTTGATCAGATGGATGATAGCTAGATAAAGAGAGGCAGAGGAAAACCAAGGGAAACTATATAGTGAAACCATTAAAGAAAACCCTCGATTTAAATGGTCTTTCTGAAAATCTGGTTTGTGAAAGACATAGCACAATGGCTTTAATCAAATGGAGGATAATCCAATAAAGAGGGATATAGGAAAACTATAAGTGAAACTATTAAAAAAGACCTTAATCTAAATGGTCTTTCTCAAAATTTGGTTTCTGAAAGACATAGGACAATGGGCTTTAGTAGTTGTTGTTTGATTTATTTATTTTTTGTTATAGGGAGGTCACCTAAGGGGGAATGGGAAATGAGAATGTGGGGATTAAACACCCATCATGTAACCACAGTCCCTGGTAAAGACTAAGGGACATATACCAGTTGAACTACTAAAAACGTTAAAAGTAATTGTTAATGTAAGTGAAAGAGTACTGTTGTGGTCAAAACTTACCTATGCACATAATCTGAACTGGAGCACAACAGTATGCCATCAAGTCAAAACAAAGAAACCACCCAACCTGAGTTACCCATTGTTGTCGTATACCCCACCATGAAGTTGCAACAATTGTTAATCCACCATCCTTTTCAGTTTACACCAACGCCAATAGGCAGAGACTCTTACTTCGGTTCGATGACAGAGTCAGTTGGCTTTGTACTAATATCTAACTTAAAAAGTCTCTATGTGACAGAATTCACAGCCAAATCATGTATGTGATATCCACTGACATAAATAATAAGATAACTTGAAGAAAAAGTTATCCATCTATTATTGCGAAAGCAACAAATGAATTCAACAACAAATTGAAATAACAAAGCAAAAAACGACAAACTAGGGATGGAATATACACTTGCGCACTCCATATCAGTCCAAGGAAACAGCTGACCAATTCAAACTTGACTATGGAAATAAAATACCATCAACCTTTGCCCAGTTTTTATTATTTAAATTGACTGAATTCCACTCAAATTATTTGGTTTTTCTGACTTCAGACAAATTAGTGAATTTTTAATTTTATCTGACGATAAATTCAAAAGTAAAGTCAAAAGAAGAGAGCATAAATAAGATCACGCTTCATTTTCAAATTGATTTAATGTTATTTGTCTGTCTTTAGTGGAAGATTGTTGAAAACTAGATAATGATGTTCACATGCAATTTCCTTCCAACTCTCATGTAAACCAACTTCGTGATTTTCTATAAATAACAGCATTACAATATCTCAATCTGTATAGCAACATAACCTTCTGTTCTCCAACCAAACAATGCCTTTTGCTCCCATGTCACATTCATTTTGGTCCATATACCTTCAAGCTATGCTTCTATTTTATGTAAACATACTGTGGCTTCAACCTATCATAGCCACCACCACATTTGGAAATGAGACTGATTATATGGCATTGCTTAACTTTAAAGAATCAATATCCAGTGACCCATTTGAAATTTTGACCTCTTGGAATAGTTCTAACCACTTCTGCAACTGGCATGGAATCACATGCAGCAGCCAGCATCAAAGAGTTACAGTGTTGAACCTTAAACATTATCGCTTGGGTGGGATCATATCACCTCATATTGGCAACCTCTCCTTTTTGAGAAACCTCTACCTTCAGAACAACAGCTTCTATGGAGAAATCCCACAAGAATTGGGTCGTTTGTTCAGACTACAGCAACTCTCTCTATCAAATAACAGACTGAGAGGGCAGTTTCCTATCAACTTAACAAGCTGCTCTGAACTTAGGCACTTAAATGTGTCAAGCAATAGTCTTGTTGGAAAAATACCAACTGAGATTGGCTCTCTTAGGAAGCTTGAAAAGTTTAATATTTTCATAAACAATTTAACTGGAAAAATCCCAGCTTCCATATGGAATATTTCTTCCCTTAATGTTTTTTCTGTGGGTTTTAATAACTTGGAGGGGAACATACCAAAAGAAATAGGAAGTCTGAAAAACTTGTCAGTTTTAGCAGTAGTTGGAAACACACTGTCTGGTAAGCTTCCTTCTTCACTTTACAATATGTCTTCTCTCACTTTCATCTCAGCTGCAGAAAATCAATTTCATGACTCTCTCCCAGCAAACATGTTCTCCACCCTCTCCAATCTGCAAGCGTTTGGCATAGGTGCGAATCAAATTTCAGGTCCAATCCCAACTTCCATCACAAATGCATCTGTGCTTCAAACATTTGATATTGGTGTCAACAATTTTGTTGGACATGTTCCAAGTCTAGGAAAGTTACAAGATCTTCAGTGGCTAAATTTAAATTATAATAATCTTGGCAGTAGTTCAAATAATGACTTGGATTTTATAACATCTTTGGTAAACTGTAGCAAATTGGAAAATTTGATTTTATCTACCAACAAATTTGGAGGTCGTTTACCCAACTCCATAGGCAATTTGTCAACCCAACTCATTCGCCTATATCTTGGCGATAATCAGATATATGGAACTATTCCTGCAACCATAGGCAATTACATAAATTTAATTGCCTTGGTTCTGGAATACAACCATTTCACAGGGATTATTCCAGATACTTTTGGGAAGTTTCAAAAGATGCAAATATTAGGTTTGGGGACAAACCAACTGTCAGGAGATATACCCATCTCCTTTGGCAACCTCAGTCGATTGGTTCAACTAAGCTTTTCAGAGAATATGTTGGAAGGAAAAATTCCACCCATTATTGGCAGTTGGCAAAGTTTGCTGTTCCTAGACCTTTCAAGAAACAATCTTAGTGGTGCTATACCCTTGCAGGTTTTTAGTCTTTCCTCCTTGTCAACTTTGCTGAACTTGTCTCACAACTCATTAAATGGCACTCTACCTAATGAGGTGGGGGCCCTTAAAAGCCTTGGCACTTTGGATATCTCTGAAAATTATTTGTCTGGGGAGATTCCTGAGACCATTGGAGAGTGCATAAGTATGGAATACCTTAACTTACAGGGGAATTCCTTCAGTGGAACGATACCTTCATCAGTAGCTTCATTGAAAGGCCTTAGGCAATTGGATCTATCACGAAACAACTTGTCTGGATCGATTCCAACAACTTTGCAAAACATTTCTGTTCTAACATACTTAAATGTTTCTTTTAATATGTTGGATGGCAAGGTACCAACAGAGGGTATTTTCAAGAATGCAAGCGCAATATCAGTGGCTGGTAATAATAAGCTTTGTGGGGGTATCTCAGAGTTTCATCTACCACCATGCCCCATCAAAGTTGTGACACAAAGCAAGCACAATAGATTGAAGCTAATAGTAATTGTAATATGTGTGGTTGTTTGCCTTCTTTTGGTATCTATTCTTGCTATCTGTTGGAGCAGGAAAAGAAAGAGACAATCATCTTTAACATCACCAACAATGGATCAGCATTCCAAGGTGTCATACCAAAGCCTACACCATGCAACTGAAGGGTTTTGTGCCAACAACTTGATAGGATCTGGAAGTTTTGGCTGTGTGTATAAAGGATGTCTAGAATCAGAAGGCAAAGCTGTTGCTATAAAGGTCCTAAACCTTCAAACGAAGGGAGCTCGCAAGAGTTTCATTGCCGAATGTAATGCACTCAAAATTATTAGGCATCGAAATCTGGTTAAGATTTTAACATGTTGCTCGAGCATAGATTATAGAGGCCAAGAATTTAAAGCACTGGTTTTTGAGTACATGTCAAATGGAAGCTTAGAAAAATGGTTTCATCCAGGTGCAGAAAGTGCAGATCAGCTACATACGTTGGACCTTGCCCAAAGATTAAATATTCTTATTGATGTTGCTTCTGCATTACATTATCTTCACTATGAATGTGAACAACCTATTGTTCATTGTGATTTAAAGCCGAGCAATGTCCTTCTCGATGATGACATGGTTGCTCATGTGACTGATTTTGGATTAGCAAGGCTTCTCTCAACCATTAAAGGCACCCCTCATAAGCAAACCAGCACAATTGGACTAAAGGGAACTATTGGCTATGCTCCTCCAGGTTTGTCTGCTTATTATTTAAGCTTTAAATTCCAGTCTTTTTTCTGCGAAGTTTATAACCTATAATGCAACATGTTTCAGAGTATGGAATAGGTTCTGAGGTGTCAACACAAGGTGATATATATTCTTTTGGGATTCTAGTGTTGGAAATGTTAACTGGTAGAAGGCCCACAGAAGAAATGTTTAAAGATGGTCACAATCTTCATAACTATGTGAAAGTTGCATATCCAAACAACCTTTTGGAGATTGTGGACTTAGCTCTTCTTCCAAAACATTTAAAGCAGTCAGCAGCAGAAGGGGAAGGCAACAGGGAGAAGCTGACTCTTGTTCATCCTAAAGAAGAAATGTCTATATTTTCACTATGTAGAATCGGACTTGCTTGCTCAGTTGAATCACCAAAAGAAAGAATGAATATGAGGGATGTCACCAGGGAGCTCAATCTAACCAGAAATGCATTTCTTTGTGGTGGAGTAAATAAATAATAACCAGATATATAAATACAAAAAGATGACTTGTCATAAATTTATTTATGGTTGAAATTTTCCATGTTTAAGCAGTGGACTTGTCATAAATTTATGGTTGGAATTTTCCATAATTTAGCAGTGGACTTATCATAATTTTTATCTCCAATGTCAACTTATTTATAATTCCATCATTTATTAAAAGTGACTCAATACTCTAGAGTCAATTGTTCAGTCGAACAACTTGAACTCATTTTTTTCCTTCTCACCTTCAAGCTCAACCAATAGTTGAAAAATGGAAAAAGGAGGATAAATTAGTTAAAAGCATAATAAAAAATAAGCATAATAATCAAAAGACGTATGAATAAGATATGCATTAAATAACAGTGATATTCAATTTTCTACTCTAAAAGTCGGATTGGTCATTAAATTAAAATGAGAGCGATTAACGTTTTAGTGATCCAATCACAGTTGACCTGATTTTACTATATAATAATAATAATAATAATAATAATAATAATAATTAAAAAAATCCTAACCAAAAAGTTATGTATAAACTAAAACATACTACTTTATAAATAAATTATTCTATATTATGAAAAAATTCTTAAAAAAAATTTAATAGCAATACTACTCAAATTGCTTCAAAACTTATAAATAGAATAAATATAGGAATAACATTATTTTGGAAAGAATTGTACATATTGTGTTTCATAACTTCGATATTAAATCAAACTTTTTTTAAAATTATTTATTAACATTATCTTTTTGATTAAGATTCCAAAAATATTTTCTTTGAAAGGAACATAAAGATGTATTCAACGTTAATTTTTTTAAAATATATTTACCTTTAAATATCGTTTTTAATATATTAAATATAATAATTTGTCCATACCTATAGTCCTATACCAAGAGCAAAGTTGGTCTGTTGAAAGGAGGCCTTGCCTTCATCAAGACTACGGTTCACAACTAATGTGGTCCGACAACTGGTATAGGTTTCACAAAAGTTACTATGGTAACTCAGGATGAGTTATTAATTATTTATTAACAGTTGATGTCACAATAAATGTTTAAAAGTTTATTAATAAATAACAACTAATGAATTTTAGATAACTCACTTTAGGTATCGGTATCCTAAAAAATAAATGAGTATCGAAGTAATCTTTAGATTTCACCAGTTCACCAATCAATTGGTCTGAACCTGTTGATTTTGATAGGTTTCACCTGTTCATTAGTGTTTTTCGTGGTGCTATCCAATATTAAAACATAAAACTTTATTTTTTTAGAGTTGTTATAGTACGTTGATGGGTTTAGTATCTAAGATAAGCTGTCAATTATCTATTAATTGTTAATTTTATAATAAATATTTAAAAGTATATTAAATATAAATAATAATTAATTAACGTTAAACAACTCACATTAAAAAAAAATATGAGTAGGGAAGTAATCCTTATTTCTTTTATGTTCTGCTGAAATAAAGACATTCATATATAGGAAAGAATGATATCTTTTGGTATTGGTGAGTGTGCTTTTTTTGCTTTGTTTTTGTTTTTGGTAGCTAGGTGAGTGTGCTTTAATGGGCTTGTATGAGTGGTTGGATCTTACTTAAAGCAAACAATTTATGTGGACTTTTTCTATTGGGTTTATCATGGTACTCATTGGAGATTAGAGATTAAGCCATGCTAATTGTCTATGTGGTAAGTATGAGGCATTGAGGAACCAATGAAAGTAAAATACCTCTCAACTAAATACTTGACCCCAAAATGAGCCTTCGAGTCAAGGGACTTCAAATTTTGGTACTGAATTTTTTTGATGAGGTGCCATGTTCCTCTAAGTTCCCTTGGCCTCTCTAATTGTCCCCAGGCTAAAGTAGTGAGAGTAGTGAGGTTCATTGTGACCATAAATGGAGCAGATGGTTTTTTTCCTTAAGTTGTTGGTTTGCCATTTGATGCTTAGTTTAGCCAATATACCTTGTGCTAGAGCTGCTATATTACTTTGAACCAAATTTAGCTCAATTTTGTTTTCTATCACTATGAATCGGGACTAGTACAATATTTGGGAACTGGTAAGGAGTCCTACACAGACATTTTCATTCTGTTTTTCCCTGACTACTATTTTCTTATGGTTTTATTCTCACATGTGCCATACTGCTCTTAACAAATTCCCCCCCTTGATGGATGTGTGACATCTAGCTTGCCCCCAATATGGATGATAGGAATTGTTGCTCATGTTTAAAAATCTTGTCCTCGTTCCCTTTGTTTTGCTTAAGTGTTGAGTTGTTGCTAGAGGTATTGGGCCCAAAGCAAACAAGGTGGCACAAATAATGCTTGTAAGCATAATTAATACAAAAAAAAATTACGTGATTTGACTTAAAGTCTAAATTTAAGTGATTCGACTTAAAGTCTACATTTACCGGCAAGGGTGACAACCAAGTTTCTTTAAGGAAATATAATTGAATGCAAAAGTGATTTTATTTTACTCAAAATACACTCAAATACTCGGTATTTTTTCACCAATCTATACACTACATACAATCAATTAGTCTGAAAATGGGATGATCCAACTGCGCAGCAGCAAGCCTTTATTTATGGGAGAATAACACTTTGGTTCGACTCCTTGCAAAAAATTTTTTGTTTTGGTTCGATTCTTTAAATTAATTAAATATCAAATAATTTAATTAATAATTTATTTTTATTTTGATCATGATATTTAATTAATTATAAGTAAATTATTAATTAAAATAATTTGATGCTTGATTAATTTTAAGAAAATGCTCAATGGCATGAAAAGATTTCTGCAAAATTCTTTACGAATGCATATTAGCTATTAATCAAGCAAACGTGATGTAATAATACCACCTTACATTTTCGAAAGTTTAAATGATGCAACTATGCAAGTGGTATCAGTATTGCCACGTACTTTGTAAAGGTTTTGCGAAATTTTATTTCGTGTGATATAAGATTGCCCTTAATTTAATACATGAACCAAAGTAGAACATTGTCCTACCAAACCGAATTAAAATGTCTTTCTCCCTTCGTTTATTAGCTTGCTATTGCGCTTCCTACACAAAAGATAAGACAACACGCATGATCCTCAAGTCAACAAAGGCTAATTAAATGCTAGGATTCTTGTAAGATTACTCACTCCGTTCACCACCTTAGCTATATATGAAACCAAGATATTTGTTTACTTGCATCAAATCAAGCTAGTTGCAGCTAGCAATTAAGCTCCTGCAGCCATATTGGACTTTTGTGCATTTTTCTAGTGAGTAGTGAAGCCCGATACCTACCAAAGTCAAGCCATAAATCAATAGTTGTGGACAATTTTATTGATTATTGTGTTCCTCTTACATGTCTCCAAATAGTTGATGTAGTAATAAAATATTCCTTATTTAAATAAAACCATGCCGAAGTAGCCCTCGGACCATACTGGTCAGAGGTTGTGCATGGTTACACAAATGTAAATGATTATTCTTTTTATTAATGTAATCTTAAAGATTTTTTTTTTAAAATTTGGGATGTCCAATCAGAAACAACATCTTTTTGTTCACAACTGATGCATAAACAAATTATATAGATAAACACGTATTATTGGTTTTTTTTTTAAAAAAATAAAAATAAAAATAGAACTATTTCTACCTACGATGTGGAATTAATTGCTATAACTTAGTCCCCCGTAGATAATCTCATCAATCTTATGCTTCAGAAATTTGTATGCATAATCATTTAGCTAACAAATGTGTTGCACAGGTTTGTTACCCAGCCAGGCAATGAGTGCTGGTATGAGAACCATCAATGGTATACTCCTAACAGAATTATGTTTTGCATAGAATTAAAATGCATCCTCAGGCACAATTACAAAGTTAATATTCAATAGTTGTTTTTTCTAATTCTTGAGAAGCATTTGTCCCGCCAATAATCCTGAACTAAAAAATATATCCATTCAAAAAAACTTTTAAAAGGGAAAAAATAAACTAGATGAGACAATTGTTAAGCAATGATCTAACACCAAAATGGTGGACAACTGGAGGTGGTGGGGGAGGTTTAGAGAAGAGAGTCAAGAGAAAGAACTGCAAGGTTTATAAGCTTGGGCCAAAAGCTATTTTGGTCAATCTTGCATTTTCAGGAATGTCCAAAAAACGATCTTTTTTTTGTAAAATAAAGATGATTTTGCAACAAAACTAATGATGATCCACATGAGATCTTTCACCCAAAACTTAGTTCATCAATGTAACTCAGTCTTTTTTCAACTCTTGTGTCTTAGTGCTTGAGCCTGAAGATTTTGGTTGTCTTCCAACAGCCGGTCATATTCAAGTAGTAGATCTGCAGCTTGCTTTTGGAGGGAAGTAACATGAGCTTCGGCAGTCTCCACTCTTTTATCCTTCTCTTCAGATTCCACCTTTATCTTTTTCAAACTTTCTGAAAGAGTTGAAGTTTGTTCCTTCAGCTGCTTTATCTCCTTGGAAGTTTTCTCTTCCTTTTCTTTTAGCTGGACATTTTCTTTCTGAAGGCTTTCCAGTTCTTCTTTGGAAGCTCCCACTTTACTCCTTAAATTAATAAGTTTTTGGAGATAATGGTGCATACGATCAATTAGGAATCCAAGGAATAATGTAAAACCTGCAAGATCAAATTAATTCCTTTAAGACAACATAATCTAGCATTAAGGTAAGAAAGATATGTGCTAATGCTACCAGTTGCTGCCCTTGCTAATTTCAACTATCTTGTTAAAAGTTATGGTGCAATCGATCACTGTCAAAAGCCTTGCATGCAGCCAGCTACAAATAATTGGGGGGGGGGGGGGAGAGGGGGGAATTCTCCTTCTCTTGTATCTTTCCTCCAATAAAATAACCTTGTTCCTCATAGTATTATCTACTGATGTAACGGCTCCTCTATACCCCTTTGTATCACACAAAAATAATGTTTTACTCCAAAATATAACGTTAAGGAATGCTTTTGATCTAAAACATCTTAGGAAAGTTAAAAGATTAAATTCTGTATGTGCTTGGTTGTTGGAAAACAAAGAAGAAGCCGAGAAAATGGGAATTTGTCAGCTATCATAAGGTTTAATCAAGGATTCAGCGGGAAGCAGGAGAAGTTTATGGCCTACTCCAAAGTAATAACTTAGGGTTGTCTTCGAGGTCAAAGAAAGGAAATCAAACGTTAGTTTGGGGATCTTCTAACCATTAATGGTAACATTAGGGTTGAGAAGGTTTAGGCGTAACTTAAAGATTGATGGATTAAAATTGGTAACTAAATAAGCACCAGCCAGAAAATAGGTCTGTCCACAGCTTCAAACTGACCAATTATAGAAAAAATAGATAAGATTGGATAGGCATCATGGCTTGTTATGCCATATTACTATACAGTTAATTAGAGAATAATCTTGCTAAATAGAAATATAGAACACAAACTGATCAAGAAGCAAAATAAAAGATCACAACTTCTATCAAAATAAATAAAATATCACAACAACAAATACAGATACTTCCAACAATTACCCTATAATATTTGGTCTATACTTCAAAATCTTCAAAACCTAGCTAATAGTATACAACTTATCAAGATTTTAAGATAAAGTAAAACACGAGACCAAATAAAGCTCTGATCAGAGCTGCTGAAATTTCTATAAACAACTCTAAACCAAGCAACAACAAAATATAAACTAAACTGACCCAGCAACTTCATAACAATCTAAACATATTAATAAGACTTAACATCATCAACATACTGTTGCAGTGAAGCCATATATCAAAATTAGATTATATGTCCATGTTCTTTTGCTCTTTCAATTATTCATGATCCTCTCTATCCAGCATCAGCTTTAGAAACACATAATTAAGGGTCATTATAAGGAAACATAAAGCAATCAAGGAGCAAATATGATAAATTTAAATGAGAATAAATGTAAAAGGAGTTTAAATAGTATGCTCAAAGCTGCATATGGAAACAGTATAATCATATATATATATATAGATGAGAGAAACAAATAAATTATGGAGACTTTAAGACTTTTGAAATACATGAAACTAATTCTTCATGAAAGACATATTCATCTCAAATTACTTAAATTAAATCTTGGCTTGATTTCTCTTGTAATAAACATATTCTTTTGGCCAATCTAAGACGCAGGAACTCTACTAAGTGCATACTAATAGCTGTTACCCCTGCGGGAAATAGGTTTTCTAAGAAACACGAACACTTCAGGGAAGGGATGCGGAAACTTCATGTCAGAAACGACATGTCACTTCAAAAAACATGTGGATACATAAAATTTTATTGTGACATCATGTCCGTGTCAGTGTCCATGATCACTTTTTCTAGCATATTTGACAACGTATCAGTAGCAATCTGAACATTGGACAACATTTAGATGGACAAGGAGTTAATGTCGACTTTAAGGAATGATTTACCACCAACTCAAATACTTCAAATAATGAATGAAATTAACTTAGTCTAACATCAATTTAGCTAGCAAAAGGGTAACAAATGTAAAATTAGGAAACACCACTGGGAAGAAAGTAGCCATCACTAATACACTATTGACTTAATCTCTTGATGATTGTCAATTAAATTACCATTAAAGGATTCGGATCAGGAAAGAGAAAGCCATGTCCTCTTTTATTAATATGGATTTTTTAAATGTTTTGTTCTGTGTCTTTCTCCAAAAACCCAGATCATCACATTTAAGGCTACACACTGTTTCACCCCCTGTTTTTAATACTTCCCATATTATGCTTGCTATCCTTTATTGATTTCTTAAACAACACAACAGAATGATTATGTTAATTACTAGATGCATATATTGTAGACATGATGATGACAATTTAGGAAGTCTAAATTCTATTAAATACAATGCTCCTTCACACTTTGTGGTCAGCACTAAAATTAAACTATTTACACCACCTATTTAAAACTTGATATATTTCCTAAAAGGATAAAGAAGAAACATAAATAAAGTAATCCTAGAAATGGGTCCAGTACAGTTTTAAATTTCAAATTCTATCCCTGCTGAAAAAATACAACTTTTAAAACTCAAACTACCGAACCAAATAAAAAGATAATTAATAATTTCATTTCTTGAGAGCTGACAACTTAAAAATTGGATCCTTTCCTTATCCTTACATCCAGTTCAAAATTCCCCACATGAGAAAATCAAACTTCCATAATTGAGAAATACACATAAAACTGACATCTTCCTCTATGATGCATTTATTGTTGCATTCATGTGAACCATTGTCATTCCATACAGAAGCTTTGCTAATGTATCATGTTCTAGGATGCTCATTCCCTTGCTGATAGTTCTTTGATCATTTAATTTGACACATAATCAACATTAAACAAACACACATAATAACATATATCACATACGCAAACAAATAACATATAATGGTAATGGGTACAGAAAGCATTAATAGGTATGAGTCGAAAGCTGCCGGAAAATCCCTAAACAGAACAGAATGAAAAAGAAAATACTATATAAACCTAAAATTAATGGTAAGAGGCAATCAAAGACTTAAATAAACATGTCCGAAGCAGAAAAGATTTGGCATCACAGAGTATTACACAAAGAAAATACCAGACGCCATCATGAGTTTTATTATCAGAGTGCCAAAACTTTCAACTTTCAGAAGCCTTACAATATGGTTATACAAAGAAGATAATAAATTTGACCATTTCTTTCATTAACTTGACGTAGATCACTTTAGAGAAAGATACAACCAATAACAAACTATATGCAGAAGAATGTTCTTTCAGTATCTATAAACATGCTTTCATTGCATGACAAAAGATAGGAAATGAAAACCACAGATCTGCATCAAATCCTAACAAATTATTTCGTTATCTTCCATGAACAAGCATAAGCGTTAACTACATTTTCTTTTAGTTTAGAATTGACACAAATAGGTGAGCAGAAAAATGTATGAAACAATAATTAAATTTAAAGACTTAACAAAAGTAAGTGCACCCTTCTTCACCTGAAGCCCAAACCAAAGATGGGTCAAGCAAAACATTCACTCTATGCAACATATGAAAGTAAAATTTATAATAGAAATCTATAATGTGTAGATGCATATGATCCTGAAGAAATGAGTAGTAACGCACCCATCAGTGAAGCCTCGAGCAAGTGAGTCCTCCATAAAACTTGATCCATGGGTGACATAGTACCAAGCTTAGCACCTTTATTCTGGATCTTAACAATGCTCATAAAGCTTGACAGGAGAATGACAGACATGGTACCAGCAATAGTTTTCACAGTAGCTGGACCCTTCCCCATCTTCAGCTGATCTAAACTCTTAATCACAAGATCTCTTAATGGACCAATCTTCACCAACAAAAGGAATGCCAGAACACCCTCCGCAAAAAGCACCAAGAACAACAACTGAATCATCCTTGCTCCCCAAAAACAATACCAACTTCACTGCAGTTGCCAAAATTCCTTCCTTTTTGCCCAATGGGGTGTAACGTTCAAGCAAAGAAATAAATCTACCCCACAACTACTTTCATTCTTCAAGAAGCAAAGTATCCAAAACTACCCTTGTCTTCCTCACACTGACACACTCAAACAGACCCATTTGTCATTTTGCTGAAACTGAAACTGAAACAGAAACAAGCACAAAAAACCCACATGAACATGCAACCAAAAATTGATATCCAGCTAGAAAGCTAGAATTTTTCTAGGCATTGAGTTCCAGGGAAAGCCCAAAATTCCTCTTTGCAAAACCTGGGCATTCCTCCACTAATGCTGATTAATGGGGAAAAAAAACCCTGTATTTAGCATAAAGTAGAAAGAGAGAAGCTTTCTGAAAGAAGCCCTTTAACCCTTTTTTAGTGAATGGGTTTGGGATTAGTGGGGTGTGTTGGGGGCAAATGGGTTTGCTTTTTACAGGCAGAAAAAGATCATTAAACGTAAAGAGAATGGGTGTGTCACAATCAAAAAGTGAAGTATAGTATAAGAAGAGGGTTGAAGGGGCAAAATGCCAAAATTATATTAGAAAAGTGGTTTAGTAGGCGTGAGGAGTGTGAGGAAAGGACATGGTTATTGGTCAGACAAGGACATTGTCAAACAGCACCGCTCGCTAGGTCTGTCTAGTTTGTAACTCTAACTTCGAAGGTGGTCGTATCGTATGTGCAGCTATACTGATTTATGAGAATGAATTGAAACAAGTGTAAGATTTGACATAATTATATTATTTAATATTTTTATATAAATTTTTTTATTAATATAATTTTTAAATTATAATTATGTATTATGTTAATTATTTGTGTTAACTTTTTTTTTAAAGGGATGATCATCAAATAATTTATATTTTCATATATTTAAAAAGAATATATTAAGTTAAACTCACAATGTATCAATAGGATGATTTTGGATTAATGAATTTTTTTATTAATATAATTTGTGTAATAGGAACTTTAAATTGAATAATAAATTTTGTCAGAAAATTATTTAATGGTATGAGATTGATTTCAACTTACACAGATGTTAATTATTCCTTTAAACTTTGACTAATTTACAATTTATCTCGAGTTTTAGAATGTCATAAAATCTCTTGAACTTTATTGAATGTGAAAAAAAAGCCTTAATCAATTAGACTTCCACTTGATTAACTGAATTGTCACGTGTACTTTACGTTATCACTAGAAACCACTAGAATAGATAATGTACTTTACGTGATCATTAGAAACTACCATAATTCTTAAGCAACCTCTACAACCTTATAATGTCCTTCACTCTTTCTCACCTTGCATCACACTGTGTTTGGTTTAATTTGGTTTAGGCATCTTGTGTGGGATTTCAAAAAAATTATTTGTCCCTTCTATATAAGTTTTTCTTAGTGAAGGGTTCTCGCTTTCTCACTTTTTCTCTTTCATACTTGTGTTAAACTATGTGTTGATTTTAATTTAAATGAAATCCAACATCATATTTCTAATTTTTAATCCATTTTTATTGTTAATGTTGATTTTTAATCCAACATCACAGGTACTATGGTTTCATGTGATCATGTATAGTACAAGTGTCATTTTCCACTAATGAATTGGATGTATGGTGGACATAGGGATTTTGCACATTTCATAAAATTTAAGGTTTTTTTTTACCCTTTTTAATTCAGAGGCTAAATCACACATCAATTAAATTTTATGGGTGTTATTTATTTATTTATATGCATTTTATCTATATATGTTTATGTGTGTGGGTGGGTGAGCATAATGATCTACTTCAAATGTAACACTTCATACACTGTCAATTGAATAACATTTTATAAACACTAAATTTCATTAATCTAATCGTTTGTTTGAAAGGTCATATGAGGTAGATCATACTTATAAAATTTCATAGCATTTAAAAGTTAATTTATGCTTTATTTGTACGTATAACATGCTTATATATATGATTCACTTCCACTATAAAAAAAAGTACACTATCGTCAAACCATATATTAACACACATTAAAATAATGGACAAGTCTATTGTCACTTTTATTTATCTATTATCACTCCTTCCCAAGAAACTTTTATTTAATTTTCCTAAAGTACTATCCATTAGATAATTATTCCTTATTTTTAGTTAACCTTATTGTCTATTGCCATTCTTTTATTTATATCTAAATTTTTTTGTTATTAATTATAATTATTAGTCAATTTTAAAAATAAAAATGATTTTAATGTGTGTTCTTAATAGTTTGCTTATCTATATCACTAAAATCCAATCACATAACCATTATGATTTCCCCCATTTTTTTCTTTATCAATACTTTAACTTTGGTTCATATTATTAGAGTCTTCTAGTCTTCATAGGAATAGCTTGACGTCCAAGTTTATTAATGTAAACATTTGTATTCTTAGGACAACTTCTTGTAAGTGTAGTTTGAAGACTTGTATGATCTTCATTTTAACTTGAGAATCTTCATATTTTTTGTGTAGTCTAAGACAACAGTTCTTCTTGAACTTTAAGCAACTTGTACTTGAGAATATCTTCGATGTATATTAATGAAAAATCTACACATTAGTCCTTTGACTAAGATTAAGCATTAGCAATCAGTGTTATTTATTAAAATATTATATTCAACATGTTTGTTATCATCACATAGATAAGCTTACTAGGAAACCTTAGGATAACAATCTCCCCCATAATGATGACAAACATTATCAAGAATAACAAGCAGATTTTCAAAGTATTCAATAGAGAATAAGCAATTGATATCAAAGTGTGAGATTTGAAAATTGTAGTATCAGAGCAATATCAATGCATATTCTTCAACAAGATATCTTATTAGAGCATATTATTAAAAGAAATGTCATATCAGAGCATATAAGATACATCATAAGTAAGCTAAGCATAGTACATTATTATGCAGATTATCAAAGCAATGTTATGCAGTAACAGAGCAATGTTATAATAGAATGATAAGTTAGAGCAGAATAGATATCTTATGTTATCATGTTATGCTAAGAATAAGGGCAGAATATACCTAGAAATATTTGCTTTCTTCTTTTTCTTTTTTGGTAGTTGACTTGTTACAACTTGTGTTCTTTTCCTTTAAGTATTTCAATTTTGTTTCTTGCTTCTTCTCCCCCTTTGTCATCAGCAAGATAGGAATGCAGTGTGTATACAATAATATAATACAAATCCAAAGCAAGAATATACAATACAATCCAGAATATAGGCAAAATAACCATGAAATTAAAGACCAAACATTCACAAGTTCAAATAGTCACACAGTTAAGTTATACAATACCATGAGTGCAAAATGTTCAGAACCAAATGCAAATAAAAACCATAAGCAGAAAAAAAAAGTGTTCAAGTGATGCACTACATGAGCTAGCAAAAGAAATAGATAACCCATCTAATCAAAGTTCAGTAGAGGCAGTTGGTTCAGCAGTGAGTCGTGTGATTAGTGGTATGATGTTTGGGATTAACAGGACTTTGAACACCTCTAATTGCTTCTGAATATGAATTTGTTAGGCCTTCATTGCAATCAACTTCAATAGAATTTTCTACAAGGTTGAATCAATGTTGTCTGGTGCAGTAAGAGCTTGCTCATTTGTACTCAGAGGTGACTTATGTCTTGTTGCAGTAACAATATTCTTCTTCTTGACAGGGGTTTTCTTAATAGTTTCACCAAAGATCTCCTTGATGGATTCAGTGGTTGTCTCGTCATCAATAAAAACAAGGGTGGCTTTGGTCATCTTCTACTTGCCTTTGCTTACAGGCTTAGAAAGGTCCATCATCTCTTTTTCTACCTTCCTTACCTAGTTGCCTTTGTCATCCATGGAAACGCCAGATAAAGAAAAAAAAATCTTCCACCGATTATGCTTGTCACTGGTTTAGCTTGTTAACTTCAAAATATTTGAAGAATCTACTCAGGATCATGTCAAAAGGCAGGCTTACAACCTTTTTCTTGAAAGCTCATTCAGCCATGTGGTTAACTAGGAGATGATTGAGGGCCAAAAATCATCTTGATGAGGTGGTACAGAACTAAGGTTTCCAACATGGTGACTTGTGAAAAATTGTCATTCTTTGGTATGATTTCTTTGGCCACTATCTTGTAAAGATAAGTGTACCTAACACCTAATGAGGCATGAGATGCCTTGCCACTTTCAATTGCAACAGGGTTGGTGCTGATGGCTCTCACAACTTCTTCAAATTAAATGCTAAGGTTGTCACTCCACCTATTGAAACTTATTCATGAGCACCTTCCTCCTTTACACCAAAGGCTTTCTTCATAGAGTAAGAGTTGATAACAATGCCCACTCCTTTGACACATGAGTAAACATATAAGCCATCTAGTGTAAGGTTGTTGTAGAATACCTACACTAAATGTGGACTAAGTGTGGGTAGACATGTTCATGACTCTTCAGAAAATGGTAGCCAACCTTGTGCATCAAAATAGTTATTAAGCAGCATCCTTTTCTCACTAAAGGATGGAAGATATACTCTGTTGCTCTGAGTCCTAACACGTGTTTCAAAGATGTCTCTGAACTTTTTGTAGCAAGAGTAATCCTTGAACATGTTGGCATCAAATTTCTTCTTTGGTTCCTTCTTCAGTCCTTCCTGCTTCTTCTTCTCCTTCAATTTCTTCTCAACTTTCTCCTTTTCTTTGCTCTCAAGAACTTCTTCATTTTTTTTGCACTGTCATCAGACAACTCATCATATGACTTATTAGGGTTGAAGTTGTCATCAAGTGAGCTTTTAATGTTGGATAGCTCAACATCAGGGTCTTCAAAGTCAGTAGTATGTGACATTGATTCACTTTCTGAAGAACCATGGATGGTTCCTTCAGGGTGGTCTTGGGTGAATTTGCAATAGTAGACATCCCTGTTTCAGCGTGAGGTTGCTTGTCTTCTAGATCAAGAGCTACTAGGGGTATATCCCTAGGGCGATTGGCCTTTACCTTGAAAGGTTTTGATGCTTAAGTTAGTTTTTGTTTTATTGGATATGATATTTCATAGGTACTTACTTCCCTTGTGCCTTTCTCCCTTACAAGTGGGGTAAACCGCTTTTCATGAAAAGTTAGTTGACAGTGACTTAATTGTCATAATAGCATGTCTAGGGTTGTCGTGTGGCAGGTCCAAGCAGTCATATGATAGACCTGAGGCAGCCATGTGGCAAGTATTAGGGGCCACCACCTGGTAGGTGGTACAGATCCCTAAGAGGAGAAGGAATTCAAGAGCAATGAGGTGGATCGTGCTTGTTTGGGCCTAATGAGGGAGTTGGGCTTGGTAAATAGGGCTTTAACTAGGGGTTGGACCCTTAACTCGTAGACGGTACAACTACTCATTGTAAAAAAGAAAAAAAAGAAGTTCTTTGGGTTTATCCATTTCTCTTTTCACCTCTTCTCATAAGTATAAGTGTATAACACACCAGAACTAAGTTTTCTCTCTTGAATTTTCACTTTTTTCTTTATTAATTTAAACCAATTCAGTTTTCCTCTCCTTCATTCTTTTGGCTTATTTTTACATTTATTACTTCTTCACCAACCGAAAATCTAAAGTCCCTTCACTAGTATTGAAACTATTACCCATTTGCAGTTGGCGACATGATTGTTGCGTGATCAATTCAGCATAAAAATTAGACAACATAAATGATTTGACCCACTTTTGACATAATTTTTTGTTGTAAGCTAGCTAGCAATTGATATATAGTTGATACAATTAATTGTAGTAGTATTGCCTCTTAAGTCTTCATAGAGAGTCATCGATTTGTAATCCCTTTGGAAAGCTAAAGAGCTAAGGTGGCCAAGCCATATAAAAGGTCTTAAAAGCTACCAAAAGTTTAATAAGATTTTGGTCCATCATGAAGAAAGCAATAATTTTGGTAATGTTTGTGCTAGTTATAGAGCAGGCACTCCACGCATCTAGTTCTCATGCTTTTTCATAAGCACTTCTCTCTATTTCTTTCCCCTCAGCTCTGCTTCATATTCATCAGCTCGATGAAAAAGATAGAAACATTGTAGAAAAATGCAAGGGCAGGTGCAAACAAATATGTGAGATGTGGAAGAGTCACAAGTCTACGTTATATAGGAAGTTTTATAATAAATGTTATAACGATTGCATTAAGCACTCGGGAAAAGTAATTAAATGTTATTAATAGGGAAATTCTGTCTACCCATACACAGGTATCCCTACTTAAAGTGATTTTATAAGAAAAAATATTATCTATTTTTTAAAATATTTTTTATATTATTATTTTTAATATAAAAATAATTTTTTCGTTGGGGTAAGGTAGGAAAGTGTGACCCATTTTAAAAAGTCAAGCAAAAAGTAAAATATTCATAGGCTAATTCTTTGATCCTGTTTTCGTCCATTGTGCAAGTCTTTGGACTCCACTGCTCTAATCACGAACTAGGTTTGAGGGTACCTGCAGAAGTACTCTGAAACTTAAGTTAGATTATTTTTGTGGTAGAATTATTCTATGAAAAACTTACATTGGCTAAACGTTCTACTTCTCTAAGTATGATGGACTGGTATATCTGTTCCTTTTGCGTGGAGTGTTGGTCAACCAAGCATTCAAGTGTAGTAAGAGATCACTGCGTGACAGGCGTGGGATTGCCATATGGTAGGGGGTGCTAACTCAAGTCGTAAGTGAGGTTAGGGAGTGTCTAATCATGAGACAAGTGATGGTATTGGACTCTCCAATTGTGCATTGTAATAATGGGCCTAATACTTGGGCTTAGAGGGGGAGATGGGCCCTTGGAAAGTCGTGCCTTCATACCTACATACAATAAAGATGGAAATGAGAATGTTCAAGAGAAAATTTTATACTATATAAATATTTTGAGTTTCTTGTCAAATGGTGTTTCTTTAGTATCGATCTAGAACTCCATTGAGGTAGTTTTGACACCTGAATTTCTTCTTTGAAATGGGTCGCTGACAAGAGGTTGTCGAGACCTATCAAATAATAAAAATAACCGGTTCACAAACTAATTTGTAGTATAGAGAATGAACCGAATCGTCTCTCAAGGATAAAAAAAAAAGATTTAATTAGATCAAGATAATTAGAAATGGGAGGGTTTTGATGATGATTAACAAGATAAACAAAAGTACGAGTATTAAAGTTGTAAACGAATCTAAAGAAACAACCAATCCAAGGAAATTTACCGATCTTGAGTTTAATCCATCATTGATCACAAGAAATTCACTTAATTGCTAATCATGTTCTTGGCCTTAGATCACATTAAGAAGCCTCAACATGATCCAAGAATTCTTTACTAGATAAGCATCTAGGATTTGATTAACCAAGGTTAGATAAAGTAAGCACCATCCAACATAGATTAACTTAAGATCTAGAATTTAACCAATCTAAACAATCCATCAAAAAGCTTTAATATATTGTTTAGTCTTTGTGATCCTCTTTGAACACATGATAATAAAGCTATTATCACATCAACATCTAAATCAAATTAAGCAATTTAATCTAGATAAAAATCAAAAGAGGAAGAAAAGAAACTTGAATAATAATTAAGCAATATGAACAAGCGAAACAAGATCTCCAAATTAAACATCAAGATGGCTAATCCCTTGGATTGATTATAAGAGCCTAGCCTTCCATGGATGGGAAGGAAGAACTCAGAAATTAAAGAACAAAAACGAAATTGCAAAGAGAATGGAGAAGAAGATAAAGAAAACTCTCACAAATACTCAAACTTTCTTGAAACTTACTTAAAATTGAATGAATGATAATACAAAGAGATTGGCTTTATTTATACTAATCCTAGAAGCCAATTTGTACATGTACATAATCTGAATACAAGCTATAAAAACAAGGAACTTGTCAAATATGGAAGCTTGGTTGGTGCATGGTAGGTGGGTTGGTGTATGGTTGGTGGCTTTTAGTCAACAACTATTATCCGACTTCTGGCTTCAAATTCATCACCTAGACGGTGTATTTTGTGAAAATATGTTTGCCCCAATGGTTTATTGTATTATGTTTTGATGATGACAAATGCATTACAAAAAAAGATTACAAATATGCTACATATGTGCGTGATGAGCTATATTGGATAATGCATGGTTATATATTATCTTGTTGTTCCTATTATAAGAATCATGCATTAAGTTTTGTGTAGCATCATTGATAGGATATATCCAATGTACTTGATAAGTGATATAATTAATTATTGGATATGTGTCTATATGTGAATCATATATGCATGAAGAACTTTATAAAGTTATATACATGTGAATCATGCATATTTAGTTATTGAGTTATGGATTTGGACTAACCATGGTTTTCAAGTGAATTATGCTTTGTAGGATAGTCCAAGTATCAAGAGTGAGCATTGGAATAAGAAAGTGAAAGATCCTATTTATGTTCAACTCAAGAAGAAGGAGAATGAAGTGAACCAAGCATTTAGAAGATTTAAAGAGAAGAAATCTTAGAAGCTTGGATTGCATCAAGAAGCCTAAGGACTCATTTGGGTATATATTATCTTATAGGCTATTCTTCTTTGTAAGGATAGAGGTTTTTACATGAAGAGAGCTCAAATATCTTTATTCAATCTTGACAAATGTTTTTAACATGGTAAAATGCCCAACAAACAAGTTTTGAGAAGTTAGTCTTGGTGGTATTTCAAAACTATGAAAAATAGCCAAATCTGAATTTTGAAAGCTGACCTATGGTCACTATTTTTATCATAACTTTTAAAATACTTTGAGTTTTGATCTGAAACTTATCTCATATGAAAGTAGACTCAAAGAGCTTTCCAACGCATGATCATTTGCTTAATTTGGATAAGAAACGAAGAAGTTATGATATTTTTAAGAAGACTACTTTTCTGATAGGAATCGTAGTCGACTACACAAAACTTGTAGTCGACTACAAGACCTTGAAAAACTGACATATGGTCACTATTTTTATCATAACTTTTAAAATACTTTGAGTTTTGATCTGAAACTTGTTTCATATGAAAGTACACTCAAAGAGCTTTCCAACGCATGGTCATTTGCTTAAATTGGTTAATAAACGAAGAAGTTATGATCATTTCAAAACGACTACTTTCCCGAGTGGAATTGTAGTCGACTACACAAGACTTGTAGTCGACTACAAGACCACTCGTAAATGGATTGTAGTCGACTACAAGACCTTGTAGCTCGACTACAAAGTGTCGAAAATCAAATATATTTTCCAGAGATGAATGGTAGTCGACTACAAGGTATCTCGCAATGACTACAAAGTGTTAAAACTCGAAAACTACATTCCAGGAATGGATTGTAGTCGACTACAAGATTGTGTAGTCGACTACATAGTGTTAAATTTCAAAACCTACATTCCAGAGAGGAATCGTAGTCGACTACAAGTTATCTGTAGTCGACTTCAACGTGCCAGAAATGCCTGCAACGGCTATAAACGGCTAGATTTCGAAATTAATCATTCTTAAACACCACCAACGGCTATTTTATTACTTGGGCTATTAATATATGCTAAGATTGAAGCATTAACAAGTTGATGAACACCCATTTGCAAATCATTATGAGGATTTGATCATTTTCTATCAAAATCAACATTTGAGCTCTTCATTTTCATAATCCCTCTATCCATTAGTTCTTCAAGTTGTATTATCTACTCTTTGAGAGAGTTTATTCATTCTATCATATTCTTATCTTGTAAACACTAAGTGAGCGCAGAGGATCCCTCTAGTTGAAAGTGTGAGGCTTATACACAAAGGGTAGAGGATCCCAAAGGTGTAGGAAGTGCTCATAGCTTGTTATCTTGATCATTAGAACTTAATGTCTAGCTTGTTTGCTTGTTTTTACACTAATTGAAGTTGCATTTGAGCTATCTAGAATATTTGTATCAATGATATTGATTGTTCTTGGTTAATCACATTATGATTAATATTGTTATATAACTTTAATGTGATTAGCATAATGTTCTTGATTGTCTTCAAGCATGATATGTGTTTAATGTATTTATTCCGCTGCATATATTGATTGAGTGTATCAAAATGCACAATTGCTTAAGTTTGTATTAAAATTTGTCATCACTCAATTCACCCCCCTCTTGTGTGATGGTTGCCCTTGGCCAACATATTTTGGCTTGGATATCTTCATAAAAGTTGTAGCCAGTTGTCTCCTTGAAAATCTCCAATTTGAATCATGTCATTTGGACTTTTAGAACTCTAGAAATGCCAAAAACACTGCACCTACCTCAAGTTAGGTTGGAAGAACGTGTTTCCAAATTCAGATCAACTTGTAGCTTCAGAAGCATGCCTAAAACGGCATCTATTGAAAAAATGGTCTTCAGTGAAGTTGGAGATATGAGTCTTATCTTTGAAATGACCAAGTTTTAGCCCAAGAGGAGGCCTATAACCCACTATATAGTCCAATATGTGCATACTGCCCAGATGGTTCCGTGACAACAAACTCACTCTGTATTGCAAGGCTATTTTGGGCCCTTAGAAGTCCGATCTAGCTCTTGAGTTCTTCATGAAACTTGTAGATCCTTGTCTTAGCTTTCTAAAGAAACCAAGATCACCTGAATTGGATCACCGAGTCCCAAGTTATGGCCTAACCAAGGAAGAAAGGTCAAAATGCATCAAAATCCGAAAATTATCAAATATTTACATTAAAACCCAATGAAGTCCAACAACATTAAACTCATCTAAAATACTAATATTTGGCACAATAAACATCTAATGAAGCCTAATACAAAGCTAACATAAGTGTCTCAAATTGATTGATCAGTCGCATGCATGTTGTTGAAGAAGAGTCCAAAAGATGAGCATGGCCAACTAAACGTGTGCAAATGATGGGCAACTATTTTTGTAGCTTGAAGTTTATAAATAGTTCAAAGGAAGTCTGCAGAAAGGATCCAACACCCAAAAACCAGAAATTCACCTTATTTTACCATTTCTTTTACCATTTGTTTTGCTTCTTCCATTACTTTCCACTTGTTTTCTACTTTTATCATTGTATTTAAGCTTTATTTCATGTTTTTGTTCTATGTTTTATGTTGTAATTTGTTTACACTTCATTCGGTCTAAGTTGAAACACACGTTTCAGTTAATGTATCCTACTTTCTTGTAATTAATTCTTCAGTAAATCTGCTATTTCATTATGAGCGCCCTTGTTATTGGAATGTTTGTTTTAGAGCCTTCAAAGACTCACACTGAAGAAGAGCATGTTTTCATATTTGAGAGCTGTCCTAAGAAGTTTATATTAAGTAACAACGATAAAAGTACAGAAACTGACCATCTCAACTAAGCTAATAGCTTTTTTTGCATCAACAGGTAGAAAGACTATTGGTGATGATGACTCGTCAGTGTGTGTTTCCTAATAATTAAGCATCAAGTAAATTATTATATTTTAGATTTTAGAAGTTCTATGTTCAAATTTGATAAATTACTTTTAGGTAGGGATCTGTCGCAAAATTTCTGTAGCAAAATAAGGAATTTCTTGTAGTGGGACCGTAAGTCACATAATTTACCTCAAAATTCTATCGATCGATATGCACTTCCATACATGAATTGACGTTTTGGGAGCTGATTCATATAAAAAATATTTATACCTTATATCAAATATAAGAATCATATGAAACCAATTTTCCATACTGGGACGCATGTGGCTCCTGCATTAAGGGAAAGAATGTTTACATGGAGAGGTTCTTATGTATATTTAGTGTACACAATTTGTGTACATTAGGTCAATAAACAATCGACATATCATCATTTTACATTATATAATTATACAAGTTTTTGTATATGATAATTATTTTATATTTAAAATGATAATGTGTTAATTATTTATCCACTTAATTTGCGCAAGATAAGGGATAAAGATGGAAAAAGATAAGGGATGGTAGGAAGAAGACGCCACACTCTTTGGGAGTGATAAGTCAAGCGAAGATTCGCCACAAAGGTAAGGAAACCTTTGATAAGAACCAAGATGGTTCACCCAAGAACCCCAAGAGAACAAAGCTCTCAAAAACTCACAAAGGAGTGTAATTGTATTATGAAATTCAAGTTGACAAATGCAGCAAATACAAACCTATTTATAGGGATTGAGTTGGCGGCTAGGTCTAAGTAAAAGGAGGCAGCAAGCTAGCACCTTTTTAACCCTAATCCTAGCACAAAAGTGGCCCAAGCCCAATTAGAAGGCAGCATCTATCCATATCTATGCTATGCACTTACTTAAGCCCAAACAATAGGCCCTTATTACAAAATAATACCCAAAAGATAAATAAGAACCAAAACTGAAAAGATTAAAAGGTTCAAATACATAATTAAAAAAATGACTAAAAAGAACTTATGCCCCCACATTGGGCCTTTCATCAACTTGGATCATTTGGACCATCTTGAGTGCTTCTTCTGGAATAGGCTTGAGTGAGAGAAAATGTTGGACTTCTTTATCCAAATCCTCCTTAGCCTTCTTAGCTCTTGACCTTGTCATTGAGCCTCCAAGTCCTTGCAGTGCATCTTTGGGCCTTGGGCCCGTTGGGCTTCCACTTGAGCTTCCTTGGTCTCCATCATTTATAGTTAACCTTGCTGGAACTAACTTATCTATATCAAAATTTGAAATTAAAACATGATACAAATAATTAATGTATAGATGCCTTGTAAACAATAGAAAAGAACTAATTAACTAAATAGGGAAAGATTATGATATATTTACCTACAATTCATGCATGACTAAAATGTTGAAATCTTTCAATTAGTCTAAGATTATCTATTTGCTTCAACATTAATAAAGTAGGTAGAATTTTCCAAATGTAGACACTCTTAAGTTACTGTCTCTTGATGTACATCATATTTTCTATAAAAGGTCGCATGAACATCCCAAAGGAAAAGAAAAGGCACGTAGTGAACTTTATTCATGTTTATGTGGAGATTTGGATACAAGTTTTTAAATAATACTACTCATCATTGTAAAAATAAATAAAAAAAAATCATTGCGGCTTATCCATTTCTCTTTGCACCTCTTCTCATTGATTTAGCACACCAGTACAAAGTTTGTTATATTGGATTTTCACCTTTTGTTTATTAATTTAAGTCAATTCATTTTTCTTCTCTTTCATTCTTTTAACTTATTTTTAAGTCTTCATCAACCGAAAAGCTAAAATCCCTTCACCAGTAAGGAACAATTTTGCATCAAAATGAGATGACTTGTTCCTTTCTTCACCTTGAAGAACATGGTTTAAGCCAATTAAATGAAGAGATTATCAAATATCTTTTCTAATATAGCAATTGATTGTTGAGACAATTAGTCATAAAAGTACGTATTGCCTCTCAAGTCTTCCATGAGAGCCATCAATTTGTAATCCCTTTGGAATGCTAAAGAACATACCCATGTGAAAGGGCTCAAAAGTCCAAAAGTTTAAAAAATTATCAATTTGATTGCCAAAAGATATAATTTGATATATTAGTATATAAAATTACTTTTGCAAACAATTCTTACCTTGGTATATATCTATTGAAATAGTACATTATTGAAGAACTTAGATCTCGTTAGTCTTTATTTCAAAGATAAAAATTAAGCATAAAAATATAAGTTTTTTTGGTCGAACACAAAGAAAGCAATAGTGTTGGTAATAATAATGTCTGTGCTAGTTATAGAGCAGGAACTCCATGCATCTAGTTATCATGCATTTTCTAAGGCACATATCTCGATATCTTTCCCCTCTGCTCGACTTCACATTCATCTGCTTGATAAACCCTTTGAGAGAAACATGGTAGTAAAATGTATGAGCGAATGCAAACAAAGATGTGCTAGTCGCAAGATCAGTAGAAAGGCTACTTCATATAAAAGGTTTTATAATAAATGCTACAATGATTGCTTGAATCACTGGGGGAAAGTGATTCGATGTTAACATCCAAGCAAAGGTAAAATATTCATAGTCCTTCAAGTTGCTATTGCTTATATAAATGAGAATGTTCAGGAGAAAATTTGATACTAAATAAATATTTTGACTTTCTTTTGAAATTGTATTTCTTTATTATCGATCTAGAATAGAAAGATTATCTGTCACGACTTGTCAGGCATATGTATTGTAATAATCACTTAACTATTATAACATATAAAAATTGAAGCATCTAAGATTCTAATGACGAGGTTCTATAACAGGTTTTACCATAGGGTTTTTTTTCCTTCATATCAATAACTCATGAATGAGTATCTTATCAAATTTACAACTAAATAAATTTTGACATTTGTACCAATTATATTTAATTTCTATACTTTGTCCTCGGACATGAATAATATTTTTAATAATTTTTGTAGTGAAGTCTCCATGCAGTCATGTACCCTTCATCTATTCCTGGGGTGTGTGTATCTATGCCTATAATGTTTAAACTACAAATGCCAGTTTCCTGCGATTTTAAGCTAAACATTGATTAAGTATTTTACGAGACAAAACAAAAGTCATCATATTAAGATATAATCTTAAATCTATCCTATTTTAATAAATAAAATATGTATATTAAAAAGGGGAAATAACTTAAAATACCCACACACCAATATCTGTGTAAGATATAAATAATATAAATGTATGATATTTTTCTTCCTTCATGAGTAATCTCCTACATATTAATGAGAGTAGAAGGACTAGACAAAATAGATTATGTACACTTATGATCTTGCAGTAATCGAAGTGGAAATTTTCTACTATCTTGTTGATATATAAAATCAAAATAAGGTGAGAGTATCAAACTTTTGGTATTCATTAAGAAATTCAAAACTTGAAGACTTTGTTGTGGAACATATATTCTAAATACAAATTAGACTAAACATATAAATTCAGTTATTAAATTATATATATTAAGTGAATTTAACCTTTCAGTATATATGGATGGTTAATTTGGTTATTCAATAATTTAAAAATCCAACCCATTAGTCCAATTGTACACATAATTTGGTCCCTAAATTTTTGTTCTAAGAAAAAGTTGAGAGAAAATTACTTTTAAGTTCCATTTGTGTCTTTTTTCCTTGTAATTGTTACTTGTGGCAACGTTTAAGCACTGTACTATTTTTTTAAAAAACAAGTATCCTTTAAATAACCACATTCTTGTAATATATAATGACTTTAAATTAATTTTTAATGAAACAAACATTTTGGGTAATGCTATTTGGACAATATTTTATATATACATAAATTTTCACATCTTTCCAATGAGGTTAGTTCAATTGATAATGATTAAAACTATGCTTGTTAAGTTTAGGTTCAATTCTTGCTGGTAGCAATCTCATTAGTAGGCAATTTTGTAGGTACCACTACAAGGCGTTGGTTAGGCTCGTGATATGTAACATCCTACTAATTAGTTTCTCTTATAGTAAAGTGGCATGTGTCCTCTTTATTACTTTTGTCTAAAATGTCTTGATTCAAACTTAGGGTTCATTTGAAACTTTTGAATTTAATATTAATTTATAACGTGGATTGATTTTTCTTAATTTTAAACCAATATTCGGAAACTTGTCATTTCCTTAATGTAATAAATAAATTGACTTAATATGAAAAAAGAAGAGACAGTACTCAAAAGTTAGTGGTGTTTCATTTTCTTTTCATTGTTACATACATGTATAATTAGTTATTTACAAATATACAACCCAAAAAGGAATATGACATTTTAAACCTCTATTGATGTTTATGCCAAAAGTTCTACATCAAGGTACTACATTATAATATCATACAAACTAAACTATAGAAATAAAATATCTAACTCGAAAGCCAGTACATATTAGTGCAATAGTATCATTTGCAAGGTCATATGCGAAATTCACATCAAGATCAAACAACATTGTGATATGATACATTTTGCTACTGGTTCCTTGGAAACACCATATTTAGGAGTGAAATTAATATTCTAAGTAAGAATTCAAACAGTAAATAATATACTAAAGAAAACTATGGTACTTTTAGCTGCATCAAGCTGCAGAAAATATTTCCATGATTATATATATATATATATAATTGGAGTACAATCAAATAATGCTAACAAAATTAATTTTGGATATTGTACTTTCTTTCTCATAACTTAGAACATTTAACGACAAAATATAACGCTAATAATCTAACTTTTCATTCTTAGACAATTACATATTGTTCTCTCACAATTACATGTTCATTCTTACTTTTAAATAACTTAGGGCTAGTGATCAATCAATTTGAGACACTTATGTTAGCTTTGTATTAGGCTTTATTAGATGTTTATTGTGCCCAATATTAGTATTTTAGATGAGTTTAATGTTGTTGGGCTTCATTGGGTTTTAATGTAAATATTGGATAATTTTCGGATTTTGATGCATTTTGACATTTCTTCCTTGGTTAGGCCATAACTTGGGACTCGGTGATCCAATTGAAGTGATCTTGGTGTCTTTGGAAAGCTAAGACAAGGATCTACAAGTTTCATGCAGAACTCAAGAGCTGGATCGGACTTCTAAGGGCCCAAAATAGCCTTGCAATACAGAGTGAGTTTGCTGTCACGGAACCATCTGGGCAGTATCCACATATTGGACTATATAGTGGGTTATAGGCCTCCTCTTGGGCTGAAACTTGGTCATTTGAAAGATAAGACCCATATCTCCAACTTCACTGAAGACCATTTTTTCAATAGATGTCGTTTTAGGCATGCTTCTTAAGCTACAAGTTGGTTTGAATTTGGAAACACGTTCTTCCAACCTAACTTGAGGTAGGTGCAGTGTTTTTGGCATTTCTGGAGTTCTAAAAGTCCAAATGACATGATTCAAATTGGAGATTTTGAAGGAGACAACTGGCTACAACTTTCATGAAGACATCCAAGCCAAAATGCACCGTCTAGGTGATGAATTTGAAGCCAGAAGTCGGATAAGAGTTGTTGACTAAAAGCCACCAACCATACACCAACCCACCTACCATGCACCAACCCACCTACCATGCATCAAGCTTCCATATTTGACAGTTTTCATATTTTTATAGCTTGTATTCAGATTATGTACATGTACAAATTGGCTTCTAGGATTAGTATAAATAGAGCCAACCTCTTTGTATTAGAGAGAATTCAATTTGGAAGTAAGTTTGAAGAAAGTTTAAGTATTTGTGAGAGTTTTCTTTCTCTTCTTTATTTTCTTTAGAATTTCGTTTTTGTTATTTTATTTCTGAGTTCTTCCTTCCCATTCATGGAAGGCTAGGCTCTCATAATCAATCCAAGGGATTAGCCATCTTGATGTTTAATTTGGAGATCTTGTTTCGCTTGTTCATATTGCTTAATTGTTATTCAAGTTTCTCTTCTTCCTCTTTTAATTTTGATCTAGATTGAATTGCTTAATTTGATTTGGATGTTTATGTGATAATAGCTTTATTATCATGTATTCAAGAGGATCATATAGAATAAACAATTTATTAAAGCTTTTTGATGGATTGTTTAGCTTGGTTAAATTCTTGATCTTAAGTTAATCTATGTTTGGATGGTGCTTACTTTATCTAACCTTGGTTAATTAAATCCTAGATGCTTATCTAGTAGAGGATTCTTGGATCATGTTGAGGCGTCTTGATGTGATCTAAGGCCAAGAACATGGTTAGCGATTAAGTGAATTCCTTGTGATCAATGATGGATTAAACTCAAGATCGGTAAAATTTTCTTGGATTGGTTAATTTGTTAATTGCATTTCTTTAATTCAACTAGTATATTATCTTTTCAAATCATCAAAACCCCCCTTTTAACTATCTTGATTTGATTAAATCTTTGTTCTTTTTGGATCCTTGAGAGACGATTCAGTTCATGCTCTATACTACAAATTAGTTTGCGAACCGGTAAATTTTATTTATTTGACGGGTCTCGACAACCTCTTGTGAGCTAGCCCTTTATCTTTACGTACATGATTACTTTGTAAAGAATAAGAGTTCTTCTTTAGTATAAAGCATCCCCTAAACCAAATGGCCATTCCACTCTTTTGTGGTGGGTTCCATCTGGTCACCAAATGGTCATTCCACTCTTTTGTGATGGATTCCATCTAGTTCTTGGATAATTCCACTCTTTTATGGTGGATTACATCTCATAATGATAATTTCACTCTTATGTGGTGGATTATTCTTATTTGTTATGGATCACCTTCTTCTGTAAGAATCATTTCCATATTTTTCATCTTTCTTTCACATAATTATTTGAGCATGTAATTGCATAACTTCTAAGGTAGACAACATTTCGTCTTTTCTTTTCTTATATCTTGCTAATTTTCAATCATAAGAACTACTTTGATCTTATAACCTAGTTAAATTCTAGGTTTAACCTTAGGCCCTTGGCCGAATTCATCACATATGACTTTCTGGCTAATTTAATTATTATTTTTACTTCTAATTTCACTTAATTTGTCATAAACCTTAAACATATTCTACTAACCATAAGTATCTCATATGACTTTGTCTATATTCTTACTAACCATAAGTATCTCATATTTCATTTTCTCTTTTCTTTATTTCTTGCTAAGCTTTAACCCTAGAGACTAATTTTAAAACTTAGCCTATTTATTTTACCTAGGCTTAGCCAAAACTCCATCTATGAGTTTTAGGCTCTCTCTTACTTTCGTCAGTCATTTATATGATTACACAATTTCATTCATTATTTTCTTGCTTGCTATATTAGGATTTGTAATTAAACCTTAATATATACTTGGCGAAACCCTAATTTGGTTTCCTAAACAAGTAATTTATCAATTTAACTTCTAATTTCGCATAAATTGTCATAAACTCTAAATACCTTCTTCACTAATCATAAGTATCTATTTAATAAAATTTACTTCAATTACCTAGTCCATTTTTCCCTCGCTGGCCAAAACCTACCTTAAGTTTTCTAAGTAATTTCATCACTTAAACTTGTATTTTCTTCTCATTTTCTTTTAATCCGTCACTTAAATCATCTTCTAATCACACTTATATAATCATATCATATAAAATTTCTAACCTAAGGTCCTTTAGGTCTCCTAGCCAAAACCTATCTAATTAGGTTTTTAGGAGATTCTTCAAAATTTAAACACCTAATCATACTTAGATTTCATCAAACACCCTAATTAAAAACTCCCTTGATTAACCTTTAAATCCCTAATTAGACAATTCAAACCCCTAGTTTCTAGATTGGACAAAACATAGCATTAAGTTAGTGTTCCTAGGGTTTCATCAAAATCAAGCAAAATCTAATAGATTCATGCATAATCTACATGAAATTCCTTCAAACAAACATCAAACACCCATGTATCTACCCTTTCATGAAATTTTCAATATAATCCAAGCTTCCAATATTTATCCATAACCCAATAAAACCAAGTAAGATTTGATTGTAATGTTTGAGGAAAACTCATTAAAAGAACTAAAATCATGGAAATATTTCAATAGTTTCAAAATCTAGAAATTAAGGAAGTTGAAAGACTTGAACTCCTACCTTGCTCTTGTACTCTTTCTCAAGTTTGGAAGCTTACAAATGGATTTCTCCCTTGATTCTTGTTGTGGTTTTGATTGTTGAAGCCAAAATCAAGCTTTTCTTATTTTTTTTTCCTTTTTTCTTTCTTTTTCTTTTTCTTCCCTCTCATTTCTTCCTCCTTGGCCGACCCTTCCTTTTCTTCTTCTCTAGATTTTGTTCTTCCTATCTTGTAGGAGAAGCCTTGTTTTCATTCAATTTATAATTTAATGAAATGCTAACCAATGATATGTTAACAAGTGTTACTATCCAAATGATTACAAGAAACCTTAGCCAATAGGATTCTAACAGCTAGCCCACATGAGTTCCATTTTGATTGGTTAGTTTAACGAATTAATATTTTATGTAACTATATGGTTAGATTCTAACTATATGGTTAGGTTATGCTATATTATACAAACTATATCAAATTAACCATTTTACCCTTACTTTAATCTTTTTTTGACAATTTGTCTTTGGACCAAAATGCCATTATTCGCAGGCTTATAATTACAAAAATATCTCTGTTTATTTTACTAATTTACACTGAGTATTTTAATAAATTCTTTTCTTATTTATATAGTTTTCAAAGCTCTATTTTCCTAGAATTAACAAGAAATATAAAAACAATTCTAGATAATTAAAAATAAATATATTCATTGATCAAGAATAATTATAAATATTTATAATTAATTTAACAAAAATATTACCTGAGTAATTTTTTGTATTCTCTTTATCGTAGATAATATAAACCAAAGTTTCAAACATAAACAATGTGAAAATAAATATCAAACAAATAAACAATTATTTAATATTTTCTGTTTTAATTTAAAGGAGAATGTTACATGATATGTCTTAACCTTAAAATGATGTAGCTTCACCTCTCCTAAACTTTTACTACAAAAAAAAAATAAAATTAGACATCTTATATCATTAATTTATCTCTAAATCAGTGCATTCTCACATCAAAATATTTTTACATATTGTATACATTAGATGTCTATATGTGTATTCATAATAGTTGTCCTAATATTTACCAAATTTTGTTATAATATGATCATGAAATTAAAGTTGTGTTTTTTTTTTTTTGTTAAAAAATAATGCTATTCGCTAAGGGATAGGCGTAAGTTCTACTAACACAATTTTATAATCAACAGCTTTTATAATATAATAACTATATTTTAAATTGTGATTATTATTCTATTAATTTTTTAAAAAAGCATTCTGTTATAAAAATGTGGCTATTTTAGTCACTAAAAATAGCTAATGGTAAAATATTTGGATAGTTCACAAAAAGTCATAAATGTAAACCTCCATAACATCATCTTAGCAGAAAAAAAAAGTGGCTGTTAAAAGAACAAATTTGGTTGCTGCACAGCTCTTGTTGCCCCTCCAAAATAGACACACCTAGTATTTTTTATGTGCCTCACGTGATGAAACTATTTACTTAAATCTTCTGACTTGTAATAAAGAACAGCAAGTCAAATTAATTTTCCATGTGCAATTAGAGCTTTCCAATGCTTTCCAAAAAAAAAAAAGAGCTGTCCAATGGTGTAGCAACTTTTATACGCAAATCACATAGGCAGCATCAATTTAAAAAAATAAATAAATATGAAACCGTTATAAATTGCTTCTGGTAAAGATCGAACCATTTTGTTTTTATCTATACATACAAAGCATCAGCTCAATGATCCACCAGGAGACGCAAACTTAACTGTAAATGAAGCATCTGAAGATGATTTTATACACTTCAATTAGTCTTTGTTTTTGTATCTCTGTGGAGAAAATCAGAAGTACCCACACTGAAAATTGTAGATACTTAGAACAAGAAGCATAACTGCATAATGACTGTAAATGCTATGCATGCTAAGAAGACAAGAATTTTTTAAAAAAAATGCATCAAAGGGGCTAGTGAGGATCAAAGCAATTCGCTTAAAAGGCTTATGTTTAATTTTTATTTCTAATAATCCTTCTTTGTAGGCAATAACTAACTTGTAGTAACTGATGTCATTTCACAATATAACTCACTAATAAGGCCTTTTTATATTAAAATAGCAAAATAAATTCTCAACGTTTTTGTATATATATATTTTTAAGTTATTGAGTGTTTTAAGATTTTGGATTGTGGTTGATTGGTTTAAGGTTTTGAATAGGTGGTTTAAGGTTTTAGATAAGTGGTTTAAGATCTTAAATAAGTGGAATAAGGTTTTGGATGTACTTAATATAGGATTTTGGATTAGTGATTTAGGATTCATGCAAAAAAATGATTAATCACATTGAGAAGTTAGTTTTATGAAAACTGATTTCTCAACATGTAATTAAAAAAAATCATGTTAGGAAGCCAGTTTCATGAAAATCGACTTCTTAATATGAAAAAAAAACTTATTTTGGTACATAATCTTCCAAAAGCATGAAATTGATTTTTTTTTCCTTTTTTGCTAAATCAATATAAAAAAGTCCACTAATAAACAATGTAACCTCTTTAGTTCTATTTATATCATAGTTAACTACTTAACACTAACTTATTGTTTTGCTAACTACTGATTAATTACAAACTAATAGTCAATTACATGTAACAATTCATATCAATATACCACTATAAAATCTCTTTGAAGCTGGTGGCCTTGTCTTTGAATGTGACAGCCTCCATTTCTTCTAAACTTTATTTTACCTAAAAATAAAAAACTAAATAATGATGAGAAGAAATGGAGAAGAGACTGAAATAGATTTTACCCTGAGTTTTAAAATAGTGTATAGGGGTTTATATTTTGGAAGAGCAGCAAGAACAAAAAAATCTCAATAGAAGTTAGTATATATAACTTACTCAAATATCATTTAAAAATTAATTCAAAAAAATAATTTTTAATCCTCAATAATGTTTTTGATATATTAGGTTTTATAATTTCAACTTACTACTTGAGGTAAGTACTCTCAATTAAAATTGAACCATGTTGATAGTTCTAGTCTACTATCATTCTTTATAAAAAAAGAAATTACATCTAATTTTAAATTTGCACTTGACTTTTATAAATAACCCCTTGTTGTTAACAAAGTAATGCTTGACATTTAATAAATAAAAATATAAAAGTCATGAAGAAAGAAGACCAAGAAATTGGGAAGTCAACGCAAAAATGTTTTCACAAAAAAAAAAAAAAAACAAATAGTGATCAACTCACCGACAACAAGACAAGCACACAACCATATGATATTATCATCTCTTCCAACGCCACATTTAATTCAGCCGCCACTAACTAGTTGTAACGTCGTCATATTTATTTTTTAATTTACTTATTTTCTTCTATCAATTTATATATACTTTTCATCCTACATTTCCATATATATTTTTTCATATGATTCGTATTTTTTTTATTTTATTAATGCTTTCTGTTTTCCTAATTTTTCTATTTACTCACAATATAATATCTGCCGTCAATTAATAATTATGAATGTTCGTGTGATTAATTTTGAGATTTCATGTGAAGTGTGTTGCAATTATAAGCGTGTGAGTAATTGTACTTAATATTTTTTTTAGTTTAATTAAAATTTTTAATTTAAAACTTAAAATTAATTATAAGTGTGATTATTAATAGTAGGTATCAACTAAGTTAATTGGTAAAGGTTTTTGATATACTCTCGTAACTAATGAAAAATACCTTAATTTATATCAAAAAATACCTTAGTTATAATTTTTTAATTAAATTAAATGTGTTAAATATTCATTATTATAATTATATGATATTTTCTTATTTAATAAAATAATTTAGAGATTTTGACTTATAAATAATTGAAACTCTATCAGCAATGTAGATAGCAATGTTTTATCAATATTATCTAAAATTCTCATTATATTGAAAATAAATTAACATTTGTATTTTAAGTCAATAATAATATCATACATGGTTTCAAAAATATGGTAACATAATATATAATAAGAATTATTGATAGGTGATGTATTAGGGATTGTATTATATTCAAGTATCATTTTTTTAAATTATATTTTTTGTAATAACTTTTTATGACATAAGATTCATAAAATTTCCAAATTTATATGTTGATAAAAATTAAAACATAAAAACTAAAGGAGAAAATATCAAACTATAACGAACTAAGAATTGTAACTTATAATAATATGATAGAAGATGTATTTTTCATTTTTAATAAAAATGTATTTTTTTTTATGTTTTTGGTTTTATTATTATGTCATATTGATTCTTTAATGTGACGACGTGAATTCACCTACTTGCCACAAATGCCCAACAACCAAAAAGGGTCACACTCAACCTTGCAAAACCCAGGCCATACACAGCTCATGACTCATGAGAGGGACTCACTCATGCCACACACATATTTGCTTCTTCCACGCCATACAGTGACCATGTTCATGTTACTTCAAAGACAAACAACGGTGTGGGTTTTAGATTTTATTTATTCATTGTAAGGGAATTTCTCAATCGAAAATAAATTTTTGAGAATTTTATTTTTATTTTTTAAAAAATTTATGTGACATTAGAATGATTATTCATTTATAAATACATATATTGGTTTTTTAAAAATATACCTAGCATTAAATTAATATTTTAATGTCATATTTTTATTTTTAAATTAATCTTTAAAATTATCAAATAATGAAATTAATGACATTTATTATTATTATAAAATTATTTGATACACTGATAAATAAAAAATTAATGTAATGTTAAAAATATCTTTAAATGATGAAAATATATCAATAAACGTTGAGTGCAATAGTAAGCAATCTGCACTTTAAAAGTAAGAACACAAGTTTAATTCTTAGAATAAGCGATTATTAAAAATGTCTCTTAGTTGCGACCATATCTAATCTTACAGTATTAGTGTCTTGTAAAGACATATTGGGAAACTAAAAATAAAATGATAAAATAAAATGTTTAATCTAAATTTTTATCGGCTCATTTTTTCATTGACTTACGTATTTAATAAATAAATAAATTATTTTATCTAGGTACTTAACTAAAGTTCAAATATGACTTGTGAAAGAATTTAGCATACTTCCTAAATTCGTATGAGTTAACAATTGTGATGTTAACGAAAGAAAAAAAAATTGTCTGGTGGAAGAAGTAGAAACAGGACTGGAAGTAGGGAATAATACTTCCTAAATTCGTTGAGTTAACAATTGTGATGTTAACGTTAAAAAGAAAAAAAAGCTGTCTGGTGGAAGAAGTAGAAACAGGATTGGAAGTAGGGAATAATTTCATCTAAGAATTAATTAAAAAAATCTTATTCCTATGACCGTGTGTGAAGAGAGACATTTGAAACAGAGAAGAAAACACAAACTTTATAAACACAAGAAAAATAATGGTCAAACATTACCGGTGGCGCCGGTCAACGGTTGATAAACCTCTCTCTAAAGCTCTTCTTTTCTCTCTCTCTTTCATACCGAGTCTTTGAATTCTGTGGAGGAGCTTCTTGGGTCCTCTGAGTTTTTACCTGCACTAGGTCTGATCCAAAAAAAGTTGATTTTTTTTTTTGGAGAATTCTGCTTTGCAATTTCTGGGGTTTTTTCCAAGCTTGGTTTAGAAGGAAATGGCAGTAAGTTTTTTCTTCTCTTTGTAATTTTTAATTTTTTTTTGTCATGGTTTGGTTATGTTTTATGTATCTGTGATTGTTGAGAAAATTGTGGAAAAGGGTAAGGGAATCTCAGTTTCAATCTCTTGCATTATGTTGTATTGTTTTGTTTTTTATATGCTAAGTGGAGGTCCCTTTTTTCCTTCACTGCTTATCTCTTTGTTCATCTTCTAATGCTTTGATATAGTTGACCAAAATTAGATTATTATTTTTTGGTCAACTCGTTAATTCTCTACAGCCAAATCAACCATTAACAGCTTCATTTTCTGCTTCTTAGAACCATGAGGCAATTCAATTAGAATCTTACTATGTATAGTTTTCTTCTTTTTTTTCTTCTGGCAACTAGTTTCATAAATCATGCTGCGTTAACAATTTAGCTTAGCCTTGTGAATCGGGGTTTGTTTCTTTTTTCATGGATTTCTGACTTTCAAATTTTTTTGTAAGGTATGGATCAAGTATCTAGTTAATTAAAAATTACAACATCCTAGCTGTATGTGTATTAGAATGATAGAAAAAACCATGAATTCTTAAATTTAATTTTTGGTTGAATCAAAATAAGATGAAACAAGCAACTAACTGAGCTGTGTTTGTTCTTTTACTGTAAGCCCATGTTTGAGTTAAAGGAATAGCTTTGATAAGCTGTAATGTTCACATTGAAAGTTGTTGTACCACGTATACTATTTGTACTGTTTGGTTTTCTGGACTATAAGAGATTGGTGGTGCATACGGGTTTCGGTGTCTAAATGCTTACAATACATAAATTCTACCGGCTACAAGGCCAGCAATTCTCTGTGGTAGTGAATGTTGGGCAGTAAATTGCCAATAAGAGCAAAATAATTTTAATTGACTGATTGTACCATAGATGGCTTTACTACTGCATCAAAGATCAATCCAAATTGATAAAAGTAAATCATTACAGGCTAATTGTACTTTGGTTCAGAAATTTAAATTTGAGAGATCAGTTCCGCATAGATTAACATGCACACAATGTAGAGTAAGTCTACATGTTATTACTAACTATAAACAGTACTGCATAACGTTTTTACCTTGTAGAGGTGATGAAAAAACAAGTCAAGCAACTTATAAACTGCTTGAGCCCAATCACTTAGCTTGATAATTAAAAAGGTGTTCAGGATAAGCACATTTTTGTAGCTCTACTACTTACTAAATATATATATATGAAGAATCCTGAGTTTGGTGTGGTATGTTAATGAGTGCTAAATACTGATCATATGACTTATTAAGAGAATAAAAATACTGTTAATTGTGGTTTTTATTAAGTGACAAAGTCTTAACATCCCTGCTTGAGTTCAGTAAAAAGAAGAGATAATTTATTTTATTTTAGGATTTAACAATCATTCTCTGCCCTAGTGAAATTTTGAGGAAATATTTCTAAAGTTGCAGGTGTTTCTTTCCTCTGCTGTGGTACCTTGCCAATAGCTTTGGTATCATAGGTGGGAATATCAATTTACAGTCGGCATCTGTTCTGATGGAAAATATGAAATGAACATGAATAAAACTTTTGTGATTCAGACTGTACTGATGTCCCAAATATGTATAAATTGAAATAAAATTATTAGGTTTGTAAACAAATCCTATAGTGTTAGGTATCTGAAACTGAATCTGTATCATTTATGTATAAACTTTCTGTATATGATCTCTGAGACTGATATCAGTATGATATCGGTTCAGAGAGTGTACAAATTCAGAAAAAGTAAGAAAATACAGTAGAAAAGAAGAAACACTGTAGGAACTTCAAGGGTCCTGCTTTCTCCTACCCAAAACTTCACTCACTTCTAGCCTACCTTTGTCTCTTACTTCAACTGCCTCTTATACTCCCTTTCCAACCAAATCCCCCTCTGATCCATTCTCTTTCTGCCACCTGTCCATTCTGTTATGCTGCAGTTCCCCTCATGACTATTCTTCATGATTTCCTCATTGCTTCCCTCATGACCCCTGAGCCTTGATCCCCTGCTTCTCACCTTGTTTCTCCTAGAATATACCTTAGTTATGGGGAGTCTATCATATAGCATGTTGGTATCCTGAACAAAATAAAACTTTTGAATTAGCTCTAGCTTCTTCATGAATTTGGAATCAATAAATCTAGATTAAATTTAGTTTTAGTTTTAAGTTTGGCTAGAACTTGATGAGCATGTTAGTGAACAAACTCCAACTACCAAACTGTCATGGATCTGCCTTGCAGGATGAAGTTAAGAGACTTTCTAAAAGACTAGATCTAGAAAATGATATATGACATTATCTAACAGCATTAAAGCAAGTATTTTGAGTCTCCATTATGCTTTCTCAAAGATGCCATGTGGCTATTTAAAATAGTAACTGAATGACAATAACTTTGTGCCTTTGGAAGCTGGGGCAAAGTACTTCAATATTAGCATACCCCTGGTATGTAGTCAATCCCTAGCCTGTCTTTTTTCTTCCCTATTTTATAAAAGTGTTGTGTAAGTTGGTATTGAAGTGATAACCTAAATCATCATTAAGATAAATGGAAAGTTCATGAACTTAAAGATGAACTAGTATTGCTCTGCAAGTGCATTGAGAATATTGACTTTTATATAATAGAGCAAGAGACTTGATAAATGAAGTCTTTTATACGTTTAAGCATATTAAGGCGGTTTCAACATGCAATCTATTCTTATTCCCAAGGAGTGATGGAGGACACCATGGAAGTTGTTGATGAACTGAATATAATGAAGTGATAGATGAACTTAGAACTTTGTTGTAAAGTATGAAGAACCAAGCATGGTTCCATTAAATTGAACTATGAGACATCGTAAAATACCATTTTGATTTAATAATTGATAATGAAGCTAAGTAAAGTTCAAATCATATCAATCTTTTAACCATATTGTCTAGCTTTTGATCAGTATGGCTGCAAGGGCTTAATTTTTCTTTGGCAAAACGCGGACTATTTTTGGTGATGAATATAAGATACTTAAAAATGGGTGAATGGAAACACAATTCATAAAGGGGTGAATGGATGAAAAACAATTTCTAAATGCAATCTTCATCTTTTGTGAGTTCTAGAGGGAGTGGATATTAAGAATTGGATATTGTATTTTGATCAGTATGGCTGCAAGGGTGTCATTTTGCTTTGGCAAAAAAGCACAATGATTTTGCAGATTATATGAGATTGATTATAATTGGGTAAATGGATGAAATTTTTTTTCCTAAATGGAGTATAATAAGCATTGAGAGAGAGAGAGAGAGAGAGAGAGTAAATGGATGAAAAAAATTCCTAAATGGAGTATAATAAGTATTGAGAGAGAGTGGATGGATGAATGCAATCTTCATCTTTTGCGAGTTCTAGAGGGAGTGGATATTAAGAATTGGATATTGTATTTTGATCAGTATGGCTGGAAGGGTGTCATTTTGCTTTGGAAAAAAGCACAATGTTTTTGGAGATTATATGAGAATGATTACAAATGGGTAAGTGGATGAAAAAAAATCCTAAATGGAATATAATAAGTATTGAGAGATACCAGAGAGAGTATGGAGAGAGAAGATTAGAAAAGGAGAGATGCAGGTAAGAATAGCAAATAGCCAATTTATCCAATCTTATCTCATATGAAGGACTATATGGAAAATAGCCACATAATTTGGCTTATAAGCTCTTGAAACTTATGAGGACATATTTATTTTGTTAAATACATTAGTACTATAGTAGCTATTTTACGGAGTCATAAGAACAGCATAGGGAAAAGAGTATATATGTGGAATTTTGGAGAGGCTAAGGACAATTTTTGGGGGCTAAGGATAACACTGTATAAAGGTAATCAACCCAAAAGGGCTAGGTATCCTACTCATAATTTACCCTATTAATAGATTCGTTATAAAATTATTGCAAGTTTTAGTTGAATTACAAATCATTCCTACTATCTTTTGATCTCATTAAGTAGCTTCCAAGGGAACTTCAAGCATGTCTGTTGGCATTCCATGAATATCATATTGGACTTAAAAATGCAGGTATTAATCGTGAATGAGGAATTGAATTAGTTGTGGAGATCTATAAATATCTAGAATTGGCTCCCTAGGCAAGATTGATGACCTTTCTCTGGGTTCTGTCTAAGTTGTTGATCTAGTTTATTGTATTTATATAGGTTATTAATAATCTTTTGCAAATAACAAGAGTGGGGGCCAAGTAAAACATTATCTCCTTAAGTATGAAGTTATCAGCTTCTGTGGTTTGATTACTCATGCTAATCTATTTTTGCATTGTTTAGTTGAATGGACCATTTGGCATAGGTTTTTTCGTAAGTCTACAGAGATTGGATTTGGAGAGTTCCTTGGTGATTCATTTCAATGGCTGAGAAAGAAGTAACAAGGTGAAATTTAGTTGGGGGTGTGCAATGCTTGCAGTAGTTTGCATTGCTTAATTGGAGAAATGCTAGATTTTTGAAGTATAAGTTTTAATTTTCATTTACTTTGGGAAAATTTAATCCTCTTGGCTTCATTGAGGTGCTCCTCATTTGTTTCTTTCTTCTGTTTAGTAAAATTTTAATCTGACTTTGATGGAATACTAAATCTTCCTGTCAGCAGTTCTATCATTTTACATTTGTGAAGTGAAATAAAGCCCCATGTACTATATGGTATGCATTGTGAGGTTATTAAGAAAGTTTTTAAAAAGCATACCAGTAAGAACTAGGAGTTACTGCATTTGATAATGGAAGGAAGGGCATTCACCTAGTACGTACTTTGATACAACAGGCTGAAACAGATACAAAATTTGCAATGGTGCATTATGTGTGATGATATATGTATAAGGAAGAAAGCAAGTTCGCACACACACAAGCACGGGGAGGTTACTGATTACATGAGAAGTGAACAGAAGGTACTTGACATCGAGAACTTTAGATAAAGAATTACTTCTAGTGGCTTCATGAATTTCTTATTTATTTAAGTTAACCTCATATAATGATGAGTTACATCATTTGAGATGACTAGCAACTTGTTAAACATGCACCTGCTAGATGTGTTTTTACTCAGACAGCCACATTAAGTATATTCCTGCACAAAATGCACTATGCAGATTAAGAGTATAAGATGGTCGTAAGTTGGTCAAATTGGGAATTATCTTGTGTAAATTCTTCTGATAGTAAGATCTGCTTGTTGCAACAACTCTGTTTCTCTTTGGAAATAACCTTGTAATATGTTGAATATTATAGTCTGATTTCAATTTGATATATCTCGATGAAGTACCAAAATATGATCCTTATTGCAATGAAAGCAGGAGCAATAATTTTTTGTTTTCTTTCTCTTGTTATTTTCCTTACTGATAGCTCGGATTTTTATATGTGAGTTGGGACAGGACATTCATTAGCATTTTAAATTTGTATTCTGGGGTCTATTTATTGAAACTTTACTTAACATGCTATTTTCAAATGTGTCAATTTGACAGCAACGTTCTCGTGTACCAAAATTTGGCAATTGGGAAAGTGAAGAGAATGTTCCTTATACAGCTTATTTTAACAATGCCCGGAAAGGTCGAACTGGCACAAAGATGATAAACCCAAATGACCCTGAGGAAAATTCAGATTTAGTTATTGATAATTCATCATCTGCTCACCTACCTCCTTCCAAACCCAGAGTTGATTCAGAGAATCCATCTGGAAAGGGATCAATGAGATCAACACACGAGTTACAAAAGAGCAGGGAAGATGGTGATCCTAAGCATTTTATTGACTCTCCAGCTCATCATGACAATGTAGGCAATAGGAGTGCCAGTGATTCCACATACCGTCTTGGAGGCCATGGAGTAGGTTCTGCTGATAACCGTAGAAGACCTTCAAGACAAAGTACTGGGTCTGAACACAGCATTGAACGTTCACCCCTTCATCGCCAGACAAGAGCCACTGGCAGAGATAGTCCCTCATGGGAAGGAAAGAATTCCCATGACAGCAGCCATGGTACACCAGGAAGATCCCGTTTAAGACCGGTTAATCGAGGGGATGAAACTGTTAGTTTTCTTTTCTGCTGTCCTGTTTTATTACCATACTTGCATATATATTACATCAATGATTGGTCAGTTAGAAAATTTCTAAGGATTTGACTTTGGAGTCTTTATGAGATTTTCCTTCACAAATAATTTCTGATTTTTTGCATTCTGATGTGGCAGCCTGATAAAGGTGCGGCTGTTCCAAAGTTTGGTGAGTGGGATGTGAGTAACCCTGCATCAGCTGATGGCTTTACTCATATTTTTAACCAAGTGAGGGAGGAAAGACAGGGTGGGGCTCCAGGCACACCTAATGAGAGACCACATGTTGTCCGGAGCCAACCTACCAATGACAAAGCCCAGGTATGCCTGCAATACCTGTTTAATATTCAGACAGTAGATCTGTAAGTTTGCAGTTTTTACCGTACCGATGCTTATCTTTGTACTCCTCCTTGCTTCTCCAGTGTTGCTGCGTTTGGTGGGGCAAAAAATGATTTCTTGGAAGTGTGAATTATATTCTGAACAGAAAAGGAGATAAAAATGGTGTTGTGAATGGTCATGAGGTGTGTGTAGCACTTGTAAATATCCAAGGCTATCTCTCCCTGCGGGAAGACATAATTGAAGTGCATTTATCATAACTTTTTTGTGCCTTTTTTTCCCCTTTTTGTCTCTTCCTTTCATTTGGTCAGTAAAGACACTTTGCATGCAAGATTGTGAATTTTCTTTCTTTGTATCTTCTTTTTGGCCCTTTGTTGTGTTACTGCTATGCTTTAAAATATTCAATTTAACTGTATTTATCTGAGATATAAAAGAAGATTGGTTATATAATTCTTTTCCAATGAGTTGATGGGTTGTGATTCTGAGTTCTTTTGTGTTCATGTTGGTGTTGAACTCCTCTGGTTTAATTGGAAATGATCCAATAACAAACTATTTCAGAAATTGATCTCATCGTTGTCTGTTCAAGTCAAGGAGGTTCTTAAAATGATCCAATAACAAACTATTTGAAATTGTCACTTCTTGTTGACCTTTATATCCCCCCCTCTCCCTCTTCCCTTCAGCTGTCCCCTTCTCCGTTGTAGATACCTTTATAATCAGTTAATCATAAACTTGAAAAGACCGCAGGGTAAACACCTCCATGCCTTCATCTTTCTGCGGCTGATTATAGGAAGGAAACAATGATGCATCAAACATAGAATCAAAATTTTCTACATCAAACAATGATGTATTTAATCCCCCACCCTTGATCCATAGGGTGAAACTTTTCCAATTAGTGTACCCAGTAAACCAAAGCTGCTAAGACATATATTGTACCTGTTGAATGTTGATTGTGCTCATGCAAAAACTAAAATTGAAAGAATAACTTGCTTGTCCTCAAAGTTACCAGCCAAAGCTTAGCCCCAACTTTATCTAGGTAATTTTACCATACATAAATCCAATGATTGCCTTAGAAATAATCACTGATATAATGTAACACATACTACAGCTACTGGCACAAGTTTAGTTCCATTAGGACTGAGCCTGGGATGGCATTCCAACAATATCATGGCAAAGTCATTAAGGACACTTCAATCTTATGATCAGCCTCCTGCTAGAACAGATTTGAAACTAAATCTATGTTTCCCGTACAATAATATATTGTAAACAACACCATCCATTGGTAATAAGTAGAGGAAGTTCGAAATGGATAAACAATGTTATGTAATTGATTTAATGGATAGTCTTAATTACAGCTTAAATGGTGCAGGTTTTGCCTCCATTTCTAGTGGCTACATTTTTTTTTAATTATGTTTACTTTGCTTTTCACAAATAAGTGCCCTTTTACCATGAGGGGGAATAGTGTTCCTGTTGCAACCTAGTTATGAGGTACTTTGTTGATGAGTGAATCCCACCGTGGGTGACAGTCCCAAGCATAGTGGCCCTGTAGGCTGATTAAGTTGCCAAATCAATCCTGCTCTCCAAATTATCTTTCAATTGCATTCCTATCACTGCTACTACAGTTTAATATTTTTTAACATGATCGACTTTCCAATAGGCACAATGTTATATCTAAAATTGAGGAAAATTTCTAAAAATCATATCACTTCAGGATAGTAGTGACATTCAAAACGTTCTTCTTCTCATCAGCAATTTGGAAAATACATTCATCTCCATCTTTTAGTTTCTTCACCTTGCTGAACATTTTCATCAACTTCCTAATTTGACCTCTGTCTTTCTCCTCTTGCTCAATATAAACTTACAGTCAATCAAATATTGCAAATAACATTCTGCGTAGCATTATCAACATAAAAGCAACTACATTAAGAAAAAAAATTAAATGGACTAAATCAATTATAATAAGTAGGACAATCAATCAAATGAAAGACTTAGTATTTGACTTGTAGAGGCCTGATATTTGGTCAAAATTGTACTAAAGTAATCAGCCAATGGAGTATCAAACCTATCACTATCATTGTCTAAGAGTAATTCTTGTTTGACAAGTGCTTTGGTATAATCTATTTCATTTAAATCACAATCATCTATAGTCAATGAGAAAAAAAAATCTCTCAAATACTTTAAATCTAACCAATAGTAGTGTCATAATCCGTAGAACGCTACCAACTCTTTGAAACCATAAGTCAAAAATCCTCGCGTAGCAAACTTTGCAAGTCAGACTTAGAATATATTACTCTTTAGGTCTTGTAAGTAAACAAATGGACCCATATTTCCCAAATTCTTCAATAAAATTCAATGACAGTTTTCCATGATCCTAATACAACAAAAGGACCAAAAAAACATATGAAATAAAAATCTCATGTAACAACATTTAGTTATGAATCTAAATTGAAAGTTCGAATAATTTACCTTTTTAGAGTCTACCATAGCAGAGAACCCACAACTGCATGTGATTAAGGAAAATTTTGAAGACGAAACCATTGGGCTACAAATAAGACCATTAGTTGGTATTACCATTAGAATAATTAAGATAAACACCAATTTCCAAACTAATAATACTAAACTGTTAATAACAAACACTAAAAGGAATCTAATTAGGAATTAAAAAAATAAGAGGAAAAAAATTGACACCAAACCCTATTGATTGAAACCAAAAAGCAACAATCTCAACCATGAGACAATGACGATTCAAAGGTCATTTTGAAGCAAAAAAATAATTTAGTTAATGCAAACAGTATATCTAGTATGAAACTTATACTACTAATCTACAACTATATAATGAACATATGCAAAAAATTACTCTGATAGGACATCTACTTTGATTCAGGCACAAAAATAAAAATCATACATGGAATTCATTCTCTTTGGGCTTTTGTCGAAGACCAAATGAAATGAGTGACAACAGCAGAAAGATGAAACTCTCAGGTAACCACAATAATCTTCAATCTCAACACTAGAAATAACAAAGAAACACTTTGGAAAATCTGGAACTGATCTATTAAATAAAACATGATCAGACGCGATGGATCAATAGAGAACAAAAAGTTCATATAACGATATCAATTAATTGTGCAAGTGTTGGTTCATTCACCTAGAGAAAGGCTTGTTGAAGTAGTGTAATCGAAAATGAAAGCTATTAAAATTCTCTTTGGAACGTTTCAATACCAAGCATCTTAAAATAAAGACATATTGTTAAAAATACTTTTAAATTATAAAACAAAAAATCACTCTTGCATAATCCAAAATTACTAAATTTTTAAATTAATTGTTATGGTTATAACAAATATAAATATTCTAAAGTGTTCAACATCTTTTTAATATGTTATAATAATATATTATTCATTGATAAATAATAATAAATATAAATCACTAAAATACTCTTTCAAATGAGGAATTACTTGCCTTGATTTACATGATTATTAAATTTATATATTCAACTTTTGATGTTCAACTCTTATAGATGAGTTCTTTAAAACATATAATTATATATAAAAAATTATATTATAATTGAACTTTATACAAATGGGTTTAAGATAAAGTTTTATATTATAAATTTCTAAAATAATATTAACAATCAAGGCCTTTGCATCCATATTGTTCATCTAATCCCATTGTAAAAGGATACCACCTCTGAATAAATAAGTCAATATCCATTGAATCCAACCTTAACATTAGATCTAGGCGATAATCAAAATTCAATAACATAAAATAAATTGTCTTTGCAAATCCAAAAAACTAATCAAAAGTACATCATAATATTCCATCATAGAAAAGAGAGTTTAATAATCCATTAAGCTACTTCGAGTGAATCAATCCTTCTCTTGCATGATAGTCTTTAGCTTGTTTGAGGGCAAATCATCTAGGGAAACAACTAATCTACTTCTAAAGCTATTTTTACAGGAGTGACATTACATAACGAATCTATTTCAACAGCTTTTTTAGAAAGTTCAAACATCAAATTCTACCAGTTTAAATAAAATTATTGAATACCAATAGTAAAATTTGAAGTTGTTAATTAAAATTAGAAAATAAAACTAATTTATAATCTACATACCTTCTGAATTACTTTATCAATATTTGGAATTAAAGAAGTCTGATTTTCCTCACCCCCAGATGCAACAACAGTATCAATGTCCTAAGTAGACAACAACAATCAAATAATACTGGTACCAAAATTTATTATAGATATGTTGAAAGTAAATACAAAAATTGACATATGAGATTAAAACTATTGGAGTTGCAATATCTTTGAACTTTTGAATTAGCAAAGCATCATCAAACATTTGTTTCACATGAAATGAAGGTTCAAATTGAGATAAGGTAGCCAACTTAACCTCAACTTTAAAAATGAAAGTTTTTTCAACCTATTCTTCAATTTCCTTTGGAGTACTCAACATATCACCATTCTTAAAAATATATGCATAAAAAAATGATGAAACTAATCTTAGATGGACATTTTCTATATCTTTCAACATGAAACAAAATAATATAACCAAATCATCAAGTAGAGTAATTAGATATTAAAATAACCTTTTTGATATGTTCAATCATATCAAAACATGATCTGTTTAGCAAAGCTGAAGCATCACGGTAAAAAATCACAAATGTAGCATTGTTAGTATTATCATTCACTCGCAGTTTAATCTAATACCTAATTAAGAATTCAATTTGATAAATGTCATAAAATTCACCACCAAAAATAACAAAATTGTAAAAGAAAATGGAATATAATATATGAAAAATCACAAACACCTTGGGAAAACATTCAACACATAACTATAACAACCATCACAGTAATACACTCCCGAGTCTAGGTAAACAACTTTGTTACACTTGCAAGCTATATACCACTAGTCATCTTTTACAATATGTTTCACAGTGGCCAATATGACAAACATTTTCCTAATATACATTCAAATAAGTACAGTAAATTGTCAATTGTTGAAATCTCCCATAAATGAAATCAAAATAAAAATTACATATCAATATTATAAACTCTTCTTTGCAATCTTGAAGTTGTTCAATTGTTTTTCAGGTTGTAAATCACAACAAATCACCCTCAATTGAATAGTTGGAATGATTTGTTAGCTGACTCAAACCTTGAGAACTTACTTCAAAAGTTTCAAGCAACCTTCAATGTTGTGAAAGGATCACATGAATAACCATTTTATTGGTGAAATTACTAATGTTTAATATATTTTACAAAAAACAAACTTATTCCTAAATTCAACCATCTCCTGCACATTGGCATTGAATAAAAGTGTGTCGCATACATCACATTTGGCAGTACAATTTTGCCTACCACAATCATTTAGTATTAGGAATCATTTCATACAATGAGAAACATAAATATCATTATCAAAACTAAATTAATGGTGTAAAAAGATCATACCTTTAAAAGTCTTAACCTTCGCAAATTGTACTATAACAACAACATTTGAATTCTCTCCAGAAGAAAGGAATGAATTCAACTCATCCATATAATTACCAAAAAGAGCACATTCAATCTTAATCCTATATGAATTTAAATGATTAAAAATTTGGATAATAATATATTATGAAAGAAAACAAAAGATATGGCACCATGGAGTTTAAATATGAAGTTTAATTTATATTATAATGAAAGCAGTACCCTTCCATATCAAGCTCAATCACATTTATTTTGGTTTTCTTTTTCATCCTTTTCATATTCTTTTTCAGTTCCAACACCAGTTAATTTACTTATGACATCTGAACAAAACAAAACAAAGATAATTCAAATTCATAATAAATTCAATTTAAAAGTTTTGTACAATATTAAACTAAAAGCTAATTACCTACTAATTGAGGAAGAGTCTTTTTGAAAGATTTCATCAAAGGGTGTGAAGGAGAACCCATATAAGGGAATATCAGAATCATTTAATCCTTTCACAAATATCCGAAGTTGAAAGTTCAGTCAGTACTCATGCTTAGTGGTACGAAAAGAACCATTGTTTCCTCCAACACCGAAATAAATCATTGCATAAACATTACCTTCTACTAATAGAGGATTGAACTTGTAAACCAATGTTTGCCTCATTGAAACATGTATTTTACCTCCCTAAAATCAATGTATGAAACTTTAAAAACACATAAAAAATATAGCCTCATTTAACTATTGGAGGGACTACTCCCCGATTCATCTAGTAAGACCATTTCTAGCAAATTAGGGATTTGAGGTTGTTGAACAAAGGCAAGCTCTATAGACGATTTGGACCTTCAGCCTCCAAATTTCTTCTCGGAATTGATTTTAACGATGGAATTGAAACCAAACAACATTGGAATTGAGAAATTAATACCAACAAAAACAATGAATTAAACAAACAAACAAAAAACAAAGAACTTGGAAGCATATATGTGAAAGAAAATATGAAATAAAGCCTATTAATAAATTTATAGCAAAAAAATACAACAACAATTAAAATGTGATTTTAAGATTTGTAAACCTAAGACCTTTTCGCTACACAATTAAACCTGGAAAAGCAAAAAGATCATGGTCGCAAGGCATGGTAATAGAAGCTCACATTTATTAGTATATGAAATACCCAATAGAAAGAATCCATGAGGAGGAAGACTGTGCGAAAAAACAAATAAGTTTATATACAATGACAATAATATGGAAGAAACATGTTCTCGGTAGCAGGAGATGTTACTAATGAATAGATTAAGAGAAAAAATTGCCAACTATTAAGTAGTTGTAATATATTTTTTAACTATTAATTTAATAGAATTTAAAGATTGAAAAAAATTTTATTTAAGGAAAAGAACTGGATTTGGAGGGAAACTTTTAGGTAAGAAGATGACATGTGGCATATGATTTCCTTGTTTCAACCACTGTTTTGTATATTTTATAGATAGATACTAATATGGGTTCTTCTAATAATACTCAAATTGGAAATAAAAATACATATAGTTAAAAATATATAGACAATGACATTAATATGGAAGAAACTTGTTCTCAGTAGTAGGAGATGTTATTAATGAATAGATGAAGAGAAAAAATTGCCAACTACTAAGTAGTTGTAATATATTTTTTAACTATTAATTTAATAGAATTTAAAGATTGAAAAACTTTTTATTTAAGGAAAAGAATTAGTTTTAGAGGGAAAATTTTACCTGAAAAGATGACATGTGGCATATGATTTCCTTGTTTCAACCACTGCTTTGTATATTTTATTGATACTGATATAGGTTCTTCTAATAATAATCAAATTGGAAATAAAAATATATATAGTTAATTGATATTAAAACATGATATATGATACAACTCGAGTATACTTTAGTGATTTTATGAGTCATTTTCAAGAGAGTGTTGAGCAACTTCCAAATGAAGAGGCTCAACAATTTATGATATGTTAAAGGGAAAATGACCTTTTAGTTCAGTTTGGCAAAGATAATGCTAATTTGGTTCGTTTTAAAAATTAACCAAGTATTCAACTACATTAACCAATAATTTACATACGGTTAACCAATAATTTATCTTCATTTTGATACTTGATGCGTAATTAACCATATGTAAATTATTGGTTAATGTAGTTGAATACTTGGTTAATTTTTAAAACGAACCAAATTGACATTATCTTTGTCAAGCTGACCTAAAATGTCATTTTCCCTATGTTAAATATTGTAACATAACTTTTATGGCTTGGCTGTAAAATTCATTATGAGTTATCCATTGTCATTCAAATGTAAAGCATTAAATCTGATCATTATGTATCTTATGATTATTTGATTGGTTTAGAAATATATTGAAGGAAACAAAATCCTCTTGGGTGATCAGTTGTACCTATATAGGACAAAATAATTGGTTAATAAACTTGGGCTTACATCAATGAAATATGATTATTGTGTGAATGGATGTGTGTTATTATATAAAGGTGATAAAAAAGCTAGACATTATAAATTTTGTGGTACTGAAAGATATAAACATCGTAGAATTGGAAATCAAAATTAAAAACATATTCTTGTAAAAGAATTTATTAGTTGCCCCTTATCCTATGCTTAAAAGATTATATACCTCAATGAGTTCTATTGTACACATGAGATGACATTATGAAAATATATGGGAATCAAGACTAATGTGTCACCCATTGGATGGAGAAGTATGGAAACATTTTGATCAGACACATCATGATTTTGCCTATGAACCTAGAAATGTCAGGCTTGGTTTGTCTATGGATGGTTTTATTTCTTACAACCAATGTGCTTCACCTTATTCTTGTTGGCCAAGAATCCTCACTACATACAATCTCTTTTCGTAAATGTGTGTGACCACACAATATATGTTCTTAATGTGTATTGTTTTGAGACCTTGTAATCCTAAGAGTTTGATTGATATTTACTTACAATCTTTAATTGAGAAGTTGAAAATTTTGTAGGATGCTGTTCAAACTTATGATGTTTCAACAAAACAAAATTTTGTAATGAAAGTTGTATGAATGTAGGCAATGAATGACTTTCTTCCATTGTATGTTGTTTGGATGGACGATTGTTGATAACTAATATGTCTATATTTTATGTCAATTACATTAAAGTATAGCAGGAAAACTTATTGGTTTGATTGTCATCGTCAATTTTTTCCTAATAATCATATGTTTATATAGAAGGAATAAAATACCTTTAAGTAAAGAATATTAGTGTTAGCACCCAAAGATTCTTGCAAGCTAGGGTTCATGTTTTGCGAACTAGGAAAAAAGCCAACTAGTTCTTCAGCTAAGTTCATGGGTCGAAGGCTTAAGACATTAAGTAAAACAGATCCAAAACATGAAAGAAAAATAGCCCAGCCTAAAATAGTAATGTTAGCACCCAAAACTTGAAATTTTAAATAAAGTTCTCCTTTTCTTTCTTTTTTTTTTCAGTGGGAGAAAGTTTAGGAGGAGGGGGGTTGTCTTATTCATTCCAAGGTCAAGGCATGTCACAAGGCTAAGCAAGGGCTTACAGTGGTACTTACAACTAACCTATCAATTGTTAGCCCAAGGTTTCATAGTTAGCTTATCTATGTGATAATAACAAACATGATGAATGTACTGTCTTATTAAATAACACAGATTGTTAATGTTTGATCTTAGTCAAAGGATTAAAGTGCATATTTTCTTAATATTCATGAAAAATATTCTCATGTACAAAGTTCATAAGGTTCAAGAAGAGCTATTATCTTAGACTACAAAAAGAATGTGAAGATTCTCAAGATAAAAAGAAGATCATACAAGTCATCTACTGTCTTCCATTGAAGTTACAAGAAGCTATTCTAAGTATACAAAGCCATTTACATGAAGAAACTTGGACAATAAGCTATTCCTATGAAGACTAGAAGAACTATGTGAAGATCAAGACCAATTCCTGGATGAATCTAAGAGAAGAACAAGCTGAGGATGACTATAAATGAAGATAGGTTTGCTCAAACTTATATAATTTCAGAAGTTTGGGGTTTCTGACGAGTTGTTTTATGAATGAAGATGATAGCTACAAGAAACAAATCTGCAATTGTTGTAGTACATTACAACTTCAAATATTGATTGTGGATGATCCTAAAGGATTGCCAATGGTCTGATATGCCTATGCAAAGTTGGAAGACCAAGTCAAAGGGTTGCTAAATGTGCTGAAAAACACCCACCAACCCAACAAGAAAAAGGAACTTTTTAAAAAAAGCACTATACATGTTGTAACTACTTCTAGACCATTCTCAACGGTCAAATCTTCCTTATTTGCTATATAATCTTTGTTGTATAAAGGAATCGATAGAACAGAAGATTAGAAAATCAAGAGAAAGAAGAAATATTGTTATTTGATGATCCTCTTGTATTCTGTATATAAGCTAATTCTATGAGATATCTTACTCTTTTGAGAGTTTCTTATACTAACTCATTTGAGAGAGCCATGTGTGGCTTTAAAGAAATTTAGCTAGGTGAGCTAGTGTTTAGGTCTGTGAGTAACTTGCTAGCAAGGTAGAGGTGTTACATTACTATTTCTAGCTTGAAGAGATTATGGTTGATAAAAAAACACTCATATTGATAGTGAAAAATCTCAGCTTGGTTGAGAACTGGATGTAGGTTCTACGTTAGGACTGAATCAGTATAAATTCTCTTGTGCAATCTTTCTTAACCATACTTTTTTATATTATCTTGCTTATTTGTTGTGTGTTAAGTTTTGATTGTTTAAGCAAGCTATTAAGCTTAAGTTTAATATGTTTTCATTGACATAAGACTGTTCATTGAGCTATCTCATCTCTGCATTAATTTCTTTATTTTGCAAAAACTAAAAATATGAATAACTTGATTTAACCCCATTCTCAATTCTTCTTTTACCATTACCAATGAAGGATAACTAGCAGAAATTGATTCCAAAATCATTGGTTTCTTTTAATATTTCTTATTTTATTTCTCCCTACCTCCATCCTTCAAATTGCCTCTAGAATTCACTGCTGACACAATGCCTTAGCCTAACCACCATGTGAATCAGAGCTTTTGGTTCCTCAGACCTCTTTGTCAACCTTCTTGCCACCGATTGTCCAAGACAAGGGTTTCATAAATTTTTAGACACCTATTTATGTGTTTTTTTGGGTACCTCACGTAGCACATGCTTGACCAGCTCATAGCTCTCCCTTGCCTCCAAGCCACATTAACCATGGCTATATTGTCCTTTCTCCATCAAATTCTGCCCCATGCAAAACCACCTTCCTTAAGCTCAGGAATCATAAAAGCTCCTGACCCATATCCCTTGAGTAGCCAAAACACCAAACGATACCCATACATGCAAGCTACCTCCAAAGCTACTAGAGCAAACATTTGCATTTTCCTACTCAAAGAAACTAACATCGTCACTTCCCTTCAAATTTCCAACTCTAAAGTTGTGAGTTAGAAGGTGAAGAAGAAAGGAATGACACGATAAAGGGAGAGAGAAATTAGGAGGGAGAAGCTTACTAAAAATGAAAATGAAAATAATACTATATACCAAAACAAAAAAAATTTTAAAATGAAAATTGATTAGTTACGACGTATTGACATAAAAGTAAGAGCATGCTTGATTTGTTTTTTATTTTTTATTTTTATTTTTAATTAGATATGTTTTTATTATAATTATAAAATTATCATATTATTTTTTTTATTTTTTATTTTTAAAATTTTATAAAAAAATATTATAAAAATAAAAAAATATAAAAAATAATATAAAAATAAAATAATATTTTTATAATTACAATAAAAATATATCTAACTAAAAATAAAAATAAAAAATAAATCAAAGATGCTCTAAGATTTCCACCTCCCATGAAAATGAAAATGAAAGCCAGATAATGTTGCACAAAAATAAATTGTTAGAATAATTTTTAATCAAAATTAAACATATAAAAATCCCAAAAATAGAAAAGAACTTTTATAAAGACAACCCTACCCTTTTCTCTCTCTCTCTCTCTCACTTCACAAAACCGAAGCAACCAAAATACCCAGTTGCCTGAAGCAGCCCATTGTTCACCGCAGTCGCGTTTGGCATCTCGTCAGGTTGGTTGCTTCTGCGTGCTTGGCTCACATCCTCTTTCTCTTGATTTTTCTCTGAAGTTTGAATCTCTGTTTCATTCCCTTACAACCAATTTCATTTGCGTGGTTCAATTTGGTTCTGCGATTTAACGATGAAATGCATTTTATTTATTTTATTAAATGTCTGAAATGATTTAAAGATTTGATTTTGGGTTATATTTTTTATCTGTAAATTTGGGCCTTTTTTTTGTGGTCATTTTTAATGCTTTTGCTTAGTCTTACTGGTACAGTGAGAACTCATAATTTTTTGAAGTCAAGGAGCATGGGATTTTGGTCCTAGTTGAGAATTAAACATATAAAGTGAGTAAAAATGCATCTGTTATTTTATCAAAAAAAAAAAAGAAGATGCATTCTGGTAATCCATGTGTCAAATGTTTAGTTTGAATCTGGATGTTTATCAAACCTTATGGGTCTTTCAGGTCTGATTTTTTATTTTATTTTTTCTAATGGTAGACATTTTTATTGGGGTCAAATATATTAGGGATGGTTTGATGGTCTCTGTGTCTGTATTTTTATTGATTGATTGATTGAAACTTTGAAAGTAGGGAATTGTAATTATTGAGTTAATTACTATAGGTGCCACTTTGTTTCCTTAAGGTTGAATCTCTGTACTAGTTTAAGTTGTCTGTTAGTGTTTCGTGAAATGGATATGATTCAATTCTTCCCTTTTTATCATTCTGAGTTTGAGATTACACTGTTCTTATTGATTTATGCTTCACAGTGTCGAAACCCGAGTGTTTGAACATGGGGAGGTTAGTGAGTCAAAATTCATAGCTGTAAATCAGTGTGAAGTTCTAGTTTCTATCTGAGATTATCTAAAGCGACATGAATAATATCTTTAGCCTCTAAGATATATTGCTTAAACAGAGTTTGCATGATTCGAATAACAAAACCTTTATGCAGTTGAGTCTAGTTATGAGCGTGGAAGTGAAGCATAGTGCATTGTGAACATGCGTTGTATTTCCTATTCTTTCTTGTGTTCAATTTGGCTGCAACTTTCGTTGGCCAAGAAATTATTAATTACTAGTGTAAAATGCCAATTAATCGGTCTTTCTAAATTGCAAAAGTGGGTACTGAAATTCTGTAAAAAAGTCTCTTTCTTTTCTGGTTATTATATGTTAAATGGTTGTTGAATTTTAGCAACTTGTGCTGGAGTCCCTTTTCTAAAGGCATCCAGCAGGGAAACCTTTATCTAGTCAAGTTGCATTGGATGAGCCAATTAAAGATGCTAGACAAATGGAAGAAACAAGAGATGCTATTTGCAAGACATTTCAGATATTTGCTAGGATGAGTGTGTGTTGCAATTTTGTACGATACAACTATTTATAAGATATTTTAGTCAATTTTGTTTTTTTGTTGAAAAATGATCGTAATGATAGGTTACTCCCAGACTACCAATTAGGGCACCAGTGGCATGCCTGGGTCTAAGAGGGGTAGGTAGAAGCCGACCCAGAGAATTACCTCCAAGGATTTCTCCCTGAAAGGAGGCTACTCAACTAACCCTTGGGCACCAGGAGATATTCTTGGGGAGGGATGACCACCAAGTAGAATTGCCAGTCAAAGGGGGGATTTGAACCCTGAACATGAGTGATGCATAATCTTAACCGAGTCCCTTCAACTAAGCCAACCTATGTTGGCAGATATTTTAGTCATTTGTGACAATATGGTGCACTATTATTATTATGGTATAGTATATGGTATTAGACCAAACTTTTAGTAGGACATTTAAGATAATTGGTAATATTAGTAATGATATCTTTTATAATATTCTCATTTAAAATTTTTATTGTATAATAGAAAATTTATGTGTGCAAGTTATTTTATTTTTAGTAACTATTTTCATAGTTTAGTTTTTCTTAATTTTAGATTAATAATTATGGAAAAATATAATTTCATATATTCTTAAAATTAAGTTTATGATAGAGCCCAATGGCGTCGATTGATCCATATAGCGAACCCCAGCTAGTGGGACAATGCAGGGTTGTTATATAATTTCATATATTCATTTTTAATTATTTTCAAAATTTTAAAATTTATAGTAAGTACTTTTTTCTCCAGTAACTTTACCAATAAAAGGTGCTTTTTCTTGCACCAAAATGAGTTTTAATATTCTAAAAGTACCTCTTCATTATTGCATTCAAATGTGTAACAGATATGGCTTCTTGAAAAAGCTCTACTCAAGAAGAATGCTTTTTAGAAACCTAGTTAAACAGCCCCCCTTGGCCTTCAAAAGGGCTTTTAGAACTCATTTGCATAGTTTCATAGTTCAAAGGCAAAGGATTCATCCAAATCTATGTTTTGAGTTTCCAATTGAAAATTTGTTAGCTACGATTTCTTAATGTTTGGTTTGTTTCTTAATTCTGGTTAAAGTTTTGTTGTGCCTTCCTTTTTTTTTTTTGTTGTAGACTAGTAGTTATTCGATTTTCTTACAGGATATTCTGCGATTAGTATAGAGTGGAAATTTGGTGGAAATGTCCTCTTTTACTTTGCATTTATGCCAAATATTTGTGTTCCCTCTGAATTTTTCAAGATGGTTCTTAATAATTTTTCCTTTCGCATTCAGCTTTAAGGTTAAAAATTTGATTAGCCATTGGAATGATTTGATTCATATTCAAGGATATTCAGCAACTAGTTGTAGAGTTATAATATGTTGGGAAGGCGCAGTTTTTCTTTGATGCTTTTTAAAATCTTATAAATAAGTTGCCAAAGTTTGATGCTAACTTCTGCTAGAGTTCCTAGTGCTGAGTTTTACCTGCTTATTGGAAGAAGACTGAACGAGGGTTGGGTCAAATGAAATGATCTTGAAAGCTCTATGATCCAATTTTCAGACACCATCCACATGAATTTCTGGACAGTTGAGCATGTCATTGCTTTTGGAACTTTCATATTTGCAGAATCAATCTACATAATCTTGGCATGCATGCTTCAGCATCTATGTGCAATGGAAAAACAGAGTCTCCAAGAACTAGCAAATATTTTTAGGCCTTTTATCTATCTGTTGTCAATTATTTGTGGTATATAGACATGCATTACTTTTGTATTTACTGTGTTTATTTAATTTGGAAACATTGTTCAGAGTTATTGTGGAAACTTTTGTAGAATAGGATTTGAATGTGCTTTTTGAGACAGATTAACACCAATTTAGCTTTCATTATTGTTAGGCTTTGCCTCCTTTTCTTTTTGCTTTTTGGTGGGGTAATATCTCACACTCACACATATTATAGCTTTAAGCTTTTAGGGGAGCAATGGCATGGAGAGGACATCTTTCAAAGAACATAAAGGAGCTTCGGTTTTTGATGTGCCAGTCATCACCTGCAAGCTCATCTGCAAGGTTATATTTATATTTTTCTTTCTTTGGGTCAAATTTTACAGCTTCACTATTGATATACCCCTTAGTTGCTTAATTACACATATTACATATTTGAATATAAAATGAACCCTTATTCTTTTGTTATCCCAGGGCATTTGTGGAAAAGAATTATAAGGATCTAAAGACATTGAACCCTAAATTGCCAATATTGATCCGTGAATGCAGTGGGGTCGAACCCCAGTTATGGGCAAGATATGGTATCACCCATCTCAAATCCCATTGTTATCTTTTTGTGATTTGAATTTATCACCCTGTAATCTGCATTCACATTCTATATTACCATTCCCAAGCCCCTTTGTCCCCTTAATTTCATAAAAGCAATTTTAGGATTAAGAAATGAATATTAATGCACTGAGACTGAAAATATGTTTGTCCCCTTAATTTCATATCAGGGGCAACGTTATGACAATATAATAGTCTTAGACTCGTAGTAATGTGTCCCAATTTTGACTCTTATACAAAAGAAAAATAATATACTTACTTTCTTGCATGCACACCGTGAATGTATGCAGTGCAGCTGAGAATTCAGATGTACAGGTGTCGAACTTGTATGGCTGAACTCTCAGCCCCATCACATACAGTGTATACAAGCATTTGCCAATAATATATCCCAATTTTGAGAAAAAAATTATGGCAATGGGTTTCATGCCTTCTGCAGCCTCGGGTGCTCCATTTCTCGGCGTAGGTCTAGCTCAAAAACACAATAACTTGCCATGCACCTATTTAGGTGTAAACCTTATTGTGCACTTTTAGATTTTTGCTAGAAGACAATACCATTCTTTTTTAAAAAATTATTGGTCAACATGCTTTGTGATGTAATGCAAACTAAATAGGTATTTATGACAAATTTTTAGGAGGCAAGAACCTTAAATGAAGGGAATGATAGTATGGATAATGTCAGTATCAATTGTGATCGTGGCTTGATAATTTTCCTATTGTGGAGGGCCGTGAATACAATTTAAAAATAAATTCCCTGGCATATAATTTGAATTTTGGGATACTTACATTGCAAAGTCACCGCCTCTCTGTAATGAACCTTTCTGATCATAGCTTGTAATCTATCCTTTTTATTTGCATTAGTTTGCAATTGTTATCTGTTTACGATGAACCCTAATGTCCTGTAATTTGTTCCTCAATACTAGACTTGGGTGTTGAGAAAGGCATCAAATTGGAAGGCTTGACAGAGGCACAGATCTCTAAGGCACTTGAAGATCTGGTAAAAGCGGGACAGTCTTTGAAAGCTTGATATTGCTGCTTCTGGACTGTCTGAAATGGAATAAATGCTCTCATGGTGGACTTGTTATTGCAGATTGCTTTTTGGTTTGAAATAAGCCAGTTTTTTTTTTCTTCCTGTTTCTGATGGCTCAGGTTTCAGTCTGTCCCTTCCTGCTTGTTTAGCACACCTATCGTGAGAGATTTATTCGGAACACAGATTAAATCTGTTACGATTTGGTTCATATTATTACTCTTAGTGAACGGTGGCCTTGCCAGAGAACTTGATTATGTATCAACTCAGCCAAATAATCTGGTATAACTAGGCAAAGACCAATGTATAATTTCTTGTCCTTCTCTAGTCTTTTTGCTACCATTAAGTTTTCTTTCCCAGTTCCTGCTTTATGCATCTCCGATCTGAAATATAAAAAATGAAGAGACTATGCTCCCTATTTGCCATTTAAACTCACCTTAAATATGAGTTGTATTCTCATTAATTTATGGCTTGAAGCACGTGAGTAATTAAGTTGTGTTTGCCTTACAGCACCTGGAAAAATGCTTCTCTCTGTTCATACAATTTTCTTATACTATGCGGAGGTTTTTACTTTCTCTAACTGAACGAAAACATATGGCCTTTTTAGTGAACATACCTATTCTTTGCTGTGTTAATAATTTTATTGATTCAAATTTCTTGTAATTATAAAAAAAAATTGGAAGAAATTAATTTTATTATAATGGAGAAACCAATTGAAAATTTGCATGCTATGTGCATTATTATATCTTCTGTTGTGTAATCCACTCGAATGAAGTAAAAAAGCTAATGGCTTATATGGTTTCTTGAACAAATTGGTCCTATACTGGCTTGCAAATAGGAGGCACTAACCCTTTACGTGGCCACAAGTTTAATGGGCCAAACCCATTTTCACAGTTCAAACCATAACAATAGAAAAGCAATGGAGATATTTGAGAAAATGCTCCCAAACCCAAACCAATGCAGATTATTATATACAGGAATGCTTAATCCATATATTGAGAAAATGCTCCCAAAAGAAATTAAGATTTGATTAATTGTTCACACATTCATCCAAAGAGGTAACATGTCGGTTTTAAGACATGCACTTCCGTTTACATAAAACATAAATTTGGCTGTCTAATTAAAATTCATGCAGTTTTACTTAGTTTTGGAAGAACCCGTGTTATGAAATTTTAATTTGGCTACATATATATTAAAATGCATTAAATTGAATTTAGATTCAGTTTTTGCAATGACATTCTGGTCTATTTAGTATTCCGTTTCCTCAAGTTAATGTAAAAATCAATAACGTGATTGTATGTTCGAAACATATTGGATTTTTTATTTTTATTTTTTCATATAGTCCTAAACCTATTGATACATCTATTGAATAAAAAGGGGTTATATAGTTATAGAATTAGGTATACATTCGATACCTAAAATTAGTTTTAAAAGTAATATTGAAAATAGATAAAAACTGGGATAGAAGTGACCATTTTCCTGATATTATGAACGAAATTTCAATTACTTTTTTTTTTTTTGGGTACATAAATTTCAATTACATTTACACCTTCCTTATCGTTATTACAAATAGATAAAATCAAAATTGTATTTAAACCAAGAAGTGTTCTTCATCAAAAATACTAAAATTTAATATAAGTACATGTTTAAACGGTGATGCTATTGGCAATCCTATATTTATTATCCACACTTCCTTTTAATTACCTAAAATACCCTTTATTAACTTATCTCTTTAATAAGTTAAAATTTTTAATACTTATACTTAAAGTATTAAACACTTAAATTTAGAATATTTTCTTTATTTATTTATTTATTTATTAACATTTTTTATGAATATAAAATAAAGATTTTTTTTGGGTATGTTTTGAGTGTCACGGTGGTTTCTGTTTACAAGTAAAGTTTGCCCATGAACTTTGCTTATTTGCTTATGTGAATGAGAAAATCCAATAAATGTCTATTTTGCTTGTTTACTTTTTTATTTTTGTAAGACCACAAGGTATTTTTATATCCTTTGAGTATGAAACTAATCCTTGCTTAGGCATTGGTTTAGCTCTAATGCTTGTTTACTTTTATTCTTTGTACAATATTTGAAATATTAAACTTACAAAATCATATTTTTTGGGTGTTTGAACTTCTATGGTATTTTCTATTTTTTGCCTTGCAATAAGATAATATTTTCTCAAATAAACTAAAAATAAAACCTAGGGACACCAAAAAAACAAGTAAAGGAGAAGAGAAAAGAATTAGTCTGATGTGTTTTTTATTTTATATTGATAAAAAAAACTTAATTACTAAAATAAATAAGTAAAAATTTAATATTTAAATGTGTAAATAGTTAAATATAATTAGTAAAAAGTTTTATTTTTTAAATAAAAAAGTTTGACTTATTAAAGAGATAAGTTAATCGAATACTTTAGGCAATCAAAGTTAAGAGAAGTGTGAATAGAGTAATAGACAAATATGAATGTCAATAGTCTCACTCATATTTAAAACTGTATTAGTTTCTGATTTAGAATTACATGGTACCTCCCATTAATTTCTTATTTCGAGCTAATTTAAAAACAAATCTTTTTCAAATTTACAAAATATGATAGTCAATTATTTATATAAACACATGAAAAAACAAAGATTTCAAAAGACGGCGTATAAATTTGCAAATGAATAAAGAAACTACAAGTTAAAGATCAACAAGCTAGATAAACAAGACAAAAGAAAAGTGTGCCACTAAGGGTTGACTCAATTGATATGATTAAGTTGTGCTGACACAAGAGGTCATGTGCCTTGCCTTCGTTTTAAAGCAATCTATTCACTTCCTAAAAATTTTAACTATAAAATAAAAGAAAAAACAAAAAGAGGTGTATTAGGCAAAATATGTACAAACTATTTAAAAGATTAACTATATATATATATATTGAAGGGGTGTAAGTATTTGGATAGGCATGAGGGATTAGTGACCTAGTATATTTTCGAACCTTTTACGTCATCATTATCACATTCTTAGATACTAAGACCGATGCCAGTTGAGCTACAAGACCAAACTTTATTTTACTACATATTGGATAATTATTTATGTGATAAGCATCATCACTACTACCTAGTGAAATATAATGATGAATGCCCTAAGAACTTTGTGTAACTAGATGTCATCTTCATGTAGACATTTGCTTAAGAGAGAGCAGCCCCGGTTGTAGGGTGGTGGCTTTTTTTCTCACAACCGGACATTTTATATACCTCCATTTATCTCACATAGTTCTTTATACATATTCAGACCACCCAGCACGCCGTGGTTGAGCATAGCCATATGCCAAGAAGAAGAAATAAAGCAAAAGAAACATATCTTCATGATGGGATTGAATGGGACCTAAATGTCTTAGATGTTGTGTTCTTCTTTAAGCCAAGATAATGAAAGATAAATCTTGTCTTCCTAATTCTGCAAATTGTGACCAATGCGTCAAGCAAATTTATATATTGTGGTTTATTTATTGCGGTTAGAACAAACACAGGGTTTGGCTTAATTTAGTGACAGAAAAATGGATTTATTTTAGATAATCAGTTTAGAAAAAGATGTATAGTTTTATGATTAATTAATGGCGTTGTAATGTTGCCATAGATTCTTGTCAATTCACAGTTATTATTTTTTTAAACTGAATTCTTTTTTGAGATTGAAGCTAAATTACCACTATAACTAATCACTTGTTAGTTTTAAAACTGAATTTTGATCTATCATATATTTTAGTTTTTAAGATGACATTATGATTTCTGATTGATTTTACTATACCTTAATCTTCAAATTAATTAAAGTGTGGTGGCGATTTAGAGATCAATATACGTATTTCCTAATCCTATGTTTGGTATGCATAAAATGGGTAGAAAGGAAATGAAGAGATACATCTTCCTTTGTTTGGTATCAATTTAAGGGTGGAAAGGAAGAGATTCTTCTTTCTTTTTTTTTCTATGGGGCCTATATTATTTTTTCCTTTCCTTTTTGAAGGGATTGGGAGAGAAATGACGTACATGAATTTCCTATTTTGTCTAATTTACCAACTTTACTTACTTTATTGATGAAGGGTAATAAAGTAATTTAATATTTATTTACATACATTTCCATTTTTTTCCTTGATAAAACTAAACAAAGAAAGGGAATAACTCCTTTAATTCTCTATTCCGTTCATTTTTTCTTTTTTTAATTGTATTCTTTTCTTTTCTTTTCTCTCTATAATACCAAAGGAATCCTAACTGTTACATCCCACGGTTAGTTAGGTAGTCTTTTAAAATGGGTGCGAAAAATTTAAGGATGAGACTTTTAGTGCCAAACTGACTCATTAAAGGTATTTATGGTCCGAAATATTAAACATATGATTTGTTTAGAAAATATTAATAATTTCCACTTCATCGTTGAGTGCTAAAATTTAAAATTTTAACACTGAGTTTCTCTATTGTGATAAGGAATTTTTAGTTTTTAGGCTTAGCTGAGTATTTTCATGCACAAGTTAGTCTAATTAGGCTTTTCAATGTTTAACCTATTGAATTCATAGAAATTTTATCAGTCCCTCAACAAATTCGAACTCAAGCTAGATAGCTAGTGAGGTGAGAAATAAACTCTCTTACCATCATAATTAACATTCGATCATTGATGAAAACTCAAAATATTTAATTAATTATAAAAAAATTTAAGCACATAATTTAAAACATTAGTGCAGTGATCACACAGAAAAATAAAAATAAAGTCTTTAATAACTTATTGAACAAAAAAAATTAAATTCGTTTGAAAAAAAATAGCAATTATAAACTTTAACATATTATTTGAATTATCATTTCAAACAAATTAATATTTTCTTCAAAATTACTTAGCTTTTGACTTAGTAAGTTTTACTATATATATATATATGTGTGTGTGTGTAAAGAATATATATATATATATATATATATATATATATATATATATTCTTTACACGTATGTGAGTGAGTTTCAATTTTCTTTTTGAGTTTATTTATATTTAAAAGATATAGACAAAAATTTAAAGCTATGGGAGTAATGACATGTTCAAACTTTTCTCGTTAAGAAAATTTAAAGTATGTTTGTTTTTCCTTTTTCCCAACTCCAATAGAAGTAATTAACAAGCTTTGAGTAAACGTGTCTGGGATTCCGTGCATTAACAAGATTGCAATGTTAAAAGTCCAAAACAAACACGTAGTTACATGTTAGGGATACAATGAAATTAACCATAAATAACTAACCACAAACACTAAATTTTTTTTGCATTTTTACTAAAATTGATCTATACAATCATAGAAAGGGATTCCCCACCTTAGATTTTTCTATCAAACAATAAATTATATTTCCACTAGTGTTCTTCATTGAAAGTACTAAAAATTATTATAAATAAATGTATACAACTGTATTACTTTGTAATTTATAATTACAAGGTAGCTCATCAATTTATTATTCTATCTAATAAAATAAATATATCAATTCAAGATTTTTTTAAAATATGATAGTCAATTGTTTATTTAGTACATGAAAAAAACTCAAATGATGGTGTATGATTTTGCAAATGAAAAAAGAAACCACAAATTCAAGATCTACCCCAAAAAAAAAGGTGTATTAGTCAATATACGTAAAACTATTTCAAACATTTCTCAACTTTAGTACAACAATATAATAGTACAACAATCAAACTTAATCCCATTCGGTACCCAACCTTAATACTGAAAAAGAAAACATAAATTATGTGATAAAACATCGTCACTTTTATTTAGTGAGATATAATGATCACAAATGACACAGCACAATTGCATAATAGTGTAGACATTTAAATCATCTCTTTGAACTAGATATCATCACGTCGACATTGTGTTATTGGAGAGCAACCATGGTTGTAGGGCGGTGATTCAACGTAGGGGCGGTTTTTCTCACATCCAGGAATTTTACGCCCATTTCTTTCACACAGTTCTTTATATATATTTGGACCACCCAGCACGCCATGGTTGAGCATGGGCATGTAAGAAGAAGAAAGCAAAAGAAACAGGCCTTCATGATGAGATTGGATAGGACCTAAATGGGCTTATTTTAGACAATTGGTTCTAACAAGAAAATGGGTGGTCTTTATGATTAGTGTTGTTGTAGAGTTGCCATATATTCATATAAATTCACTTATCACATTTTAAAATTAAGTTATTTATGAAATATGAAAAAGTATTGATTTTTTTTTTAAAAAATAATGGTCAGTTAGTTCAACCAAAGAAATTTGATGGTTTAATCGAAATTTGACTAGTCCAAAATTGTCTAATAATAAATTCGATTACGAAATTAAATCATAATTGTTTATGTGTCTAACAACACTAATTTTACTAGAAAAAAAGAAGAATGGTTAGGGATTGAAGGAGAAATGTTTAGGGATTGGAACTATTACCTTTCATAGTGTAATCCACATAAATAAAGTAAACCAAAAAAGTGTCCAGTATAGCTTATTGAACAAAAATAATGTTTAAAATTAAAAAAAAAATCTATGAAGTAAAAAAAAAATTAAAAACATATCATTTTAAATAAATTAATATTTTCTTAAAAAATTATTAGCTTATGGCTTAAGTGTTATATATAAATATATTGATCATATTTTTCTAAGGAAAATGCAAAAGAATTCTTTAAACCTAGAATCATGTGCAATTTATTTTTGAGTTTTAGAAAAAATCAAGATTGTTTATTCTTTACTAAATGTGCAAAAAAAATCCTTGCAACTAAAAAACATTCATATAAACGGAATTTATCGTGTGAGTATCACGTTCTCCTGTAAAATGCACAGGTATAGATAAATCGTCATCTAAGCGAGAATACAATCCCTCGAACATGAGAGGATAGTGAAACTAAACGTACCCTATTAATGTTTATATATTATAGATACAATGAAATTATAAGTAACTAACCACAAACCCGTAACAATTTTTTCATTTTTACGAAAATTGATCTATACTATTATATAGAAAGGGATTTCCCTAGTTTTGTTTTTATTAACAATTTTTTTCTAATTCAATGTGATTTATTTCAGATTTTTAAAAATGAACAAAAGACTTGTTTATTCTTTAATAAACGTGCTCAAACAAAAAAACATTCATATGAACAAAAAATTATCATGTGAATGTCCCGTTTTTCTGTAAAATGCAAGGGCCTGCATAAAAAGTCATCTGCGCCAGAAGAAAACTGCTTCAACATGTGGGAGTAGTGAAACTATCCTTACCCTTTGTTTTTGTTAAAATTTATATATACAATAGAACTATAAGTAACTAACCACAAACCCGTAACAATTTTTTCAATTTTAGTAATATTTTATCTATACTATTATAGAAAGGGATTTCCCTACTTAGGTTTGTTCTTATTTTTATATTTTGTTAACTTTTAAAAAAAAGTTAATATTTTATTTTTTTTGATAATGACAATGTTTAGGGAAAGTAGATGTTGTCTCATTTTAACATCAGGGCATGTTACAAACTTTAGTAATGACTTACAGTGATACTCACATATGACCTAAAAATGAAACATCATAAGTAAGAATTGAATCCAAGAGAAAAAAAAAAAAAAAATTCATCACAAGTTAATATAAGAGTAAATTCTCAAATTATTTTTCGAAAAATTTAATTGACAACAATTTAGTTCTCGAAAGATAATGAACATTAATTTAATCATCGAATAATTATTTTTAACATCAAATTAACTTAAATGTACATGACACTTTCATCAACCTCATTGTCTAACTTTTGTTTTCCCAATTTGCCCTCATCTTGAGTCCATCTTTGCCAAAACAGCCACAGTGACAACGGAATGGCCACCACTACCATCGAGACGTTGAAAATTACGAGAACAAACGATGGAGCCACCTTGCTCTTTTAATTTTAACAAATCTTGTGAATGACCCCTAACTCCACTCTCTGTTTCTCTAGTTGTATGACCAAGGGCTACAAATACAAACTCAAATGCATTTGCAGTCTGTGTTACAAATGCCCTCTCTACCCAAAATCAAGGAAGCCGTGGCTGCTAAAGTCCCCACCCTTCTACTGATTTTCAGTGAAAATTCCTTCTAGTGCGTGTTCCCCTGTGAATGTTGCAAAGAAGGTTTGGCACAACATGTGAATGTTGGAAACATGTGCGTCAAGTTGGATTGTAATATGGATGGTCTCAACTCCATTCTTCTGTGACCTGACCCCTGACATCATCAAATGTATAACTTCACATGAATTTTTATTCCTGCAAAAGAGGGGGGAGGGGGGGAAGGGGGGACAGCTTTCTATGATTGAGCATCATGTTTGACGATAAATATAACATATTGTTAGGCTAGGGGAGCCCAAAATGACGTAAATACAACATAGTGTTAGGCTGCGGAGCCAAAATGACGAGGAGATCTACTTTAATAGACTATTAGTAAAGAATTAAACTAATGGGCTTATATTATATCTCAACAAAAACTTTAAAGTATTAGGTTTATGGGTTATTTCACTTACATGTTCTTTACTTTATTCTTCTTTACCAATATGAGATTCTTCACCCGCATCCTACTCACACTTACATTCCGAATAATTTCTCCTTAAAATGTGAATCTTTAAATGGTTCACTCCCCCTTGAATGGAAGCATTTTTTTGAGTATTTGACAATGTCATCTGACTATCAAATCATCTTATATGAATTTATAAAACACCTTAATTAATAAGATAAAGCACGTACTTTGTTTGCCATGATAATTGCCAAAAGAATTTACAAAGGGTTAGTTCTTCTTGGATCTCCTTCTTGAAGTCTTAATGCAATTCTTAATAATTAATACTCATCTCTATGTTTAAATAAGAGAGTGGACTTAGTCTATATATAAAGTGTGATGTTACAACCCTAGTAAAACACTCTCATTATGGGTCTACTGAGTTAAGTCTACATTAATAGTCATATGTCAGAGTAGTCCAATAAGGTGAAAGATGCTCAAAATAATTAATTACTAACTTAAAACCTTATATAATATCCCATATATAGTCCGATCATCAATCTATTTTATTAGAACATAAAATAATATAAATTAGTAGCCGACTATAATAAAAAAAATATTATAACGTATAGTAACTACAACGCCGCAGTATCGTTGAGGTTGTCACAGAACATTACAGTCAAAAGAAGGAAAAAAAATCGAATCATCCAAAACAAATTGAATGCAAAGTTCCTTCCTTTTAGAACAGAATTTTGAAATCTAGTGCACATTATAATATAAGAATAAAAAACGAAAATGAAGTAACAAAATGGAGACTTGAAGCAGGTAAAAGAACTCACCTTACCCTATCTATCTGGATCAAAGATGACGCCAATGAATGAAAGTAGTTATATACTTCATCGACACTCTTTTTTAATGAAAGTAGTTATACTTTCAGCATGGCTTTTGTGGTTGGTGACGAAGAAAAAAAAAATCATAAGGCTATGTTTATTGTAGAGTAAACCCCCAAAGGAGTGAAGGATGAAGGGCTTGTTGTTGGTGGTGATGAGTGAAGGGGTGATGGATGAACCAGGCCACTGGGAAGGGGAGAATGAAGGGCGTCTTCTTGTTATTAGCTCCAGGTTGGATTGCATGAACACCATTTGGAAAAGCTTTGTAGGTGAAGGATGAAGGGCTTGTTGTTGTTGAGCGAAGGGGTGAAGGATAAACCAGGTCGCTGGGAAGGGGAGAATGAAGGGCTTCTTCTTCTTGTTATTGGCTCCAAGTTGGCTTGTATGAATACCATTTGGCAAAGCTTTGTGTTAATTCAACAAATAACGAAATACTTAAGCAAGGTCAGCACTTGGCAACTTGACTGAAATATAATGATTCTAAGATTAAATAATGTTTATCATTTTTAAATGACCAAATTAATGTCGATCAAATCTTTCAAAGACAAATTTGATGGTTTACTCTTAATATAAAGATCCACTACTTAACTCACTTAAGTAATTTTTTTTATGTTATTATTTTATATTTCAATTTAAAATCAGTTTATAGTCAATTTTTTAAATTTAAAATAAGAAAAAGAATTCATGCCTTAATAAAAAATAATTTTCTTTGTGTTGCCTCTTTCAATATATTAGGATGTTTATTATACAATAAGAAAAATAACAAGAAATTATTGATTATAAAAAACTAAAATTACACAACTACGTTTATTTTGTTTGTTGTTAAGGTTAAAGGCCACAAAAATTAATAAGTTTAACTGACTGCTGCCAAATCATAAAGTTTAACTTTTAAACGCATATATTGCTGCCACTTGAACCAAGACATTTGGGCCAAGGCCTACAAGTGTGCTAGGCCATTTTAATATATTTTTTCATTTACATCATGTTAATTACAAGAAACTTATATATATATATATATCTCTTATAGAATGGAAAATATAGCACAAAGTAAAATATTTCTACAAGAAATCATCATAAACAACAAATAAATTTATTTAGGAAATTTATTGAATAATTTTAAGCAGGTAATTTTCAAAATATTTTCAACCAATAATATGCTTTAAATTTGTATCTATATTTCTCTAAAAATATTTGTGGCATTTAATTAGTGAAAAATTTATGTCTATATTTTTAAAAATATTTTTGCTGAATTTTACACTATTGTAGTCTTCTCCACTTCCTGTTTGAATGATTGTGTGTTCTTATTTACTGAATGAAAAAAAATGTAAACTGCCTAGGAAAAAGGCAGTGTGTTGGTAAAATTATGCTGCATGTGAGTGAAAAAGATATAATGAGGATGTTATTTGAGAACAATACAGTGAAGATTATACTTGATTTCTATGCAAAAGGTCATTGAAACTTGAACTCAGCTTGAAGTAATAACATCCCATAACGCAAGCACAATGAGGGCAAGACAAACAAAAACGAACTCAGTCTAAAGTAACTACGAAGGGAACAACTAGCTCAAATTATCCTTATTCAAACCCATTGTGAAATTCTATAGAAGGTAGCAAGACCAACCCAGAAAAAGGTAGCAGGGGAGTCAAACCATCCCCATTTCCCAACTTGTATGTTACAATTGCAACAAAATTAGGATCACACTTGAGATCTAATATTTTGTGAAAACTTTCAAATAAATTCCTATAGTTTAAAAGTTGTAATTGAGTCCTTATAATTTAAAAAAAAAATTCTAATTGGGTTTTTGAATATAGCATACTATTAGAAAATTATGGGGACCCAAATAAAATTTTTTTAAAAAATTATAGGGACCTAGTTATAAATTTAAAATTATAAGGGCCCATTTAAAAATATCTAAAAACATATAAGGACATACAAATTAATTTAACCTTAAATTCAAATGATTAGTGATGAAAATAGATTAAAACTAGAATAGAAGTGCCCATTTCACCGATATTTGTTATCATTAAGAATGAAATTACAATTAAAATTATATCCTTCTCGTTTTCACGAAAAGATAAAATCAAAACTGTATTTCCACCGAGTGTTCTCATTGAAAATACTAAAAACTATTATAAACATAGGTATATAACTGTATTATTTTGTAATTTATAATTACAAGGTAGCTTATCAATTTTTATTATTTTATACTATTAAAAAACTAGATCGTCCAAAGATTAAAAAAATGATAGGCAGTTTGTTTATTTCTACATGAAAGAAAAAAAATAAGAATTCAAATGATGGTGTATGATTTTGCAAATGAAAGAAGAAACTACAAATTCAAGATCTACCGGATGGAAAAAAAAAAGTGCATTAATCAGCAATCAAGATACGTACAAACTATTCCAAACATTACCCAACATCAGTACAACAATAACAACAACCAAACTTCATGCCACTCATAACCCAACCATAGTATTATATAAAAGAAAAATATATGAATTATGTGATAAGCATCGTCACTACTATTTAGTGAGATATAATACAATGATAAATGACATAGCACAATTTCATAATAGTGTTGTAGACATATAAATAATCTCTTTGAACTAAATACCATCACGTCGACATTTCGTTATCGGAGAGCAGCCACGGGTGTAGGGTGGTGATTCTGATTTAACATAGGGGCGATTTTTCTCACAAGCCGGAATTTTACGCCCATTTTTCTCACACAATTCTCTATATATATTCAAATCATCCAGCACGCCGTTGTTGAGCATAGCCATGCTGAGAAGAAAAATGCAAAAAATCCAAGCCTTCATGATGGGATTGGATGGGATCTAAATATCTCTGATGTTGTTTTCTTCTTTGAGCCAAGTATGTGACATATAAATCTCGTATTTGTTTTTAATTGTGACCAATGCATCCTTCAAATTTATAATGTTCTCTTCTTTATTATGGTTAGAACAAACATGTAATTTGGCTTAATTTAGGAAGGAAAAATGGGCTTATATTAGAAAATTAGTTCTTAGAAGAAGATGGATGGCTTCTATGAGAAATGTTGTTGTAATGTTGCCAAAGATTCTTGTGAATTCTGTTATATCTTTTTAAGATGGATGGCTTCTATGATTGAGGTGGTTGTGATGACATTATCGTTTTAGATTGATTTTACTACCCAAACCTTCTATTTAAATTGTAGCTGGGACTTTGAAGTGTAATTCCTAATGTTAAGCCATTTTAAGTTTAAATAAACTCGACACAAAATACACTTACCATACTCATTCAAACAGGACATGGTGAACTAATTCATATATATATATATAAGCTAATATTTCAGTGCAATTAGAACATAGATGATGCGATTTGGATTGAGGTGTAAGTGTGAATATCCTATTTTATATAGGTCACATTTAAAAATAAAAATAATCAAAGTTTTAAATTAAAAAGGTCTTTTTCAATCAATAAAATAAAGTTAAGAAAAGTGAAAAAAAATTAATAATTGATAAAACTACTCTTAATATAATCCATTAGCTCAATTAAAAAAGGGAATTAAAACAATTATGATAAAAGGTCCAATTTAGAGAAAAGCTCACAATCTCACTCTAAAAATCCTAATCAACTATAAATCCTTTAGGAGGAGGTAGCGTCTGAAGGGAGAGTGAGGAGAGCATAAAAAGGAAGAGGGTGAGAGTGAAAAAGGAGAAGAATATGAAGTGAAGACACAAAGAGAAGAAAGAGCTTTTAGTCTTAGTACCCTGCGTTCACAGTAGGTAAGTAAGTTTATTTTTCCCTCCATTTCTTTATACATACTTGTTGAGGATATTCTAGTTTGAGCCTTGTTTGTTTGTTTCATTTTTGTATGAGGACTTTGCTCTTTGGTATTCTGGTTCAAGCATTGTGGATTTTGCTCTTTGGTTTTCTGGTTCAAACATTGCTTTGTTCTTTTCTCTCAACATAGCCTCACCTTCTCCACAAGCTCACTAAAAAGCTACTCCCATTTACAAGCTACTCACATTTACCCCCGTGCCTCAACCTTCTCAGAGCCACACACCTCCATCTAATCAGATCCAAACTTCAAATGAAACCCACCTCAAGAACCCTACATCCAGTCTCTCCTTGAAATGCATCCGCCATGACATGCCAAAACCCACGACCTCACCAAAAAGTTAGACACCAAAGTTTTAAATCTCGAGTCGCATCACGTGATGCGGTCGTTACATTTCGGTTGCGGTGGTCATCGCAATCGCAACACCTCGCAATTGCGGTCTGCATCAGCTGCAACACGACCGCGACTGCAACCAAACCACAAGTTCACAATTTCAAATTTTTTCAACAACCCGCCACTAATGAGCGCTTTTTTTTTGTAGTGTTTCAATCACCAAACTATGTTTTAACTTGATTAAATCACCTAATTAAATATTAATCTATTTAATTAAGTAATAATCTCATAATTAAACAATTCCAATATCATAACCAAGCTATGGTCGAAACCACCACTTAAGGCTCCTAAGTGATTTTTCAAGTTTTACATATTTGACTTAAGCTTAGATTTAATCAAATAACCTAATTAAACACTAACCCATTTAATTAATCAATAATATCACAATTAAACAATACCAACATTGCCATCTTAGCCATGGCCGAAACATACCCTAACTAAAGTCCATTGGGTTTTACATCATACGTGATAAAATTAGTTAATTTTGCTTAATTTAACTTCAAATATTCTAAATAAACATTAAACCAACTAATTAACTTTAAATCCAACAATTACATAATTTGAGACTTTATACCATGGCTTGGCTAAAACTCACATAAGGCATAGTTCCGAGGGTTTTTCATTTCAAACAAGCAAATAACACTAAGGCTCTGTTTGGTACACATTTTAGAGGAGAAAGGAAAGGAAATGGGGTTAAGGATTGGTCAAATCCCTTGTTTGGTATCAGTTTAATAATAGAAAGGAAGAGATTTGGAGGGGTTGGTTTTCTATGCGTCCCACGTATTTTTCATCCGCCTCTTATCCAGTGGATTGAGAGGGAAAGAAAAGAACTTTCCCAATATTTTCCCTCTAGCTTCTCTTCGACGAAGGAGCCCTAGCAATAGCTCTGAACTGGTGGTGCATCTTCAAAGCTCTGTTCCGGTGACTCGTGGGTGTGGTGCGTGGGTCTGGGAAGTGTGTCTTCATCCTTCACCAGGTACGGCTTTTCCCCTGCATATGTTTGGCACATTCTTCTTTTTAGATGCTCATGAACAGTGAAACAGAGACCTGTAGCTTCACGATAGAAAAAACAGTGGTTCTGGTTATTACTAATCTTTCTTGGATAGTTTGTTAAAGCTAGTTTAAAGTCTCCCTTACTTAGTTGTAAATGTCAGGCTTAGATTCATCATGGAGTTCCGTTGGAATAGACTTCACTTGAAGACAAGTCAATCGTGTTGTTTAGTCAACACTTTTTGATCCTTGTCTTGATATAATGTATGAGAAATGATCATGAAATATCATGATTAGTGTTTATCAATCAAATAATTTAGGTACTGAAAGAAATTGCAAAACTAGTTTTGGTAGTGGCGTGTAGCTACCGCTCAAAACAAAAAAGAACGTAAAGTTACCAAGTGTATGACTTGTGCCTTAGTTCTTTATCTTTTTGTTTATGCATATATCGCCTTCTAATGCCAGAGTTGTGTGCTCCTGCATATTGATGTGGTACAATTGTTCATTTGTCAATACAATGATGCACAAGTAGTAATTATGGATCATTAGAAATTTTATTTGCTACCACAAAAAAAAAATGAAATCTTATTTGCTATCCCAGAAAATATTAAGGATTTCATATAATAATAATATAATTTTTATTTCTATTACTTGGTTAAATCTTTTTCAGCATAGCTTCAGTAGTTTAGTTTTCATTGACATGACCTTGATTAATTGTGCAATACCAATAAATTGCATCAGCGAGATGGCACTGCTATACTTATTAATTATGAGATTATGATTTCATTTTTTTTAATCCTATAGCTTATGAAATTAGTAACCTTGCTTGGCTTAAAAGTGTATTGGAGGATTCTAACGTCAAAATGATGGGTGACATTGCTGGCAGGGTAATATCTTAATATATCTCAAATGCATATTGACCATTAGAATGTCAATTAAATTATCAAATTCTATTTTGAGTGGGAGGGATAGTATAATAGGCATGATGCCTATAATGATGTCAACCTTTTTGCTTGGCAAATTTATAATAACAGTTAAGTTGTGCCTAATATTAACAATGTTATTTATAATACTTTATATTCATTTAAAGTTTATTCCATATATGGTGATAGTGTTGATGACATTATAGTGTGTAGCTTTGAAAAATGGCAAGGAAGTCAAAAACCTAGGATCACTTGAAGAATCAAATGAAGACACTGGAAACAAATTTTAGTGCTTGCTATGACTTATTCAAAGGCATGAGTGGTTTCTCTTGGAATCCTAAAACAAAGATGTGGGATGTTGAACCTGAGGTGTGGAGAGAATTTTTGGAGGTTTGTATTATTTCTTATATGGTTCAAACTTTGTGTCATATATATTTCTTATAGATATATTTGTAGAGTGTTACACTAATAATAATTTTACTTGTAGGCAAAACCTGAAATAACCAAGTGAAACACAAGAAGGGGGGTTGAATTGTGTTTCTTAACCCTTTTGTAAATTGTTTTTGAAACTCTTTCTTCAACTAACAATTGAACACAACGAAGGTTAAAAGTTAACAAGCAATGGACGTATAAACAAGACTTCTCAGTCTTATTGGACTCTAAGGGTTTTGTAAAAGATTTCTTATAAACGCAATTAAGAAGTTCGAAGAAACAATTTAAAAACCTTTGTTAATAAACACAATGGCAAACCCCAGTGGTTAATGGAAATAATAAAACACATTAGAAGAGAAGAGAAACTTACACCAGAGATTTATCCTGGTTCATTCTCACAAACCGATAGCAACATCCAGTCCCTTCAACCAGAAGGATTTATCAACTAATTTGTTTCGAGATTACAAGTATTATTCACCTCTTTAGGTAACAAGTATTCTCAACCTCTTCAGGTTCAAACACACCAGTATTCTTTTATACCCAGCCTCTCCAGGCTTACACCACTACGTTGAATAAATAGAAGTTAATGAAAGCTTGAGTTTGAAACTCACTAGAAAATGAGAATCGACAAAGAATCTCAAGACTTGGACTTTTTACGAGTCTATGAATTCTAAGAAGAGATAAAGCTTTTTAGTCTTTGTAAGCTGTTTAGGCAAAATCACTCTGCTTCTTCTAGTGCTGCTTCTCCTTTTTATAAGTGAGAACAATTTGAGCAGACTTCATAAGCTTCGTCGTCCAACGGAAATATTTATTATCGTTCTGAGTAGCATTAAATGCATCGACTGAAATCGTGTTGAGCTTCTTCTAAAATGTGACTTTGATTATCAAAGATTTCCAATCATGTGATAACTGAGTCCTGATTTATCTGAGACCGCAGAAAGTTCCTTATTTGCTAGTCTTTGTAGTTGTTAGGAGTGTCAGCAAAAAGAGGCTCAGTTGACTTCTTCTGTTGTCATAAGCTGTCAGAGTTCTTTTCTAGCATTTAATGAAGAACAATTCTTCATTTTTGAATTTTAACTTTGGACGAAATCTTGAACTTGAACTTTGTAAGAGTGCTTTGAGTCTGAGTTTTGGAAAGGAGATAGTATTGGACGAACCAATAAAATAGTAACAGTATATGCATACAATCATTGGACGCACCAATAGAAATTGTATATGTAGAATGGACGCATATAAAAGGATTAAGCAAAAACAGATTGGACGCAACTATTAAATAGTTTATTTTATGAAACTATTTGCTCTTTTCAAAACTCATAGAAGAATTCACAATTATCAGCATCAGAGTCAGTATACAAGGGAATTCAGTTTTATTAAAACACTCTGTCGACAAACTTACTTGTTCAATCTTTAAAATAATTATTTTGTTATCCTCAAAACTTAAACGGGAAAAGTTACAGCTTTTTGACATTAGTGCTAAACCTTTTAAAATGACTTTGGTTCCAACAAAACCTGATGCAAGAAAATGGAGTCTACTCCTATTAACTTCTATGATAAGATGTATGAATTATGGGCAAAGGATCGGGCAACAGGTTTTGCAGCTGAAACTGCAAAAGAAAAAAATCGTCGTTGGGAAAGGGAGCAAAACTCTTTGAATCATGTTGATACTATTGAAGAGCAATTCATGTCTACTTATGAATTGAATGCTGACAATGTTTCTGCATTTGATTTAAACTCTGAGCCTGTAACTCATGGAGCAAACACTTCTAAAAGGTTGAAAAGGAAAGGTCAAATGACTGAATTGCTTGAGAAGCAATGTGAAATAATTTGTGATGGAATCAAAGAGGTTGCTGAGGCAATTAGAGAGGGAAATATCATTGCTGAGAAAGGGATTACAATACTTGAGAATGGGCAACCTCGTTGTTATTCTGAAATTGAAGTTTTTGATGAAATATGCAACATAGGAGTACCAGAATCTGTTCAACTTGATGCTTTTCTTATTCTAATCAAGAATTAGGCTAACATGAGAGCATTTTTTGGTTGTCGACCTCACAAGCGTCAAGAGCTTTTGTACCGATTGATGGAGTTGCCTTGACTTTACTTGGATATGTGAAAAATATTTTTTTTGCATATGAAGCCTTCACTCACTGTTAGGTATCTAAAACATATCTTATTGGCATATAATGCCTTGACTTTAATGCTAGTAATGTCCTAGTATTTTGCTGGATGGAAATTGGATGAAATTTTAGTATTGTCAAGGTTATTCTATATTGTCAAAGCATTCTTTTTTGTAAGTAACATTTTTTTGGAAGGAGATAGGAGATAAGAAAGCTGCAGTAATGACCAAGGCTTAAATGATTTTGTTAAGTAGTTTGCTCCTGTATGACCTTGTAAATTTTGTCACAACAGATTGCTTACAGTTTTTACTGGTTGTAATCTATGTTCATGGATGATTTGGAATGAAAATGAGCATTAATTTTAAATATTTCAGTATATGGCTAACTTGGTGAAATGGATGATCAACTTATGCGTGATACATTGATCTTGCTTAGTTATTGCGTGTATGTCCCTTTTCATTTTCCATTTCTGTATATTGGAATTGGTTATTCAACAACTATTGATGGCTGATTTTAACTTCAAGTGAAGTTTTATTTCTTTAAATTATTAATATTTTGATTTAAATACTTTTTAATGTTTTTTCATTGACATGCTCTACACTTTTCCTAATGTCATTACGTAAATTGCAAAAATATATTTTTCTTTTTATTGTAAATGTTTAAGTCTGGTTTGTCATATTCGTTCTTTTGTTATTTGGGAAGAAAATGAATTAAATATTATTTTTTTAAAAATAAAATAAATTTAACATCTCTTTTATAAATTGAAAAAATTAAAATTTTCTTTTAAAAATTAAATAAATTAAGCATCTAGTGATCTCGAGGAGTTAAGTATCTCATGGTTAGTTTTCCTTGGAATGATTCTATGATCTAGTACTATGTTCAACTTAAAACATGTTAACAAATTAAATAGTTTATTTAAATCAAATAATTATTTTAAAATTAACTTGACCATCTTCTTTTAATCAATTAGATAAAACAATATTTTCTTAAATTAAAATCAATTAACACACACCAAATAAAATTAGTGGCGACTCATTTCAAAATTATTTTTTAAATTCGGTTACCAAACTTGTTATTGACCCCCCTTTGGGAACGATTGCAATAAGAAAAGTTCTTCATGTAAATCAATTTTATTATATGAAAGTAATTTGAAATATATTTACATGTCATTTCTATTCTTTTCCTTCACAAAACCAAACAAAGAAAATGAAACATCTCTTCTTTTCCATTGAATTATACCAAACCAAGTAAATAATAACTCATATACTTTTCCCTTCTTTCCTTTTCTTTTCTTTTCTACTGTATTCTTTTCTTTTCCTTTCTGTCCATTGTACCAAACAAAGCCTAAATCTTAACATAATCTACTTAAAAATCCATTTAACCATCATCAAAGAACCATAATCTAGGAAATTTCAAAATTCACACATATGAACTCTAACTTCCATCCATCTTACATAATCCATCATAACCAAGCATAATTTGATTGTAATCTTAATTAAAAATTCATAAAAAAGCATTAAAACCATGGAAATCTCTTTAAAACTCCAAACTTGAAAATTTAAGAAGTTGGAGATACTTGAACTCCTAGCCCTTTGGCTTCTTTTTCCTTGAAGCTTGAAGGCTAAAGGGTGGATTTCTTCCTTGTAGGTGAATTCTTGATCAAAACTAAGCTTTTGGGAATTTTTTTTAATTTCCCTATTTTCTTTGGATTTTTCTTTCCTTTTCTCTCTCCATTGCCTTGCTTCTTCCTTTCTCCCTTGTATGTTTGTGAGTCCTAGCTTGAAGAAGGCTTAGATTTTCATTTTATTATAATTTAATTTGTTAACCAATCAAATTGTAACATTTTTCATCTTTTAATGATTACATCTTTACCTTAACCAATCAAATTGCAACAACACCTCTCTAAATGTCTTCTTCCTATTGGTTAGTTCCCTTAACCAATGAAATAATTCCATTTAGCTTGCTTATTGATTAGTTTAGTTAGATTTTAACTAGACTAGTTGGATCCTAACCAATTTGGTTGAAGTATAACTAAATTGGTTGCCTTCTAACTAGATTAATTGAATCTTAACTTAATTGATTGGATTATAACTGAATTAGTTGATTTCTAACTAAATTTCAATTAGATTCTAACTAGATGCTAACTAGATTCTATCTAGTTACTCTAGTTTTGTCTTATTCTACTACCAATCTAAAATGACCATTGGGTCCCTAGTGTCACAACCCTATAATTATTGAAATGTCATTTTATATTCTACTAACTTATAGTGGGTATTTTAATCAATTCTCTTCTTATCTAGATAATTTTCATGGCTCTGTTTTCCTATATTTACTAAGAATTAGAATAACAATTCTAACATAAATATAATTAGACAAAACATATTCACTAATCAAGAACACTTGCAAATACTCATGTATAAATAGATAAAAAAATAACCTGGGTAATTTTTTGATTTGTCTTTATAATAGATAACAAAAATCACAAATTTTAAGCATAAGCAATGCAAAAATAATTAATAAACAGACAATAATTTTTTTTTTAATTTTAGGAGAGAATGTTACATTAGTCATTACTTAAGTTTGAATTTAGAGTACGCTCATTAGTAGGTGATTTGTAATCCCTATTTCCGGAGTGGCTTCAAGGGAGGTGAATTGAGTTTTTAAAATCTTTTCGCAAATCATTTTTTTAATTGTTTCAATAGTAATAATTATATTGAATCAATTAACTTAAAGGTATTATGGAGTAAGGATATCAAAATCTCAACACAAGATTTGGCAAATTATGAGTTCACAAGAGTAGAAGCACTTAGCAAGTTAAATAGAAAATACAATATTTGAAAGTAAAAGGTAAAGGTTGAGAGAATGCAAACAAAATTTATATTAGTTCAATCACTTTTTGTGATTTACGTCTAGTCTTGAGATCATCCACCAAGATTTTCACTAATCTCCAAGCTCCTAACTTGAACGTTTGAGAAACCCTTACAAGATATGACAGTCTTCACTAGTTTGAGATCCTCTACCCTATTTGTGCAAGAGCCTCACTCACAATGACAAGGGACACCTACTCTTATCTTCTTACAATAAAGATAGTTGAGGTTTGGAGAAATACTCTCATATCATCAGATACAGAAGTTTAAGTTCTAAGAGTAAATATGATGAATTTCACAAGTAAGCTCACAAAGTGAAGTTGTAATAATTTAATGATCAATACATGTTCTCAGAGGTTGGATAATGTTTTTGAAAAATTCTAAGAATTGCATTTATACTTTAAGAGTAAATAGACTTGATAAAAGTAGTTGGAAATCATTAAATGAAGAAAACTAACCACTATTTTTGTTTCTTGCACGCAAAGTAAGAAAACTAACCACTATTTTTTGTTTCCTGCACGCGAAGTATTCAAGTACACATTCTTGGTATTCGGGTAATCGAGTATTTTGTTCATGGGAAAAACTGAATTTGTTGAAGAACAAAATATTCGATTATATGCAATGTGTAATCGAGTATGTGGTCACCAAAAAGGATTTTGTGAAAGTGTGTATTCAAATACCTCATCTGGGGTATTTTAATACTTGGCCTCAAGATACATTCTATGAAAGAGGGTATTCAAATACTCATAAAGGGTATTCGAATATATTTAGCCAAGAGTGAGCTTCTGTTTAACAAGGTAATCGATTACTTAATACTAAGTAATCAATTATGTTTCTTTCCAATCGCAAAAATTGAAATATAACATAATAGTATTCAATTACTACTTTGTGGTATTCAATTATTTAAGTTCAAACTAATTAAAATTTGAATTTGAGGTTGCTTGGAAAGTGAGTTCTTTCAAAGATTTTCACATGCAAACTTTTTATAAATTCATTCCTTGGCTAGATTCATTTGAGAAAATAATTTTCTAAATCATTCAAGGAGTTATCCTATATGAAAACATACTTGGTGAGCTTATCAAGTTAAGACTCATTACATATTACAAGGAGAACTCAAGTCCTCTGTAGTTCTTCAATAGTTATAGAGACTTTATTCTCCAAGTTGTCCAAGTTTGTTTGTCATCAAAATCCTTTTTCAAGGAATCTACCAACTTAACTCTTCATGTCTTGATTCCACATTTATTTCATATCTATTTGCCCACCATAAATCTCTACTGAGGTTGGTGATTTATTTTAACTTTAAATTGATGATGAGCTAATTTTCTTCACTTAAACATTTTAGTATAATTGAAAAAAAATCATGATATATATATGAAAAAATAAAGGGTGAATTATGTATTCGCTCTCATAATAGAGTCAGTAATTTAGAATAAAGAGGCAAACTCGAAATAATAAGTGTACCAATAGGATGACTGTTAGTGTAATATGAGTGGTTCATGACTTCATGTCCCTCATAAAATTTCAAAAATTATAATTTTTACATATAAATATGAATTCATGGATACAATGAATATTATTTATCCTTTTCAATTATAGCACATTCACAAAATAAGTTTTTAAATGCATTCAAGAGAATTGATTAATTTCTCTAAAATATGAAACTAATGTGTATCCTTAAAATTGTTTGAGAGACTTAGTTACAGTTAGCACAAAAATTGACTTGAAAATTATCTTTAGTGGTCAATCAAAATGTAAGTCTTTAATTTTTTATTATTATATAACGCTAATATAAATGATCTTAATTCTAATACAATAAATAATTATATACACATAATGTTCAAATCTATCATCAGATTTCTACTCCCTACCCTATGGTGGCTCACAATGACCTAGAAATTTTAGACAGAGGGGACAAGATTAAGGACAATCTTAACACAAGTAATATTTTTAAAAATATTTATATGTACATATAAATTAAATAATAATATAAATAATGAATTTAATTTTTTTTATTATTAGTGAATTTTTTTAACACTATTATCTAATTATATATTATTATATTATTAAAAAAATTTAACTAATTTTTAAAGTAATTATTGTCATACTTAAACTCTTTTAATAATATGTGTGAATGATGATTTGATATAATATAAAAGCAATTTACGGGCCAATTTCATATTTTTGATAATATCAAATGATTTTCTCATTATTAATACAATCAAATACTTTTTTCTTTTATTACGTATATAATTAAACAACTATTAAACTATTTATCTCTTATATATATGATTAAAAATTAATATATAACAATACCAAATTAATTATTTATTGTAGTTGGTAGAATAGGTAAATATAAATTATGAGGCTAAAAACAATAAAACTAAATATATAGAATTACAAACTCTTTTTTTTAGTATGGAGGGCAGGACCTACAAGAGAGGCCGATCTGTCCCTGGTGGTTCATGCAAAACCCTGTATTTGTTGCTTTTGTTAGGGAAAATGATCTTAAATTTTGCCTCACCAAAAAGTTTTTTACTTTAGCTTGTATATTAATTAATTAATTAATTATTTTTAATATTTTAATTTGTGTTTAAATTTATAGATTAACACATTAAATTTTTTTACGTAATTATATATATAATTTAATAATTTAGTATATTTATTATTATTTCTCTTCTTTTTAAATACTTTCAATATATATATAAATCCTTATCAACAACAATCGTGCAGCTCGTAGCCATATTCCTTGCCACACATGGCTTCTCTTTTGTCTTCTTCATTCACCTGACTACATTACAGCACACCATCACATTTTTTTAAGCCAATATCTTTTTTTCTCTTCTTTTTTTCCTCATTATATTGTTTATTCGTCCTTAAAGATATACGACGACTGACAAGTCAGTCAATTTCACCATAAAAAAGATCTTTAAGACGACTGACAAGTCAGGCAATTTCACCATATCTTTTTTTTAAATAAAAAAAAGATCTTTAAGACGAATGACAAGTCAGTTAATTTCACCATATCTTTATTTTTTTAATAAAAAAAAGGATATCTTTTTTTTAATCGAAAAAGAAGATATGATGAAGTTGACTGTGTCAGTCCTCGTAAATTAATATAGATAGATTATAAGATGAGTTATCTATGACAATCATAGATATAAAGTAATGATATTTATATAAAAAAAAATTTACAAAAATTTATATAAATTATTGAATTAAGTTTAAGTTTTATTATAATTTTTCTTTGACTTGATCCAAAAATTTGTATAAATTTTTATAAAAATTTTATGAGAAATTTTTTTATATAAATATCATTATTCATTGTTATATGCTGGCTTCCATCACCAAATTAAATAATTGCCCTACCTTCACATAGGGTAGCCTACATGCAAGCAGTTCACAATGTGGACAAATTCTGAGAGCCTGTCTTGTAAGCTTTTATATATGGTGATTATTATTTTTATTTGTCATATTATTGTGATGATTAAAAATATATATATCATAAAATTAATAACGAATAAATATTTAAAATCACAATTTACCCGCCATATATACTACCATAACAACTACCTTTTCATTTCCTTTGCAAAGTTGAGAAAAGAGAGTTGCGGCGCCCCACATGTCATCTATTTACTTCCTTTTCCACGAAAATCTAATATATGTTGTTATTATTATAACTAGATGAAAACCCGCGCGTTGCGCGGGCGTAGGAACTTTTTTTTTCCAATTATGATTAGACTTAAAATTAAAATAAAGTCAATTATTTTTATAAAAAATTCCATCTATTTATAATATATAAATTCTTTTATCCTTACTATCATTATGTCCAGAATTTTACTACAGAAGAATATCTCCTCCATTGATATCAATAAGAACGACAATTTCCTCTACACTGTTGAGGCTTTAAGGAAATAATCCTCTTAAGTATTTAATTATACCCTCTAATGTTTTCCCCTATGGTCAGATTTGTTAAGACCATCTCCCCTGGTGAATCAATCTCAGTTCGTCCAAAAATTAAGTTGCTAACTTTTGTAGGAGGAGGCACCAAATCAAGGACCACACCATCTCATTTGAGGGTAACATGTGTCCTGCATCCAAGTAAGTTACAGCACATGACATATGCGCACAACTTAAAAAGAAAAATGCTTACTAATGAGTAATGAACTGAATTGCAGTAGACATCAATTATTACAAAATAAACTACAAACTAACTTGTAGCAAGAACATATTAAACATTATAAATCAAAAGATACACATGGTTATAATCACATCAGATTTAAATCACTAAGTACAATTAACTGTGGTACCAAATAAACAAAGCTCCTAAAAAAGTAGAACAAATGCCAGAAATTAAAGAAGATGTTGCTGTGAAATATAACATATGTATTCAAAGATTTAAAATATGGCTCTTAAAGATAACATTTGTGACAGAGTTTCTGTGTTTCATCTTTTCTTTTAAGTAAATAAATGAAACCATAAAAAAAAACTCACTTGAGAAAAGACATAAAAGAGGATTGCATAGGAGTTTTCCAACATTGAGTTCCAAAAATCTAAGTAAATTTGCAACTTATTGGCAAAATGAAGAGCCACAGAAGAAGATAGAATAAGTATTACCTTCCAACGGGGTATACATCAACTTAGTTGCCGAGAAATTTGGTTTTCAATTTTGATGTCACATCATAGGTGAAATGTTCATTTTCAGCATGCCAAGCACTCATTTGAGGGTAATCGCTGACCTGCAGCAATTTGTTTTTGCATATAACCACTAATCAGAACTCATAATCATACTTAATATGGTAGTAGCATACAATAACTGAAAAATATGTATATTTCCATCATAATATGCATAGGAGAGAGGCCAAAACAAAATAAATGAAATGACAGAAAGAGAGAGAAGCCAGGGAGATTTCGTTGATTCAGCTTTTTGTTTACAGAATTGGCACCAATTTCATAAGTATCACCAAGAATTGGATTGAATGGCTTCCATGTTCGTTGGTAGGCATATTAGACATAATTAAAAAATGATGCTGCAAAAAACACCTAAAAGATCACAAGCCATGCAACGCATGCACATAATGATAGAAAGAAAGAGTATGAAAGTAATGCTTATCAACATTTGCCAGTCTCATGTATGGATCATCAGTCTCATTCTTCATATCTAACAGGTATGAATACTCCATAAGCTGTGAAATTATATTACAATTAATGAGATTCTATAGACAGAACACTTGCTAAATATTTTGTTTCAATGTAATAGCAAAAGCAAATGCATTTAGGTTATACATGTGATATATAACACAGACCTCGACCATTTCTGTAACAATGTCATTGGCTCAAAAATAATAACTACAAGTGTCACCATTGATGTGATATAAGAGCCTATATACTTTTGCATCATTTTCCAGTAAATATTCCAATCCTGTAAAGTACAAAGGAAAGTTTGAGGGAAAACGTATAGAAAAATACATTATACATATGAACTAAAAAACTCCAAAGTCCACTATAAGGTAAATGCAAACTTTTAGAAAAGAAATCAAAGAGACCATAGGTTTTTACATTGCAAATTATCTATAGACCATGGCTTTACTTAGCAAGAAGCTTTCTTGAACGTGACAACCAGTATAATAGACATTTAATTAGCAATTGGTGCATGCTCCATTTGGAAATAAAAAGGTTCTGCTCTCATATGTCTCATATGATAAGAGACCATATGTAGATGGAGAGTGAAGACAGAGAGAATGCAGAGCCACAGTGGGATGAAATGTGAAGGTGAGTTGGGTAGTTTTGGTAAGAAAGAGATTCTCAATGGAAAATTAATTTAAAATTAAAAAAATTAATTAGATTTCCTGCTTTTTTTCAATGATAAATATTCCCACAGGTGCTTTTGCGTCATCAAACAATGAAGAAAAAAATAAGAAGAAAAAATGGGAAGCAAAAATAAATGCATTTTAAACCTATAAAATTTCTGTGAAGTATGCAAGAGATGAAATCTTCAAAGAATTTAAATTTATGGGGAGTAAACCAACATTATACAAAGATTTATCACACTTCCAGCAATGTATCATCCAGCTTGCAAGTAAGCTACTTGTTTTCAATGCTTCATAAAAAAGTTCAGAAAGAACAAAAAATGGAAGAAAGCTAAGAAAACAAATAAATAGAAAACACATAATTAAACCTAAGACAGGATCATGAATTGCACACAAGATAAATCTCTAAAGATTTCAACTTTCTGGAGAATACAAAAAAAGATGTGAAGCTTTTCCAATTGAAGTTGATACCAAATGCACTAAGAATTGGGAATTTGGCTGCATATAGTTATAACTATAATATCCAATTACAATACAAAAGAAAGTTTAATAATAAAGAAAACCCAAATCCAGAAACCAATCAATCCTTCAACATTTAAAGAACCAAAGGTGTCAAATGCAGAAGTAGAATTAAAAGGCACAAGGATAATTGGAACAATAAAACTTGCCTTGGTAGTTCAATGTAGAATGAGAGAGAGCATGTAGTAGAAGTGGGAACTTGGACACAGAATTTGAAACAGATCTTTGGGTGGTGAAAGTGAGGGAGTTCCTCAAATTTGTGAAGGAAATGGATAGAGGAGCCTCTAGATATCTATTTAAACAAAAGATATTGATGTCTCAAATCTAAGAAAATGTGAATACTCCACCCAGTTCTACACCATCCTATCTCTTCTTAATTACACATCTTTAATAATTAGACATGACTGAAGAGGAGAAGGTACAAAAATTGACTGAGACTAAAAACCATAAGTATGATTTGTTCAGCAAGGAATTTGCCAAACGCCATGGGCTGGAACCACTACTACTTGGTTCTTAGTGGACGTAGCCTTCTATAGCCATAACATTTTCCAGAATGACATGTTTACTGCCATTGGATGGATCCCTCCAGCAAAAGAAATGAATGCAATCCACGAGGTTTATAGGATAGCAAGAGCACAAACACTTATAGCACTATGCAGCACAAAGTGAGGATATTGGTTTACAGTGGCCTTAATGGATTACATACAAATTTCGGGAGGTGAAAAGAAAAATTGTTGGTTGGTTGGTTTTTCCAAAGTTGTTGTCTTGAATTGAAATTTATAAAAAAAAAGGGTAATTGGAAAGCTCAAAATAAATGCTACTACAACACAAAAGTATAATAAAAACAAAGCAGAAAAAACCAAAGGCAAGAAAAAGGATGATAAAGTAGGTAAATATTTGAGATTTTATTTGAATAAATTGCTAAACCCGATAATACAATGTGGTTAAGGGCAATTTCAGGTCTGTGTGGGGTAATTAAAAATTTTCAAATTTTGTTGGATTAGTGGCTAATACAGTAAATTTGTAAAAAAAAATTATTTAAGAAAAAAAGCAATCTGAATTAGAGGGAAAATAACAATGCTGCAGCTACGGCCTTTTTCATTTTCACAAACTAATTTGATTTTCCATTTAAAGCTGCAAAGTTAGTGTTGGATGGCCAACCTTTCTATGCACGCTAACCTGCTTTTTCTTATATGCTACACATAGTAAGGACTCCTCGAAGACTGGTTAAGGTTAACCAACTGGTATTGGTGTGAAGAACTCCCTCATTACGCTTGGTGTGGTCAACTTCTTTGGAATGATATTCACCTTGTTAGTGCCAGAATCAAAGGGAAAATCACTGGAAGAGTTGAGTGGGGAGAATGAAGAAGAAGGTGCAGAGGCTATTGAGATGGCAGGATACAATACAAGTATGATGGAAAAATTAGCATATTGATGCTTCTTAGTTTAATAGTCAGCATGACCATATTAGCATTCACATGTCTTAAGGCTGAAAAACACAGTACTGCAGGACCTAAAAGAGAATTTTGATAAAGAATCTAATTTAAAGAATTAAAGAACCGATGTTATTGTTGCAAAGGAACACTATTTCTGTCAGGGAACAATTAAATAAAGGAAAGGCTAGAGGCATAAATTTGTAAAGCTTAAGTTAATAATAATAAAGAAAAGCATTCAATATGAGCTTTATGTTTCAAGATTATTGAAGCAAAATGATGATGGCCTTCCATGAAGAGAAATCAAATTTCACTCAAGGGTGAAGGGCGGTTGTACAATCAAAAAGTGGGTACAATAGTTCAAATTCCAAATGAGAATTCTTATTTTGGCTGTGAGAATTTTTTCTTATTTTGCTGTGTATTTTGCCTGAGTTAACATGCCTTAAGGGAATAAATTCCAATCCATACAATCAAGTATTATGCAGTGTAGTATGGGGCATCTTGTCCACGTGTGAGGTGACACTGCTTGGATGTGGAGCAATTACCAAATGATGAATTTAACTGAATTAAACTAAATCTAACAAATTAAACTAAATCCCATGATATTAACATGCAATAGAAAGAGTAAGAGTGGCAAACTAAGTGGTTTTGTGATTGTAAAGAATGCATCTGAATTGGGAGTGAAAGTGGTGCTCATCTTCAAATTAAGCAATTGCTTTCTTTTAGACCTTGCTTCGGGAAATTGGGAAAGTCTTGCCACCCTATTGCTTTTCTGAAAATGGATAGGAAGAAATCAATTCCAAATATGAGAATATAAACTAAAATATAAAAAATTTACAACATTCGAGCAATTTTTTTGGGATTTGACTGAGGCCCAAAAGCATCTGCTGCAGAGCATCAAACCCAATCCCCCTTTGTTTGTGAGCATCATCAAACGCTGCTTCATCCTCACAATCTTGCATGCTAGTTGATGGAGGCCATGAGTGGAGTCGTTGATCCCAGTGGGATAAGTGGTCGAAAACCACTGAGAGCTGGGCCTAATTAGAGACATGAAGCAAAAAATTAAACGAAAGATTAGCGAGGGGAGAGTTTGGAACAGATGTTGCAGGTGTTCAGTAGAGGTATTTAGAAAATAATATAATTGAAGATGAGCATAATGAGCATTCAACATATCGAGACCTATTGCTCATTCATTTCAGCAACTAATGAGGGAAGACAATGCCGTTCTACTTGCTCGCCACCGATTTAATTCTCCACAAACGTTCGTAACTGATAGAACGAAGAGACATTTTATTCGACTGGAGAACAAACCTGAAGCGGAGTAAATCGGTGGTGCCTATGTGAAATGAGAAGTGAGGATGAGTTGAGGTGTCGAAAGGACATGGAAAATGGAAATCTGATGTGGTGACTGAATATTGCTCAACTAAGCTGACGTGGCTTTTATCCAGCTTCTGAGTCTGAAATTATATATTATAAATAGATATACATGGTTTGATAATATATTTTTTGGTATAGAATATGACAATATAAAAAAATATGACATGAAGTTGATACTATGATTTATTTATTATTTTGCATATACCTATTTTTTGGTACAGAAAAAATATATTTGTATATACCTATTTAAATAACCTAATTGCATATATATATATATATATATATATATATATGTATAAAGATTAAATAAGATCAACAAACCCTTAGGCTTTGGATTAAGAAAGTATGAAAAGAGAAATAAAGTAGAAAGAAGTAGAGAAAATAGAAGTAAAATAAAAAATAAATATATTTTTAAGTTGTTTAAATTAAAAGAATTAAGAAAGAAGTAAAAAAAATTAAATTTTGTTATAAATACATATTTATTCTTATTTATTTATTTATAAAATAAAATAAAAAAAGAGATAAGTCATTTTTCATTTTTTTTTATTTTTTAACTCTTTCTTACTTATTTTTTTCAAAATAAATATAAATAAAATATTTTTTTTATTTTTTTTCTTATCATTTTTTTTTTCCATTTTCTCTTCTCGTCTAAACAACGACTTAGTCTCTTTGGCATGCACTATGTGTCGGGAGGCACTTTTCACTTGTTTAAATAATATTTTATAATTGTATTATCTCTGTTATATTAGAGTTGATTAACAATTATAACTCCTTTAAAATGAAGAAAATAGATCAAGAAAGCGTGTAGCTAATACTTTTTTTTATAATATTTTATTTTTGGTAATATCATAAAAAAATCATAGTTTTATATAGTAGTATTGATTGAAAAAAGTAGAGAAAATTATTATTATTATTATTATTATTAGAAATTATTTGTATTTCTCTACATATAACTAATTCCTGCATAAATAAATTAAATTTTAGCTTATAAAGTAACATTATATTTTGTCAATGCTTCAAGTCTTCATTGACATACCTGGTGCAAATTACAAATCAATCCTTTATTAATATATCAAAAGTTATAATAAGTAATAAGAGTGTAATTTTTTTTAAATAATTTTTTAGAATTATATTAAGCATTAAAAGGCTATACCTATTACAGACGTCATAGGTTAGGATATTAAGTTCACAAATTTAAAGAGAGACATTAACAAAATAAAGCTAACAATCTTTCTTTAATCTTATTTAGAGATTTGAACCGATGACATTACTTTGATACCACTTATTGGATTAAAGTCTTACTACAACACCAAAAACTATAACTAATAATAAATATGTAACTTTATTTCTTTATATTTTCTTAAAATCACATCAAGCATTAAAAAATTACACTCATTATAAGTACCATGAGTCAAAATATTAAGCTCATGAATTCTAAGAGAAATGCGAACCCAATAAAACCAACACAAACAAAATCTGAAAATAAACGATCCAACAATTTTCCTTTTTGTGTTTTACATCTAAATCATGAACCAAAAGCAAGGCATTCTATTCCATGATTTAGGAGTTTTAGTTGTCAACCATCGGATATATATGGTATTATATTTATTAAATCTATCAGTATCCCAGCCAGCTGTAAGATGGGTTAAGATCTATCTGGATCCATTTCTTATTAATTAACCTTTTACAATAATTTTGAGTTTGCATATAATATTAAATCTATTGAAGACCATAGGAAATCATTTGGCCATGAATTATATTTCAGTCGTAGGTTTAGCTCCCAATTTCTTTTATTTAATGGTACAGCTCATGTTTGGGTTCTCATAGAAGATCATGGGCAAGACGTGTTTCCTTTTTTATTGTTTCAAATCGTGCTATTTTAATAAACATATAAAATATTCAGTGATTAATTAATGATGCAATAACCTTTATGCTTAGTAAAATGGAATGAAAGAAAGGGAAAAAAAAAACGGAAGCTTCGAGTGTTTATAGATACAAAAATAAAGGGATTGAAATTCTACCCCTTCATATATTTAATTTATAGAAACCACAAAAGAAAAAAAATACAAATATTTAATTACATTTTTTTTATTAAAAAAGAGATTCTAATACTTGGTGAGAGGATGAGAGAAAGATCGACTAATTAAGTATTGATGGCGAGATAGAAAGATTGAACCATACAGAAAGTGTTTTTCCACGAAACCTGAAAGTGTGTGTGTGTGTATATATATATATATATATATGTTACTACCTGTACTATTTTATTTTTTATTTTAATTTTTAATCATTTTTTATTTTAATTTTTAATCAGAACAATGCAACCCGTATATTATATATCAAAGTTGGCTTATACAATTAAAGCCTTTTATGTATTTATTTCGAGTAATTTCTTAACTCATGATTAATTGACTGTCTAAATCTTCACTCTATATGAATTTATATTAATTCTCATGTATGAACTTAAATATGATTGATTAACCTTTTGATTATTTGCTCATTTACTCATTAACAAATATATGTATTTATATAAAGAATTTTTATTAACTTGTGTTGGTTCAAGTAGAAATGGTTAAGGTACTTTTAACATTTTGTCTTGAACTTAATCATTAAAATGATATGTATAAAAAAAATATAATTAGAAGAAGTCTCCACTTTATACACTTGACTGTACGCTCGAGAAATTAATCTCTTACCTTTTAGGCGAGAGATTATTTTAATTTACACAAAAAAAGTCATAAAAATTTTTTTAAGTAGTTGTTTCGAGCAATTTCTCAATTCAAAATTGATCAATTCTTTGAATTTTTACTCACCAATAAATACATGAATTTTACACAATTTTTTGTGTATCAACATAGGCATAATTGATAATTGATTAAGCTTTTGATTCTTTAACTATTAATAAATAATATATTTACAAAATTCTCATATAAAAAATTGAATATGATTTGTTATGTTATATAATCATAAAAAGAAATTCATTTTCAACAAAACAACCATAATAAAAAATTAATATACAAAAACTTTAAAAATGTATTTTCTTCAAATAAATGTTCTAACATATTGTTATGCTTTACTAAAATTTACAAATTCAATTTATTAAATACAAAATAAAATAACACAAATGCAATACCCTAACGCTCGGGATAAACTACTAGTAAATGTAATATTTAATAATTTTAAATCATTAATGATTACTTGTTGGCTTTTTCATTTATTGCTAGGACAGGAATATGAACTTTTCAGAGTTCAATTTTATTTGTATATAAATATTTTTCTGTTCCTAGTGTCAGTAGTTGGCGCCTTGTTGGAACTGAACTATTCAGATTTCAGAATCAAAGTTGTCTTTAGTATACATAACAATGGAATCCCACACCTACAACACCACGCCATTAACGTTTCGCTTTGTCAAAATGTCAACCTTACACACTTGGTCAAATGTCCATATTCATACCTGAACAAAGCTTTGGATGACCAAGTCAGGGTTCACAATCCCATTATAAATTGATTTGGTGCTATTTAGTCACTGTGAACTGGGCTAGGCGTTCCTTTGAGTTAGGGAGTGATTGTGAAGGTGACAAAGAAGAGTGTCTAAGGAAAATGGAAGTTGTAGTAAATCAATGGAAGGAGGCAGAGAATGAGGTTGAAGAAGTGGGTTTGCAACGAAGGCGGAGTCTCGAACGCAGCAGCAGCAGCAGCAGTAGTTCAGACAATGACATACAAGGTAACAATCCAGGAACAAAAGATTTAGCATTTTCTTTGACACAGAAAAACTCATCTAGTTTTTCTTTAACAATGAGCTAATCTATATAGTGGTTGAAGATATGGATTTCATGAGAGGTATTTCTGAGGAGCTTGAATTTCTAACTAGCAGACTACATTCTTCTTCTCACCCTGTTTCATCTGAAAGTTCTTATCTGGATATTCTCATGGCTGTGGTTGGAAAATCTAATAATAGCATAGTAGTTATAAGATTTAAGAATATTGCAGGAGCAGCTGTTCTAGTATTATTATTAACAGTTTAAAGGTAAAAATTCGCCTAGATTATTAGCAGGAAATAAATTATCTATGATGGGCTGATGTGAATCATGGTTGTGAATTTAGTTTTAGAAAAATGAGTTTTTATTGGTTTTTTTAAAAAATTAATTAAATATTTAATTACATTAATTAATAATTTATATACGATTAATTTTGATATTTAATATATAATTAATTATATATAAATTATTAATTAATATAAATAAATATTTAATTAATTTTTTTAAAAAAAATCAAGAAAAATTATTTTTTTCAAATTAAATATGTAAGAGTAATTTTCTCTTAAATTTTTTGAACTTTCCAGAACTTTCCAGCTGATTCTTGTTTTTCTTCTCTGCTGCTTTCATCCAAAAGTTCCTAATGTGAAAATTAGAGTTTTAAATTATTGCGGTCACGGTCACGTTCACCTTGGAATTGTTGCAGCTGATACGAATTGAAAATTCCAAGACCCAGATTTTTTTCGTTGTATTCGTCCTCCATTGTCTTATTAGTTATTTCCATCTGTGGTCCAAGCTTTTTGGCATCGCCTATTAGCAGAAAAAAAACGTGTGACTTTGAAATTTAGCAAAATAGCAAATATATGATCTCGCCTTTCATTTTAATTTTGGACATTATATAGGACCGAAATAGACAGTCACAAATTCTTTATCTTTAGAATATATTGAGAAAAGATTAATTTTTTTTTAAACAGTTTTTTTAATAAAAAGTTATTTTATTTAAAATTTATTTTATTTATTTAAAGTGTATAAAATTGATTATAAGTTAATATTATTTTTTTATAACTAAAAATAAATTTTTTTTAAAAAATTATTATTTTAATCTTTTAATTATTTGATTTCAGATTATTTCATAAGTTTTAAGAGATAAATACTTATTTACCTTCAATCAAATAACTTTTTCAATCATTTCATATATTTTTTAGTAATTTAATACATAAAAATGATTTTTTTATACAATCCAAACAAAATTTCTTATTAAAAAAATTAATTATAAATAAATATATTCAAACATAAATTACTTTTCTCATAATTGATTTTCTTGAAAATTTATTATACACATAATTAATTTTTTATATAATATTTTTTTCATAGCTAATCCAAACATGCACTTTGTATGACTTCCAGCTAGGTTCCTTGCTCCTTCAACTTTTGTTCTTCTAATTCTTCTGCTGTTTTCTTTTTCTATTGCCTTATAGAGAAAATAAAGTAGAAAATAATTATCTTAATAAAAAATTCATAAATTTTATGGATGACTTAATTAAATGATATTGGAAGTTCCTAAGGAAGGTGATGAGCATAAATAGTGATACTGATATCATATAGTGAGCCTTATCTATGCCAATGAAATGGAAATATTTCCCTTTTCTTTTTCAATATGTTGACTTTTAATTGTTTACAAATTTATATGGAATTTTATCTCTAATTGTAGTTGCTTCAAACAGTATAATAAGTGTATTATGTAAATTTGTGTCCGGGAAAATGTTACACCTTTTATTTTATCAAAACTGATACTTCAACTACATGCCCCGCACGTTCTTAGCTAATAATTCCTTCTCTCAGATCCTAGAAATAGTGTTAAATAGAAGTTAGATTTTTATTACAATATCTTTGTTTATGTTTGAGCGACGGATAGTGTACATGGTTGGTTTACAAATTCTTTTTGTCAAAACTAATGAACACACAAAATGTTTCTTCCCTTTTAATAAAAAGGAGAATAAAAAACAAAAAATGTTTAAATTCTTGGGCAGAACAACCAATTGGTAGTTCCTTAAATTTTGAACGGTTTAAGTTTGTGACAGCATATTCAACAGGGATATATGTTATTCTGTAAATATGTTTTCATCATTCTTGTTTTATTCATGATTCATTTGACACTTTTATTTTGGTCTTAGAATTTTCTGGTAGTTAAAATTCTTAGCTAATGAATTTTCTGGACTCAAAAGGTGGAGGCCTAGAGTTCGATGAATCTGAGACGAAAGAGAAATTTGACGTCAGATCAGGGAATATTGGTATCCAGGTGAATGCTAAAATCATCTTCCCACATGAGGATATTGAGAAGAGCACAATTTTACCTGCTTCTGATCTTCCTATTCCTGAGGATTCTACTTCTTTGAACAATGTGACAACTGAAATTGGAAGAGTTGGCATAACGAAAGGAAATGAGCAGGAGGTGCAAGAATTACATTTGGAAAGCGTATTTCAGAAACCTCCAACACATGAATTCTACTGTCCCAATTGTAATGCTTGTATCCAAAAGGTCTTAATTCAACCTCACCAACCAACTGATACAATAAGATGCTCATCATGCTTCAGTTTCCTCGGTCCAATAGGTACTCTAAATAGTATATAGTTGTTATTTGATCTATGATATCAAAGATGACCTGGACTCTGAATTCTTTCTTTGGTTTTGATCAGGCAGTTGGTTGTTCCCTGGGTTGATATCTGATGAGGATGGAGCATTAAATGATCAAGGTAATTTATTACCTGAATCTATTTACCTAGTTGGGCAATTTAAACACACACACACTCATAGTTAACTTCTTGAATGAGCTTACCTTCTGAACTATGTTGACAGGCCAGGGATTTGAGTTTTGTAATTTAATTTAGGCAATATGAATAACTTTTTTACTCATTCATAAGAAATATGTCCTTATGAGCATAACTCAAGTTAATAACCTTTGCCAAGTTGTTTATCTAATTTCTAACAATGTTCACTTTAAAGAATTACTAGCAAATGCAAATATAAATTACCTTGGAAACTGCCCGCTATGTCAATAAGATGTTAGTCTACAGATTTAATTTGTAAAAATATAGTGCTATGAACTTGGGTGCATTTTTGTAATTCATATTAATCTTACTCAAGGAATTCTTGTTATATAATTCGTATAATATGCCAATCAAATCTTCTTAAACTAGACAAGCTGAAAGTGACAATACAGATTTTTTGATAAATTTAAATATATGATTTAATTGTTCAATAGCTGTCTGTGAACTGTAAGTTATGAGTGCAATTTTGCGTTTTAAGTCTCAAAATACTGGCTATTTTGGAAATAGTGACAGTTTATCAAAGTTTGAGCAAAACTTGGTACTTCTGCATTGCAGGATGATTTCCTTCCTACATAATTATTATGTGATAGCATCTACTATTTCGTGTCTCTTCAAAGTTCAAGTTTAACTGATATCACTGTCTAATTTTTGCAAATGAAATCAATGAATCAGTAACAGGTTCATCAAATAAAGAAGGACAGCCTGAACAAGCACTCAAAGGTGCATCACAATATAAGCCTCGAGAACCTGATCAATCCGTTGAAGTGAGTCAATCTGCAGCCAAAAATACCTCAAAACCGGCAGTTAACATTGCAGATGATTCAGGAAAACAAATCCAGCAGATTAAAGAAGTGGTCAATAATGGAGCACACAAAGTAGCCAATAAAGTAGGACATAAAATCAATGGCACAGGTAGTCCTCATGGATGATTTCCTCTGATTGTCTTCGTTCAAATCTCAAGTTCAACTTCAACATGATTCATAGGGAACTACTGAAGTTTTTCATGTTTTCTACAGTTCTCTTATCTTGTATCTCTATTGTCAATAGAATTTTCTCCATTGATTTTAGCCAAGATTATATTTAATTACAAATTTTCTAACAATCACAGTCTATTTCTTACTTGATCTACAGGTCTTGGAAATGGTCAAGTTGCACCAAGAAAGAAACCTTATTGGGGTGATTGGGCAGTTATAGGTGGTGCTTCTAAGGCCTCTATGCCAAAACAACCTGAAACTGACTCTCCAGGAAATAGTGATTGGGGAGTTATAGCTGCTGCCTCTCAGGCCGCTATACCCAAGCAACCTGAAATTGACTTTCCAGGAAAGTTAACTGAACAACCAGATCTTGTCGAGGTTAAAGTCGATGGAGGATACACAGGTAAGAAATATTAACTGAGTTAGCAAATATCTAGGAATTAGAAAGCAAGGGTTCAACGAATATAATAGCAAAAATGCTGATAATATTGTAAGGGGGCATAGGCAACAATAATGAATCATATTGTATAGACGTTAATTCAGCATGCTTCTGTGTTATTTTGTAGTTCTTAAGTACAACCTGAAAAAATAAGAAACAGGAGAAGAAGATTTGGAACATTTCCACAACTCAATTCTGTAATGATATCTTATGGTCATTCAATTCTAATTTATTGCCATGAAATGATAAGGTACATTTGTTGAGCAGGGCCAGCTGAACAAGCAGTTCCTGCTGATAGCACACCACTTCTTCCTCGTAGAGAGCCACCTCTGGTTCAAGAGCCAGCAAGTAGTAAGAAATTGGAAATTCTGAGAAGCATTGTATATGGTGGTTTGACTGAATCATTAGCAAGCCTTAGTGTTGTGACATCTGCAGCGAGTGCTGACGCTACAACATGTAGGATTTAAATTTTACTTACATTTCATTCCACTTTCTTTCTTTACTTCTGCTTTTGAAATCATCATTGAACAAGACAAACGGATATATATTTTCTTTGAACTATATAATTCTCGTCTTCAGAGGAAAGGGTTATTATACAAACTGATGGTATTGATGAACTGGGAAGATGTCTACAGAGTAGTTTACCAGCATGCATCATTAACAAATATTAGGGATGTTTAATAACCAAAAATAAAAAATATTAGAGATGTTTCCAGAGTAAAAGGAATAGATGCATAAATTTGAGAATTAATCCTACAACTTTTAGTGACAGTTCCATCATTTTGCAGTGAACATTGTTGCACTGGCTATTGCAAACCTGATCGGTGGACTTTTCGCCCTTGGTCATAGTGTGAGTTATATGTTCAAAATATTTATTTTCGAGCTAGATGATTGTTTTATTTCACATGCTTCTTTCCGTGCCCCTTCATCCCCCAAAATCCCATTTCTTGTCATTATCATTGCCATTCAATCATTTTGATTGTGCAGTTAAACTTAAAACTACAAGCAACATAATACTAGTGTTTCTTTACCATGTAAGTTCAAGTAACACTGTTTTTTGGACTTATAAGTTCAAGAATAGTTACAAATTCATATTGACCATATAAAAGCTATGAATGAATGTAATGAAGCCCAAAATTAATGTAAGCTGCTTTAAGCTTCCAAATATATTTAATTTCTTATTTATTTATTTCTCTTGTTGAGATTACATGTTGAAGAGATATATGCTCTCTTATCATAATTCCATTTTTGTATCTTTTCCTCTTGTTTTTTTTTTAATAAAAAATTCTAAATAGAGCCTATCGCTTTTCTATAGCATTTTTAAAAAATGTCATTGATTCTTAAGGCCAAAAAGAAAATGGCATTGATTTCTACTGAGAACTAATTATCTAGGACTACTAAAAATCGTATGCCTTTTTGGGCTATTATAACATGGACTTCACCTAAATTCTTCTATACGTTGCCAAAGTTTGTAGAACAGCATATATATATATATATTTAGCTGCATGTTACGTCTAGGAATTTGATGGTAGTGTAATTGAACTGGTTTGTTGATATTCTGCATTTAAAACTGATATACCTATATTTAATTTGTAGCTTGGGGAACTGAAAGCTGAGCAACCTAGAAGAGCTGACAATCGAACAGATGCACCAGTGAATCGATATAATGAGTTACTGGGGCAGAGGGAGAATTTCTTTCTTCATGCATTTATTGCTATCTTATCATTCATTGTTTTTGGATTAGTGCCTCCAGTGGTATATGGCTTCTCATTCCGTGAGAATGACGACAAGAATTTCAAGCTGGCAGCAGTTGCGGGAGCTTCTCTACTGTGCATCACATTGCTTTCCATTGCAAAAGCTTATATCCAGAGACCAAATAGCTATGTGACATACTTCCAAACAGTGCTTTACTATGTCAGCACTGGTGCTGTGGCCTCAGTACTTTCTTACTTGGCTGGTGACCTGGTGAAGAAACTCGTGGAAAAGCTTGGATGGTTTGAGCAAGGGTCGAATTTTGCCTTGCAGGTTCCTGGGATGAGTATGGAAAAACCTGGTTGGGGATCATACTAATAAGGATAGAAGTTATGCAGGACATTGATTGAGTGCTTTTCTTGTTATCATATTTATCTATACTTTGTTTTCTGGATTTAATTTTTTGCTTGGTTGGGGACATTTTTACTGCTTTACCATTTCATGGGACTACAAGTTAACCAGGATTGATGTAGACTTTGAGTTGTTCTACTTGAGTGATTTTTCAGTCGGCATTGCCTACCATGTCATGCATAGATAACATCTTTCTTTTGAATACAATGGCTCACAAGAAGAGATGAATTATGTGCTTTAAAACATACCCTTTTAAAAATGAAAACAAAGACATTTTAATTAGTGGTAAAATAATTTTTTAAAAGTGGACAGACTTAAAGAAGTGTAATGTAACACGAGCACAAACAACAGCAGAATACAGAATAAGTTAACTCAAAGGAGTATGTTAACTAGCAGAAAATGAGGTAAATGAGATAGCGGCACATAGCAGCAAAATAGAGTATCAGTCATAAGTACAAGTATGATGCAATAAAACTTCAAGTGAGAAAAGAATAGTAAGAAACAACATATTTAATCTATCCCAATTTATAAGTATCACTTTAAAGCCATGTTTAGATATGTTTATAGGCAGTTTATTTGAACTTATCTATTACAATAAGTATTTATGAAGTATTTTTATTTTGTTTGGATTAGCTTATTAAAACAGCTTATGAAATTCATATAAGTTATTTTGGGCTTATATTCATAAGTTAAAATATGAAAATAAGTTTTTATAAAAGCTAAAAATACTTTAGTATTAGTTGTTTTTATAATATTTTTTTGACAAAATTAACCTTAAGAAATTGGTACTATTTATAATATATTCATCAAATGTTTGATATTTATTTTAAAATATTTATAAAAAATGTTTATCAAAGTATTTATTCAAATACTATTTACCTTATTTTAGATAGCATTTATGACAATAAAACTTATTAAATAAGTTCTATTCTAATAAGTACTTATTTAATTTATTTATCCAAACTAGGCCTAAGTCTTTATTAAAACTTATGACATGTCTTAACTGTGTTGAATGTCACAACCTTTCTTACCCCTAAATATTGTTAAACAAAAAAAAAAAAAAAACATATATACTTGCTCTATCATCCCATATATGTTTTCATACAATAGCTACCAAAGTGACGATGGGAGTACAAATCTATCAAAATCGAAGGACAGTATGTAATTTTTTGTTGATGATAAGATTTGGATTTTCGATAGCGAAAGAAGTTGACTTGTGGAATGCTACGCTTTGTTCTACATAAATTTTTTATGTTCCATATTATTTATTGATTGTGTTCGATGGTCACTTACGTGAAACACATGCCTATAAAATATATACTAACAGCTGGAATCTATTCACTATCCGTTTCTTCGTACACATTTTGTGACATAATTTTGGAATGAGAGATGATAGTTACACATAATTTTTATTTTTTATATCTTATATATTTTGCTTTATTTTATTTTTTCTTTTTTTCTCTTCTCTCTCCTTTTTTTTTCTTTTTAAAATTAAAAATAAAATATATGTATAAATATCATTACTCAATTAGAATATAAAAAATACAAGATGTGCACTAATAAAACATACGAATTGGGTCACCAAAATATATTATTGAATGTAAGTCTTTCATATAAACATAAGAAATTATTTAATAGATCGATGATGAACCACGTGAAATGATTTAAAATATGAAGTGCTTAAATCAATCATGATTGAATGACATGACAAAAATTATATAATAAAGAACTTGACTTAGAAAAACGCAAAAGAACAAAAGTCCACTCTCTACTTCATTCTGATTAATTAATGATCGATCATACTTAACAGTTCACACTCCTGATTCACCGTCTGAAGAATCTGAACTAATTCTTATAATCTATCTAGTAAGCTTTTATTTATGCAACAATATGGCCTTCTTGAAAATGTATAAAACACATTTCGTGCGAAACGTTGTTAGAAATTTGTTATTAATTATATAAAAATTTACTTTCCTAAGGATAGATAAAATGTTATTTTTTTCTTTAAACATTAATTGAGCTCTAATTTCTTTAAAATTTTCTTCTTTTCATGTTTTCTTAAAAATAAAATGTCTAACAACGTTTTCTTTTGATCTAGCTTCTAGTTCCGTCCAAACCATTAACGTAAATGTCTTGTGTAGTATTCAACGTGGCTAGCCTAAAAGCTATGATGTATAACTTTGGTGGTAGCTAGAAAGTAGAAACAACACCTTGTCTTTGGAGGGTAGAAGCCCCTAACTTATAATCCTTCTCAAAGGAGAGAACCCAGCTAAATCATCTAACAGAATACTACCACACCCAGAAGGTATAATTTCAAGGAAATGAAATAACAGAATACTACCAATCCTCTTTTCTCCCCTGACTCTTCTCCTACGAGCCTATTTTAAATAATTGTATTTAATATTCTGCTTTCCATTTTTTCATTTTTTTTCTTTTATATTTTTTTCTTCTTATCACTAGCTAAAAGTCTATTAAAAATTTACGGACAATTTATTATGCTCCAATTTATTTATATATTAACGAAGACATAAAAACCTTTATATTTTAAGAAAGACAAATTTTTTTATATTTAAAAAATATTACATAATTCAAGTAATTCAATATGAATCTTCTAATACTCAATATAAAAAACTCTCTTGCTAATAATCAATTATTTCTATAAAATGAGATACTGATCAAAATGTACCTCAACAAATCTGATAGGAGTCATATAGGACTGCTTTTCAGAGCACAACAGCAAGTTTTTACAGAAAAGAAAATTATATTCAATTTTTATCTTATTTTGCCATTCTAAGAAAAACTTGAGTATATTAAACAGAAAAGCTTCAAAAGAGATCGACTACTTCACATTATTACTAGCTGATATAATATAATTATATATTTCCTTAGACACGATCATTTCTTCAATGGGTGTTTAGTCTTACAGGTAAATTTTAAAAATATATCCTACCAAAAACATTTAAAACTATAAAACAATGTTGAGAACATGGAATTATATTTGCAATTTCTGTAAGTCGATTGAAGTCTAGAATGAAATATGAGAGTAATCTAAAACGGTTATAACAATATGATAAATTTTTGAGCATCGATTATATGATAAAGAAATATTAAATGAGATATCAGACAACCATGAATAGGATAACAAGAGTACAAAGAATATAATAGCAGAAAAACTGATCATATTTTAAGGGGCTTTTACTTGCAACAATAATATATCATATTGTAAGGACTTCAAATTCAGAAATTTGAAATCCACTCCTTGATCCTTCTATTACTGTTCTAGCTTCTCTCCTGTATATTATTGGGACTTTAATAATGGCTTTTTTACCTGTCTCAACCTGCACCAAAAAGGGAATTACACTTCCCATTTACCGAAACAGGTAAAAAAAGCCCCTTGATAATCCTTGCTACGTGAAATTGTTTTAGCTTTTTGGGCATATACAATTTGTGCCTCATTAAATTTGACTGTTTTTGCGTTACATGAAACCATTCTTACGAGTTTATGTTTATTAACTAATAGCTCGAGAAGAAGTCGAAAAATACAAAAGGAGAAATACAAATTTTGTATTACTATCTTAAAGGTTTAATTTGGAACATTTTCACTATATTAAGTCCTGTAATCATATGATCATTGTATTTAACTCTTAGGAAATATTCACTCTAATTTGCTGCAATGAAATTGTGCTATATTCGTTGAACAGGCACAGTTGTTGATATATCAGAGCCACCTGTGGTTCTTTAAAGCATTGTGTACGGTGGTCTGACTGAATTATTAGCAAGCCTTAGTGTTGTGACATCAGCTGCAAGTGCTCGTGCTACCACATGTACGTAAATTTTTTCTCTCCTTTTTCCTTACTTTTGATTTTCTTTTATCATCGTTGAACACGGCTATTAATTGGATCTTATACGTTTTTGTTTGAAATAGTTCTGTTGTCTTCTGGATATACAAACCGTGTGATTAGTCGATCCACTAGAAAGATGAAGTGTAGTCTACCAGATGCATCATTAGCAAATGTACTAGGACCTTTCCACAGTAAAATGAAAGTGATCCATAACTTAAATTTGAAAATCTTACAGTTTTGGAGCTAATATTTTTGAAAAACTTTAATTTTAATTTATTGTAAAAAAAATTATATTATTATTTAATAATATATTTATAAATTATTAAAAGAGTTAAAAATTTTAAATAATTATTATAATAATTAAACTATTATAATAATTTAATAATATATAATGAAATGAAAATATTTTTTGAATTTAATTTTAATTCACTGTCAGTATAAAAAATTTTTATACTATTATCCAATCATGTGCTGACACATTATTAAAAAAGTTAAATTTTTTAGATAGTTATTGTGATAGCCAAACTTTTTTAATGATTTGGTCACACATAATTAGATAATAATGTAAAAAAACTTTACACTAATGATGGATCAAAATTAAACTCATACATTTTTTTCATAGTAGATCAATATTAACTCACGAGTTTAATTTGTATAAAAAAAATTTATATTGTCATTCAATTATGTATTATGAAATTATTAAAAAAATTTAACTATCACAATAACTACTTAAAAAATTTAACTCTTTTAATAATATATTAACACACATAATTAAATAATAATATAAAAAAATTTTCACACTCACTCATAGAAGAGAGTTGCAAGTATGCATAACAATAGGACATGTATTAATGGTGAAGTTAATATTTTTCAAGAGAGTTGCAAGTATGCCTAACAATAGGGCAGGTATTAGGTCTGTTGCATTTATTGCATAACTTAAATGATACCCCATTGACCTGCACCATGGTGTTGTGCTTATCAATTCATTGCCATAATAGTCTTCGTCAATTTGTATTTACAGTGAATATTGTTGCTCCGGCTATTGCAAACCTTATCGGTGGACTTTTCGTCCTGGGTCATAATGTGAGTTATTTTCGAAATATTTATTTTGGAGTTACAATTATCACATTTGTTAACGAGTATTTTTAGTGTTTTAGTTAAAAAATAAAAATACAAAATATTAAATACAAAAAAGCAAATAGCTTTCAATACTTTCTTTAAAGTCCCTTGTTTTATCTCACATATACTGACTGTCGTCTGTTGTATTAATTGTTGTAATTCTTTACGGTATTATTTCGATTCTTGTTTTTTTTAGAATATTAATATTTAAAGTGAATTATTAAGTATTTATTAATTATATTTATATTTAATAAATTTTTAAATATTTATTATGAAATTAACTGTCAATAAATATTAACAATTCATTTTTACTATTATATTTTTTAAAATACTATAATAACTCTTTTATTCAACTTAAAAATAGAAGCAAAATAATATTACAGTTTAAATCACAATGCCTTATGTACCCAAAAAAAATGATAATGCCTCAAATTCAATAATAGTTACAAATTCAAATTGACAACATAAAAGCTGAGTGAACGAAGCCCATAAATGAATTTAGCTGCTTTTAGGTTTAGGGCCCAATTAAATTCCAAGCTTTTAATGTTCTTGTTGAGACTACATTGTTTGAAGAAAGACAAGCTCAATTATCACATTTCTTTTTTATTTTAAGTGCTACTAACAAGTATTATTTAAGGAGTATTTAATATTTTTAATTAATAAAATTATTTAATAAATATTTATTTAAAATTTATTAAATATTTTTTAAAATTTTAAATTTTAAATTTTTATTTAATATTGTTTATTTTAATTTCTTAATCAATAAGCACACTCGTTCCCTAGCAAAAGCCGTTATTTTATTTTTTTTCCCCTTTATTCTTAGTACAATTTATCGCTTTTCTTAGCATTAAGTGCTTCTAGTGATTCCAATGTGTTCATTATCGAGGACTTGCAGTTTAGTAATACATGCTTCTTGCATTTAAAATAATACGTATATTTACAGCTTAAGGAACTGAAAGCTGAGAAACCTAGAGGAGAGGACAGTGAAACAGATGCACCAGTGGATCGATATTATGAGTTACTGGGGCAGAGGGAGAATTTCTTTCTGCATGCCTTTGTTGCATTCTTATCATTCCTTATTTTTGGATTAATACCACCAATAGTATATGGCTTCTCATTTCATGAGAGTGACGACATGGATCTCAAGCTTGCAGCAGTTTCAGGAGCTTCTCTACTATGTATCGCATTGCTTGCCATTGCCAAAGCTTTTATCCAGAGACCCAATGATTATGCGACATACTTCAAAACAGTGCTTTACTATGTTAGCACTGGAGCATTGGCCTCAGTGCTTACTTACGTAGCTGGTGCCCTGATAAAGAGACTCGTGGAAAACCTTGGATGGTTTGAGTCAAGATCAAACTTTGGTTTTTCCCATCCTGAGATGACTACTATAGAGAAACCCGGATGGGGTTCCTATTAATAAGGGTAGAAGTTATTTTGGACATGCTTCGTTGATTGAAGCATTGATAATATGTTTTAAATGCGCTTTGTGTTCTGATTTTTCTTTTCTTGAATGTTTTGGTTGTTTAGGGACATTTCTACTGTTCCATGGTACTGTAAGTTGTTGAACTTGGTATTGGCGTAGAATTTCAGTTGTTCCATTTTACAGATGACTCCAAGCATGACGTGTTTGCTATTGTTTCTACATAAAAATAAAAAATAAAAAAATAATAAGCCAATCAATAATTAAATGGATCAAGGTCAATTAGCCCAGTATTGTAAGGAACAGCCTGACAAGCTAACAAGTTCATACAATTGGATCCTCAACTAAATTTAAACAATTAATCAGACCTAGATACATGGCTAGCGCAGTTGTATTGTAATGCCTTGCAGGTTGACTCCAACTCTTTTCATCTTACAAGCCCAAGTAGGCCTATGACTGGGATAGGGTCCAGAAACGAATACCTTAACAATTATTCTAGTACTCATATTATTGTTTAGGGTACTGGTATTTGAGATAAGTTGTCAAATATTCATTAGTTATTATTTATATTTAATAAATTTTTAAATATTTATTGTGAAATCAATATACAATAAATAATTGACAACTCATATTGGATATCAAACTCATCAGTTACCATAACAACTCCTATTTTTTAGATTCAAACCTGTGGGATCAAAAAGCCACTTGTTATATTATAATTTGAACATCAACTTTATGATAATAAAAAAAATTGAATGGTTCAATAGTGTAACTTATAAGGTACTCATTATTCACAGTTTCACATATCTATCTGATCAGTGCACTTGTTTTGATTTTTTTCCTTCTTATAGAGTTGTGTATTTGGGTGCATAGGTAGTAGGTAATTGAGTAGAGTGAAATTCACATAATTGATAATTATCTTTGTTTATGTAATGATCACTCATATATATCTATTAAGAGAAATTGTGACAAAAGATTTCACGTTATATGTATTGATGAGTTTCCTTCTGAAAATTATATCAAAACACACTCATAATTCTATAATTAATTAAACTATACAAAAGATGAGACTAAAACTCCTTTCTAATCCTGAAAGATACGTCTGTTATTAATTTAACCCTTCAAAAATTAATTTTATCAATTTAGTCTCTTAAAATTCAAATCATTTATGTTTATCTCTTTCAAATCTCTATGTCAACCGCAATATCAACTACTTTAGTTTCTCTTTTATTGTCATGTCAAATCTACTATTTAGCCACATCATCAATTTCTAATAATGCTTAGCTTCTCATGTAATGACTTTTTAATTTCTAACTCTCAAGCTTCATATTTCTGTTAATTATGGACTCAACAATTATTTTTAATTGAAGATGAGGTCAACGATTACTTTTCAAATAGACCTCTCTCTCTCTTTAATAAATTTTTTCATCATGTGTTCCATTTCTAAATTGGAGTTGATCCTCTTCAAGGTTTGAAAAAATACTCATTTGTACTATGCATGTGGGATCTCAGATTTGGCACTAAAACAAGGACGTTGGATCTAAGCAAAGATAGCGTTGTCACAAATGAGGGGTCTCTTATTTATTAGTGAGATACTCAATTGTCAAACAAAGAGTAGAAGATGCTTTGATTGATACGGAGCCCAACAACATCTGAACCAGCTTCAAAAATAAAAAGGTTAATATTTCTCGCACATAACAAATAGCCCTTTTGGATTTTTTCTTTTATTTTCTAATGTTACAAGTTTGTTTCTTTAGGCATTCAAGTTGATTTGCTAGAAGTGGGAGTTGATGTTTTGTTTTCAGTGTTTGATTTTTGTGAAAATGCAACAAGAAAAAGGAAATTTTCTACTTTTGATGGGCTTTTCTTCCCCACAAAAGGATCTCTTAATCCCATCCCTCAATTTTGTTGTTCTCCATGCATTAAAGGTTTGAAATGTTTTGTTCCCATACTATAATTTTGTGAACAATCTTGATGTGGAAGCAAGTTATTTGTTTCATAGATAATCTTTATGGTTCTCTAAATATTTTTATTAATATGAAAATATTAAGTATTTTCTAATGCCATATTGAAAATGAGTATGGATACATTGGTACAGCCTATGATTTTGCTAGCTATTTTACTTGTTTGGGGAAAATAGGATCTTAAATTCCCATTTTAGTGCACGTCTAGAAATATTTCCCAACTAGTTGTATTTTGAATAGTGAGTCATGGCTAATGGCAACAACTTGTAGCAAGTCATGATCTGTGGCCATGACTTAGGGTTGACTTAGGGTTAGGTTAGGGTTTCGGCACTCAAGTCGTTGCCTTTGACCACAACGTAGGGTATTTCCATTTTTTTATTTTTTGAGTAAGTCGTATGTAAAGGCTACAACTTGAGGGTTATAATTTTTTTTTTTTAATTAATGGGGACCTAAATCATGGGTAGTGGCCATGACTTAGTTAAAATATAAATTTTTTATAATATTTTTATCAGAGTTGTATGTGGTAGCCACGACTTACGGTTAATGTATAAGTTTTTTTCTCCTAGCTATGACTTATTCCTTCTATATATATCTCCTATATATGCTTCGCAAATCATTTCATCCGTTCCTCTAAAAAAATCCCCTTATTCATTTTTATCATTTTTTCCTCATCATTCTTATCATTTCACCCGCTCCTCTAATATTTTTTCCTTTCAGAATGTACAAGTATCAAATTTCTATATTACGAAGGTAATTAATTTTATTTCAATGATATAATTTAAATATTTGTAAAGAGTGATTATTCGTTATAGTTTACTAGCAATGGTCATGTTATTGTTGTTTTAATTAACAAATTCTTCATCCATGAGTAGGAAGCTTACTATATTTGTTTTTCATGATGGACAAATTGTTAAAATTATTGAAGGAGCCACTTATGAATGTGATAATCCTAGAAGATTTCATATTTCAAGAAATATCACGTTGTAATAGTTGAAATCAAAGATAGAGTCAAGATTATGTGTTGATGAAGTGAAAAGAGTTTTGTGATCTGAAATGCAAATGTCCAATATTTGTAGGTGATAGAATAAAATATAGGAGTTACAATGTCAATGATGATGACGATGTTAATGTTATGATTCATACTTATGATCAATATCCTAATATTGTCTTTATTGAGTTATATTCCGAGTTAGAAGATGTTTGTTCTTTTGCACAACTAACCATACTTGTTCCCCATGAGTCCCCTCGTGGTTCTTTAAGTATGATAAGAGTTATTGAATACTCTTAAAGATTGTAAAATGGATAGGTGACAAAGAGAAAAACTCAGAACTTGCCTTTTTCCTTCGTATTTTTATCTTTTTATTCAATGTTCTTATGCTCCTATTACTTAATTTAATTTTAATATACGTTGAGTTTTTTTTTATATTTATGTAATTACTACTAGTTTTAACCCAATATGGTTGACCTAGTGATTAAGAAATAACAAGGTGTGCTTCTTACCTTAACAACTCAAATATGAATCTTTGACCAATTAATTCCCTTAAATGCATTGTGCCAATGTGGGGGATGTGTCCTTAAGATCGTTCATGGAAGGATTAAGTCACGATTGACGAGAAAGCTAGCTCGATGATACTCTTATATATAAAAAATTACTACTAGTTTTTAAGGAAAGATATTTGTTTATTAGTTGGATAGAGCAAGTTTCTCTTTTTAAAAGTCTTTATGCCAAGATGAAAAACTATAATGGTAGAATTATGCTTGCTAAATATAAGGTTACACATTATGTAGAATGAGAAAGAAAAATGACTAAGCTAAAATATTCTTAAAGCATATTATACATTTGGTCCTTATAATTTATCTTCTTTTTAATTTAGTCCTTATCTTATTTTTAATTAGTTTCTATAATTTTCTTTTGTTTTTAATTTGGTCCCTATACTAATGTCAAGGATGATGACATGGACAAAACAGGGTCACCTCAACATCTATTTTTCATGTCAGACCATAAATTAACGACATCATAATGTATCAAAATTAACTATAAAAATCATTTTGCTAACGATTATAAGTATAATGACTGATTTATAAAAAAAAAAATTATAAGAACTAAATTAAAAATTAATGTAAACTATAAGGACTAAAATTATATTTTAACCTTAAAGATATTATACTTATCTAAAACCTTAATCACATAATTATAGCCTATATTTCATAAAATAAATTTTTATAAATAATGAGAACTCACATTAAAAAAAATTCAAATAGTTACATTTTTAAAGAATTGCAATATTTGCTACGAAATAAACTTACATATCCAGTTGTTATATCATCCCCTGTGCATGTCTTCATATTTTAGCACAAGGGGATTTCTACCATAATTACAAAGGAAGTACAAATCTACCAAAATTGAGGGATTGTATGCAATTTTTCCTTAATGGTAAGATTTGGAATTTTCGATAGCGAAAGAAGTTAACTTGTAGGATTCTACACTGTAATATAAATGATTGATGTATCATTATTTATCACTCTTGACATGTGAATTCTGTATGTTTTGCCACTAAAATATGGGATTGACTAGCGTGTGTCGTGAAAAAAATGACGCACGCTACGTTTGAAAAAAGTGCGTTTTTTTGTACTCTTGCATTTTATTTTATTTTTACTTCAATTCTTTTGTTTTTTCATTTCTTACAAATAATTAAGTCTCTAAATTATCATAAAATCCCTCAATGTGAATAAAATATTATAATAAATATATATTAAAAGCTGGAATCTAGAATCACGATCTGTTTCCTCGTACACATTTTGTTACATATATCATTTTAGAATAAAAATACATGGGGTGGATCAATAAAAGACGACGTTTTCGTTCACAAAAACATATTACTAATATCTAAGTCTTTCATATGAACAGAACGTATCTTGTCCCTAATTAATTTTTACTATACTCAATTGATCACAGAATGGCCTCCTTAGAAATATCGTGATTTTATTTAATAGATAGATGAACCTCGTGAAATTATTTAGATTTTAATATGAAGTGTCTAAATCAATCATGATTGAATGCCACTTCCATGACCAAAATTAAATAATCTCTTTACCTTGACTAAGACGAATAAACAATAAAGAAAAGTAAACTCAACATGATTCTGATTAAATTAATGACCATTACTTAACCCTCCTGGATTCACACTCTGAACCAAATCCGAGAATCTCTCCACTAAGCTTTTATTTAAGCAATTTGGCCTTCTTGAAATTATATAAGACTTCTTTCGTGAGAAAAATTGTAACTTTTAACTAATCATAAAAAGTTTAGTTTCTTAAAAGTAAATATAAGGTTAAATTCCGTTGCCTCATATAGTTTGTGTCAATATATTCCCGTACCATAATGTGAGGTTTTGACTTTATCGTTATATTTGCTCTATGGACTATGGATAATTTCGTTAGTACAAAGTTCCCATGTAATATCATTTCGTTAAATCTAAAATGTGATTAACTCTTTGTTATAAAATATACGAATAATTTCAGAAATGAAATGTTCGAAAGACAGACATAGCTCCTTAAGGGCTGTGCTACATATATAGAATAATGTTAATAAGGGTGAAACATTTATATCAACCCAAATCATAAGGAGAAAACTGAATTTAACAATAAAAAATGGATTCATTTGTGTTGGTGTAATAACATTAATTAATCATTATTGAATTTAAGTGATGATAATTGCGTACACACCATTTACTCCATGAGTAATTATTAATTACTTTTTCTTAAAAATTAAAATTGCATGTAAGAACACACACTAATTTTATCAAAGTTTAATAAAAAGAGTTTAGGCGAGATTAGTCTAACTCAAATGGTGTCATTAGTATAAATATGCATAGTTTTGACTACACAAATTATTATATGTAACATAGACTCTTGAGCAGCAGTTTTTGTATCATCCGAACATTTTTCCATTAAAATCATTTGAATATTTTATCACAAAGTGTCAGTCGCTATTTAGATTTAACAAAAGGAAAATGTTTCTTGCACATAATTCTTTTACATCACTTTTACACTTAGTTAACGATGAATAAATTATTGGTTAATGAAGTATATTGTTTCGTTAATGAGTTTTGGTAACCAATCACTTACAAGCTAGTAATCTAATAACTAACCGATATACTTCATTAACTAATAATTTGTTCATCATTAACCAAATCCGTGAGTAATCGATTATCAAAACTTATTAACCAAATGATATACTATATTAATAAAAAAAATTGTTCATTGTTAACTAAGTGTAAAAATGATGTAAAAAAAATAGTGTGCAAATATCATTACGCACATATATCAAATTTAGTTAACAATCTTTATTTTAATTTGTTCTAAATAATTAGTTTATATGCTTGTTTATCATAAGAATTAATGAATGATATTGGCACATATATATAATATATATAAACATAATTTATTTTCACTTTTAAATTTTAATTCAATTCTTTTTATTTTCACTTTTAAATTTCAAGAAAAAATAAAAAGAGAACTATCAAACATACATGCTTTTAGAAAACCGATATTTTCACTGGTATCATAGCACATGTTCAATGGTACGACTTTTTAATGTTATATAAAAAAAAAAGGGTTCTAATTTTTTCTAATATATAAAAAAATAATTTCAACTTATAATCAATTTTATACACTTTAAACAAATAAGATAAATTTTAGATAAAAAAATTTTAATTAAAAAATAATAATTATAAATAAATAATTAAAATAAAAAACACTCTAATATTATAATAGAAAATTACTGAGAAGTAAATTGGAATCGCTTTCTTCCATTTCCTAAATACTTTTACCAACCATATACCAACCCTTTTTTGTAATACTCAATATCTTATTTGTCTTTAGTACCCATAATAAAGGAATTTCACACGTATAAAACCATGCCATCTTATTTCTCTGTCTAAACGTCAACCTTACACAACCTGTAGATATTTAATTCTAGGTTGCATTCATACCTAGAAGAATCATTGAATGACTCAGTCAAGCTTCAGAATCCCATTATAAATATTGACTTGGTGCTATGCTATTTGGACACACAGTAAGCTAGGCGTTCCCTGGTGTTGAGCAGTGACCAATAAGTGTCTCTGGACAATGGAAGGTGTAATGCAGAAATTGAAGGGACCAGATACTGAGGGTGAGGGAGTGATTTTGCAACAACAGTGGGCTCAGCTTCATGTCAGTACTACAAATCATGGCATAGAAGGTAGCAATTCAGGAACAACGACAGATTTCATATTTTCTTTGTCACAGAAAAATTCATCCAAAAGTTCTTATCTGGATAGAATTTAGATTTTCTAACAAACAGACTTCCCCCCAGTTAAATAGTGTTAAATAGAAGTTAGATTTTTCTATAATCTGCATCCTTTTTCTGTTTAAAATAAGGAGAAAATATATACTCAATATATTTCTTCCCTTTAAAATAAGGAGACTAAAAAGAAAATTCTTGTTTAATTTATATGCTTAGATATGTTTTCATGGATCATTCTCGTTTTACTCATGATGCGATTTTTCATTGTTCATCTAATTTACAGGTTCTGCTGCTTTCTCCACAAATGAGGTCAGCACAGGAGTGAATGGTGGAATCCACCTCCAAGATGGGGATATATGGAAGAACAAAGAGTTATTCCCTGCTCCTAATCCTCCTATTTTCGAGTCTTCTTCTAGCAACGTGACAACCCAAAGTGCACCTGTAGGCATAGTCATTGAAAATAAGGAGGAAGTGCAAGAACTATTATTGAAAAAGATATTTACAATACCACCAAGCCATGGATTCTATTGTCCCAAATGTGAGGCATGTATCGAAAAGGTGTTCGTTTACGAAAGAAAAGAAATTAAACCTACAGAACCTGGTGGAGGAATCAAATGCTCATCATGCTTCAGTTTCCTCATTCCAATAGGTACTGATATTTTATATTTGCTGAAATCCTATTTACTGCTATGTCACAGGATCGATTATATTTACCTATAGCACTTGTTCATGATCCTGATGCTGGCAAAGACGATTATTATCGCTAATATAATTTCTTAATTGCATTTTCAAGTGCCACTCAAGTCCAGTAGCATTTCATCGCTATCCAAATCTTGAAGGGTAACGTTATTAAAATTAGCTTTCTTAACTGGAATTACATGTTCATGATGCAGTTAGAGAAAGTGGTGTCCGCCATATGGTAAATAAAAAAATCATGGTTAAAGCATAGTGCTAGAAAACACCGGTCCTTTCAAGCAATTGTACGGGCACTAAAAACACAAATATGTTGTTATTATTTGGAAGGAATGAGAATTAGAATCTCTTGTGCATTTCACAATCTTTCTGCTTCCATTGCCATTGTCTTCACTCTATATATCCCATAATTTCATGACACTTTCTAGTTTGTCTTTTAAAAGCATTCATTCAGCTTAATTTAGAGGTCTTTTCTCCTATTATTTCATCTTGATGATTTGAATCAACCCCATGAACATACATCCTCCATGGCGATCAAATATATTTCTATTGTCCTATATCTATATAACTTCAATTGTCGATTGTTCAAACCATATGAATACACACACGCATAAACACTTATAAATACACTACGTCTTCTGGCATTTGATAGTTGAATTCTTAATTGATATCGTATATAAATATGACCTGGACTTCAAATTCTTCTTTGGTTTTGAACAGGCAGGTTGATTGGGTTGGTGCCGGTTGATCCAGGTAATGTATTTCCTTAACCCATTCAACTAATTGAGAAATAAAAGATGGTCATATAATTGACTTCTGAAATGAGCTTACCATCTGAACACTGTATAACTAAAAAATGAAAAATAGCCTTATAAACTATCTCATGATCATTATATTTAAATCTTTGGAAACATTCACTCTAATTTGCTGCAGTGAACTTATGTGCTATATTAATTTGTTGAACAGAGCCAACTGCAATTGTTACTATAACAGAGCCACATGTTGCTGTAACAAAGCCACCTGTTACTCTACCAGGGCCAACTGTTACTATACCTGCAGGGCGATATGAGCTTATAAGACCAGGAAGTAGTAAGGCATGGGAAATTCTCAAAAGCATTGTGTATGGTGGTCTGACTGAATTATTAGCAAGCCTTAGTGTTGTGACATCTGCAGCAAGTGCTGATGCTACCACATGTACTTAAATTTTCTATCTCCTTTTTCCTTACTTTTGCTTTTGAAATCATCATTGAACAAGACTATTAATTGGATCTTATACACTGTGTTTCTGTTTAATTCTGAAAAAAGGAGTATTTACAAACTGAGGGGTAAGGCAAAAATAGAAAGATGGGAAGTGTAGTTTACCAGATGCATCATTAGCAAATAATCTAGGACCTTTCCACAATAAAAGATATTGATGCATAACTTAATTAAATTAGACAATCTTACAATTTTTTGTGACCATTTCATCATTTTAATGACAAACATAATATATTCTAAGATAGTTGCAAGTATGCGTAACAATAGGACAGGTATTAGGTCAGTTGCATTAATTACACAACTTAATTATAAGATATCCTATAGACCTGGAACTAGGAGTAGTGCTAATCAATTCATTGACCTGATGGTATTCGTTTGTATTTGCAGTGAATATTGTTGCTCTGGCTATTGCAAACCTCATCGGAGGACTTTTAGTCCTGGTTCATAATGTGAGTTAAGATCAACATATTAATTTTGGGGCTACATGATTTATTTATTTATTTATTTATTGCACATGCTGCTTCTTTCCTTTCCCCCATCGTATTTCTTACTGTGACTTTTGCATTAATCGTTTGGGTATTTCTGTTCAACTTCAAATTAACTACAAGTAAAATAGCATTATAGTTTAAATTCAAGAATAGTGACAAACTCAAATTGACCATAAAAGCTGAGTGAATGAACAATAATTTCTAATGAATCCTCATCATCGAGGACTTACATTTTAATTTGGTAACATTGTTCTATGGTAAAAATCCTCATGCCTTTAATGGTTTTTTTTTAATATAAACTTTAAGGGTTTAGGTGTTCGCATAGTATTTATTTGAGTAAACACCCACTTTCGTTCTCCAAATATACAAATGTTATCAGTTTGGTATTCTAATAATTTTTTTACATTACATTAGTTGACATTAAAGGACCAATTTGATGTCAAAAGTTGACATTGAATGACTATTCTGATATATTTATCATTAGAAGACTTACCTGATAACACATGTATATTTAAAAGATCAAAATGAGTGTTTACTTTATTTATTTCTTGCCTTAACTAATGCATATATATTTACAGCTTAGAGAACTGAAAGCTGAGCAACCTAGAGCTAGAGGAGAGGACAGCGAAACAGATGCAGTGCCAGTGGATAAATATTATGAGTTACTGGGGCATAAGGATAGTTTCTTTCTGCATGCATTTGTTGCTATCATATCATTCCTTGTTTTCGGGTTACTGCCACCAGTAGTATATGGCTTCTCATTTCATGAGAGTGACGACAAGGATCTCAAGCTTGCAGCAGTTGCAGGAGCTTCTCTACTAGGCATCACATTGCTTGCCATAGCGAAAGCTTATATCCAGAGTACCAATAGTTGTATGACATACTTCAAAACAGTGCTTTACTATGTTATCACTGGAGCATTGGCCACAGTACTTACTTACGTAGCTGGTGCCCTGATAAAGAGACTAGTGGAAAACCTTGGATGGTTCGAGCCAAGATCAAACTTTGGCTTGTCTGTTCCTGAGATGAGTATAGAGAAAGTTGGATGGGGTTCCTTCTAAGAAGGGTAGAAGTTATTTAGGACACTGTTTGGATTCAATAATCTTGCCATATGATGCTTCATTGATTGAAGCATTGGTAATTTGTATTAAATGCGTTTTATGTACTTGATTTTTTATTTTCTTTTCTTTAATGTTTTGGTTGGTTTTGGACATTTCTATTGTAAGTTGAACATGGTATTGGCGTAGAATTTCACGTGTTCCACTTTAGCACATGATCAACAGTATTTGATATTGTTTCTTCATTAAAAAATTAAATAATAATAAGCCAAGAATAATTAAATGGGTCAAGATCAATTAGCTCAGTTATAAATAAAGATCGATATGCCTGACAACCTAACAAGTTCATAATTTGGATCCTCGACAAAATTTAAACAATTAAGCTGAGACCTAAAACCATGGCTAGCAATAACATTGTATCGCTTGCAGGTTGACTAGCCCAGGTATGTCTATGACTTGGAGTGGGTACGCAAGGGTAGTGGTGTCAATTCGGGCCGAGTTGGGCCAACCTAACTTATTTCGAGCTGGGTTAGGGCGACTCACAATGTGTGTGAGCTAGTAAATAGCCAACCGAGCTCGACCCATGTGGGCTGGTGGGTTCGGCTAGCCCATTGACTTATATTTTTTTTTTGTTTTTCTTCACTTTTTTGTATCTATAATAATAAGTTATTGATAAATTAAATTTCTACATCAATTCAAGCCCACGAAAATCATGTACGCAAATTAGATACAAATATAACAGATTGTATTAAGTGTCATCAACATAAGCAGTAGAGATTTACTACATTGTTTTCAACATAAACGATTTAAGATATATCCATGAAGCATCTTTTGAACCATAAATTAATCAATTTAATGAACTAAAATAAGTTAACACCATATTTTAAGTGGAGAAAAAATAAAAGCTGAGATGTACTCACTAAATTTGATTCTTTTTTTTTTAATTCACAGGAATATAGTTAAGCAAAGGCATAGATAAATAATAACAAAATTAAATACATAACACAAAAAAAATTTATATAATCAGGCCAACGGCCAGGCCGATCACATCCCGCTAGCCTAGCACATGCTTTTCGATGGGTTATTAATTCGGACACCTCTACACAAGGGTAAATGCCTTAAAAATTAAAATAATTATGTTGTTTGGTATGCTCACACAAAAAAACTTGTTCCACAAGACTACATTAGCCTGTTAAGGATTGGCATCCTTCTCTTGTATTTGAGTAGTCAATGGATATGTTGTTAGGACCCTACCTTGGCCAAATAGTGAAAATAACAGAAAATAACAAAATGTTATTTTAACTATTTCCTTCTTAAAATTTTAAAAACATGAAACAAAATATAAATAAGGTGACATTTTTGTAATTATAATAAAAATATATCTAATTGAAAATGAAAACATTAAACAAAACCAAACGCATTATATGAAAAGTTGTTATCCAAAATAATTAATATTTATCAAACATGCACTAAATTTGTCTCCAAATGATTTTAAGGGTGACTTCTATATCGTCATGATGTATTTAAGAAAATTAATTTTCTTAATTATTGACATAAGGTTCAAATCTATTGATATTGATTTAAGCTTGGTTTCTCTTAAGTCTCATTTGGTGGACAAAATTAGGCTCAAAATTGAGCTTTCGAATTGGAAATGAACTTCTCAATTCTAGCTATCTTGTTTGATTGTACAATAAATTTAGAATTATAATTCCAAGTACCATTTTCATGGAATTAAATTAAAAAAGAACTACTTTATATTACTTCAAATTCTTAGCTTGAATCCTAAAAATTATAATTCCAAGCACTAAATTTTTTTAAAATATCAAAAGGAAAAAGATAAAAACAATATTTTTTTATTTCATTACTGCTTGCTTACTTCGTCAACTATTGCCTTCGGCTAGTGTCTTCCGACCACCATCATCGACAACATGCTCCGACAATCATTGTCGGCAACATGTTCTAGCCATTGTTGCTTGCCCTCGTTGCCAACGGCCTCATTCAGCCACTTTTGCCTATAGTATCCTTCAGGAGTAATAAAATTCAGTTTATAATTATAATTTTGTATTTAATTCTTTACTTGTTTCAAACATAAAATTTAAAATTATTAAACAATTTCAATTTTAAAAGAATTAAAATTAAAATTCTAAACTATAATTCTATTTCTCTCGTTCAAACAGACATATTGTTTTATCTTTTTGGATGATTGTTTGGTTTAGCTCCAAGCTTTTAGTTGTCTTCTAGACTCGTATTAAAGCCTGTTTTGTTTCTTATTTGTTTACTAAACTTTTAGGCCAGTTCTTAAACTGTCCATGATCAAAACTAATGCATTTCCTACGTTTTAAAAATTGGTTTGATTAGTCCTTACATTATTCTGAATTTAAATTGAGCCCTAAAATTGTCTTAATTAAAGTATTAATTTAAAAAAAAATGACACGGTCGATGTAAAACTAAAATTTAGACTAAATTAAAGTATTAATTTTGTTGTCAATTCTTTGAATGACTCATACTAAATTTGAGTTATATAACCCAAAATTATTTAAAAATATAAAAAATATTTAAATTAAAAAAAAAACTAAAACAAAAGTTGTCCCATTTTCTTCAATCAGATTGATTTTTAAATCATTGCTTCTGAGTTTGATTGGTTCTATTTGAACCTTCTTTACTATTATTCACTGTCAAAGTGAATTGTTTAGAATAACACGTGCACAATCAAGCTTCAAGGTCTGTTCTCCAATTTCACCTGCAGTAAGCCAGCAAGTAATCAACTCATCACCATTACATATCCATGTCTAAGAATAACATGTCCATTTTCACATTTATTGCATTACAACAAATATACTTCGTAATTCATGTTGAGTTTGTTTCCTATTTTTGTTGATATATATTTTTATCATAATTACAAAAATTTATTTTTATTTTATTTTTTATTTTCAAAATTAAGAAAAATTCAAAATGTTAACAGAATAAAAATAAAATAACATTTTTATAATTTAATAAAAATATATCAACTCAAAATTTTTTAAAAAAAGAAACACTCTCTCTCTCTCTCGACCCCTTTGTTCCAGCTCATGGTATCCCACTCTTTACTCCTTTCACGACCACCTCGTCACTCTCTCTCTCACATACCATTTATAGAGAGAGAAAACTCCATACATATGCAGGGTCAGGGATACCCCATTCATTACCTGGTAACTGAGATGCTGCTACATTAGCTAGATCCAAGTTTTTGAACATACCCATTTGTGCTCTGACTCATATCAAATCCATGGGTGGTCTCAGAGAATCATGGTGTTTCTGCAAAGGTGTGAGCAAGTCAGAGAGAATGAAAGGTGCCATTTTTTCAGTCAAAGGCAATGCCATGGCCACTATCACCAATGCTTCCAATGGAACCGGATTCTTGATCCACCCAAACCTCCTCTTGACTACCCATGCCAACCTCCCCTCCGTGCTCTCCGCCCACACCTCCCAGATCCGCCTTCACAACGGCCTTGCTGCTACTCTTGTCCCCCAGAGGTACCCCATTTCCTGAATTTGTTATAGATTGAAGGAAACCTTTTTTTTTTCTAATTTCTTTTATAAGTAAACACTTATTTTAGTTTCTCATTAATTAAGTCTTTTAACGATAAATATATCAAAATGATCTTTTAATAATGTCATTTCTTGATATTAAATTTGTCCTTTAATGTCCTATTTTGATGTAAAAAATTATTAAAGAATCAAAGTGATAATGCTTGTAACTTGTATTTTTTAAGAATTAAAATGAGTGTTTACTTTTTGTAAGTGTGTTAAATTTTGTTTCTAGAGGCTGTAGGCAATGTGAGAGTGAATTTTGTCTCTAAATGATTGGAACACTGACTTTGTAATTGAAAAAGAATTCATTTGAAATGATATGATTTACAAAATCCTTTCAAATTGGTAGGATTTGCAAATGATGAGATATTACATTACCAAGAAATGATTTTTGTAAATGATTCCAAACGTGGGGGAAAATTGATTTCTGTTTATTCATATGCTTTATCTTGTTGTTGGGTCACTTAATTTATTAGCCAACATGGGTTCTATAAGTAGGAGTTGTGAGTGGAGTTTATCATTTGGCTTTTCGGTTGCTCTGATGGTGCCAAGTTGCTTTTATTTACAAACATAATTATATTGGTTAGTTTCACTTGTTTAAACCATAATAAATAGGAATATAGCAAACTGGATATTTCATGATTGTTATTGAATCATTTCCCTATTAGGCTTTTTATTTATGACCTTGCTAAGATTTTTAGTACTATAGTTAGTTCCCCCCTTCCCTTTGCTTTCAGCTCTGTCTTCCTTTGACCTATAAATATGTGGTTGGGCTTTAGTAGCAACATGTGTAAGGTGGCATGCCTTATGATACAATTGGTATTGGTGCATTCATAGATCATAGTTTTGATTATATTATTAGATTTAGTAACAGAGCCATAGAGTATGTCAACCTTTGGTACTTTGTAGTTATATTGATTGCAACTGTCACTGTTAATTGTTCAATATAATTATCTTCTCTGAGCGCACTTTTATTTTTTAACTATTCATCTTTGGATGCACAATATCCTTCATTCTAGCTGTATCACTGTTCAACTTATTCTCCAACACAATTGTTGTCTCTAACTTAAAATTTCATTTGACAATAAAGCTCTTCCGTGGTTGACTTTCTGTTTTCCTGAAACTAAGTGAAGCTTGAATTGTTTCTCTATTTAATTTTTTTATAGGAGTCGTACCTAATATTGGTTAACTTATCTAGGATATTCATATGGCATGGGAATGGTGGTTCCTAGTTTAGTTTCTTTCTTTTGGAAAAAAATTCCAATACATGTGAACCAGTATCATTTCATGTGATTCCATTTCCATTTGGTAATGTATATTACACTGTTGTTGCGTATTCACATATTTGCATTCAATACTATATAGTTTTAAATACAGTGTACCCACACTAACTCACATGACTAGCAGATATATAGAACTACCAACTGCCAAGTATGGAGTCTTTGAGATATTTATTTTGAAACTTTAAATTACTTTTACTTAATTTAAGGTTTGGTCAAAAATAGCTGTTTTTTATCAAACCAAAAAAGTTATTAAAGATCACTGTAAACATTGACATGTATGTATTGAAGTTAAGAATCTAATAATTATTGTAATTTTTTGGCATTATGATCTTTTGTAGAACCATGTGTGTAAATGTGTGACTGTGAAATATATATTTCTCCCAGATTAAACTAAAGTTTCTTTTGTTGACCGTATTCATGTTGTTCTGGCACATGTACATCAAACTGCATGCTGATAAGGTTCTATACTCAGTAATAAGTTATGTGAATTTGTACGTAAGCTATTGTGTGTATATAGTAGTGTATGGTAGTGCAAGTCGTGTTTTTTAAAGTAATTTTTTCTCAAGAACTCATGTATGTAGGAAAGATATTAGAGTTACAGACCTAGAAATTAAATTACAGTCTTATATTTTCCCCTGTCTTGAAAGTTCCACAATAATATGAAGCTAGATCCAAGCTTCAAAATCAGCATATACTGTAGTTCCCTTTTATGCATGTTGATAGTTAGGTAGCATCCCTGCAGTTTTTTATTACAAAGTCAGAGATTTATTCCCTTTATATTTAAGGTAACCTTTTTCATTCTGGTTCTGTTTCTTACATCCCTTTCTCTTGAGTAATTCATGAACAAAAAAAGATTTTCGTTATTTATTCCTTTTATGTGCTCAAAGGATTTTTTTGTCATACTTAATGCTATAAACATATACTTTCAAATCAATGCATGTTCTTTCTTTTCTTTTTAATTTTTAAAAAAAGTCATATAAGCATTGGTTCATTCATAAATAATGTCTGCTAGTTCATAAAAAAAATGTAGATTAAATTTTAAACAGCCTTCCAAGTTTGAGGATCTTCTAGAAAAACTATCTCATGTTGTAATTGGTTCCATAATACCTTATAATATTAAATCGAGAAAGACTGTCTCATGTTATATATAATGTTTAAGAAATGGAAAGTGCATGGAAATGGTAGATTGGCTAAGTTCTGAGTACAGGGAGTACACTCAGAACAATCTACAGCAAATTCAAAGTTGAAGTGGTGTTTCAATGTTTTAGCCTTTCATCAAATTTATAATCTAATTTTTAATAATTAATTGTTATTAATTTATGAGTTATTTAATACCAACATAATAATTGGATTGTAATAAATAGAAATTAGAATAGAATAGGTAGTAACAATCTGTTATTAACTCAATGGGTTAACTAAAGTGGACAGAGCACAGTTCCTAATGAGAATTAAAGAGGAAAGAGAGACATGCTCTGAGATCTCTGCCAGTTGCTCAAACTGCTTCCCTGTTCACTGGTTGTCACCATCTTCTCATTAGCTGTTCTTCAATTCAAGGCTAACTTCTGATCATCTTTCATACCAGAACATGAACAAACTATTCTCTGCATTCTTTTAGTTTTTTTGCACCATAATCATTCTCGGAATTCTAATTATTGAAATCTCAAATGCAATTCCACTGGAACTTGGTAGAGTTCTCTGCATAGAAAACGTTCCAAATGAAGATTAGACATAAATACACAAATTTTCCTCTAGTAAGATCTGCTGATAAAATGAACCCTGGAAAGAGTGTAGGCTCATTGACTAAACTTTCATACGTTTAGTATATGTATAATGATTCTAATCGGCCTTAAATTTGAGTCTTGTGTCCTTAATCTGTTTTAGGGAGTTATTGATATCTTGTTAATATATGTAAATAACTTTGATTTCTTTTTCCCCTTTTAAGCATGTTTCTGCTGATTTTTTTTAGTAACTGTCTTACATACGACTCATTTAGCTAATGTCATAACAGAGAACATAGTTACATAGTAACTGACTCTCAAAAAGAGTTGTAAGTGTCAGTATGTATAATTCATAGCAGTCAATATGCATGGAAATTTTCTCCAGTTTTAGAACTGTATTTCTAGTTTAATGTATCCTATATTTTAGCATCGGATTTTATTAGGATGTGAAACCCTGCCCAGTCCCTTCTTCCTGCCCCTTGCGTGAAAAAAGAAACCAACACATGATTGAAATTCATTTCAAGGAGCTTGCTTTAATGTTTGGTTGGTCATAGTTATCAAAGCTGGTTCATGTAGTTTGCATGTAGCATTTTGATTCACGCAGCATTGTCCATTCACATAAATTTTGAGAAAGAAAATAGACTGTACAATCATGAGGCAAAAGTTCTTATTATAACTGATCTAATTGTTGATTACAAATTGAAATCTTGTAATAACTTGTTCTATACTGAATGACTAATGGAAGGAGGAGGAATTTGTAGCAATGGCTACTTGAAAACAGTATTGTCAAAATTGGCCGATGTGTCTGCATCGGGTTTGAGGTGTGGTGGGATTTTGGCTCAGTGCCTCATATGGCCTGAGGCAGGGTGGGTTGCATGATGAGGCTGAGGCAGCCTCATCTCTGAAATTTAGGCAAAATGGACCTATTTTGCCGATTTACGCACTTGCAGCCAATGGATGAGAAATTAAAAGAGTAGTTGAGTCTATTAAGGCAATCTGAACAAAAGAAAAACACAAAGCAAGTCATTCGATTTAGGCTGTTTTGTTGTTGTGCCTGAGGGTTGTTAAGCAAGAAGATAGAGCAATAAGCATGGGTTTTAGGAGCTCTTGGCTGGGACAGAGAGTGCTGACTGAAAAATTAATGAGTTTTTTGGTAGTTTGGTTCCTTTCTCCATGCTATCCTGCTCTTTCTACTGCTTCTAGAGCTGAACCTCCTTTCTTTTCCTTGGTCGACTAATGCAAGACTTAGCATTCTGAACTTCTGCCAATACTTATTAGTTGCATGTTTCAAGTTCCAAGTCCTCCTTTTGGTTTATAAATTCACTCAAATTTTACTCTCGCAGCCCCCATTTATGTTTATATGATTATGTTTTTCATTCAATTTTTCAGAATCTTGCTATTTTATGGTTGTGTGTACTCTGTACACTTAGATTAAGGATTATTTTATTTCAGTATGTCTTTTTGGGTTGCATTATGCTCTTCATACTTTGTTATGATTTAATTTATATTAAGGTCTCAATTTTTTAAAATGATTTTAGTTATATAAATTATTGCTTTTAAGAAACTCGTGATGCAGTGTTTGGGTAGCTGCCTCAACCTGCTTTTTGTCCCATGAGAAGAAGCCTGCTTAAAAGGAGTGTCTTTGGTAGATATGCAAAGAGATTCACAAGCTTTACTTAGATGAAGTGCGGTTGTTCTGTAGCAGGCACCATGATGTTTGCCAGTATTTAAAGTGATTATTTGTATAGCAGTAGGTTGATCTTATGTGTTTGACTTGGTTTCAGGTTTTTCATTACGAGTTCTGTATTAGATCTGACAATAGTGGGTTTAGATGATGCGGATGGAGAATCAAATACCCAGGGTCAGTACCCTCACTACTTGAAGACCTGTTGTAAAACCAATCTGGATCTGGGAAGTGTAGTTTACCTTTTAGGCTACACTGAGAAACAGGAGCTCACTGTTGGCGAAGGAAAGGTGGTCATAGCCACTGACAACCTCATAAAACTGTCAACTGATGGAATTCCATGGAACCCGGGGTCTGCAGGTTTTGATGTGCATGGAAATCTAGCATTTATGATTTGTGATCCTATGAAATTAGCCACATCACCAAATACCAAATCCTCTTCAACTTCTTCATCCTCCTCCTCTTGGAAGAAGGATCTCCCTATGCAATTTGGTATACCAATTCCTGTCATATGTGATTGGTTAAACCAGCATTGGGAAGGCAGCCTTGATGACCTTAACAAACCAAAATTACCACTCATTCGATTGATGTCTACTGGTCCGAAAAGTGAGCATTCATGTGCTTCCTTCACACTACGGCAAGTTTTCAAGTCAACAGAGGCTGATAATGATGGTACCCCATCTTCATCAAACAATGTCTCAAAGACTAGGGATCAGGGACCAAGCTCTTCTGCTGTTGCTAATACTGTTGAAGAAGAAAGCTTGATCACTAATCCCAACGCTGCACATGTACAGGGAATTCCCACTCCAGAAATATATGAATCACCTAGAGTAACTGCTGTGCCCATCACAAGGAAAGAAAATGCACAAATACAGCTTTTGGACATTAATTTTCCTCCAAGAATTGCTCAACCTGCAGTTTTGCTACAATCATCCAAAGAATTGCATCCAAAGTCTACTGAAATTTTTTACAAGGAACTACCTGAAAACCAGTTAGAAGGAGAACAAAACCAGGACAGAAGACCAGCAATTCCTAGTGCAGAGGTTGCCTCAACAGGTTCTGTTAATGGAGCTCAAAGTGAGGTTCAGTCTAGTTCATCTCAAGTTGAACTATCAGAGATGCACAATGGATACAGCAGTGAAGGAGAGACTATGTACTCTGCAGAAACTGCAGAGTCTCACAATTATACAACCCCTAGAGAGGTAAAGTTTCAACAAGTGGGAAGGAGCCAGAGTTGTGTTAGTTACAATAGATGGGGCACTGCACGAAGGAACCAAGCTGCTCGCCGGACAATGCTAGAAAACCAGAGGAGCTTCATTCATGGGAAGAAGATGTATTCACAAGGAGCAACTTCTCAGAAGAGTAATGACTATTGCAGCCCCACTGTAGCCTCCATCATGAAGCGCAACCCAGAGCACACAATCAGACCCCGGCAAACTCCTGTTCATTCTTCTTCACCCAGATGGATGTTTTGATTGATACTTTATATATGATATCCCCCTTCATATAGTTAAAAACAAAAATAAATAAATAAATAAAATGAGAGAAGAAAAGAAGAGTATAGTGATTTTATATTTTCCTTTTTGTTTTTCATTGGATGGCCTGTTAGATTTCCATGTTAATATGCTAACTACTTTTTTTGTGCGAAACACGTGCAGAGGCCAGCTATGGTGAATAAGAAATTTCAGCCAAAATGTAGATTTCTTCAAAATGACTGAGGGTGATTACTAATTCCATTTTGAGAACAATGTTCTCGCCAAAAATTAAGCTACAAGTACGTTATAAAGAACATCTTTTTTTTTTTATCCTTTCAAGTAAAACTAACTTGAGATTATCGGATAGACATGATGAATAGAGTTTGTGCACTTGGCCAATACAAGCATCCAGTATGTTTGACAAATTCGCTTGGTGGAATGATGGGTTTAAACATGAAAATGATAAACCTTCACTTTCTATTGGTGATAAGCCTTATCTTTCACCCAAATAAGAGTGAAACTGGTATGCAAAACCAGGAAGTTAGTCGGCTGCGTTGTTACCATGGGATAGTGAGAATGACCTAAAATCTATGGAATCTACCGTTTTTTTTGTTGACCCCTTTGGGTGTGAGACTAGTTTCATACGGGTTAGGAAGCGTTATGGTAAAACCCTTCCAAGAGTTTAACTCTTAGGATTTGCAGTGTTAACCTCCTCTTAAGAGTTGAATAGTTTACCATTTTGATCAACTACTTGTTCTTCTTTGGAATGCACTTTGTAATCATCCTTTAATTTGCCAAAATAAATGGCATCATGATTTGAGTGAACAAATGCTGAAAAAACTTAGAAGTTATTGGTTTCCAATTCTGGAAGATATATGGAATTCTGTAGTTAAGATTATCCTTCATCCTTAATTATAGGTTAGAGGCTTATATTATTCTCCCTTGGGGATTCTATTCCGCTGAAGTGTCAATGGTGAATGGGAATAATTATGTGGTATGCTTCTCCCTACTATGTTGCATGTTTATGTAAGTGATTTTGTATCCTTTCTTTTAGTTTGCGTTTATACATCATGCCATGATATCTCTTTTACTCCTATCTCTCTTCTATGTATGATTCTCTCTATTCATGATAACATTTTTCTTGTCTTTCCACTGTCACTTTATGGCCTCGAGCGATAACACATGATGATCATTACCTTGATAACGGGCGGATCCAGGAATTTTGGGGGTCAAAATATTGATTTTATTTTAAGAGAAATTACACCCACCACCCCCGAGGTTAGGGCTTAGTACACACGACACTCCTCTTGTTTAAAAAAAGACACCAGCTTCCCTTAATTATGTGTTATTGTTACACGGGGCCTCCTCTGTAGCTAACGTTCGTTTAAAAATAAACGATTAATACATATATCTTTATACAGAATGACAATTTTGCTCCTATTATTAAAATAGTAGGAAAAGTTTCACCTATCTCTATTGAAGTTATCGCTTATTATACACGAAACCTTTTTTGTTTGAAACGTGACTTTTCATTATTTTTCTTAGCAAGTAACTATCAATTAATAAAATTTTGTTTAAGAACAATAATTTATGAAATTCTTCAAAATTAAAATTTATAATGGGTTGGTTTCTCAGGTTCATTGGGTCAACCATATCCAATGAACACCCCTCAGTGGTAGCTTCCCTAGTCTTTAGGGGTTCTAGGGTTTAAGGTAGAGGGTTTGGTCAGCATACACTCCATTTCTCCAATTCTCCATATAAGATCTTAATAGGGAGAAATTCTTATGTACTCTGAGAGTACTATATCACTCCACTAAAAACATAACACATGGCACAACATAATCATGCATGCCATTAGATTAAATTTAAAATATTATATAATAACATTTAAATTAAATCATACGATTGAAAACTTATTGAGAATATTATTCTTAAAGTAAATAAGTATTTTTCCTCAATAAGGGTCTTCTACCTTAAAAATAAACAACAAACCTGTTGTTTTCTTTTCCCCCATATTTGCATCATGTTTTTACATAAAAATCTCTTTCGTTTTCTGGTTTCGTTTTTCTTTTTTCTTTTGCACCACTCTTGCATTTAACATGTGTAATTAGCCATATATTTGATATTAGGGTTCAGAATAAGTGGATGTTGACCTATTTTATGGTCATTACTATTTTATACAAAACTTGTATACAAATTCTAGCTATAAATAATCCATAATCAGAGAGATTATATGAGACCGTTAGAGAACAATAACGGGAAAAAAAAGTAGAAGATGGACGTGACCAAATAAATGCAAGTAATATAAAGTAGAACATACACACGAAGGTCAATTTAACTCCATTCCATTTTTTTCTCTGATGACTTATGAGATAATAAGGGTCAATTTGGCTTTTATTTTTATAAAAAATATATATGATAAACTTATATCTAAATTATACTTACTTTATGAATTTAATATAAGATCCAGAGTTTAATTCTTACTGGTGATTTTTTATTAGTAAGTCATCTGTAAGTCCTCCTTAAAGCTTGTGGCATGCACTAATCTTGAAATTAAGCAATCTCCATTTTCCTTGAATTTTATAATAGCAGAAAAAAAAACGAAAAAAATGTAAACATCTTTATACATTGATGACAAATCTTGTCATCCAACCATATTGTTAGGAAAGAGATGATAACCGTAAATTAGAAGAACAATATACACCAAGAAATTCATAAATCTCCTTAATCTATAAATTACAACCATCAGTCTTTTCATGGACATATGCCTAAATAAGCCATCTTTCAGTCATTGAATTAAGCTAAATCACATGTCTTGTTTCAACTATCTAATATAAATTGATTGCCAAAGTTTGCTCATAACATTGCCAGAGAGACACAAAGGGATTTGTCATCTACAGACTAGGCTCAAACAGCAAAGATCCTTTATACCCTCATCCCCATATCTATCATGAAAGTGTGGTTCATATGTTTTTTTGTAATTAGCATGGTGTTGCTTAACCACAATGTGCTTGCTTTTGATTTTGATAAAGAATTGTGCCTGAAAACTGGAGGCAAACTCCCAGGTTGTAGGAAATACCAGCCTCAACCAGTTCGTCGTCCACACAACCGTAAATGCTCTCCACACCAGAAAGGTTGTCATGGCGGGTGAAATATTTGAATTCCTATGGCTCCATCTGGATTTTATTTTTCTAACAATTCAGGTTGAGCCCCATGTATAATTGTATAAATTTATGAATTCTTGAAGTGCAAGGACCATTACCACGCTATAATATAGGTAATTCAAAGGGTTTCTGTTTTCTTCCATGAAGTATTGTATAATGTAGGGTTGTGGATAACTACATCTATTATAATGCCAATGACGGTTGACTCAATTGGTAAGATTGAATTAGGATCAAAGGTTTTGGGTTTGATTCTTACTAATAGTCATTTGTAAGTATTATTGTAAGTTCTCGCTGAAACTTGTGGTATGCCGTGACCTTAGAATAATGGAAAAACCTCCTCTCCCTTGAACTTTTCTTCACCAAAAAAATAAAAATAAACATAGATCTATTATATATTTGAATATTTACACTACTAATGATTATTGAAAAATAAGAGGAAAATTAATCAAGTACTAAACAACATACCTCTATGTTATTTTCACAACCTTCAAATAGACACTAATCTTTATTCGTGCTTTAGTCTCTGTCACGACCGGGAAAAATCGCGACGGGAAGCGGCGAGAGCAGAAAATAGTAGTTGTTAAAAAAACAACAAGTCAATGGAGTCGCCACCAATCTTTTATTTGACTAGGGAAAATGACTGGCAAAACCCTTTTAAAAGATGGATTAAAAAAAACAAAAGGTCTACGAAAACCAGGTAAGGTTCGGGAGTCGATTATGCACAGGGAATGGTGGAAACTTAATCCCACAGCACCCCTGATACATCCGTCATAAGACGGTTACCTTAAGCTAGTTGTGCGAATTTTAAAACCCTAAATGATGTCCATTTTACCCCCTTTAAAACAACGTAAGAAAAATTGAGCAAAAGAATAAATAGAATATTTACAAATTAAAACGAAAGTTTATGATTAAGAAATAAATTAAATTACGGAAATTTACAAGTTTGGCTTGACTTGCGGGCCTACGTATCCCCTGGTGCAATGGGGAATTCAAAGCCATGTAGTTCTCTTGGAAATAACTATGTGTTAGTTAATTGTAATTGCAAGAAATATTACTTTGAATTTAGTTGACTTAAAGAAAGAAAAAAAATTTGATTTTAAAAGGAAATAATTTGATTGGGGAAAAAAAAAGGAATTTTATTAACGCACCCTAAATGGGATGGAAGGCGATATTGAACCCACTGATCCACCCTAAGCAAACATCTAGTGGGTACTTGACCCCTGAAGATGTCTAATGCGATTTGTGGCATTGGACCACTTAAAGAAAAATAAATTAGCGTGTTTGTCCTAAATATGGTGAAAGGTGATACTAAGCTCGCTGATTCACCTCAAAATAAATTGCCTAGCGGGTACTTGACCCCTGAAGGCAACTAACACGGATTGTCATGGCGTTGAACCATTAAAAAAAATTGATTAGCGTGTCCTGAATGGGGAGAGAAGGCGGTACTAGACTTACTGATCCCTCCCGAAAAAAATTGTCTAGTGGGTACTTGACCCCTGAAGACAACTAAACGCAAGCTTTATGGTAGTCTCAGTCCAATGGAAGCCTCATTTTTCGTCCGATAGGTTTCGTCCAATGGGTTTCGTCCGATACCCATCGTCCGATACCCAGCTTCCATTTTTTGCGTCCAATATTATTTTATTATTTTATTTATTTATTTATTATTATTATTATTATTTTACAAATCTGGGACATGTTAGTTATCGGGTGTCCTTGAGTGAGGTTTTAGGGAAAGGTGAAGATGGCTCTGTTTTCTGATTTTTTCACAAATTATGGACTTGATTTAATGGCTGTTGGGATGGGCATTAGTGCTGTTGTTAGAGGCAAAGTAAGGGATTTTATGGTGGATTTGGTTGTTAAGTGGGTGTCATTGGATGAAATTTTAAGAGGGAGTGAGAATGGCTATGTTTTTGGCTTGGTGATGGCTGTTTGTGTACGGGGGATGACTTTAAATGTGGAAGACATTGATGTGGTGGTTTTGGGTGGTAATGGACAGTTATTCAAGAAAGAAATGAAAAAGAACGAAAGAAACATAAAACTCAAACAAGACCAAATGAAACTCAAACAACCAAAAACATTTCAAACACTTCATGTATACACAACATTTAAGAGTATGAGTAAAAGATATCAAGAGTAAGGAAAGTAGAAGACTGAGAGCTTACCTCTTGAAGCACAAATAATGGAAAATGCCTTCTCTTTTCTCTCAAACTTTTCCTTCTTTCCCTCTCCTATTTTTCTCTATGATTTTTCCCCCATTCTTTGTTATCTCTGTGCTCCTTTTAAACTTTTTTTCAAATTCCTGACCCTCCTTTCATTCATGATCAAGGTATGGGCTCATTATGGGAGGTCCCCTCCCCGTAACCTTTACACCACTAAAGCTTTTAAAAGAAAATTGTTGATGAGTGTGTGTGTGCTGGAGTGTATCATGAGGTGTGGGTACGGGGTAGCTGGGTAGATTGGACAGGGTAGTGTTTGGGCTTGGGTAGGAAGATGGGTAAGATAAATATCTAAAATGATTTTTTCTTTTCCTATTTTTTGATTTTTGTAATTGGTTAAATTAAGGCTTTTCTTTTCTTTTTTTCATTTTTTGGATTCTTTTATAATTAAATTAAAATTTTCTTCTTTTTTTTTCTTTCAATTTTTCTCATCATTTTTTTGTGATTAATTTGATTCTTTTTTCATTTTTTTTGATTTTTTTTAATCTTTTGTTTTGTTTTTTAAGTGGCCTGGACAAATTTAGGTGTTCACAGTCTCAAATGCTTATTCTATATTTTGTAAATTTCATCATGTAATTTTTTATAACATAAAAAGCTGTTTAAACTTTTAAAAAAAATCCTTAAATATTGCATCCAAATATAAAATAATATCAACCTTTTAAAAAGAATTTTTAACAAAAAATATCATACGAAAAAAATCATTTTCTGAAAGCTCATCTAAACCATGGAGCGATGGAGTCATGGCATTTTTTGAGCATGCCAAAAAATATGCCACTGATAACACTACCTCCGACCAAGACTCACAATATGAATCTTATGAAACTAGACTCATGAAGACATTGAATCCTCCAAGGTTACTTAATGAGCCAAATAAGACCCATTTGGGTCGGTCATCTTTGAGAAAATGACCCTTTTATTCAGTTTGAGAAAAATAAATTTTCTTTGGTTCATTTTAAAAATTAATTAAGTATTCAACTACATTAACTAATAATTTACATATGGTTAACCAATAATTTATCTTCATTTTGATACTTGATACTGTTGTGAATGTTGAGTATTTCAAAAGAATGAAGTCCCACATTGCTTGAAACCAAGACTTTGTGGCCCAGTTTTTGGAAATAATTTTAGTTAATATTTGAATTTTGAACCTTACCAGAAAATCGGGATTTGGGGGAAGATTTTTTAATTACATAAATGTAGCAGTTTTTAGCAATCATTAGATTTAATTACTCCCTAATTTCAGTCCACGGTTTTGGTAAGTTGTAATTTGATTTTATTAGATTTATGACATTTATGTATTAGGTTAATGACATTTATGTATTAGGTTTTTTTTTCATGCTGATATATTATTCTCTTCTGCTGCCGCCTCCTCGTGTGTCGAAAAATCTCATCCTCTCTTCTCCTCCTCCTCTTCTCTCTACGGGTTACAGGGTTTTTGGCCTTGCTGTTGTTTGAAACCTCGGTTCAGCCAGGAAGAGTCTGCTGTATCCTGGGGGAATTTCGCACTTGTTGCCGAAATATTCCTTAAGGACAGTGCATAGCACGCCTCAGACTATCACGTGGTTTACTTTGTTCATTGTTTCAGGTAATTTTAATCAACAATCTTAAGGAATATGGCTCAACCTGAAACAAACGCAACCCCAGTCAATGGACCTGACGCCGCCAACACGCAAATTGCTCCACCTGTTGTTCCTTCCGTCACGTATGCCAAGCCGTTTCCCGATGTATCAAAGATCGAAATGTTCGGAGGACAGAACTTCAAACGTTGGCAAGAACGTGTCTTCTCAGTCCTCGACATGCATGGAGTGGCAGATGCTCTGACCGATCCAAAACCAGATTCCTCTGCTGGCACCAAAAAAATGGACGAATGGGCTTACGCCAATAAGGTTTGTAGACATACCATTCTTACTACGTTATCTAGCAGTACATTTGTTTGATGTCTACTGTTCGTACAAGGAAAGCAATAAAATATGGGAGTCCATGGTGCTTAAATACACTGCTGAGGATGCCGGGAGACAGAAATTCGTGATCTCAAACTTCTACAAATGGGAGATGACTGATGATAAGGATATAAAGACCCAAATCAACGAATATCACAAACTGCTCGAGAATCTCAAAGCTGAGAACATTACGCTCCAGGATGAGTTAGTTGCGGGTCTACTGATCAAGAAATTGCCAGATTCGTGGAAAGACTACAAGCAACAATTAAGACACAAGAACAAACAACTCTCCCTCTCAGATCTGATCACCCACATAATAATTGAAGACACAAATAGGAAAGAAATCAAGGTCGCAAGAGCAAAATCATTAGCTTCAAGAGCAAATATGGTACAAACCAACAAGAAAAGGTACGACCATAAACCAAACAACAAATCTGATTACAATAGACCTAATCATGTGCCTAAAGTTACTAATCCCACTTTCAAAATTAGTGAAAATTGTTATATGTGTGGTAAGCCAGGTCATAAGGCAGCTTTTTGCAGACATAGGAAGAAGGGAAATGATAATCCTCCGAAGCCAAAGGCAAACTTGGTTGAAGGAGATGACATAATTGCTGCAGTCGTTTCTCAAGCTTTACTCATGGCCAGTGTGAATGATTGGGTGGTAGACTCTGGGGCTACCAGGCATATTTGTGCTAATAAAAGTATGTTTACCTCCTACACTTCTGTGGGAGATGGAGAAGAATGTGTGTATCTTGGTGACTCCCGGACTACTGAAGTTATTGGGAAGGGAAAAATTCTTCTGAAACTCACATCTGGCAAGACATTAGCACTCAATGATGTGCTTCATGTACCTAGCATTAAGGCAAATTTAATTTCTGTGGCATTGCTAGGAAAGGTTGGGGTAAAGGTTTCCTTTGAATCTGACAAAATTGTAATGACAAAAAATAATGTATTGGTGGGAAAAGGCTATTGTAATCAGGGACTGTTTGTACTTAATGTTGCTCAAATTATGAATGAAAATGCATCTTCTTCTGCTTATTTGATTGACTCTATGGATATGTGGCATGCTAGATTAGGACATGTTAGCGCTTCTTATATTAAGAAAATGCAATATCTTGGATTGATTTCTAGTCTTAGTGATGCATGTTTAAATAAATGTGAAATATGTGCTGAAGCAAATTAACTAAAAAATCTTGTTCATCGATAGAAAGAGAAACTGAACTACTTGAATTAATTCACTCGGACCTAGGAGATTTGAAACAAACTGTGACTAGAGGTGGTAAAAAATATTATGTGACTTTTATTGATGATTTCTCTAGATTTACTAAGGTATTTTTGCTTAGAAATAAAGATGAGGCTTTTGACATGTTCTTATTATATAAAGCAGAAGTAGAAAATCAATTAAATAAGAAAATTAAAAGGGTTAGATCAGATAGAGGTGGAGAATATATTTTATTTAATGATTATTGTGAAAAAGAAAGAATAATCCATGAAATAACTCCTCCTTACTCACCCCAATCTAATGGAGTAGCTGAAAGGAAAAATAGGACTTTAAAAGAAATGATGAATGCCATGCTAGTTAGCTCCAATGCACCAGATAACCTTTGGGGTGAAGCCTTATTAACTGCCTGTCATTTACAAAATAGAATTCCCTATAAGAAAACAGGAAAGACACCCTATGAACTTTGGAAGGGTTATAAGCCAAATTTAAAATATTTGAAAGTGTGGGGGTGTTTAGCTAAAGTTATGTTACCTGAGCCTAAAAGAAAGAAAATAGGTTCTAAGACATCTGATTGCATGTTTATTGGGTATGCTAAACATAGTGCTGCATATAGATTCTTGGTTTTGAAAAGTGAAGTGCTTGATTGCAATACTATTATTGAGACAAAAAATGCTGAATTTTTTGAACATAATTTTCCTTTAAAATATGAAAATATTTCTAAAGCTTCAACACAAAATTCTTTAAATGATTCAAATGAGGAGTTGAGAAGGAGTAAAAGACAAAGAAAAGAAACTTCTTTTGGAAATGATTTTTATACATATCTTGTTGATAATGATCCTATTACAATTTCTGAGGCTTTTGCATCACCTGAAGCATCTTTTTGGAAAGAAGCTGTTAAATCAGAATTTGATTCAATTTCTAACTGTAATACTTGGGTTTTAGTAGACTTACCTCCTGGTGCGAAAGCAATAGGTTGCAAATGGATTTTCAAAAGAAAATATAACCCTGATGGATCAATTGAAAAATATAAGGCTAGATTGGTGGCAAAAGGCTTTTCTCAAAAACAAAATATAGATTATTTTGATACTTTCGCTCCTGTAACTAGAATTTCTTCTATTCGAATGTTGTTTGCTTTAGCATCTGCATATAAATTATTTATTCACCAAATGGATGTTAAAACGACTTTTTTGAATGGTGACTTAGAAGAAGAAATTTATATGTTTCAACCTGAAGGTTGTGTAGTTAGAGGGCAAGAAAATAAAGTATGTAAACTCCTCAAATCTTTGTATGGTCTAAAACAAGCACCTAAACAATGGCATGAAAAATTTGACCAAACTTTGATCAATGATGGTTTCTCTTCTGTTGAAGTTGATAAATGTGTGTATACAAAGTTGGTAAATGGTGAATGTGTGATTATTTGCTTGTATGTGGATGATATGCTTATATTTGGTACTAGCCTAGACGTAGTGCATGAAACAAAACGTTTTCTTGCATCTAAATTTGACATGAAAGACATGGGTGAAGCTAGTGTAATATTGGGTGTTAAAGTCATAAGGAAGTGTGATAGTATAATACTGTCACAAGAACATTATGTTGAGAAAATGTTAAAGAAATTTGGACATTTTGATGTCAAACCTGTAAGTACCCCTTATGACGCCAACACTCAATTAAAGAAAAATAAAGGTGATCCAGTTGCCCAGTCTGAGTATGCACAAATAATTGGTAGTCTGCTCCACCTAATGAATTTCGCCCGACCTGACATAGCATATGCTGTGTGCAGATTGAGTAGATATACACATAGTCCAAATAATGATCACCGGCGACTTTGGCTAGACTGATGAAATATTTGAGAGGTACCATGAATTATGGTATTTGGTATAGTGGATTACCCGCTGTATTTGAAGGATACAGTGATGCTAACTGGATTTCAGATTCAGATGAGATTAAATCCACTAGCGGATATGTGTTTACTATTGGTGGTGGTCTTTGTTACTTGGAAATCAAGTAAACAAACAATCATTGCAAAATCCACCATGGAGTCGAGTTCATAGCTCGGAGCAAGCCTGTAATGAGGTGAATGGTTGAAAAATTTCTTAGAGAATATTCCTTTGGGAATAAAACCAAATCCTTCTGTATCTGTTCATTGTGATAATAAAGCGGCAATAGCCATTGCAAGTAATAAAACCTTTAATGGTAAGAACAGACACATTAGGTTGAGATATGAGGTAATAAAGCATTTCGAGAGATGGAATTGTGTCCATTGATTATGTGAAGTCAGAACTAAACTTGGCCGATCCTCTGACTAAACCTTTGGGAAGAAATTTAATAAGTGCCACATCGAGGGGAATGGGACTTAAGTCAATTTGATATTAACAATGATAGTAACCCAACCTTATGAGTGGAGATCCCATGAAAAGGTTCATATGGGTAATAACAAGTCATTTGTTAATTATGCTAACACTACATTCGTCCCTTCCTATGGTGTGAGAAATATGAGAAATGTTGACTGCATTTAATGTGAGGATAAACTTAATGTTTTTAATGTATTTCATAGCCCTTATGGGTGGTGTATAAAGTGCAGTATACACTTGATGAAATCACCTATATGAGTGTGGAGTGGAGGCCGCTCCTGTGAGACGATGGCATAGTTTCTAGAGCACTCATGAACACCAAGCACGCGCATGGCCAAAAAGCGCAAAACGGCGTTAACAGCAAAAGTAAATGAGAGTGTGAATGTGATCAAATGAGATTCTAACTTATGTAAAAGGTGTTTTGGTTCATAGAAGTTTAACTTCACCAATAACATTATAAGTTAAAGTCTTATTTATCTAGATCTGGTTCATAGTCCAAAAGACACCAGATTCGATGCATTTACACACAATGTAACCCAGACTTGAGTTTTATTTATTTTAATAATGTTTAAATTCTTTTGAAATATGTGGGGGATTGTTGTGAATGTTGAGTATTTCAAAAGAATGAAGTCCCACATTGCTTGAAACTAAGACTTTGTGGCCCAGTTTTTGGAAATAATTTTAGTTAATATTTGAATTTTGAACCTTACCAGAAAATCGGGATTTGGTGGAAGATTTTTTAATTACATAAATGTAGCAGTTTTTGGCAATCATTAGATTTAATTACTTCCTAATTTCAGTCCACGGTTTTGGTAAGTTTTAATTTGATTTTATTAGATTTATGACATTTATGTATTAGGTTAATGATATTTATGTATTAGGTTTTTTTTTCATGCTGATATATTATTCTCTTCTGCTGCCGCCTCCTCGTGTGTCGAAAAATCTCATCCTCTCTTCTTCTCCTCCTCTTCTCTCTACGGGTTACAGGGTTTTTGGCCTTGCTGTTGTTTGAGACCTCGGTTCAGCCGGGAAGAGTCTGCTGTATCCTGGGGGAATTTCGCACTTGTTGCCGAAATATTCCTTAAGGACAGTGCATAGCACGCCTCAGATTATCACGTGGTTTACTTTGTTCATTGTTTCAGGTAATTTTAATCAACAGATACATGGTTAACCGTATATAAATTATTAATTAATGTAGTTGAATACTTTATTAATTTTCAAAATGAACCAAAGAGGAGTTATTTCCCCAAACTGAACAAAAGGGACATTTCCCCGTCATCTTTTTAGGTCAAGCCGAGCCAAAAATTTTTGATCCTATAAAAATATATCTTGGCCCAAAATGTTTTTTATTTATAATTTTTTTAAGATAAATAGGCTGATTTAATAGGCGTAGATATATTTTGACACATCTAGTTGTATGAATGACTTCAATATTTATATGTTAAAATGAAATGATAGATGAACATTGGATATCCATCCATTCTATGGTGATAAATGAATTAAAATTTTATTACTTTTTTTAATGTATTTTAAATGGATTAATAATTTATATTGGACTCATCCATTACAATCCAATCTAAAATCGATTCGATACATGTGTTTGCCACCCCTTATACTAAGTAAGCAATTGCATTTGTGCAACCAGAAGTTGCATAATAAACTTGGCCCCACTAATAACATATTTGGATTGAAATTTGAAATCTCACAAACCATAATTTGAGTAAAAGTTTATTTCTTGTTACATTTACTCAAACTATGATTTTGAGGTTCTAAATAGGGCTGGAAATGAGTCGAACTAAACCGAGTCAGGCCTAGCTCAAGCTTGACTCACGAAAAAATTGAGATCATTTTCTTGACTCGAGCTCGGCTCACTTTAAGCTCACGAACTATTCGAGCTCAATGAGTCAATATCGAGCATCATATTAATTAAGCTTGTACTAGTCAATAAGTTAGGCTCGAATTTGTAGGTCAACAAAATTTATATTTTTTACATATATTATTTAAAAATTAATTTAGTTAGACTAAAAATAAAATAAAATATCACTATACATTAAATTAAAGCATTATTATTACTATTATTATTTATAAAAAATGACTATATACATATATCGAGATGGCTTACAAGTTAATGAGTCGAACATATAAAAGCTCAAGTTTGGTTCATTTAACAAACGAGGCAAAATTATTAGCTTATTGAGTTGTTAACAAACTGAACTACGAACAAGATCACGAGCTTGATCAACTCATTACCAGCCTTAGTTCCAAACTTCAATCAAAACATATACTAAACCTATTTAGGAATGCTTCAAACCAATGTTGTAAAAGTTAGACCAGACAACAAACCAAAAAAGTTTTTGATTCACGTCCGAACCAGTTAAGCCAGCCAGTCGAACCATATGATGTCATAGAATATGCCAGAGCAAGAACGTGAAGGGAAAATGGCGAGGTAACGGTGACATATGAGAAGGAAGCCACAAATGGCGGAACGAACGATGAACGGTGGAAGAGGAGCAGAACAAGCTTCATTCCCGTGGAGGAACAAGCGGTGGAACAACAAACTGAACCATTGTTAGAGACTCAAACCTGCTTCCCTGTGGCGGAACGAACTTCAGCGGCGTTCAAGCTTCCCTGCTTCTTCAATGGAATATGAGCTTCCTTCAGAGTTCAAAGTTCAGTAGATGAGCATCGTTGGAACAAGCGGTGGTGGAAGACGAGCTTTAGTGGCAGATGTGCGGTGGAATGAATACAAGTTTCCCTGAGCATTCATCGAATGAGGCCTAGGGATTTCATCTGTGAAAAAAGAAATGAAACAAAAAATTAAAAGCTTCGTTTAAAAAACCTGGTCAGACGCGATTTTTGAATTATTTAACCCGTCCAACCACAAGTTTGGTTTTACTATTGAACAATAACCGGATTCAAGGTTGATTCACGGTTTGGGTGGTCAGACCTGACAATTTGGTTTGGTCTAAACAACATTGCTTCAAACTTCATATTTTATTTGTATGATCCGTACCTGTGGTTGACCCAGATCAGAAGGTTGGATCACCAGTTTAGCGATCTGACCTACGATTTAGCGGTTGATCCAAAAAAGCCAAAGAGAAAAACAATATTCTATATGAAAATGTACCTCATGTTTTAAATAAAGAGTTTAATTTCTATTCACTGTCAATGTAAAATTTTTTTACATTGTCATTCAATCATGTGTTGCCAAATCAGTAAAAGAGTTAACTATTACAACAACTACCTAGAAAGTCTAACTATTTTAATGATTTGGCAACACATGATTGGATGACAGTATAAAGAAACTTTACACTGACAGTGGATAGAAATTAAATCCTTAAATAAAATACAACTCAAATACAATATTTAAAAAAGTTTAATTTTGATCAATTATAAGTGTAAAGCTTCTTTACACTATCACCAAATCATATATTGCCAACTCATTAAAAGAGTTTGACTATTATAATAACTACCTCAAAAGTCTAATACTTTTAATGATGTGTTAGTACATGATTAGATGATAATGTAAAAAAATTTTATACTAACAGTGGATCAAAATTAAATCATAGTTAAAAAGTATATAATTTAATATCACATTCCAATATAATAGAATAGAAACACTTTTTACCAATTAACACTACAAACATGTTTTTAATTAACTAATAACACAAATAAAATTATTTTCCACATACTTTAAAACAAATAATAACATAAATATAATAATATGTACTAAAACATAAATTTCTTATCAAATAATTCTTTTAATGAGAACTGGGTTAGGTGGGTCAAATTGGGTCAAGCTGATCCTAAGCTTTGACCAAACTAATCGAGAAATCGGGTTACTAATTTTTCGGTTAGACTCTCAGGTTGATCGTGTCCATACAACTATGCTTCATACACGTATCATACTTGGTGAACGAATATTATTGACTCAAATTCATTCTATACTCATTCACAATAAATGCGCAATATTTTTTTTTTTGCATTCCTTTATTAAACGTGAGTATATATCGTCCCTGTGTTATGTATATAGCATTGATTTCAATAAAATATAGCAAACCCAATGTATGTATAGACGAATTGGTAAATTATTTTGTATGATAGAGAAAAACTCAATGTTATTTTTATGCATAATATTAATTAGACTTCGGTAAAATTCAATTTCTTTTTAAAAGTAATGAAACAAAAAAATATTAAAAAGGTTATATATATATATATATATATATATATAGGAAATGGATCAACTTACACCGGTGTAAGACTTGATCACTCTTACACTACTCAATAAATTTTTATTAAATGACTTTCTTACAAAATCCACCGTTAAGTTGAAAGTTTTTATCATGTACATCATTTGTGTCAATTTTTGAAAAAATTGAATATCAATAAGAATATAATCAAATAGTTCATATTTTTATATATTTCAATAATTTATATTACGTTAATTTTGATGTATATCAATGAGTTACAAAAAAATTTCGAATTAATGTAAAATTTTATAAGTATGATTTACATGCTAAAAACTTTCAATGTAACTGTACATTATATATATATATAAACAGAGGCAGATCTTCTTAGAGACAGGGAGAGCAACGACCCTCTAAAATTTTTGGAAACTTTATATTAGTACTTAAGAAAATAACATATTATTCTTTTAAATATGATTAAAATAGTATATGACCCTTCAAAAATTTAAGAAATTCTATATGAATACTTAAAAAAATTACATATTACTTCTCTAAATATGATTAAAATAATATATGGCCTCCCAAAATTTTAGCCCAAAATCTGCCATTATATATATATAAGTCCCTATATTATTTATCGGGGTTTTGAATTTTGTGATTATATTTTAAAAGTTTATAATTGAATATGTATATATAATTTTAATAATTTCTAATTAAATTTCTGTCGTTAAAGTACCATTATGAATTTTTAATAGTAGATTGAATTTTGAAACATAGTTAAATTTTTTTTGAAATTATAAAAACCCAAAAAATTTGAAATTGGGCTCATAATTTAAAAAATTTGTAATTAGGTTCCTTTTTCTTTGACTGGGTGTAATTAGGTCCCTTAATTAGCCTATTTTTAGAGAACAATTATAAATTTCTAACAATAAACTGAATTCAAGGATCCAAATAATGTTTTTTTGAAACTATAAAAATCAAATTACAAACTTTTAAAATATAAGAACTTATTTAAATATCTCTAAAAAGTCTAGGAGTCAACATATTAATTTAATTAACCTATTAATAACTACTAACTTGTGTAAGTGCACGGGCTTTATTGGATGCATCTGATCAAGCTTGCCACCAATATGAGGCTTGGCCTTTTGCCCTTTTCGTTTTATGATAAAGTTAAGAATTCTTAGGCTAATTCTTTCTCTTAAACTGCTCATCTCCTTCTATATAACGGAGGAGAGAAAATGTGATTCCAATTCACCTGCTATAACAATTGGGGCCCTTCGTTTGTTGGGCTGTTGATAAGTGAGAACACAGCATGCAGTTATTTCTTTTACAACAGTTTTCCAATAATACAAAAACTAAACATTTCTGTTTGTGTAGTGCTAAGTCAAAATTAAGTACCACAATTTTTAGCTAAGATTCAATAGTTGTTAGTAAATAAGACAAAGCGTTAAAAATCATTTATCCATCCAAAATTATTAAATATGTGCACTCCTTATCACAACATAATTGGCTAAATATGATATTTTCATTTCTATTTCTCCCACCACTTCTTGTCATTCGATACTATTATATGATGCCAAAATGAGAAGAAAAAAGTTGCTTGACCTTTCCTATAGGTACTGTATATTCAACTAATGGAAAAAAATAAGTCCCAACTGTCCGTAGGATCTGACACGGCACATTTACCACGTAAGGCATGACATTAATATTACAACTTTATAAACTTGAAAGAGACAAGTATAAATACCCTTGGTTAAATATTCATTTGAGATATTGACACTCATGGGTTGGATATTTAGCCATGATAATCGTTGACTTTTTTGAATAAAAATTAAGATATATTAATGACACAAATTGGGTGCATCTAACTTGTTCCTTTTACGTCTAAAAGGAAAGAGACCTCGTGTATTGGTCTTTAGAGTTTGGGTTGGTGGTTGTCAAAGTCACTTGGCCTTGGGGTTGACTTGAAGTCAATTCATGTTCTATTTTTTTGTTTTTTGTTTTATTTGATACTCCTTTCGTGGTGGTTTTACCATTTGATTTTTATCTCAAAATTTTAGTTATTTTAAAAATTCAATGAATAATGAAGCATTTTTTTCTTACTATATTCTTAGATTAATTAAAAGTATACATTAACTATATTTTATGTTTACTAGATAATTATAATAAAATTTGTATTAAAAAGTGATATTTTCATTAAAGTGACACCAACCATAAAAAAAGTACTAATAGATGCATGACTAAAAGTACATCAACTTATAAAAAGGGGTGCATATGTAATGTATAAATTGTCAATCAAGTGGCACTAAGTCTGAAGCATGAATTCTCATGTGGAGCATGAATTGCAGAAAAAATTTAATGTTGAAGCAACCCAATTGTGTAACCTACAAAAATTTTGATGGAAAATATTTTTTGTGGCAAAACACAAATGTAGAGTCAAGGAATTATTTTTTTTTAGATCTTAGAAAGGCCCTAAAGTTGGTTATGATATTAATACTCCAAATTTAAGGATATGGAAAAAAATTTAATATAACATGAAAAGGCTCTAAGAACATAAAAATGTTTGGATGTGTTATTTTGCAGTAGTTGATATTAATAGATATTATGAAAATTTAAAAAATAATTAATAAAAAAAAGTAATAATTAAGGGTATTTTAATATAAATTTATTTCAATTATTTATTTTTTAATTTATGTACTAAAATCTTAAACAACTAAAGTTTTAAGACAAAGGGAGTACCTGATTTCATTGGGATCAGTGAAAATCCCACCATTAAAGCAAAGTTTAGGAAATCCTGTAAGAGGACCCAGAATGGAAGGATAGAAACAGGAAGTGCATTTATCGAACCCTTGCTCTCCATACCCCTACCACCGAGCCAAAGGCTAGCAGACTCATGCTCGATTTTCTACCTCATTGAAAAACAATAATCGTTAGAAAATAAGACAAAGTGCTCATTCATGATCCATCCACAATTATTAAACATGTGAACTCATTATCACAACCTAATTCTGACATTTTCATTTCTATTTCTCCCTCTACTTCTTGTCATTCATTTGACACTAATATATGAAGCCAAAATAAGAAGAAAATAGTTGCCTGACTTTTCCTATGGGTACTGTATATTCAACTAATTAATGGACTTTATAAGTCCCAACAGTCAGTAGGTTCTGATACGACACTAAAGAGTGTGGCATGCATTTACCACGCAAGACAACATAATATTACAACTTTATAAACTTGAAAGAGACAAGTATAAATACCCTTAGTTATATATTCATATGTGATCTTGACACTCAAGGGTTGGCTATTTAGCCATGATAATCATTGACTATTTTGAACAAATTATTAAGATATATATAATGACACAAACTAGGTGCATCTATCTACGCCTAAAAAGAAGGAGACCTCATGCATTCGTCTTTAGAGTTTGGGTTGGTGGTTGTCAAAGTCACGGCCATTGGGTTGACTTCAAGTCAACTCATGCTCTTTTTTCTACCTCATTGAACTTTCCATGTTTAATTAATTCTAGTTCTTCTAGGTGTATAATATATATATATATATATATATATATATATATATAGTAAATACTTAAGTCATATGATGATATATAAGACATTAGTTTAGTCATTTAATTATTTTTGACATTAAATTAATTTTTTTAGTTTCTTTTTTAAGGACTAATTTAATGTTAAAAATACTTTTGAGTAGAAGTGTTTAAATGGGCCGAGCCCATGTGCAGGCCTGAATAGTCGGATAAAAAGCATAGACTGAGCTAGGGCTGTTCATGGGTTGGGTTGGTTCGAGTTTTGGGAAAAAGAAATCCAAACCAATCAACTTTGATCGGGTTGATTTGGTTTGGTTTTTGAAAATTTATTCTAGCAATCCGAACCAAACCAACCAGATTAAGGTTGGGTTGGTTTGGTTCGGGTTATCCGATCATTTTTTTCACATAGAAAAATTACAAATCTACTATTGTTAAATACTTTAAACTCAATTAGACAATTACATATGAATCTTAAGCATACAAGTCTTTCAATATAGTACAAGTATTAAGATAAAAGTAAAATCAAGTTTGGGAATAAATATTTCAACGTTTCAAAATATCATAAGCTTCATTTGTAATATAAATGTATGACATTAAATATATTCTGCTTCACAAAGAAGGTTACATATATATATATATATATATATGTAAATAATTAAATGATTGAGGCTTGAAAATGAAAATTAAAGATATATCATTGTATCTTAGGGTTTTAAATGAATGAAAAGCTAAATTACAAGAAAATAATATCAAAATTTTTATTACTCTTTGGGTCATTTCATCGGGTCATCGGGTTATAAAATACAAAATCTGTGAACCGAACTAATCATGATCGGTTTTGACCGAATTGGAACCAATTAGACCCGATGACCCGAACCGAACAGATTTTTTTTAATTGGATTGGGTTGGTTTGTCGGGTTGATCGGGTCAACCCGAACCAATAACACCCCTAGACTGAGCTGAGGAAAACATAGCCCAAACCAACTATGGGCCGGCCCATCCCAACCCGAAAATAGGCTGGCTCGATGCAAGACGGTTTGCTGCCCTGACTATGTGAAATGTTATATTTTTGTTATATATTTAATTTTGTTATTTTTTATAAATATCTTTACTTGGCTAGTTTTATTTGGATAAAAAAAATAAAGAATCAAATTGAATGAATACATTTAAGCCTTTCTTTTTTCTCCACTTAAAATATAATGTTAATTTGTGCTAGTTCCTTGAATTGATTAATTTATGGTTCAAGCAATACTTCATAGATATATCCTAACTCATTTATGTAAAAAACAATGTAATAAATCTTTACTGTTTATGTTGATGACACTTAATATAATATGTTATACTTGTATCTAATTTGCGTACATGATTTTTGTGTTTTGATTGATGTAGAAGTTTAATTTATTAATAACTTATTATTATAGATAAGAAAAAAAATAAAGAAAGACAAAAAAAAATTCAGCCAATGGGTCGGCCCAGCCCATGAGCCCAGCCCGTAACCCACATGGGCTGAGCTGGGTATTTGTTAGCCCGCACCCATTGTGAACCCGCCTGACCCAAAATAAGCTTGGTCCGATGTGAGCTAGCTCAAATTTACACCTCTACTTTTTAGGACTAATTTAATGTAAAAAATGACAATAGAAGATTATTTTAATATAACAAATAATGAAATAACTAAATTGATTTGCTGTGTATTTTTAAAAGGCTAATTTGAATATATATATCTCAATAGAGTGGGAATCTTAATTTAACTTCCAAGTTAGGGAATAGTTAACAGAAGTTATTCTTCTTCAACACTGTTCTATTCGAGCTTGTGAGGGACTCAGGTTCACGTTAGAATCCAAACAAATATTAGGCCGGGGCTTAGCAATGCCGATTATAGAGTACAAAGTACAAAAAACAAATTAGATTGTAAGGGTTGAAATAATTCATTTGAAAGGGTTAAATTTGATTTCTATTGTCAACAATATTTTTTAATAAGTGATATATAAATATCATTATAAATTCTCTCTAAAACTTATGCAGGTCCTATATCTTCTAATAGTACATTTCTCATTGAATTTGCAAAAAGTAACTTCACAAGTGTCATGTTTTCATTCATTTGGCCTACAATGATTCAGGTCAACATAATTTTATCTATTCTTCTTTTTTATGGAAATTGTTATAATATGTTTGATATTTAAAGTATATTTTTAATTATTTATTAATAATTAATTTTATAATAAATATTTAAAAATTTATTAAATATAAATAATAATTAATAAATACTTAATAACTTATTTTAAATATTAATACTTAAAAAAATAATAAAATAAGAGTTTAATTTTAATTTACTAGCAATATAAACTTTTTTTACATTATATTATCATTTAATCATATATTATCACATTATTAAAAAATTTTATTATCATAATAATAATTTAAAAAATAGAAATTTTTAATAACATATTAAAATATTATTAAATAACAGTATTAAAATCCTTTATAACAACAATAAATTAAAATAAAATCCTCCCTATTTCAGTTGTGGTTTTCTTTTCATGTCACTATTTTATACTTCATTTACTAAAACCAAAATATACACGTACGAATTTCTGAGAAGATATCCCTTCATATTAGTCCACTAACTCCTTTTTATTCCCCATTTCCTCTTCGGCCCTCACTTCTAAATTCGTTCTTCTATCCAAAGTCATTATCTTACTTTTATAATATTTTGGTACTTATATATATTTTTTTATAAAGTAAATTATTAAATTTTTATTAGTTAATATTTACATTTAATAAAATTTTAAATATTAATTATAAAATTAATAATTAATAAATAATTGACAACTCACTGTATACCGAACTCATGCTATAACAACTCTCATATACATCTTTTTTTCAAAATTTGTAAGTCATTAATTGATATTTTGGAGATTCTTACATTAGATAATGATATAATCTAAATAGTAGTTATAAGTGCGAGATAACCCTCACTGCATGAGTTAATTTTTAGGATTAAGTTAGACCAAAACCCAACCATTTCCATGGCTCTACAAATTCAAATGGTTCTTCTTTATATATATATATATATATATATATATATATATATATATTGATTGGTTTTTTTGTTCTGTTAGCTCTCCAAAATTTCCTCTCTTAATCTTGTGTTCTCTACTTCCGAACTTCTAGATTCTGAATTCCAAAATCTTTCAAATGATTTCTAACTTTGATTCATTTGAGAGGATTACCTAGAGAAAGAAACTTTGAGGATCAAAGTTCAGTTCTGCGATTATGGTTTTTACCTTCTTTCAACAACCCTAACGTGCTAAACTCTAAAAAAATGGTTGTTGTTGTGGTTTTATTTTATTTTATTTATTTATTTATTTTTTGCTTATGATATTGAAGGACGACTCAAAAGTGAAATTACCCAAGTTCTTGCTTTAGGTCCTATTATTTCATAGGCCTCATATTTTTATAATAATATATTAATTAAATTTATTAAAAATTAAAAATAAAATAATTAATAAGATATTTACATATTTTTTCTTTCTTAATTAAGTATTTAATAAATTTTTATTTTTTCTCACTTTTCACATTCTTATTAATTCTTAACCATTTATCTTATTTCTAAAATTATATTAAAAATATACTAAATTAAAAATAATTAATAAAAGATTTACATATTCTCTTACTTATTAAGTGCCTAACAATCGACCAAAAAAAAGCGCCTAACAATTTTTTATTTTTTCTCACTTTTTAAAAATACTATTTGGAGTGAAATAGAAAGACTAAGACACTAAATTGTATTTGAGCTATGTTATAAATTGAATTCTTGTACATGCTTATTTTCTTCAATTATGATTAAAATTCGATAACATTTAATTATGATCAATGATATCAGAACCGGACTGGATCGGCCGGTCAGACTGGTCGGACCGTGAACCGGCCTCATTTTTAGTTATGATTCAATACCAGAATCGGATTCATGGTTGGACTGGATTGAACCAGTCAAAATCGGACAAAATCGGTCAGATCGATCAGATCGGGAACCGATCATACCTTTTTTTTTTAATTTTTTTTATTTTCCCAATTACTTGAATACTCAACTAAGAGTGATATGAAACTTGAGAATTGAGACCCTAAAACTTTATTATACATTTTATTGTTGATAATATGTGTTATGAGTTATGTATATATTTATTTATTTATTTAATACATAATTATGACATCACCTGGTTCGACCAAACGGTTAAATCAGTTGAACCAGTTGAACCTGAACTGGAAATTTTTCTAGTTCACTATCCGGTCCGGCTATAACAACATTGATTATGATATCTCATTTAACTATATTTGTTTTTTTTTTCCGGTGCAAGCTTCTCAGTTTTTGTTACCTTTAATTAATTTCCTTTGAATAACAATGGTTTGACATCTTCAAACTATAAAGCTAAAAGCAATTACTAAAGATGGATGACCCAAATAAATTAAAATATTTTATATCTCTAATAATATTATTAATATAAAAAATTGAATAAGAAATAGATGCTTCGAAATAAAAAAAAGAAAGAAAAAAAGAATAAAAATATAAATTGTAACTATGATAGATTTACTTAGATAAATATATTTTGTATGCAAATATCATAACTCTACTTAGCAAACACATGTTCATAGTTGTTGCAATAACAAAAACAAACCGAAATATGCAAAAAGAAAATAGCCAAGTGTGAGTTTACTGTTTTCTACTAATAAAGGTTTTCAAACCACTTTATACGTTCACTAATTACGTCGGGAACACAGACTAGTATCATACATAGAAAGTCTTTGATGGAAAATTACAACCAATGTATTACTTTTTGGAATCATCACGCAAAACAATAATACTTGACTAAAAATTTTACTTTTGACTAAAATTTTTCTGATAAGCCTAGAGTCACAAACTAGTAGGTGCATTCTTTATTTAAACCCAAATCCATTATGTAACAAAATATATGAAGATGAAAATGAAGAGTATCTGTGTTTTTTTGTTGATTTTAGTTTCACTGGAAGAGATATGCTGTCAAGGGTGTTGGAAGCATGAGAGAGAAGCTCTTCTGGGTCTCAATGCCCGTTTAGGCAACCCTTTAACTTGGAAAGACGGCACTGATTGTTGCCTATGGGAACGAGTTGAGTGCAACACCACCACAGGGCGAGTGATGAAACTCGATCTTTCTGACGTGATGGGCTTTGGATATTGGTATCTAGATTACTCAGATTTTCTAGTGTTTGAATATCTGAAGAGTCTCGACTTGACATTCAATTACATAGCTGGTTGTGTTGAAAATAAAGGTGATTATTCTCGTACAAGTTCTACCAAAATGAAAAAGAATCTATCATGACATATCTATATTAATTTCACTTTATTTATATACCTTGAAGGGTTAGATAATCTGGAGTTGGGGTTAAGTACTCTGGAAGTTCTTGACTTGAGTTTTAATTCATTGAATAACATGGCTGGCATTCTACCATGTTTGGATGGGCTTTCATCTCTTAAGTCTCTATACTTAAGTTCTAACAGGTTGAATGCAACTTCATTCCATGGTGAGCCTAGATATGAGCTTTCTTTTCTAGTGATCTTATAATGGTTAAAGCCTTTGTTTTTTTCTTCATAATTTTTCATACTGTTTTTTATATTTCTTTGTTTCTTCCACAACCTTGCACTGATACATATATATCTCAGCTTTTGAAACATTGTCATCAAAGTTGCTTAACCTAGAGGTCCTTGACGTAAGTGCTAACCATTTGACTAACGACATCCTGCCATCTCTGGGGGGATTTAAATCTTTGAGCAAACTGCATTTGTCTAAAACTGGATTGGATTCAGACCTTCATGTTCAAGGTAGGCTAACTGAGTCTATTTTATTAATGTTAGTATACTTTCCTCTTTCTAAATATAACACTTGTCCCTTGCAGGTTTATCCTCGATGTTGATAAATCTTAAGGTTCTTGACATGGGGGATAACAACTTCAGTGAAAGTGATATAGCATATTCTCTTATTGGGCTTTCATCCCTCAAGTCTTTAAATTTAAGACAAAGCCAATTGAACCCGAGATCAATTCAAAGTATTGCCACACTTCGCATGTAACATATTTTCATCATTGCTTATTCGTTGGGAAATATATTTAACTATAATTAGTGTATATATTGGTAGGTATATCAAAACTGAGATCTTTGAAGAACCTTGACTTATCTGGGAACTACTTGAACAACAATATCCTATGGTCTCTAGGTTGGTTTTCATCTTCTGTTAATTTATTAAAGTTAGATTCAATATGACTATGAGAATATATTCTTCCTTCTCAGCACTACTTATAAAGTTATAATTGAATGCATTAAACAGACAATGAAAGATTTGCATGGCCAACCAGTCTACAACACCTTGGACTGTCTAGAAACAAATTTGGTAACGATTTTCTTTCATCTCTAAGTGGGGTTCAACATCTCCGAACTCTTGATTTAAGCCTCAATCAATTGGAAGGATCACTGGATATTAGTGGTCAGTACTGCTATGGATTATTTGTTGCCTGTCAACCATTTGTATGTTGTCTTTAGAGAGTTCTATTGAATGAAAGTATAATTAATCACTCTGTTTATCTCAAGCAGGATTATTGACTCTAAGCAACTTGGAGATTCTCGATCTAAGTTCTAATAATATCAACAATTTTGTTGTCCATCAAGGTATTTATGCAATTGATATTTTGTCTTATAATCAAGTTTCCCAATCATAGTATGATGCATCAATAAAGTTCACTTTATGTACAAAGCTATGACAACTTAATGTCATAATTGATCAGCTGTTTTGTTAAAGTTACAATTGTTTCGCGATGGACACGACCCATGTTAGATAACTTCATGTTACTAGCCTGCTCAGTCCCAATAATTAGCGGAAAGTTCATGCATCTTCATTTGCCACAAGATTTTTACTTATCTCAATATGTAACAAAGGTTGAGACAAGAATACTCTGTCATCTTCTGCATAATTAAAAGTTTCAAGTTGGAGTTTCAATTTAACCATCCTTATTTCTTTCAGGCTTAAAAAGTCTAAGCAGATTGAAAGTCCTTGATTTAGACAGAAATAAGATAGATGGAAACATGTTGCAGAAGTCATTACAAGCATTCTCATCTGTTAGGGTGCTTTATCTGAGTGGCAATGAATTTAAAGGAACAGTTGTTGCTGGAGGTAATACTATTTCTTAATTTGCTATTTGTAAGTTCATTCCCATTTGTTAAAGTAAGTTTCATTTTATGTTCTTTGTAGATTTGAGTGATTTGAGTGACCTAGAATACTTGGCCTTGGACTACAGTTCTAATCTAGTAAATGAGTTTTTCAAAAGCATTGGAACATTGACTTCTCTGAAAGTTTTGTCTCTATCGAGTTGTGGGATCAACAACACCCTCCCTGCTGCAGGTAAAATGTATTTATCATTTCCATTACCAGATTACTTTGTATAATATACATCACGGATTTCATTTACCCAATGTTAACTTTTTCATTTTATTTCAATGTATTTATATCCTTTTCATTATTTCCTCCCTTCTAAGGTAGTATTTTTGTCAAAACTTCATTTTTCAGATTGGTCTAACCTTAAGAAGCTGGAGCAGTTAGATCTAAGTTATAATGAATTTGAGGGATCACTTCCCTCATCCTTTGGTAACATGACATCTCTTCGGACGTTGAAACTTTCATACAATCACTTCACTGGAAATTTTGGTTCTAACCTTGCAAGCCTTACGTCACTTGAATATCTTGGTTTTATTGAAAACAGTTTTCTAGTCCCTATTTCCTTCACACCATTTGCCAATCTTTCAAACCTCAAGTTCATCTATGGTGATGGAAATAAAGTCATACTCGACTCACACCCTGCTGTGCAAACATGGGTTCCCAAATTTCAATTACAAGTGCTTAGTTTGCCTTCAACAACTGAGACCAATTCTATTCCCATTCCCAACTTTCTTCTTTACCAATACAATTTGACTAGCCTAGATTTAACCAGCTGCAAATTGGAAGGAGAGTTTCCAAAATGGTTGTTGCAAAACAACACAAAATTGAAAGACCTTGTTCTTAGAAATTGCTCCATCAAGGGTACTTTCCAGCTGCCATCACATCCCCTTCTCAGCATGTGGAGAATTGATGTATCTGACAATGCCATAACAGGTCAAATCTCAAGCAACAATATCAGTTCAATCTTTCCAAACTTGCAATTTTTGAACATGTCTATAAATGCAATCCATGGTTCACTTCCTGATGAGTTTGGCCAAATGAACTCATTGGATACATTGGATCTCTCAGGCAATCATTTGTCTGGAGAAATACCAAAGAACATCTCCGGGGTTAGATCTCAGCTCAGATTCTTGAAAGTTTCAGACAATAAGTTAGATGGACCAGTGTTTCCTACTTTGTCAACTCCAAATCACTTGGAGCAGTTGTATTTGGATGGTAATAACCTTTTTGGTAGCATTCCGAGTAACATTTCTAGCTCAACCTTGTTGGCACTGGATATAAGCAATAATGATTTTGTGGGAAAGCTTCCAAGCGGGGTAGGAAATTTGTCAAAATTGGTGGCACTTTGTATGTCCAATAATCATCTTGAAGGATCTATTCCAACAAAATTTGTGGAATTTGAATCTCTAGTATATTTAGATATCTCTCAAAATAATTTGATTGGCTCTGTTCCATCTTTTGTCAATTCTTCCATTAGATTTATCCATCTGAGCAACAATAGATTAAGTGGCTTGTCAAAAAGAATGTTCAGTGAAAGCTCTTCCTTAGTGGTACTAGACCTTAGAAACAATGAAATGAACACCAGCATTCATGATATGATACAAGACCTTACTTATACAGGGTTGTACATTCTCCTTTTGAAAGGAAATTACATTACGGGACAGATACCAAAGCAGTTATGTCAACTGATAGATTTAACAATCCTAGATCTTTCATATAACAACTTTTTTGGTCCAATACCCAGTTGCTTGAGCAAAATACCATTTGAGAATGAGAACACTAAAAAATTGCAGTTGATATTTGGTGGCTACCATGATAGAGGTTTATATGCATTACATTGGGTGCAAGAGAAAACATACTTCACTACAAAGAAAAGATCCTACGCTTATACAGGGGGTATCCTTGATGATATGACTGGAATTGACTTATCCTACAATAAATTAACTGGAAATATCCCTTCTGAGCTTGGAAACTTGAAAAATATTCAAGCATTGAACTTGTCCCACAACTACCTAACAGGGAAAATCCCAGACACATTCTCCAATTTGGCACAGATAGAGAGTTTGGATCTTTCTTTTAACAAGTTAAGTGGCAATATCCCTACTCAACTGAGTGAGTTAACCTTCCTTGGTGTATTCAGTGTGGCACACAACAACTTATCAGGTGCAATACCTGACAAAGGCCAATTTTTAACCTTTGATGAAAGCAGCTATAAGGGAAATCCTTTCCTTTGTGGACCTTTATTGCCAAAAAATTGCACTGTTTATGGACAACCACCTGCTCTTTTACCAAATGGCTCATACACTGATGGGGACTATGGCAGTTTGATAGACATGTATGTTTTCTATGTGAGCTTCGCTGTGTCATACACATCAGCAATATTGGTAATTGCAGCGACTCTATACATAAATCCTCATTGGAGGCGAGCTTGGTTTTACTATATAGAATTGGTCATCACCAATTGCTACTACTTCATGGAGGACATTTTGCGCAAGTTTTCAAATAGTGGAAATATGTAGCTATTGCTATGCATATCTAGAAATCACTTTTGTTTGGGCAACTGTGCTTGACTAAATAAGTTTTATATATGTTGTGTCATATTGATATGGATAATCAAACTTTTCAGATCCAATAAATGTAATTCCTTTGTTGATTACAGATTATTATTATTATTATTATTATTTGGTATACTTGAAATCAACATAATCTTAAAAAAAAAAAAAAAAACTCCATCGAGAAGCAAGTCTTTTCATCAATTGTTCACATGTAGATTTTGTATAAGAATTAATATTTAACAAAAAACAAAACAAATATTTTTGTGTGTTTGTAAGTCATCTAACTACAATTTTGATCAACCCGCCTTTAATACATAAGGAGGATTACAATATACAACCCTGTTAATCTCAGGATTGGAGAGGGGGTGTTTTCTTATAAATGCTGTGTCCCTGCTATTAAAATAGGTTGTTGCAAAATAAAGAAAAGTGGCTCTTTTGTTTTGAGTTTTACAGGTGGTAGTGCAATATCCATACAATACTGATAAAGAAAGAGAAGGTAGGAACCAAACACAAGGGTGGTAGGAATTGGGGAAAGAGGAACTGACATCAACGACCAAGTCTAATTGCTAAAAGCAGTGAAACCACAGAAAGAATAAATGTTAATATCACCTTAGAATTGTGTAGTTGCTTTACTGAACGTGTATCATCAAAGCAAAGAAAAAGAAATTGGTTGACCGATGATAGAGTTGTAAACAGTGCCACATGAAGCAATTTTGTGAAGAGTGCAAACTTCAAAATACAACATAATCATTTTAACTACTTCTAGATTTCCCTTTTGTACTTACTAGAAAATATCTAGACAGGGAAGGGAAAAAATCATCAGACAATCCAAAAGGAGACTGGAACTTAATTCTCAACACTTCCAAAATCTCTGCTGAAGCCATTGCCCATCAGCTTGAGAAGCAAGCTGAAAATACATTATTATGAACTAATTCAATAATTTTTACATCCACAAAAATGTATAGTTTTCAAGACTCTTCTTCCCTTAGGTTACGAATCCTTGCCCTCTGTGCAAGGAACTGCTCTTCCTGAGCCCGTTTTGCAGCAAGGGCTTCCTCATCAAGTATTTGGATCGGAAACCATTCTGGCAATCTTAACCAACTTCCATTCTTCTGTGAATTCTCATTATCCTGATATATTGTTTTAGTATGATCTCTCAAAACATGTTTCAATTTAAGAATAGCAAAATCTGCAGTTGTCCCCATGACAGCAAAGGCGACAGAGTATCGGGCTGCACCAAGTTGACCACCTAAAATTCCAGAAATGATAAACAACTTTTTAGTGCTTGTAACCATTTTAGCTTATCAAACACCAAATTTAAGCAACGATTATATTTACATGGATTTCACCACCAAGCAATGCATTTTTCTAAATTTAAATATAATCTGGAAGAACTTTACCTTAAGCCAGACATTGAAAAGTAGATGGTAATCTAAGACAGTGAGTAATATTGTACTTGAAATAGCCATGGGGCATTCTCTTCTTCCTTGTAAGTTATAGAAAAATTTACAGCTCAGCCAATTTCTATTTTCATGAGCAGCCCGTGACTTCCCCAATGAAACATCTTTTAAACTAGGTACTAATGCCAAACTTTATATGCATTGTTGTTCACCAAAAAAAAAAAATGGCAAACTATATGACAATGTTGGAATCATTAGAAATAGTTGAAGAAACAAAGAAAAAAAAAAGAGCATCAAACTTTAAAAAAAAACTTGGCAATAAAATTAAACATGAAAAAATTATAGATCCTATTGCAAAAGGTTATTTCAGTCTAAATTGCTTCATATGAGCTATCACATGGTCCAGGATGTAGGATATATGAAACAATTAAGATGCAGCACGCAGCTCATCCAAATGATAAGTAAGATGCTAGAGTAAATTTCTCTTTAACATATCTGATAAAAGAAACTTTCGAGAGCAGACAGGTAAATGTTCAGCATGGTTTATGACAGACAAAAATCACAAGCATGCAGCAAGAGAGGGAAAGGGAGAACAGCAGAACCGAACCTTGCAGACGCCCTAGAAGAGCGCCAGTTCCAAATCCCGCTATTGCAGAGTTCCATAGATCATCAGGTCCTGTTTTTCTAGTTGCAGTCACAAATTCACGTGCCCCTGACAAGTTAGACAAACTATTCCAGTTCAATACTTCAATCCAACATATTGACTTGATTTCTTCATTTGTGTCTGCTCCATCAGCACGTTCATAAAAGACATTATGGTATTTGACAGAAAAATGTGATCTAAAACAGATAAATTCATGGTTTTAACTGCAATAAAAAAAATCATGGTTTTAACATTTTATTTGGACTGATATTCCTTTACAAACAAGCGTTGAATTTGAACCCTTGGAATTGACAAATAAAGTCCAAAGACAAAATGGAATACTCTAAAATCAAGAGAGGGTAGTACCCTCTTTAGCATTAAAATTAGTGGAACCCCAGCTCCTGGAAAGAACTTAAAAGGAGGCAGCAAATATACAAATGAAGGAGCCCCAATCTTCTGTTAACACTTCTTGTCACTTCTCAAGCAAGCAAATAGAGATTAACCATTCCCCTCAAATACCAAAAAGCTATAATCGGGGGAAAAGAAGGTAAGCAATTGCAAAAATATATAGAATTCAAAATTTAAACACACGAATATCATGTTTGTTCTTCATGTCACTCAATGTTAATTGCCCACAATCTCACCCTTGCCCCTTTGCCCAAAATCATTATTTGTTGCACATTAATTACAGTTTCTCTGCCTTCTGTGGCAGTTTTGCATGAGTAGGAGAAATTAGTTTTGAATTTCTCAAGGTATTTGAAATGGAGAATCTCTGCCAGAAATCTGAAGAATGTAATAAAGTTCACTAACAGCAAATTCCTTTTTGTTGCTCACTTCTCTCATTCCCAGAATAACTAAAGAACATTAGCCTGATACTTCGGAAGGCATGCTGCTTCTGATTCATAAAATGTTACTTCCGTTCACTTCCTTCAGTCCTACATAGACAAAGTTTCAATTCTACCTATCTATTTTATCAAAGATACAAAATGTTCCACAAGGCTAATGGTGAATTTATATAGATGAGGTAACAAGAAACAATGGATTGCAAGGCTACAAGGGTCACTCTCCATGCTACAATGCTTTCAACTAAAGCCAAGTCATCAGGGACACGATTTTATGGGCAAAATCCTTTACAAGGGTACTGGTGAGTACAAGTTCTTTTAAATGGGTTCTTTGCTGATATTGGTGGCACCCTATGAGACAATGTAACATCGTTTCATAGGTAGAACTTACAAATAGAGCTACTCAAACACACTAAAGTTTCAGTAACATAGAAAATCCCCTCCGGAACAATGATGCAATGCTTTCCTTTTCATAGATATATAAAAGAGTAGCAATACACTCACTGTCACCGTATTCAAAATACACCACATTAATGTATGCAAACAACATCATCAAATACAGTATAGCACAACATATTTTCAGAATTGTAATATCTAAGGATCAAACAAAATAAAATCCAACAATTACCGCAATAGCAACCAGTGACGATGGCAAAATTAGCAGCATAACTGGCAGAAACATTTGCAAGACCAAGACTTTTTCGATGCTTGGAGATTAACCCAATTCCAGCACCAGCAACCCCTGCTCCCAAAGAATCACAACGGTCATAAATACAAACAAACCAGTACCAAGTTACCAACACTCTCTAACCCTCTCTTTGTTCCCATTAAACCTCAAACCCAAAATAAAAAAAATAAAAATATATATATAAAATCCTTAAACTGCATCCCAGAATTGGAACCAATGGAAACTACCCATAATATAAAAAATTGAGTAAATATTCATCATGGGCAAGAGACCCCAATACAATATTTAGCATAGTTTTCTAAGGAAACTAAGTTTATATGGAAATAAAAGACCCCAATACAATACTAAGCTTAGTTTTCTGAGGAAACAAAGTTTATGGGAATAAAAGAACCAACACAACCAATGGAGAGAGATACCTGCAAGGAGGGATGGGATAAAGATACGATTTTTCCAGCCATGAGAGGCTGAGGCTGAAGAAGGAGAAGAGGGAACTCCTCCATCTGGGGCTTCTTGATCCTCAGCACTCATTTATTGTTTTCTTATATTATATACTCTACAATTGAATCTACACTTTACACTCTTATGGTTGTGAAGTATGGTTTTCTTTCTTTGATCAATTTATGGTACACTTGTTTGGGTGAAAACCTGAAAGCAGAGAAGATGCAGAGGTAAGAAGAGGTGACTGAAACAGTGAAACCTGAAACCAGAGAAGGAAAGGGTGCTGCTTGGTGCTGCGGTTGGGGGATTGAGTTCGCCAATTGGGCTAACTTGTCTGTGTTTAACCCTTTAGCCCAGATGATGATGGCTAGCCTAAACTGGGCCACATCATGTTTTTATTTATTTATTATTATTTGTATGAGCATGTTTTTTTTTATGTCAGTTTTTGTATCACCAGAAGATCTTTAGGGTGTACCTCACATATTGAGTGAAAATTTTAAAAATAATATTAATATAAAAAGTTACATGAAAAACTCATCTTTAAATTTTTTAGTAGAGTGATACCAAACTTAGTAGTACTTTTGGAGGATCTAATAATCAAACATACTGATTTTTCTTAATTGTCCTTTCTATAGGAGGAATTTTTTTAAAAAAGTTGTCAAAAAAAATTTAGGAAGTTTACGGTAAGACGAAACAAGTGAAAGAAGAAAGTAATAAAAATAAAAATGGAAGAAAATAAGAAAATAAAAAGAGAAAATTGAATAACTTAGGGACCTATATTTTTTATTATTTTATTTTGTTAAGTAAAGAAAGTAAATTTTTTGTTTTGGAATTTCATGGAAAAAAATAGTAAAATTAAGCAACTACTTTACATGAAATTTCATATATAAGCTCTATACTATCTATAAAAAAAATTGTGTAATACATTTTAAATTTATATTACATAATATATTTATTCTAACTTTTTTATCATGTGATATATTATTTTTGCAAGAAATTTTCAGTGTGCCTTTACTTGGAAAATTACTAAATCACATGGTTAATTTTTTGTTACTACAATATGCGAGTATGGAGATTTGTACATATGACCTCTTCATTACTAGTCACATGGTTAATTTGTTAGTAATATGTGCTCTCCCTAATATTTATTGTGATCTATGTACTATTATACTATTTCTTCTATGTCAAATATGCGTTAATGAGACATGTTTAAGTAGCATTATTGTAGAATTACAGACTAGAATGACAAAATACACTCTTTATGATCATTATTGGTGCATTTAGTTTAGAGTATTCATATGTATACAAATTTATACTCATACACTTCTTACATGTTCCCATGCAAGCCATAAATAACACATCGGTCTTAATGTAAATTTTTTTAAATGGTTAAAATTATGCAGCTATCTCATATAATTTGTACAAATATTTTTTCGAATATATATATTTTGGTCCTTTAAAAATATACACGACATTACATTAGTCCTTAATTTATAAATATATCAAATTAATCTTTCAAAAATATAATCGACATTAAATTAATATTTCAGTGTCCATCAATTTAGTCCTTAAAATAAGATCAAATTGGTTCTTAAAAAACAAAATTGATTGAATTAATAATTATTGAATGACAAATTTGATGCCGGTAATAAATTGAGGAACTCCTTTGATTTCAAGTTAGTGTCACCAAAAGTTAGCAACTCTTACAAATGCTAGCCAATGGCTAAGACTAGAGGCACCCAACCAGGACGCACTTGATGTTAAGGTTAAATCTTAGTAAATCTTAATATTCACACTTAACTCATTTTTCACCATCTCTTCACTAAGTTTTAGAACTCTCCTTGTACTAAGAAATATAATATCAATGCACATAATATTAATGTGGAAATACAAATTACTGCATCAAGAAAGAAAAGGAAATAAAATAAAAGTATATATAGTTCTATTGAGTACAATTAATGATAATATAGAAGTTTGAATTTAAAATGTCTTACAAATTAATCCAACCCCTTGTTACTAGGGTACTCATGATTAGGCTTGATTTAAAAATTTGATCCTAACTTGAAGTGTTTGAACTGAGATTAGATCTTTCTTTTAGATTTGATATATTTTTCAGGCTTGAATTAGATTACCCTTTGAGCCACCCTGATCTATACAAATAAAGAAAAAATTATCAAAACATTACATAACAAAATATTTTGTGTATCTATATCGAGTTGGCTAGGACTCCAATATAATTGGGCCCGAGCTATTAAAATTGGCTTTGTCAAAACTTCAGGTTAGGACCGAGGTTAAGTTCAACTCGACCCCAACCTAACCCATGAGCACCCCTACTTAATACTAACTAAAGCATATCAACTTCAAATATTATATTACCTTGACCACTTTAATAAAATTGTATCTTGAGTTCAAATTTTATTATTAATAGCAATAAATTGATCAAGAACCATGTATCTTTTTTGTAAAGATTTTTTTTTGGTTAACCATGAGGTATCTCTATAAAGTGTTTTTAGTAAAATTTAAACTCTCGTAGTTGAGGTAAAGTCCGTCTAATATAACTGAGACACCTCATGATTTTTTATAAGTTATTTTTATAGTGAAATTTGGAACAAATAAAAGTAAGAATTTGAGGAAATATGAGTGAAAATTAGTTATGTTTGTCTAGTCATGCACAATTAATGTTTTTCGAATATTTTTTTTCTTGTTTCTCCCTAACTATTACTAAACACACTTGAAAAAGACATCGTTCATTGCATCCAACATATACGAAGTCATTAATATGAAGTGGCTTTCGACCCTACAATTGAAAATTAGAATTGTATAAACTTATTTAAAGATTGTCTAAACTGTTTTAAAAAAATTAAGTAGACTTTAGTTTTTATGTAGTACTAGTATGTGTGCCCGTGCGCTGCACGGCTAAGTTTTTTGTGAATAATGAGTTATTATAATAGTAGACATATATAAATATATAAAAAAAATCTGGAAAATACATGTAGCTTGTATATGAATGTAATAAGAGAATATATATGATGTACATATAAACCATCTTTTAGAAATCCAATTTATGATAATATAATTAAACATTGAAATAAAATATAAAAATCCATCCAATGTAGCTTAAACAGAACTTAAACATTACAAATATGAAAGAATGACTATCAACATTTGTTCAACTATTGCTCAACACAAAAGAACCTGTTATCCAACAAAGCAGGGTGGATTTGAAGCAAGAAATGGCTTATCAATTTTGGACAAGTACCTGTAACAGTGCAGTAGAAAGATGATAGAAATGTTAATGATTAAATCATTAATTATTGATGAAATGTAATGAAAAATGCAATAGATAGGATTTATATGATTGTAATTTACCTATATTTTTTGGAAAACTTCTTTGTAGACAACATTTTTTGTCAAACTTGAAGTATGTCCATTTTCATCATAGATGAGAATTTTCAATCCTTTCCTACTCTTAACTCTAGAAACAGCAACATATAATTGACCATGAGTAAATACAGGCTTCGGAAGGTATAAACCAACATGAGAGAGAGATTGGCCTTGACTTTTGTTAATAGTCATTGCAAAGCAGAGTGCTAATGGAAATTGTCTTCTTTGAAATTTGAAAGGCAATCCTGAATCTGAAGGGATTAAATTCATCCTTGGAATATATATCTTATCTCCTATATTCCTCCCTGTTACAACAGTAGCACCAATGATATTTCGTCCCAACTCATTTACAATCAATCTAGTCCCATTACAGAGTCCAGCAGCTTGATCAATATTCCTGAGAAGCATTACTGGAACTCCTTTCTTCAATATTAACCTGTGGTTTGGAATTCCAGAACATTTAATATCATTTAAAAATTCAATAGTAAACCATTCACTCTGACTATCGTAATCTTCATCAGCAATGCAAGTAGAATCAGAGCTTAAATATTCAATTTGATCTCCTGGGATAAAAGACAAAATGAAATCATTAACTTTCTCCACTTCGTCCAATGTAGGAGCTAGAATTGCTCTTTCTTCAAAGAATTTGAAATTTTTCATATTTTCAATTATTTTTGGATAAGCAAAATCTACCACATCAAATAATGGCTTCATTGAACCCAAAATTAGAAGATCATTTGGAATTTCAATTTCTGTTTCCCCATGATCATCTGACCCAAGATCACCATCTCCAAGCTTTATTATCCAATTGGCAAATTCCCTTGTCTCTTCTACATCTTGGTCTGAAGCTCCTAACATAAGCCTCATATTTTTTGTCAGTTTTAGAACCTTACAATTAGACCATAACTTAGAAGAATTGATAGTAGCCATAACTACTTCTTGTCTGGTACCTCTTGGAATAACAGGGAGTATTTGTCTAAAATCTCCACCAAGGACCACAACCTTTCCTCCAAAAGGTTCATCTTCACTGCCGTCTTTTTTCAATCTCATGATGTCTCTCAATGTACGATCCAAAGCTTCGAAACAAAATTTGTTCAGCATTGGAGCTTCATCCCATATTATTAAACTTGTGAGTCTCAAAAGTTCTGCTTTTAGAGATCCTTGTTTGATGTTGCATGTTGATTGCTCATTTATTGCTAAAGGTATTGAAAATCTAGAATGAGCTGTTCTTCCGCCAGGAAGAAGCAAAGATGCAATTCCACTGGATGCAACATTTAGTACAATTTTTCCCATGGATCTAAGAGCAGATGACAGAGTTTTCCAAATGAACGTCTTGCCGGTACCTCCATAGCCATAAACGAAGAAAAATCCTTTTTTCTCATTCATTACAGAATACATGATCTGATCATATATGCCTCTCTGTTCAACAGTCAAAGATTTTAGGAGATTGATGTGCTCAACTTCTAAGTCTTGTTTATTGTAACTAATCTCATCAACAACAAATCTGTTTTCATATTGGTTTATACCGCAGTAAGTAGGATATGGCATAGAATCAAATTCTCTAAGTGATCTTCCATTGGAATGAAGCAACTTCTCAATCTCAATCAAACAAAGATTTTTCAATTCAACATCACCAATCATAAGTTCTGCATATAGAAGATAAAGATAATTATTCATAGTACAACATTTATAAATGTGTTAAATAGTGCCATACAGTTGTAAAAATAAGGTAAAATCATTAATCAATTGATGTGTTATACCTGGAGAATGTAATAAGTGCCTTCGTCCATAAAGAATACCATCTGCTAGTAGAATCCAAGTTTGCTCCCAAACAAAGTCAGGTTTACTCATTGAGTTTGAAGTCAATAGAGTCACAAATAGCTTTCTCAATTGATGACCAGAAGCCAATTCAGAGGCTTCTTTTATGCCATCAATAAATTCCTTATCATCAGATAACAAACCCATTGCATAACATGCTTCTCGAAAATTTGTATAAGTTACTCCATTGACAGTCCTAATGCTTTCGTAGCTGCAACACCCATGTTGAACTGTCAACAGAATCCTCATATAGTATAGCTCACCTGACCCAGGAGGAACATAATGAAGCCTGCCAATTGAAAATCCTTGCTTCCTAGGCAACCATTTGCGGGTTGGTTTGTTATACACAAACTTTGTTGGGAATTCTGCATAAGTTAAACCATTTGCATCAGGCCATTGTTTGTTTGCTTCCATCCAAGCAAGGAACATTGTGTTCTTGTCTTTGTTCTTATCTACAACTTCATCAATTCTTTCATCATCACGAAACACAACACACTGCTGATTTGGTAAATGGAATGTTAACCTCTGTACAGGAGGCCATCTATAATGAATGTCATATGTAAAAGTTCTCCATACAGCCTCACATGGTGATAGATATCTGCAGTCATAATATTGTTTGATTTCATCCACAACCTCTTTTTTATCTGAATCCAGAAACTGCTGTGATAATGCAACTGTCACTCTATCAGGACCTTTATTCACATACTTGAAGAGATATTTTATTGAATTGGATTTATTACAGAACTCGACATTAACATGAGCTTGGTATCTCATTAAAAGAATTGGATTGTATGGGACAACATATCTATTGTCCAATTCTACTCCTTTCCTCATGGTACAAATCCCTGTATCCCTTCTCTTGTATACTGGGTATCCGTCCTCATCAATATAAGTGGAATTTCTGTATTGTTTAGGAAAAAATTTTGTACAACTACCATCTTTCATGCAAGGGGATTTATTATTAGCAACTCCGCAAGGACCATGCATCATGAAAGCAGAAACAGCTTTGAATAACTCTGGATACTTGTTTTTGTCTGGTAACTCAGCAGATATGACATTGTCAATTTGATCTGTGGTAGACAATTTGCAATCCGCATGCAACCATAACAGTATATGAGCATGAGGTAATCCTCTTTTTTGGAATTCAACAGTGTACATTCCTGATTAACAAATATATAATAATTAATCATATAATAGCAAAAGGGAAAATAGAAAAAAATTGAATATGTGTTAATTGCTAGAAAATTATAACAAAAGAAAAAGAATTGATAGTGAGATCAATTCATATTATAAAATACCTGCTTGAACTTCTCCAAAAATATCTCCTTTTTTAAAGTCTGCCATCATTTGTTGAAGTTTAATTTTGAAAATTCTTGTGACAATGTCAGGCCTATCACTTGCTGTTAATCCTCTCTCACTAACAAAACGACTAATCTCCTTCCAGTTAGAGTTACATGTCACTGTAACAAATAAATCAGGATAACCATGCTTTTTACAAATTGCCATTGCATCTTGGCAATTATTAAACATGTATCTCATTCCACCAGTAAAGGATGAGGGCAGAATAATACGCATGCCAGCAGATGAAGGATCTGTTTCACCTCTACTTACAGCTTCCTCTAATCCATTAAGAACATCAGATCTAATGGTGTCTTGATTATGCCTTATGAAAGATAATCTCTGAGATTCTATCATACTATAAGAATCAACCAAGAACTGCTGATACAGCCTCCTAGCATTAACTATATTTCCATATTCACAGTCCCTCTCTTGTATTCGGAATGCTATAAACTCTCTTAAAGACACTCTTATTCTTTTTCTATTAACAGATGAGGATTCAGTATCTCTAATTGGGATATTTTCCTGATATCCATCCTCTCCATATGGGAAAAGGAGAGGATCTCTTGATGGTATGAAAGTATGAGTCTCATGAATCCTATTTAATTGACACGATTGTTTTTCAACTATAATGTCCCTTCCAATATCGGAGGTTTCTAAATCTCCTACAATTAATGCTGCAACTTCATCTGAAGTAGGAAGATTGTACATCCTTGCATCTTTTGATCTATTCCTAATCAACCTCAACCTAACATTTGATACTCTATCATCTGATATACGATCTCTCACTTTTCTAAAAGATTGTGCCAATACATTATGCTGATCAATCATCGTCCTGAGATCTTCAATTAACGTTGGATCATAATTATTGTTGATGTTGTTATAACTGATTCATAGAAAAAACATGATATGTTAATATTGCAATACACTACAACATAATCCATTGTTATTAAAATGTTAATGAGAAAAAAAGTATTAAATAATATGATATACCTCAATGCCGACATTACATTTGAAGACTTCATTATGAGTATCGTATATATATAAGCGAGCAAACTTAGGAGTTACTCCTTCATTGGGTATCAAACTTCCAATTCTGTGAAAATTTTGACCACTGAGGATGAATTGCGGTGGAGCAGTCCCATCGTTTAAAAATGTTTCAATTTTTCCACCAATTGATGTAAATGAAAACATACTATTATAAGCCCTGATATTATCAACAAAATGAGCACTCCTTTTTTCAGTATCATTCATCAAGTTCCATAAAAGAGGAGGAGGTTGTTGAAGGAAAGGAAGTTGAACCTTCCCTTTCATACAACAAATTGAAAATCTGGTGTCAATGAATTTTTTGTTTTTTCTGATCTTTCTTCATACCACATTACAGATCTGCAATAAGGACAATTGAAAACAGGATCTCCAAAGTCCAACGGTTCTGTTATAAAAAATGGAAATATAACATATCTATGACATGTGTAGGTTGATAAATATATCAGAACTTATATAAGAACTATATTGCATTACCTTCACTTTTCCTAAGACTCTCATAAAAAGAGTTATTGTTATTTAATTGACTTATTTGATCAAAAACATCTTCATTTAATTTATCAATAACTTCAACATCATCTTCCTTTTCAAGTTCTTCTGCATTCCATGTAATTGATTCAATAATAGACTGTCTTGGATAACATATTTCCCAGAAACAAATCTATTACTTGAATTCACAACTTTGGATGATGGAGTGGGAGACAATGAAGAATGATCAAATACTGCAATGTCAAAGACCAAAATTGAAGATGATGTAAATTATAAATAAACATTTAAAATTATTATCAACAATGATTATAGTTAATTACCCTTTGAACTTTTGGTAGGTGTGGTAGACGTAGATGAACCATCCAACCTTCGCTTGAGATAACTTTTATAATAATCCCCATTTGAAGAAGTTGATGATAACTTTGGATCAGGAGACAAATCTTTAATATGAAGCCAAAATACCAGAATTATATTTAAGAATTTGGAGGTTAATATGATATTACAACTTTAATCTAAATGTAAAACTTACTATTGGTTATTGAGGATAGAATAGTTCTGCTACTTTTGCTATCTGTAATAATGTAAATGTTAACAGAATTAATTAAAAAATGATGTAAACCATTATTTGTTAATATAATTTATAATATTATAATTTATTTATTTATATTTTTTTTTATAAAGGATTCAATATTCTAATCATAATATTGGCAAATTAAATAGGTTGACATATAATTCATATTTGATACAAAACACGATATGGAAGAAAATGAATGATAGGGATGTTCCAAATGATAGCCTTGTTGTATTCCTCTCATTACGTAATAGCTTTTGTTGATGGATTGTAATGGAGAATTCTCTTCGCCATTTTGGAGTATCTACGATAAGAAAATGCATAGTTTTGGAACTTAAGACAGAATTAAGATTGTTGATAAGGAAATGACTTTACTTTTTGGAGAGCATGAATTTGATGGTCATACCGTAGAACTTAAATTCTTGCCGGATTTCCTCCGCCTTGAGAATCAATTTTCGGTTTAATCTATTTGTTTTCTTTTCAAGATGATCCATTATCAAACGGTGTAGAATGGTCTTACAATATAGCTATGAAACTGTTGAAGTTCTTGAACGAAAGTTTCTTTACAATGTAGTAGTGTATTTGTTGAAATCTTCTACGAAAGCATAATAATTATTTTGTCATAAAAACGCCTAATGACAAAGACAACCTACCAATTAATGTAATCATTGTCATGGAACATTGAGAGCATGCGAAGCCAATGGAATTGGACAATTTGTTCGGGTAATGATTGAGGATTGCATTGAACTAATTTAGTATTCATTTTTAGGAAAAGGAAATTACGATATTAATAATTGTTCTGAAATGATTATTGAAACGAAAAAATGAAAGGTTTGGAGATATGGATTTTTTCTATATTACGAATTTACAAAGATACTTATTCCATTCGAAAGGTGACAGATTTTATTGTTAATTCGTTCAATGTAAAATAGTCGTCTTTGAAAATGTTTGATATCAAAATTGGGTATATATACTGACATAAAGGTAAGCGTTTAATTAAAGTGTTTTGATATATGATTTTCTATATTTGAAGGTACGAATCATTTAATAAGAAATAAAATATGAAATGTTAACATCGACAATTGAAGAAAGGTGCTATATTAAATAAACATATGCCAACACGAATATATAGTAATTTGTTCTGCATAAGGCCAAAAGGAATATACTGTGTCCCAATATTACAAAAGACAAAAAATTTCCAAAACTTCGAAATATAGATTTAAAATCCAAAGATTACATTAACTTGGGATGATGGTCACATTCAAAATCTTTTCCTCCTCATTAGCGATTTGGAAAACACATTTATCCCCAGCTTTTACTTGTTTGGCTCTGCAGAATGCCTTCCATCCACTTCCTATTTTGACCTCTGTTTTTCTCCGTTTGGTGCTAATCACTTTGCAGTTGAACACTCCTCCCTCACCATCACGTAATATCCATTTCCCTCGTCTACGACCCATATACTTCCTAGCAAATGATGAAGGAATATTCTACAAACCATAAACACCATGAAAACCACATAAGCAAATGATGATATGAATCATTAGGTAAGTGTTAAAATAAAAAATAAAAAAGAATCAAAGAAACTTACTAATTGACTGGATGTGGCCTTATATTTGGTCAATACAGTACTAAAGCTATCATTGGATTCATTAGAGTTTTGCGCAGGCAACGGAGTTTCTATATTATCATTATCACAATCAGATATATACGAAGACCCAACTCTTTTCCAAACTGTTTGATAAATTCGGAGGACAATTCCCCATAATCCTAAAAGTCAAAAAATATATAAGAGAAAAAGATGTAAGTATATTGAATGAAGGAAATAGTTTCCAAAAATTTCTTACATGGTATAAGGAATACCTTGTTAGATTCAACCAACACTGAGAAGCATCTAGTGCTTTTGGTGAGTGAGAACTTGGAGGAAGAACCCATTATGCTAGAATACAAATCATAAGAATAACGATAATAGTCTGCTATCATTTTGTAAAGGATTAAGGGTATATGAATTGAACAACAAACTCAATAAATGCTATTAGCAATCAAGAATATAATATAATACAATATAAAATGAAAACTAAACCCTATGAAATGAATTTGTATAACTTCTTAATCAAAAACAGGAAGGCAATAGTAAAACAATAATGGATATAAACAAAAACTCAATTCTTGGAGAGAAATTTTGTAATTTTCCAAATCAAATAACCATAAAAATGCATAAGCGAGTTATCGATAACACAAATAAATAAAAATAAAATGAACAATTTCAACTATCCACTTTGTTGGGGAAATCAATAAAAACCTGGATATCGAGAAACAATGGCCTTGCTTCGATGGAGGGTGCCAAATTCCAAACGATTAAAATCTCAGAGTCAGAAAGAATGAAAAACACAGATTATATATATATATATATATATTGAAAGAAAGGAGATAAAAGAACATGAAAGGATATGTACTATCAGAGCGGGGTGAAGAGATGCAATTATTCGGGGTCTTCATTGCCGAGGCGATGGTTCAGATTCCAAGTTAATAGTTTTATGGAGATATCGCAAAGCATGCCATTGTTCAGGTTATATTGGCGGCATTGATTTGATAGCTTACATAGAGAATTGGAATGATTCACCAATTCTTCACTTATTATGCTTATACATAATTATTAATTATTAATAAAAGTTAATAATTTAAATGAAATCATGTTTAGTTATGGATATTAAATTAAATTAACAAATTAAAATTTAAATGAATCAAAACCAAGCGTCATAGATAGGAAAAATTATAAAAAATTAATAATTTTTTAGAAATTAAAATATCATTTATTAGACTATATATAATTTATATGGTGTTTAAAAAGTTGAGACCGATAGCGGAATTATTAAAATTTGAAAATTTTAAATATAATTATATTTAATTTAAATATGGGTATTATGCAAATTTAATGTTAAATGAATGAATCATCTATACATAGCGTCATTATCTATACATAGCGTCATTATTATCTATACAAATATAAATAGGAGTTAATATTTAACTAATTAAAATATAATCAATTAATTATGAAAAAAGCGCTTGAAACCATTAAGTAAAATATGAAGTTTCTAAATATAAAATTATGTTAAGATATTATGGATTAGATTGAACATATTTATTATTAATTTCTTAATTTGTTATTAGATTATCATAGCACAAAGATGATGAAGATTGGACATTACACATCAATTTTTTAAAATAAAGAAATAAATATATAAAAGTGACATAAAAGGGATATTAGAGTAATGAAGAAATCATAGCAAAATTTCATAACTAAAATGAAATACTTTTTAAGTCAAAAGAAATAACATATCCATTAATAATAACGGTTCACAGCCTTTACAACTGTGGCATATTTAAATCATCACAAAACAAAATACTCATTTTTTTTATGAGTTAGAATAATAAAATCTGGAAACATACATTATCCAGAATTACAAAATATCTTTATCAGACCACAAAAAAGGCACAAAAAGCTCAATTGGCATCCATTTGCAGATATCAGTCCTTCTCTTGTTTAATTGCTACTGATTTGTTCGATGACATTTCACCAGGGGACTGATCTAGTTCAGTGTCCAAAGTTCTCTTTGCTGGTGTGACATTGCAGATCGTATCCAAATCAGCAGCATTTTCTGAAAATTCCAACATCAGATCCTGCCAAATTGAAAGAGATTTTTTGAGTACTTTAATTCCCATTAGGAAGAACACAGAAAAAATAACTTCTATAATATAGGTTTTTTATACCTTCTCAATTGTACAATTGCCAGGACCAATTAAAGAAGGTCCAATTTCTCCACCCAGAGAAGCACTTGGAGTATCAATTTCCTAAGAATATATAACAAACAACTGACATGTCAATTGTGGGTAGTGAATTAAGAAATAAATATATTAAACATAGAGGGAATTTGTTTCACCAGAATAGAAGTTGTAGTATCTTTGAACTTCTGAATAAGGGATGAATCATCAGAGACACGCTTCACACGAAATGATGGTTCAAATTGAGACAATGTGGCTGATTTGACCTCAACTTTGAAAATAAAGGTTTTATCAACCCAATCTTCGATTGCCGTTGGAGTACTCAACATATCACCATTCTTAATTAAATATAGACATATATATGCATTGTAACAAATTGAAACAAATATTAGTTCAATTCAACATCATATAATCGATATGATCTAGTTATGTATATTAACCTGTTGCATATGTTCAATCATATCAGAACATGATTTATTCAGCAATGTAGTAGCATCACGGTCAAAAATTACAAATGTAGCACTATCTGTCTCGTCAATAACCCTGACTTTAATCCGATACCTAATAAAACATTGAAATTGGAATTAATAACAACATATATATATATATATATTGTCCAAACTTTAGTTACAAAATAAAATTGCATTATGGAAGAATGAAAAGTACCTTGGAAAAACAGTCAGCACATGACTATAGCAAGCATCACAATAATACATCCCAGAATCTGGATATACAGATTTGTTACACTTACATGCTGTATACCACCAGTCGTCACCCCTAACAATGTGCTTGATTGTAGCCAAAATAATGCAGCAATTTTCCTAGTATATATTAATATGTGTCTTAATGCCATTAACAAACAGGTAGAAACTCATAAATAAAGCTTATCATAAAGCCAATTAAACATCAAATAAAAATGAATTTGTTCACCTCTTTGCAATCTTTTAGTTGTTCTATGGTTTTCCTAGCAGTAAATCGCAAAAAGTCATCTTCAATTGAATAAGGGGAATGGTCTGTGAGCTGGCTAAGACCTTGCGAACTTACTTCAGGACATTCAGAAAGCCTTTTTCTAAAGTCAACCACCTCTTGGACATCTGAATTAAATAGAAGTCTTGTTGCATACATAACATTTTGCAACACTATTTTCCCTATAAAATATCGAAATCATAATCATAATAATCATAATCAGAATCATCATTTATACAAATGTAGGTAATTAATAAACCAATCACATTCATAGAAAAACAATTGAAACTGAAAATCATCTATACAAATCAGTGGTTACCTTTGAAAGTCTTAATCTTCGCAAATTGTATTATGACAACTGCATTTGAATTATCTCCAGTAGCAAGGAAGGAGTTCAACTCATCCACATAATTACCAAACAGAGCACATTCAATCTTAATCCTAAATGATTTATAGCATTTCAAGTAATTGATGAGAATGGACAATAGCATATAACAAAAGTACATTTGCGTTTAAGGGATTCGAAATACCCGTCCATATCTAGCTCAATAACATTCATCTTTGTTTTCTTTCCATCTTTGTCATGCTCTTTTTCTGTACCAACCCCAGTTAACTTACCCATCACATCTAAAAATGAAAGACTAAACATTAATTAAAACAATAAGGCATTAAAATATATTTATATTTACAAAATAACTCATTAGACTTTACCTACTAAATGGGGAACATCAGAATCCTTACTGAAGATTTCATCAAAAGGAGTAAATGAGAACCCATATAATGGAATTGTGGAATCAGTCATAGTTTTCACAGAAGTCCTTAGTTGAAAGTTCAATCGATACTCATGCTTAGTAGTACGAAAATATCCACTACTAACCCCAACACCAAAATAAGTCATAGCATAAACAGAACCTTCAACTAACAAAGGATTGAACTTGTACACCAATGTCTTCCTAACCGACGCATGTATTTTATCTCCCTGATAATAATGGGTATAAATAATTAACAAAGAATTTGATTTAATAAACTAAAAGGATGTATTAAGAAAACTCACAACTTCATCGATTAAGACCATCTCAAGCGAATTTGGGAGTCTAGGGTTGTTGAATGACGGCAAACTCCATAGACGCACGATTCGGACTTTTAGCCTCCAAGACTCCTTCTCGGAATTGATTTTTGAAACAGAATCGAAAATTGATGCCATTTGAAGGAAGAATGAGTTGGGGAAGAAATTGATGGATGAAACAAACAATTTGAGCACCACCAACAGGAATGAATAGAAGATTGAAGAATGAAATTGCAATGCATGCACATAGGTTATTTATAACCAAGGAATACAGCTACTACCATCATGATAGTTTAGGGTTTGAAAACCTTACCCCTTATGCAGCACAATCAATCTTGGAGGTTTGAAAACCATAGCCCTTTCGCAGCACCTGGAGTGGCTAAACATTATATTTCCAAGACTCGAACAGATGGTAATAATCATTTCTTTGTAAAATACCCAATAAACAGCTACGGCATGATAAAAGTTATTGGATTTCAAAGAGATTATGAGACAGAGCAATTAAAATGGAAGAAGATATATGCTGTTGCAGGTCTCGAGAGCAAACCATTTAGGTGGGAAATAATAAATGAAAGCTGTCTACCACTTCAACGTGATTATATATTATATTAAAATATATTATTAAAAAATAGTTATTGAAAAATCATAAATGCAAGCTGTCAATCACTATTAAATAATTATTTATATTACAAATTAAATGATTGTAATTGAAAAATCAAAAAGTTTCTATTAAAGGTAATTATTTCGTTTTGGAGGGAAAACTTTTGCTGAGAAAGAGACACGTGGCAAAGAGTTTCCTTGTTTCAACCACTGCTTTGTATAGATGATTTCACAAGAAGAAGAAGAAAATTAGAATTGTATAAACTTATTTAAAGATTGTCTAAACTGTTTTAAAAAAATTAAGTAGAAAATTAGAATTGTATAAACTTATTTAAAGATTGTCTAAACTGTTTTAAAAAAATTAAGTAGACTTTAGTTTGAAGAAGAAGAAGTATTTAAAGATTGTCTAAACTGTTTTAAAAAAATTAAGTAGACTTTAGTTTTTATGTAGTAGAAGAAAAAAATTATGAGTGTTAGGAAGTTTGTGCAAATAACAGTAAGAAGAAGAAGAAGAAAATTATGAGTGTTAGGAAGTTTAATTTGTGCAAATAACAGTATTCATCACATCTTTAATGCTTTGGCAATTTTCTTTGTATGCAATGTTAGCCAATTTTTTGCAAAAATCCAAAGTTTGGTTTTAACTGTAAAAATAGGAGATACAATTATTTTAAAATAATTATAAAATCACTTTTTTCACCCATCTTTAATGCTTTGGCAATTTTCTTTGTATGCAATTTTAGCCAATTTTTCGCAAAAATCCAAAGTTTGGTTTTAACTGTAAAAATAGGAGATACAATTATTTTAAAATAATTATAAAATCACTTTTTTCACCCACTACTTATTTTTAAGGAATTTTTAAAATTTTCTTTTATAAGTTACAAGTTTTAAATCAGTTAATCATTCAATTTTTAAATTTTAAATAAAATTTATAATTATTATATAATTAAATAAATCTTTTTTCTTTACACCTGCATTGCCGGTAGCTTTGCTAGTATATATATGGGCATACACTAGTTAGTAAATATATCTACAGGACTACATCATTTTTCTTTCATAGATAGAATTTAAATTACATTAATTACATATATAATTATAAACTATTTACAAGTTTCATTTGTGAAAGTCAAAACACCCCAGAAACCAGAGTAATCCAAATAAATACAGTTACCAAACTTTGAATCTCAATCTTTGAAAACCTCTTTAACCTTAAGACTAGATATATGACCAGCAAAAGAAAGATACTTTATAAAATATACAATAATCATTTTTATTTTTTTATAAAACCCAAATCTCTGTTTATTAAGAAAGTTGAAGTTTGATTAATTTTTTTAAATGTGGATAATTAATTATTTAATGAGTCATTTGATAACATCAAAGAGCTGAGAAGCAATAATCTACGCTACATATTGAGCGTATGGAAAGAGAAGCATAAATACATATGCTTAAATAAGAAGGCTAATAGCGAACCGTAAAATTTACAATATAAAATGAAAAATTGTTATTTAAACACATTAAATTTGTGTTTTGCTTATAAAATCATTTTAATGCATTCAAGTTCAATAAATTATTAGATGATATATTGGCGGATGAGCTAGAAGAGTATTTTGAGGAGGGCAAAGAAAAATAACACTTTGTTCAGGACAGGTCTGTTAGATCAAGTTAAATAAATTTTTATTTTTTAAAAAATTACGTGTAAATTTTTTCTTTGAAAATTTTTGGCAGACAGCAGCAAATTTATCTTCTGCGCTTTTCATATGGGAAGCAAAATGATTAGAACGATATAGAACTCTTTCCACAACCTTCCATTATTGTGCCTGCATAGTTGAAGTTGGATCCATGCAGTAGATAATTGATGCACATATTCTAATTTTCAACTGTTCAATTAATTTGAATATTCCTAAGCCTAGCACAAAAAATGAAGAACTCAACGAAGAGCAAGGGCTCTTTCATATTTAGAGGTTCAATGCTTCGTTTATGTTTATGAGATTGCTTTTGCAACGATTTTTCCTCGATGGTCTCTTATTATAGCTACAAAACTAGTCTTGACTCATCTAGGATGGTAGCATCATTATTATGTATTTAATGTTACATGATTCTCAAACAACGAAAATTAACTATTAATTTGGATGACATGTGATTGCAAAAAAATAAAATTAAAGTGGGTGTACAAATGTACTTAAATTTGTAAATTAAGGGAAAAATGAAAATGAACCAAGATGGCATAGTGCATTTCACCTTACATTTTTTTGTCAAAGCTTACAACACAAAAGCAAACCGGGTGCAATAGTTCTTCAAGAGGCATGCAGCACACCGTAGGCTTGAAGGGTATCATTTTAGAACTTCAATGTTATTGAAGTTGGGATATGGTTCATCAAATCACATTCACCAAATAGGAACTCTACCAGATCAAGAATACTTTCATATCATTCCCACCCATATCAATATATTCATATTTCTTGAATTTCTATTGTTGATTTAGGAACACTCCCAAAACAAAGAAAACTTTCAGAAAATTGGGATATGGTTCACCAAATCACAGTCATCAAAGGAAAAAGATACTTACACACAGGTTTTTTTACACCATTTTTATACTTAGTTAACGATGAGTAAATTCTTGGCTAATACAATATATCATTTGGTTAATAAGTTTTGATAATCAATTACTTATGAACTTGGTTAACGATGAGCAAATTTTTAGTTAATGCAGTATATGATTTGGTAATTGATTACCAACTTGTAAGTGATTGGTTATCAAAACTCATTAACCAAATAATATAATATATTAACCAAGAATTTATCTATCGTTAACTAAGTATAAAAATAGTGTAAATTTTGTGATGTGTAAATATCATTGTTGTTCATCAAAATAGGTGCTAATTAAATTGTCATGAACTTCCCAATCCTTAGGTATATCTTCCAATTCAGGATAATGATGAGTTTCCTCCTCTTTTCCAATATCTATAGACTCTACATCAATACTTTTCATCTTTTCGGTTACCTCTCCAAGAGTTTCATATTCATGTTCACTACCGGTCTGCACTTCCAATTGACTTTGCATTATATCCTTTGAAATGTTTTCGAATTCAATATTTTCTTTCCTTTCTTGGGTGCCTGATTCCTCTGGCATATTACTTCCTTTCACCTCCAAGCTTCCAGCTTCTTGAAGACATTTTTCCAGTTTTGAGTCACCCTTGGCTTCAGTGATGGTAACTTCCACAGTTTCGGTTACGGTAGTGTTAACCTGCATTTCTGTATAACCCTATGTTGTCATTACGTGTAGTTTCTACTTCAGCAATATTTTTTTAGACAAAATAGAATTTAGAGTCAACCTTGACATTTCCTTCCATTTCTTAGTTTCTAAGTCCTCTTGCTTTCGTTTCCTTATAAAATTTAGTAGGAAAGCTATATATATACTGAATATAGAATAAAATATGCATAAGCTAGCATATTATTAGACTTTTTATGTAATCTATTATCTATCTATAATAATTAGGACAATCGATGTTACCTTTTTCGTTGTTTGTCTTCCTATCGGTCTTTTGTAAATTTTGATAACACTCCTGTAAAAATTCTTCCAATATTCTCTTATTAGCTTCATTTATTTGGTTATCGACCTCTGGAGAACCTTTCTGCATCACTTTTCTTGATGCCATTACTTCTTGACCCTAGAAATGATTGTGATAACAGTGTTTAGTCAACAATAAGCTTCGTCAATTGCTCAATACCAATATTTGAAATCTATTGTACTAGATTACTAATTAAATAATCTTAAAGCATCACCTTCCTTTTCTTTTTCCTATTTGGTTCTTTAGGGTAGTTCTCCGGAAGTATAAAGTTGACAACCTCTGTGATGGATCGAAAGGTTCGTTGTGAACTGAAGTGATAATAATACTGCAAAAAAGAAAAAAGAAAAAAAGAGCACCATGAATATTATTATTACTGACATATATAGTTAAATTTGGTGAAGATATATATTGTGAAAAGGAAGCATTATATTAAATGAAATGGTTTCTTTTCCCCCAATATAATATTAAATGCTTATGATAATTCTAAATACAATTATTATCAATATGTAAATCTAATTTTGCACCAAATTCATTAGAAGGTAGTGTGAGAATTATCTAAGAAATTTTTTTTTTTCGATAAACAACAATGAAAGTAAGGAATCCACAGAACTTCTAGTTTATAGCGAAATTTAATTACCGTATCACGCATCTTAGTGTCACGTTGCCTACTCTGGATCCTCCAATCCCCAAGTTTAGCTTGAACTTTGTCTATGTCTTTCATACTTGCAATATTACAATTTTCAGGAAGTCTAAAGGAAACAAATTGTTCCCCCACCACTCGGTTCTTCAACTGTTTTCCCTTTTTCTGTGGTACCTGTGAACAGAACCAACATATTACATAGTAAAAATACAATATAAATGAAAAAGTTTGTCCCTTACACTAAGTTGGCATATATACAGTATTCACATACCATGTTGAAGGGTAAAAGAATATCACACTACAAACTCTGTTGTACATGGAATTAATTTTGGAGAAAGGATGAGCTTACAGTTATCGGTGAAACAGTAACTTCTTCTGCCATCTGTGCTCTGCACGTTGCTCTAAATTCTTGAACTGATTTCTATGTCATTAGAAGATAGATGTAGTTAACTGCAACAACTCGTAGTTATGTCAGAGTAAGAAAGAAAGAGAACGGTTTGCTATACTTACAGAGATCATTTGTCTAAGGATCTGAGCGAGCTCTTTGCTACGGGGATCTTCCTCTAGAGGGTTATTATTCATCATATCTTTCGGCATATTAGATTGTATCTCTGATATCATGAAATTCTCCTCCTCACTACGGCTCGGAGACTTGACCTCCATTGAAGCTGACATTCTTTCTGCCTAGAAAGAGGAAGAGAGAAAACTACTAATGTCCCTTAAAACCTAAAATGCCAATAATTTGTGGAGGCTAAGCAAAAGAAGGAGCCTATTTATTAGTGGAGTGAGAGATTCTTCCTTGTCCATGTACATGAACCTAAGGAGGTGCCTCATAGATGCACACTATACAGTCCACAGGTTTGCAAGATTTCAAATTATGATTGGTTTTCCTATTAAGGGAAAACTTCGAATAAGGATATAGTTTGTTTCAGGAATTAATAATAATTGATAGCAAAAACATTTACCATGTTAAACATTTTCTATATAAAGACAAATATCCGTTACTGACTTCCATTTTCCAAATTTGTTGAGTCTACCTACCGTTTTGGTGAGTATTCAGCAAGAAAGGTACTTTCTCTATAAAATGTTTATGCTGGCGTCTCAATGTAGTGTTAACCTATATGATTCATATAACAGTCAGCATTTTATAAGCGTTAGTTCTTTGATATAGTGAACTAAACTCTCCTCATTAATTTGCAAATCTAGTTTCACTATATGGTGAAGTGAAGAATATCATTTTGTTAGTATTAGAATCTTTAGTCTACATATTTTCAGCTCCAAACTTTTGCCAATTGAAAAAGAAAATTAGATTAGTCATTGCAATATCATTTGTTAAAATAACGGACCTCAATTGTTATTTAATCTATTTTACAAATTTAATTAAATTGTTAGTAAGTAAATTAAGTATCCCGTATCTCGAATCTAATGAAATTGTTACCAAATTATGCTGTTTTGATTATTGAAATTAAGGCTACTCCCAAGCCATACTCACCACATATTCCACTGGGGTATTTAACAGAGTACTCAGTGTATCACCATTAGTGTGGTACTCCTAGAGACCAACTAGTTAACTCTATAACTTTTAAGTTACATAAAACCAAAAAAAAAAAAAAAACAAAATCCCTAGTTTCTTTAAAACACTTTTAGATGATGAATATGTTTCTATTTTTTTTATTCAATTAACTTAACCGAATCATATAAAGTTTTAGGATTTGGATCCAAAAATACAATCAAAAACTGATATATCTAGACTTACTAACAATTTTAATAGGTATTAATTTTAATATATTGACTAATGACACGAAAATGTTTGATATGAATCTAAATATAAATTCAAATAATTAAGCTAACTAGTATTTTAATAAAATGCAGCATATATTAATTAAGGAAGAAAGAAAACAAGAATAAAGAAAACAAGCATATTAAGCTACCACTTTGGATCAAAGATGAAAGCAAGTTTATTTCATAAATTCCAAAAACGGGATAGCCTCTATTTGTTTGGTTTTCCATAGAAGAAACCTAGCCGCATTTTTTTTTTTTGGGTTTCTTTGTTTTTCTTGTTAGCTTACATGCATAAGATAAGATGTCCGCATACTTATTTACAATCAAATATTTTATTTTATGGTAAAAATAAATATATTATTAATCGCTACATTAAAAAATAACAATAATCCTAATAATGCAATCTGATTAAGTGTTGTGTATACACATACACACGCGCGCACACATAATATCAAAGTTTGTATATCAACGTCATACCTAGATAAGATCTTATGAGGGGGCAAAATGGCTGGCCATTGAACATTTTTATAGCTTCAGCTTGCTTAATGGAATTGTCATAGCTTGTCACTATTAATTTCTACTATACTTTTACTTAGTTTCTAAATAATGTTAAACATATTTAACTTTCTTTTTATTTAAATAGGGTACCTCGTCCTCCTATGATACATCTCATTGAAGTTCCAACCCTAGTCCTCGAATAAGTTAGAGTATACAATTTCAAACCATTAGGATGAATGCGTGCTCACCATGAAAATATAGTTGTGTTACCACTAAAAAATTCTCATGTTCTCATGCCACTCATAGAAAATATAAGAGAAACATGAGTTAAATTGTCACATTAATGACAATCAAATTCAGCCCGAACAAAATATAGATTTCCATTAGTAACAATAAAAGTTGACATAAGTCAAAATGTTGACACCAAAGGGATGTCGATATCAAAGTTATCAGTTGTCAGTGATGAGGAAGAGTCGTTAAGATCATGTTGAAAGTAATGATTAGTAACGATCATGTCAAGATTGTTGACAAAGTAAGGAAGTTATAAGCATGATGATGACATCATGGATATTACCAAGTGGAGCGAGATGGTAGTTAGAAGAGGAGACTTGGTAGCAGCGGTTTTTCAAACTCTTCGGCCTGGTGAGATATGGAGCAGTTATCACCTGAAGAGTGTATAAGAGAAACGTCCATTGTTCCATAAGCTTAAAGCAGATCCAGACACAAATTGATAATCGTCGTATAGTGCGGCAATGTATGTGTTTAAATTTAAATATGGGTAGTTACTTCGTAAATCTATAAATGAGGGTCTTAGGCTTCTTAGGCAGAGGTCTTGACTAGCACTCCTCACTGCACAGGAAAGAGCCATTCAAGAACCTTTTTTCAATTTATTTCCTTAAATTTCCTTTACTTTCGTGTAATTTATTTTCGCAAATTCAATACCAGATTCGTAATTACTTTCATTGCATTTCTTTATCTTTACTTTCATGTTCTTACTTTACTGTTTTATCAACAATACCATTGTTCGTCGACACACTTTATTCACTACACACACTCATATCCGTCAAACACTTTGATCCACTTTACACTTACGTTTCAATCTGACACTGTTAAGAAACAAAGAACACCACTCAAAGGAAGAAGGTTCCCCTTCCTAGATTACTCTAAGGCTTTGTTTGGATTATGAGAGAAATAGAGTAGAAAGAAATAGATTAGAAAGAAATAGGGAGAAGAGAAATAGAGTAGAAAGAAATAGGGAGAAGAGAAATAGAGTAGAAAATGAGTAGATTTTTAAGTTGTTTGGATTAAGAGAATTAGGAGAGAAATAAGAAAGGAAGAAAATTAAATTTTGTTGTAGATACATATTTGCCCCTATTTAGTTATTTATAAAACAATAAAAAGAAGGGTATATTAGTCAAATTTCCATCCCTACCCATTTCTTCTCATTTTAGGAGAGAAATGAAAAAGCTGTGGGACCCACTATTTTTTTTTTCTTTCTTCTCTATTTCTCCTCTAACCAAACAAGAGAACTTCCTCATTTCTCTTCTATTTCTCTCCTCTCTTCTCTATTTCTCTCCTACCAAACAAAGGCTAAGGGACCAAAGAGAATTGTTGTGACATTGATAGTTTTAACCAGAAACAGGTTGAAATAAGTGAGGATTTAGGTAGGATAAAAAAAATCATTGTAATGACTCTTGATATATAATAAGAACAAAAACATTTGACTTAGTCTATATTATAATTGAGTTGAAATGCTCCATGAGCTATATAAGTAATTAAATTTTATCATTTTGTTGCCAAGTAGTCAAAAATTCGAAATCCCACACATTTTCCTTTTTATGTAAGTCTGAATCCCACATTCTTGGAGAGTTTGCAGAGTAAATATTTTGATACATACAGGAACTCAATATTTGAGAGTTTTTATAATTTTTGTTGTGCATGAATAAGATGGAGTGCTATCTTAATTAGGTGGATGATGTTCAAATGTTATAAGTAGAACTCAGTGATTTAATGAAAAGGATTTTCGACATTATAATTCATTGTGCTTAATGACGTCTAGTGGCAAAAAACATGTGAGCACATTTATGCTTTTACTTAATTTTTATATTAAAAAGATGGTTTTTTAGGAAAAGAATTCTCTATAATATTTTGATTATAATTTTTATAAATACAAATAAGATAATCCAAAACGCAACCTTAATTAATTGGCTTTACTTAATTTTAGTTATAGAGTTTCTAATAAATGAAAGAGACGAAAATGACATTTTAGGCTCACAAATAGAGGTACAAGTTCTTATTAATCTGTCTATTTTGTCAAAAACACCTTATTAAAAAAAATTAAATTGTGGTTGTAAATGAATATTAGACTAATATATTTAAGTAACTGCATCCATTTTTTCTTCTCCATCATTGTCATCAACATGCTTCTTTATTATTTTTTAGCTCTAGTTATATCCATTTATTGGATCATGTCATTAAAAAAATGTCTTTAACATCAATAGTTTTATCCAATATAAATTTAGTGTCCTTCTATACTAATAAGTAGTTCTTTAATTTTAACATGCTGAAAGATCATATGGTGAACAAATGTATTTTAAACAAAAAAAATGATTACTGCTTCTTCACATAGAAAGAGACACTCACAGTGATATTCAAACTTCAAAGTTTATACTCTGCAGGTCTTGTTATTACCAAAATTTCACTTTTCGACAAAATTGATAATCGACAAATTAGAAGACTTTACAAGGTTAAATTTGTAAATATACAAGTCCAAAATGGAGTAAATGTATTATTCGACAAATTTGCGCTTATTTGAAATCATGAAATGTTTATTGAAGGATGTGTCGACAAAAGTCATGATGAAAGATAAAACCGACATTTGATTATAATTGCATTCGACAAAGCAAGGTCAGGAAAGATGTTCGACAAATGAGATTCATTCGACAAATGTTTGAAACCAACAACAGTGTTGCATCTGACAAATCAAGGCTAAGAAGGGTGTTTGACAAACAAGTTTCATTTGACAAATGTGTGAAGCTGACAATAGTGTTGTCTTCAACAAATCAAGTCCCAGAAAGATATTCGACAAAAGTTGCATTCGGGATAATGTGTCAAGTCGACAAAGTTCCAAGCATACACTCAACCGACAAAAGGACTTGTGAATTATTGACAAAGCTGGTGCGTCGACAAAACCATTGATGGTTACTCAGGAGCTGGTGATTATCATTTTGAATTTCAAAGTAGCAGTTGCATCCATTGATCAAGAATTTGTTGATGCTAACTCATGGGCAGTTGTTGGTAGTAGTTTTTAGGCTATTAGTAAAGAATAAGCATGTATTAGTTGCATGTAAGCCACTTGTCTAACAAATGACAGATTCTTAGGGATTTAGACATAAGAGTTTCTCTATAAATACCACTTAGAACAATGTAAAAAAGGCTGCAACTTGAAATATCCTACAGATCCTAAAGTCCCTGCAACGCTCAAATGGCAAAGTGGATTTCTCAAGTTTACACGCCACTTTCATTTTATGCAATTTAATTTCAGGTTCCTTATTGCATTTTTTTTCTTTTGATTTGCTTTCATCCATTTTTCGTTTATCTCCATCTTCATCTTCTATTTACACTTTTAGTTCAACCGACATTTTCAATCACTTGAAAGTGAGAACCCAATGGAGGAGATTCCCTTTCAAGATTGATAACTAGAACTGCAATATTGTCGATTAAAGCATTGGCGAATTTTATGTTTGACAAATTGGCACACTGAAGCCACGTATTCTTTGATACATTGCCTGATAATTTTTCACCTTTAACAAGTCCATATACCTTCAAACTCTAAAATCACTTGGGAATATATATTTTCAAAAAAATCGAATATCAATAACTCTAACTTCTTTATATCATGACTAATGTTAATTTCCTATTCAGTAGTAAGTATTTGTAGTAAACTTCTTAAGATTATAATTTATTAGGACTTACTCCTTTTGGTTACAACTAAAATTTAGTTTCGGCTTTATCTATATATGATGATGTGGTAGAGTTCAAAGTTTTACACAAGCATCTTGTTTCATATTTGTTTTTGATAAATACTTCACAAAAATTATTTTGACAATAACCTAGTCAATGGTCTGGATAGTAATCTATCCAATTGATAATAAATGTCGATTTTTTGGCAAATTGTTCCAAATTGGGATAGCCCAAATAAAGCTGGAAAAAATTTCTCAGGATATGCATATGGCATTGACATCAACACAGGAAGGAAACAAGCAGTTAATGGAAAATATTTAAGAGCATATAAGCCAACAATGTGTAAAGTAAATATTCATTGACAAAAGCAATTTGTTGTCGATTATAAAAGAATATATCCTAATTTGGACAAAACATTGTTCAAAACAAAAGAAATGAAACTGACAAAAACGAAAAACAAAAACTAAAGTGTGTTGGCAACGAAGTCTTTTTTAAGCTCCCATTCTTCTTACATCCATTTCTGTTTTGACAAAACCACATTATAAGAAGCCTCTGAATTCTTGAGGAATGATATGAGGTCTTTACTTTCAGTAACCCATGAGTGTGCTTCTTCTCTCGATTTCTTTTTGTCATTTTCACATAGGAGCATGGATTTTTTCAGTTTGCTTTGCCTTTTGACAAGGCTTTTCATTTTCTTCTCTATATTGATAAGCTCAGTTTCCAACAGCTTAGACTGTTGAGTTCCCTCTGACATTTTGTTATCAATAAAAATCCTACTTTTTCTTGGCTTCGCCAATTTGAGCTGATAGTTGATTTTTTTTTCTTGAAAATAATTATTATACTTAGATACAACTTCTTCGGTGGATACAAAGTTTTTGATAAAGTCTTCATAAGTCTGGATTTAATGTGGGTTATGCCAATGGCTTTTCCTTAATGGATCCAACAAATTAAACTAGGGAAAACGAGCCTTTAGATTAGCTTGGAAAAAATTATCCCCATTTGATTTTTGGATAAAATTAATTAAGTATTTAACTATTTTAACCAATAATTTGCATACAGTTAACCACGTATCATGTATCAAAATGAAAATAAATTGTTTGTTAACTGTATGAAAATTATTGGTTAAATTAGTTAAATACTTAGCTAATTTTATCCAAAAATCAAATGGAGATAGTTTTCTCCCAAGCAAACCTTAAGGGTCATTCTCCCATTAAACTACCAAAAGGTCTCAAAGTTCCCAAGTTGTTAAAATTCTATAAAGAAACAAGAATAATCGATAGTCGAACACATAATTACTAGATACATTATTAAATTGAGAGAAATTGCAACCAATGATACTTTAAAATGCAAATTTTTTATTGTTCTTTGAAAAAAAAAACATTCTCATGGTTTTCCACACTTCGACCCAAGCCAATTATTTGAATATAATTGTCAAGTTGGAATATTATAATATGACAAATTGAAATTTCATGAAATATATTGATTCTATCTTTTAGTTAGAATGATAGAAATATCGAGAAAATGAAACAAGTTTGTTTGCTATCCCTAGATTTATTCATGGCATTGATACTTTCACTACTATCAAATGATACATGTCCTATTTGTGTTGTTCACAATCAAATAATGACGAAAAGAGCGGAGAATTCTATTTTCTTTTCCAATAAAATGGCCAATGTTAAATGGGTAACATACAATTTTTGAACAAATTGATCAACCATTTAATCCTTAACATGTATCAATGTCCTTGTCTTGCCACCCTCAGGACAACATGGTTTAGCAACCCAGCTATCTACCAACTGTTATCTGAAAATTGATTTTGTTAAATAAATGTTGTTTGGATAGTGTTGATAAAAATTACTTTTGGAAGTGTAATTACCAAAAGGGATATGAGTTATTTTGAGTTTGATTGTTAATAAATTGATGTTAAAAAGATTGATTATAAATAAATTGATTAGCAAAATAAACTTGTTAAAAAATTAAGTTTATTTGGGGTATTGTAAAATAAAATCACTTTGAGCATAACTATTATAATATTTTAAAAAACTATTGAGGTAGGCGTTTACACACCCTAACTAGTTAGAGTTACCACAACAAATGGGTACCATAGAATTCTCCTCAAGTTGTCATGTTCTGATGCAACCTTCGACAACATCCCATTCACAATCCCCCTATCTATTAAATAAGAGACTTTTCTTTGAAAGTGCATGTATACTTATGTATGCTTATTACTACTTACTTTACATGACTTACATGTCTTTCTTCATATAATTGACACGTATTCTGACTGTGAGAATACAAAAGGCAATGGGTGAACAAATCATGTCTGAAATCAACTCTTAAGTGTTTCTCTGAAAAAAGCAAACTTAATTCCTTCCTAAATAAGATTCATTCTTATTGTTCAAAACCAAATAAGATCACGTGGCCGTCAAATTGCTATTTGAAATGGAACATTGTTGTGGAAAGAGCAAATTTACACAATTACCAAATCTCGAAACAAAATAGACTCAATTTCAGGTTATGCCCTGCTTCTCAGATTTTAGCATTAATTTAGTGTTTCCTTTTTCATGAATAAACAATGTCGGGCTTAACAAAAAGTCACAACACGATTGGAGTGTACCATCTGTCATGCTCCTTAGAGGTTTGTTGTATACTCCTCTATAGGGGTGTTCATAGGTTGAGCTATTCGGATTTTGGAGTAAAAAAGTCCAAACTGATCAACCTTGGTTGGGTTGTTTGGTTCAATTTTCGAAAAAAAGAATCAAGCAACTCAAACCAAACCAACCCTATTAAGGTTGGGTTAGTTTGGTTTGGGTCATTGGTTTGTCCGATCAATTTTTTTCTCACAGTAAAATAGCAAACATACTATTGCTAAATACTTCAAACTCAATTAGACAATTGCATATGAATTTTAAGCATTCAAGTCTTCCAGTACAATACAAGTATTAAGATAAAAGTAAAACCAAATTTGGGAAGAAACATTTTAACGTCTCAAATTCATCATAAGCTTCATTTGTAATATGAATGTATGACATTAAATGTATCTTGCTTCACAGAGAAGGTTATATATTTATTTTTATATTACTTCGCTGAGAAGGCTTTAAGTTATAGAATTGTGTGACACAGATGAGTAAATTAATCATTAAAATGTTACTATCCTAATATGCAACTAAAACAAAATAAAATTAATTGAATGATCGGGGCTTGAAAATGGAAATTAAAGATATATCATTATAGCTTAGCTTTTTAAATGAATGAAAAGTCAAATGACAAGAAGATAAAGTCTAAAATTCCATTGCTCATCAAGACATTTCATCAGGTCATCGGGTCATCGAGTTATAAAACATAAAACCCATGAATCGAACCAATCCGAACCAATCTTGGTCGATTTTGATCGAGTTGGACCCGATTAGACCTGATGACCCAACCCAAGCAAATTGGTTTGGTTTGTTGTGTTAATTGGGTCAACTCGAACCAATGAACTTCTCTACTCCTCTATTTCCTTCTGTGTTTAACTGCACAACTGTTTGTATTTTTGACTGAATCGTATTGTGTTTACGTTTAAACTCCTAGGTAAAACATGTTATTGCTTGGGTAAACTGACCATATTGCAATATTTGAGGTGCTTCTCCATTATCTCTTCAAGCTGAACTGAAGCAAGGGTCTGTTGTATGATCTTCCAAGTTCCAACTAACCAGTGAACTGACATCTGAGGTGAATTTTAAATTTTTTTCTCTACTTCTCAAAATTTCATCTATAGCATGTTGCCAGTGTCTCAAACCATAGTACTTCTTCTCAAAATTTCATCCATTGCCATGAAAGATATGCTACGGGGAAAACTATTGATGTCAGTATCATGGTGGTTTATCTAATTTATGTTTTATCTAGTGGCGTGTGATGTTGCATCATACATGAGATGAAATTTCTTAGTTGTCACAAGTATGTTAATTGGTCTTGATGATGATAGTGTGCTCTGTGCTGAACTTAAAAAACACTTGGAATGAAATGTACTTCTTATACTGCCTTTGCTAATCCTTAATTTGATTTTGAATAACACATTTGTACTGCAAGTGTTACTGGTTCGTATGTGTGATTTGTAATTTGTAATTGGTTCTGCCATTACTGAGTCCAGTAATGAAATAAACCTATAGAGGATGGTTTAAGAATAGTATATTAGACTAATTCAAAATAATTTTCAACTCATAATAAGTTACAAATTTGCAAATTTGCTTGACCAAACTGCAATGGAATTTTCCAGTGGCTGCTTTGGTTAGATCTTTATCCCTTACAACACAAATTCATTGAACGAACAAAACAAATAAATGAGGGGGAAATATTTGTGTATATTGAAGGACTTTAATGCTTGTGCTGAGAAAAGTGAAGGATGCAATACTGGAATGGGAAAGAAAACTAAATACCTCACAAATGATAGAAGCACCAATAGAATTTTGGTTTGCAAAATGACTTACATCTTAGAACCTCTCACTTCTTAAGGAGCACCAAAAATTGATACATGAAATGCAAATGCAAATTCCCGGCATTTCACATCAAATGCTAAGATTTCATTTTTGAATCTCTATGAAAGGATACGAGTATCGATATACTTAGTGATGTTGACAGTGTAGCATTTGCAAAATGGACAGCTCTGCTGATTATATATATATATATATATATATATGCATATTTAATGAGAGGGGTGGTTTATTGTGAGAGTAAGAGAAGTAAATCTTGACCATAAGATCATTCATGTATGGTCAAGATTAGAAGTTACTTAAAAGTCACATGACACTTAAAAAAGTCACATGACTTTATGTTCTAATCTTGACCATACATAGATGATCCAATGGTCAAGATTTGCTCTTCTGACTTTCACAATAAATCACTCCTCTCACTAGATATGCCCCATATATATATATATGGTAAATCATAATATGGAAGAAATTATAGTCCAATAAATGGCATGGATGGCATATGCCTTTGAAATTACTGGTAAGAGTTATGTGTTTTTGAGTTCCTGTAATTAGTAACTAGGACAATTGTGAACTTTATAGTAGGTCCTTACGGAGAAGAGGCTAAAAAAAGCTTAATAAGTAAATCTGACCTGAAAGAATAGGAGGATATATATATATATATAATAATAATACATTTCTTCATTTTCCTGCCATAAAATAAAGATAAATGGGTATAAAACAAAAATAGGGACATAGAACTTAACAAACAACATGCAATTTGTGCTTTTGTGTTTGAATGAGCTGCTATTTGTGAATTAAAATGAAAGATAAGGAAATAGGATAGAAGTGGCTTATGTGTTGTGAAAATATACCTTTGCAATCTCTCATATATTTTTTTACTAGTGATTTCGTGATTAGTATTTGGAGGGGAAATATACTCAGAAGCCACTATTGCCTCATAAGCAGCAACTCAGAAATCTCAATATTGAGGTAAAATTTAAGATTTTTGACAATTTGGGCTTCAAACATAAACTTTGTGGGTAATAGCACATCATCTACAACAAAAGTACAGATTTGTATCCAAACAGAAAAAGAATATTATAAGCTTTTCAATAACATTGAGCAAGCACAAATGTCTATATCTTAATACTGTAAATTGCTTCAACATTATGCTTTTGATTCAATATGGTAATCAATCAAGCATGCATGTAGTGTTGTTGTCTACACTTTTAATTTGATCATTGTACTGTTTCTGCAATAATATTTGTCTATGGTATTGGTTTTTTGTGTACACATTTGTGTTAAACCTGATGACACTAGGAAAGGATGAGAGAAATGGATAACGTCAATGGAAGTGATGGCAGTTGTGAAAATAGTAATGTTAGTATGCACAAAGAGCAAAGGTTGAAGAGGAGTTTGATTTTGCGAGATAAGCAAATTTATGTTCATAGAAGAAAGCCAAATGGATCAAATGTGGGCACAACATCCAACAATAGTGATTGTGAACCAAAACAACTTGAAACATGTGGACAAAGAAGGCTTGAAAGAAGATTGGCTTTTAAGGAAAGGAGATCAAATGAACAGAATATAAATACACCAGGGAGTCAAACTCCAAAGTAAACACCAAGTATTGATTCTCAATATATATCACTACAAAGTGGTTCTCAACTTAAAACACCAGAAATGTGTTTTCAGAGGAACACACCAAGTTTACAAATGCATTTCTCAATGAAACAAAAAAATATATAGATCAAGAGAACATTGATACTGGTTCTAAACAGTAAAATGGCAATTGGCCAGACATGTCTACTTATGTTATTAATCTAATGAATGCATTTTCTGTTGAAGTTGTGTCTGATTCACCTAGAGGTCATGACAATACAAGGCCTCCATTATGTGAGATATCTTTATCTCAACTGAATGGATATGAACGGACTTATTTGCATTCTGTCCAAAACCCAACACGAAGAGACTTGTGTGATGGGTCTTACTCAGACTACTAATATCAGTTCCATTCTTTCTATTGAAAAACCGACTCATACTATAGAAGGATCTGCTGCAGGTATAAAATATTTGGCACATCAATTTAACATTTTATTTTTCACATTGATTAATTAATAGTTTTAACATCAGTTTTATGCTTGCAGGCTGGTCTACTCCTACCAAATTAGAAGAATTGCTAACTGATTCTCCTAGAGGTCATGACAACACAAGGATACCATTATGTCAGATATCTTCATCTCAGCACAATGTACATGAACCAAGTTATGTCTCAATGCATAATAAAGAAGGAAAAAAATGTAAATGTGACTCAAATAGTCAACAATCACAAAGAGATAATTGTGTGGAGGACCTTACTCATACAACCAAAGGATCAACTTCAGGTTTTACAATATTTTGCATGTCTATTTTAACATTTCTTTCTAGAAATGGATTAATTAAGTGTTTGTTTTACTGTTATACTTGTAGAATGCTCTACTCATGTCATATTAGATGATATTCCACAGAGTTGTAAGCGACAAGAGCAGAAGCAAGTGCAGCTTAAAAGAAAATTGATATTAGCAAGAAAAAGAAGGGGAGAAAGTCTTGAAGGTAAAGAACTAAAGATGTTATTTTTTTCCTCATTTATTTTATTGTTTGATGAGGAGATTAAATTCCAGCAAATCTATATGCTTTTATGTTAATTACATAGATCTTGGGGACCCTACATGGAAGTGTGAGTATTGTGAAACACTTATGTGCTATGAAGAAAGGAATGTAAAGGGAAAAAAGGCAAGGATACCTTAGTTTAGGCTATGTTGCAAGGGAGGAAAAGTGCAATTGCCTCTTATGCGAGACCCTCCTTCAATGTTGAAACAACTTCTCTTTAATAAAGACACTGAAGAGAGCATGCATTTTAAAGAACACATTAGATCATACAATACTGCCTTTAATTTCACATCTATGGTTGCCAAGGTAGATAAGGATATCAACAAGCAGTAAGGAGCATTGTTTTTAGGATTTCTGACCAAAATCACCACAAGATTGGTGATTTGACTCCAATAAAGGGTAACACACCTAAGAATTATATATATATATGATACACAAAATGAAGTTACAAACATGATGAGAATATTTAGGTATCGAAATCTTCCCATATATTTTTCCAATTAATAAATTAGCAATTTGGTATGCTTTAAGTAGCTTATTTGAAATGAGAAATGTACCTTATATGATTATGACTATTAAATGAATCTAATGTAGGTCGGACAACAAAGAATCTGTATTACACAAGCATATTGTTCAGATATTGACAAATATGCTTAATACTAACAATATGTGGGTTCAATCATTCCAAATGGCTAGAGATAGATTTGAGGAGAATGGGGATGAAAACTTTGGATTAAGATTAATATATGACAAAAACTCTGATGGTCGAACGTATAATCTTCCTATTGTTTTAGAGGAAGCAGCCCTCATAGTTGGAGATTTTAGCGATGCTCTTGGTCAAAGAGATATTTTGGTCCAAAAGGAGGATGGTTGTCTACAGCGTGTTCATGAGTTACATCCAGCTTACCTTCCATTGCAGTATCTCTTACGGGGATGATGGTTATAGGAATGGTATATTAATAGACACCTAGACATGTCAATGGCCACTGTTTACCACACTATTACTATACGAGAGTTTTTTGCCATTAGATTACAGACTAGGGAGAATGAAGCAGAAACATTATTACATGGAGAGAAATTATTCCTACAGTTTGTGGTTGATGGATATATTATGATTGAAGCACAAAGATTATCCTACATAAGTAACTAGGAAAATTTAAGAGTCAGTTCTTATAAGGACATCAATGCAGTTGTTGATAAAGTTATACATGACTCATCTTCATCAGGAATGCGTATCTTCCTTCCATCTTCTTTTGTTAGTGGTAGAAGATATATAAATCATCACTATTACGATGCAGTGGCTATATGCCATAAGCTTGGTTATCCAGATTTATATATCACATTTACATGCAATATAAATTGGCCTGAAATTAAGATATTTATATTAAAGAAGAAATTAAAGCCATAGAACCGTCCAAACATTTTATCTAGAGTATTCAAAATGAAGTTGCAACAACTTATTGAAAAATTGAAGAATAGGAATCTGTTTGATCATAGTTGGTAAAAGACTTTTTGTTGAAGTTTTTAATATATGTAAAAATGTGGTTTAACATATCAATGATTTCTTAATTGTAATATATATATATATATATTGTTATGTCATGCATAACTCCCATATGCATAACTCTAACACCTACCCGTGAAACTTTGTTTGCAGTTGTCTATACCATTGAATTCCAGAAAAAAGGTATGCCTTACGCCTATATATTGCTCTTTTTGTGACTCGAACATAAGTTTCCAAATTGTTCTAGTATAGACAATATTGTCAGTGCTGAGATCCTCGATAGAGAATGCCAGCCAATGCTTTATGAAAGGGTGTTTGCATTCATGATCCACGGTCTTTGTAGATTGGCTAGAAAATTTTCTCCATGTATGAAAAATTGGCAATGCTTTAAATTCTTTCCAAAGAGTTATATTGAGAGGACAACCATTGATGATGAAGGTTATCCTGTGTATAGAAGATATGACCATGGAAAAACTATAGAAAAACATGGGATTGATATGGACAATCGGTGTGTGGTCCCTTATAACCCTACATTAATGCTGAAATTTGAAGCACTTATAAATGTAAAGTGGTGTAATCAGTCACAATCGATCAAGTACCTATTCAAATATATAATCAAAGGCCATGATCGCGTTGCAGTTGGAATCTATAACAAAGATGAACCAATTGACGAGATTAACATGTATTATGATTGTTGTTACTTATCTCCATGTGAGTCAATTTGGAGAATTTATGGGTTTGAGATTCAGCATAGGGAACCAGCTGTTGAGAGATTAACTTTCATCTCCCTAGTGAACAAAATGTTTTGTATGGAGATGATGAACCACTTGATATTGTTCGTGAAAGAGCTTAATCAAAAGGAACCATGTTCATTGCATGGATGAAAGCAAATAAGAAATACTTTGAAGCTAATAGTTTGACTTATGCAGACTACCCATCAAAGTTTGTATATAAAAGAAATGAAAATGAATGGGTGCTAAAGAAATTAGGTTTCAGCATAGGTAGGCTGCATTATATGAAGCCTACTTGTGGAGAGGTTTTCTACATGAGGATTATGTTGACAATTGTTTGAGGTCCACAAAGTTATGAAGACATTCGAACAATTGAAAATGTTATTCAACAGATATATTGAGATGCATGTTTTAAACTTGGTCTACTTGATGATGATAAAGAGTATGTTGAGGCCATTAGGGAAGCTTACTTAACAACAAGTGGTCATGGTTTGAGATTGTTATTTTGTGAGATACTAATTTCAAATAGCATGTCAATGCCAGGTCAGGTTTGGAATCAATATTGGAAATATCTTGCAGATGGTATTTTAAGAAAGGAAAGAGAACTTCTGAATTTGAAAGGTAGCGTGCTCTATTGTTATTCCCTTTTGTTAGAATTCGATATAGTTAAGCTATATGTTTAGTCAATAAGAAAAGGAAATGTCAATGTCATTAAATAATTTATTTTATTATTTAATTAACATTTTCCATATTTTATTTTGCAGTTTTAGAGTTGAATGATGAGCAACTCTAGACCAAAACTTTCCTTAAGATGGAAAAAATCCTCTAAAGCAATAAAATGAGCTTATTAGATTTTCCCGGAATGCCATGTCTTGATGGTACATCTGTGCATGAGACAGGGAATGTGCTTATTCACAATGAGATGAGCTACAACATTGATGTGCTAAAGGGTGACTTTGAGGACCTGATAGCTTCTTTGATATATGAACAGAGATGTGCTTTTGATACTATTATGGAAGTTGTGGATTGCAACAAGGGAGGTGTATTTTTTGTCAATGGCTATGGAGGTACTGGTAAGACATATGTGTGGAGAACTCTCAACTAAGCTCTACGATCTAGAGGGGATATTGTTCTTACAGTAACCTCGAGTGGCATTGCATCCAATCTGGTTCGAGGTGGTAGGACTGCACATTCAAGATTTGGCATTCCTGTTGATGTTGATCAACATTCCACATGTAAAATGTAATAGCCCGTACTTCAGATTTGACGATTGTCCCCACACATCAACACGAGTCTTTTCAACGTGCTTATGTCCTCACTCACACACACCCTGAGAACTTCCCAGGGGGTCACCTATCCCATAATTTTCAACATTGGAGTGTCTAAGTTATAAGCTCCCGAAAAGAAGATGCATCTTGTTGATATGGGTAGTACCTATCAAATCTTATATGAGCTTTCCTTAATTGTACAATCCCATACTTGCACAATCTCATAATTCCCCTCTGTTTCTGGTGTGGGCTCGATTCATTCATGTCACCCCTTCGCTTAGAAGCCTTTCAGGAGCCATTCCTTGTCCGTGCCTCTTGCACCAGCGATCACTCCCCGCCCTTTTCAGCCCCGGGTATTACATGCCCACCAGCTTCCGCTTGGTTCATCCCTGAACCACACGCCGTACTAGCAAAGGGTCAGCTCTGATACCATTTGTAACAACTCGTGCTGCAGATTTGACGAATGGCCCCATACACCAACACAAGTCTTTTCAGCGTGCTTATATCCTCACTCACATGCACTCTGAGAACTTCCCAGGAAGTCACCCATCCCAGAATTTTCCTAGGCCAAGTACGCTTAATCTTGGAGTTTCTAAGTTATGGGTGACAAGAGGTTGTCGAGACCCCGTCAAATAATAAAAATTACCGGTTCGCAAACTAATTTGTAGTATAGAGCATGAACCGAATCGTCTCTCAAGGATCCAAAAAGAACAAAGATTTAATCAAATCAAGATAATTAAAAGGGGGTTTTGATGATTTATAAAGATAATACACTAGTTGAATTAAAGGAAAGTAATTAACAAATTAACCAATCCAAGGAAATTTACCAATCTTGAGTTTAAATCATCATTGATCACTTAATTGCTAACCATGTTCTTGGCCTTAGATCACATCAAGACGCCTCAACATGATCCAAGAATCCTCTACTAGATAAGCATCTAGGATTTAATTAATCAAGGTTAGATAAAGTAAGCACCATCCAAACATAGATTAACTTAAGATCAAGAATTTAACCAAGCTAAACAATTCATCAAAAAGCTTTAATAAATTATTTATTCTTTGTGATCCTCTTGAATACATGATAATAAAGCTATTATCACATAAACATCCAAATCAAATTAAGCAATTCAATCTAGATCAAAATTAAAAAGAGGAAGAAGAGAAACTTGAATAACAATTAAGCAATATGAACAAGTAAAACAAGATCTCCAAATTAAACATCAAGATGGCTAATCCCTTGGATTGATTATGAGAGCCTAGCCTTCCATGGATGGGAAGGAAGAACTCAGAAATAAAAGAACAAAAACAAAATTCTAAAGAGAATGGAGAAGAAGAGAAAGAAAACTCTAACAAATACTCAAACTTTCTTGAAACTTACTTAAAATTGAATCTATCTAATACAAAGAGGTTGGGTCTATTTATACTAATCCTAGAAGCCAATTTGTACATGTACATAATCTGAATACAAGCTACAAGAATATGAAAATTGTCAAAAATGGAAGCTTGATGCATGGTAGATGGGTTGGTGTATGGTAGGTGGGTTGGTGTATGGTTGGTGGCTTTAGTCAACAACTCTTATCTGACTTCTGGCTTCAAATTCATCACCTAGACGGTGCATTTTGGCTTGGATGTCTTCATCAAAGTTGTAGCCAGTTGTCTCCTTGAAAATCTCCAATTTGAATCATGTCATTTGGACTTTTAGAACTCCATAAATGCCAAAAACACTGCACCTACCTCAAGTTAGGTTGGAAGAACGTGTTTCCAAATTCAGACCAACTTGTAGCTTCATTATCATGCCTAAAACGACATCTATTGACAAAATGATCTTCAGTGAAGTTGGAGATATGGGTCTTATCTTTCAAGTGACCAAGTTTCAGCCCAAGAGGAGGTCTATAACCCACTATATAGTCCAATATGTACATACTGCCCAGATGGTTCCGTGACAGCAAACTCACTCTGTATTGCAAGGATATTTTGGACCCTTATCATTCCGATCCAGCTCTTGAGTTCTTCATGAAACTTGTAGAGCATTGTCTTAGCTTTCCAAAGACACCAAGATCACCTCAATTGGATCACCGAGTCCCAAGTTATGACCTAAGTAAGGAAGAAAGGTCAAAATGCATCAAAATCCGAAAATTATTCAATATTTGCATTAAAGCCCAATGAAGCCCAACAACATTAAACTCATCTAAAGTACTAATATTGGGCACAATAAACATCTAATAATGCCTAATACAAAGCTAACATGTGTGTCTCAAATTGATTGATCAAATTCCCCCACACTTAGGCTTTTGCACTCCTGGGCAAAACACATAAGAAAAAAAACTAAAGAAAAACAAGAAACATCATATTATTAAACTAAAAGCATAAAAAACTGATTATACCTAATCTAATCCACTTTCGTAGGAAAACACGATGGCACTTAGCATGTGCCACAAGCCTTTAAACCCCTAGGTGTCCCTAGTGGACGAGTTATAGTCTCGTGAGGGTTTACCAGGATGATACCCACAAACATGTAATACTTTATTCAATCAATTCAACTAATTTTTAAATACAAGAGAGTTAATAATAACCACAGTTTCAAGGATTCCAAACATTCATGAAGTGATATGCCTTTACATCCTAAATTAACAAGCAAGGTGAATTCAAGTAGAATCATGGATCAAGCATGATAGAATCTCACAAGATACACTTTCAATCTCTCAAGTGTTTAGGTTTGTGTTTACACTCAAATCACCTCATGAAAAATTGCACTACCATAAGCTTGCTTATCTTCTACTTCTCCACTACTCAAAACACATGCACACACAAATCAAGAGGACTTTATTCAAGGTTGTAATTGGGTCAAGGTAAGGGAATGGAACAATATGGATATAACAAGTTAAAACCAAAGAGAATAAAAGAGCAATGGGGAGGAACTCAAGTAACAAGCACAGAAGTTTACCCCAAACCATAAAATACACATTCTCTTAACACATTCCTTCCTTTTTCTATTCTTTTCTTTTACAACCTTTTGGCTTTATTCTTTTTTTTTCTTTTTTTTTTTACTTGTTCTTTCTTTTGCACCAAACATTTTGCATAAACACCCCCCACACTTAAACCATAGCTTGTCCTCAAGCAAAAAGAGCTCCTCCAATAAGAAAACCAATGCTCTCCTATTTGCTAAGATGAGGTAAAACATGATTTTTTTACTCAAGGCTTGTAGTGAGCTAAGAATAACGAATGGACAATTAGGCTCAAAGGGGGTTAACAATGGGATAAATGGAAGGTAGGCTTATTTGGCCAAAGTAGCTAAGTCAAGAAAAATGCCTCAATCATATTCATGCATGCATATGAAAATGTAGCCTAAAAAAAAGAATCAAAGCAAGTTCTAGAGTGACAAAATCCATGAGTGAAACTCACATAAGAAAGGAAGAAAATGACATAGATGCAACATCCATTCATCAATAAGTTCAAAATCTCACAAGGTATGGATGCATCTACCAAACTCAATCCACTAATCCAAAATCCAACACCAAGCATGTGAAATTCAAGGGGAAAGACAATTCATTCATTTATGTTAGGAAACTTGAACTCATGACTTTCATAATTCTTAAAACATGATTGGAAAGGACTAAACACACGAAAATCGTGATCTTTTTTTCAAAACAAAAATTTAAATAGAAAGCAGTAAAATAAACACAACAAAACAAAACAAAAAATAAAACAGAAGCAGAAGAAGAAGAAAAAAAAGTAATAAAAGACAAACATCGAAATAAAGAAAAAACGAAGGTAAATAGAAACAGACAACACAAACGGCAGAAACAAATAAACAACAGAAAAGAGTAAATTGTAACAATCAAATAAAAAAAGAAACAATATTAAAAACAATAGCAAAACAGTAAAAACAAAAAGAAAACAACAACTAGAAAAATGAAATAAAAGTGTGGAAAGAAAACTCCCTATGGATAGCAGAAGAATTAACGTTCCAGCAGCCACACCGTAGCCAGTGTAATGGATCACCACATCTAGAATTAGAGGGTTCAGTCTCCTCGGAAATTTGCTTTATTGGCTTAACTCCATCTTCAAGTAAGATCCTACGCATGCATATGGAAGGGCTAACGCTAGGAATGTCTGCAAGTATGATGGCTCTTTGATTCTCCTTGAAAATCTGCAGCAACCTCTCCTCCTCATCAGTAAGGAAGTTTTTAGCCACAATGAACTCCAATTTTGGTGGCTGCACTACTTTTGTAGATTGAATTGCTGCATATTTGAAAAAGATTCATCATGTCTCAAAAAGCGACAATCTCAACACATGCATTACACAATATATCACCATCACAACAAAACAGAATCATCAAAATCGGTAAAACCAAAGAAATTCAAGACACAAATCATCAATTGGTTTTTTCTCATCAATGATCTCATGTTTTGCGTAATCGATTCGCATCATTTGCTTGCTTTCAATCGACTAATGAAGATGTAAGTTGACCAACTTGGGTCTTCACATTTTGTACTATAGCTACATTCTCTGCTTTGGAATTGGATGTTGTTTGAGCCAATTGTTTCACCAAATCCTCTAATGTAGGCTCGCATTCCATGCATATTGGAGCTTCTTCTTCGCACACAAGTTCTTTGGTATAGACTCCATTGGTTCAACATAAGGTTCGAACCAAGGATGATCTCCCAATCATGGTTATATGTGGTAGAATAAGGATCATATCCAAGCTGTGGGTATTGTGGTTCACCAAGAAATACACCTGTTGCATCAACAAAATGGTTATGAAATACAGAACCATCATATTGTAGTGTGGTGCAAGCATATGTAGGATGATAAGAACTACAGCATATACTACAAAATCTTGCAGGTTCTTGCACAGGTAAGTGATGTTCTTCCACTGCCAACTGCCCCACCAGATAAGCCAACTCATCAAGTCTATGCTCCATCAGATTAGTAATCAAACACAAAAACACAAAATCACAAAAACAAGTCTAAATATACGCACAAAATAATTACAGAAAACATATCTACAGATTTTTAAAAATTATGGGACTACCACAGAGTGAAATCTACACAAAAATTCTATCTAATAGAATAATAAAAAATCTTAAAAAATTGAAAAAGTGGTCTAAACGATGGAATTTGGCAAAAATAAGGATGACCTCACTACTAGTAGTGAGCCTTTCTCAAAATCACGATTTTCATTAGTCTACCAAAATTCAGATTAATCAGATATACGTTACCGAACCAAAATCTTGACAGAATGCCCTTTACCCAATTTCAGCCGAATTCCACTTGAAAATGCTTCAAAAACAAAAACAAACACAATTGTTAGAGTTAGATGAAATGATCAAATAGTTACCTTTGGATCCCCGGCAACGGCGCCAAATTTGACAAGAGGTTGTCGAGACCCCGTCAAATAATAAAAATTACCGGTTCGCAAACTAATTTGTAGTATAGAGCATGAACCGAATCGTCTCTCAAGGATCCAAAAAGAACAAAGATTTAATCAAATCAAGATAATTAAAAGGGGGTTTTGATGATTTATAAAGATAATACACTAGTTGAATTAAAGGAAAGTAATTAACAAATTAACCAATCCAAGGAAATTTACCAATCTTGAGTTTAAATCATCATTGATCACTTAATTGCTAACCATGTTCTTGGCCTTAGATCACATCAAGACGCCTCAACATGATCCAAGAATCCTCTACTAGATAAGCATCTAGGATTTAATTAATCAAGGTTAGATAAAGTAAGCACCATCCAAACATAGATTAACTTAAGATCAAGAATTTAACCAAGCTAAACAATTCATCAAAAAGCTTTAATAAATTATTTATTCTTTGTGATCCTCTTGAATACATGATAATAAAGCTATTATCACATAAACATCCAAATCAAATTAAGCAATTCAATCTAGATCAAAATTAAAAGAGGAAGAAGAGAAACTTGAATAACAATTAAGCAATATGAACAAGTAAAACAAGATCTCCAAATTAAACATCAAGATGGCTAATCCCTTGGATTGATTATGAGAGCCTAGCCTTCCATGGATGGGAAGGAAGAACTCAGAAATAAAAGAACAAAAACAAAATTCTAAAGAGAATGGAGAAGAAGAGAAAGAAAACTCTAACAAATACTCAAACTTTCTTGAAACTTACTTAAAATTGAATCTATCTAATACAAAGAGGTTGGGTCTATTTATACTAATCCTAGAAGCCAATTTGTACATGTACATAATCTGAATACAAGCTACAAGAATATGAAAATTGTCAAAATGGAAGCTTGATGCATGGTAGATGGGTTGGTGTATGGTAGGTGGGTTGGTGTATGGTTGGTGGCTTTAGTCAACAACTCTTATCTGACTTCTGGCTTCAAATTCATCACCTAGACGGTGCATTTTGGCTTGGATGTCTTCATCAAAGTTGTAGCCAGTTGTCTCCTTGAAAATCTCCAATTTGAATCATGTCATTTGGACTTTTAGAACTCCATAAATGCCAAAAACACTGCACCTACCTCAAGTTAGGTTGGAAGAACGTGTTTCCAAATTCAGACCAACTTGTAGCTTCATTATCATGCCTAAAACGACATCTATTGACAAAATGATCTTCAGTGAAGTTGGAGATATGGGTCTTATCTTTCAAGTGACCAAGTTTCAGCCCAAGAGGAGGTCTATAACCCACTATATAGTCCAATATGTACATACTGCCCAGATGGTTCCGTGACAGCAAACTCACTCTGTATTGCAAGGATATTTTGGACCCTTATCATTCCGATCCAGCTCTTGAGTTCTTCATGAAACTTGTAGAGCATTGTCTTAGCTTTCCAAAGACACCAAGATCACCTCAATTGGATCACCGAGTCCCAAGTTATGACCTAAGTAAGGAAGAAAGGTCAAAATGCATCAAAATCCGAAAATTATTCAATATTTGCATTAAAGCCCAATGAAGCCCAACAACATTAAACTCATCTAAAGTACTAATATTGGGCACAATAAACATCTAATAATGCCTAATACAAAGCTAACATGTGTGTCTCAAATTGATTGATCAAATTCCCCACACTTAGGCTTTTGCACTCCTGGGCAAAACACATAAGAAAAAAAACTAAAGAAAAACAAGAAACATCATATTATTAAACTAAAAGCATAAAAAACTGATTATACCTAATCTAATCCACTTTCGTAGGAAAACACGATGGCACTTAGCATGTGCCTGAAGCCTTTCTAAACCCCTAGGTGTCCCTAGTGGACGAGTTATAGTCTCGTGAGGGTTTACCAGGATGATACCCACAAACATGTAATACTTTATTCAATCAATTCAACTAATTTTTAAATACAAGAGAGTTAATAATAACCACAGTTTCAAGGATTCCAAACATTCATGAAGTGATATGCCTTTACATCCTAAATTAACAAGCAAGGTGAATTCAAGTAGAATCATGGATCAAGCATGATAGAATCTCACAAGATACACTTTCAATCTCTCAAGTGTTTAGGTTTGTGTTTACACTCAAATCACCTCATGAAAAATTGCACTACCATAAGCTTGCTTATCTTCTACTTCTCCACTACTCAAAACACATGCACACACAAATCAAGAGGACTTTATTCAAGGTTGTAATTGGGTCAAGGTAAGGGAATGGAACAATATGGATATAACAAGTTAAAACCAAAGAGAATAAAAGAGCAATGGGGAGGAACTCAAGTAACAAGCACAGAAGTTTACCCCAAACCATAAAATACACATTCTCTTAACACATTCCTTCCTTTTTCTATTCTTTTCTTTTACAACCTTTTGGCTTTATTATTTTTCTCTTTTTCTCTTTTTTTTTACTTGTTCTTTCTTTTGCACCAAACATTTTGCATAAACACCCCCCCACACTTAAACCATAGCTTGTCCTCAAGCAAAAAGAGCTCCTCCAATAAGAAAACCAATGCTCTCCTATTTGCTAAGATGAGGTAAAACATGATTTTTTTACTCAAGGCTTGTAGTGAGCTAAGAATAACGAATGGACAATTAGGCTCAAAGGGGGTTAACAATGGGATAAATGGAAGGTAGGCTTATTTGGCCAAAGTAGCTAAGTCAAGAAAAATGCCTCAATCATATTCATGCATGCATATGAAAATGTAGCCTAAAAAAAAGAATCAAAGCAAGTTCTAGAGTGACAAAATCCATGAGTGAAACTCACATAAGAAAGGAAGAAAATGACATAGATGCAACATCCATTCATCAATAAGTTCAAAATCTCACAAGGTATGGATGCATCTACCAAACTCAATCCACTAATCCAAAATCCAACACCAAGCATGTGAAATTCAAGGGGAAAGACAATTCATTCATTTATGTTAGGAAACTTGAACTCATGACTTTCATAATTCTTAAAACATGATTGGAAAGGACTAAACACACGAAAATCGCATCTTTTTTTTTTCAAAACAAAAATTTAAATAGAAAACGAGAAAATAAACACAACAAACAAAACAAAAAATAAAAACGAGGAAACAGAAAGAAAGAAGAAAAAAGTAATAAAAGACAAACATCGTGATAAGCCAAAAAGAAGCGAGAAATAGAAACAGGACAACACAAGCAGCGAAACAACAACAACAGAAAAGAGTAAATTGTAACAATCAAATAAAAACAGAAACAATATTAAAAACAATAGCAAAACAGTAAAAACAAAAAGAAAACAACAACTAGAAAAATGAAATAAAAGTGTGGAAAGAAAACTCCTATGGATAGCAGAAGAATTAACGTTCCAGCAGCCACACCGTAGCCAGTGTAATGGATCACCACATCTAGAATTAGAGGGTTCAGTCTCCTCGGGGGCTGCTTTATTGGCTTAACTCCATCTTCAAGTAAGATCCTACGCATGCATATGGAAGGGCTAACGCTAGGAATGTCTGCAAGTATGATGGCTCTTTGATTCTCCTTGAAAATCAAGCGACAACCTCTCCTCCTCATCGAAGGAAGTTTTTAGCCACAATGAACTCCAATTTTGGTGGCTGCACTACTTTTGTAGATTGAATTGCTGCATAATCTGCTGAAAAAGATTCATCATGTCTCAAAAAGGCAGCAATCTCAACACATGCATTACACAATATATCACCATCACAACAAAACGGTAATCATCAAAATCAAGAAACCACGACAAATTCAAGACACACAAATCATCAATTGGTTTTTTCTCATCAATGATCTCATGTTTTGCGTAATCAGACGCATCTGCTTGCTCAACTCGACTCAATGAAGATGTAAGTTGACCAACTTGAGTCTTCACATTTTGTACTATAATACATTCTCTGCTTCGGCCGAATTGGATGTTGTTTTGAGCCAATTGTTTCACCAAATCCTCTAATGTAGGCTCAGATTCCATGCATATTGGAGCTTGCTGCTGCTGCATAGGTTGCTGGTATAGACTGATTGGTTCAACATAAGGTTCGAACCAAGGATGATCTCCCCAATCATGGTTATATGTGGTAGAATAAGGATCATATCCAAGCTGTGGGTATTGTGGTTCACCAAGAAATACACCTGTTGCATCAACAAAATGGTTATGAAATACAGAACCATCATATTGTAGTGTGGTGCAAGCATATGTAGGATGATAAGAACTACAGCATATACTACAAAATCTTGCAGGTTCTTGCACAGGTAAGTGATGTTCTTCCACTGCCAACTGCCCCACCAGATAAGCCAACTCATCAAGTCTATGCTCCATCAGATTAGTAATCAAACACAAAAACACAAAATCACAAAAACAAGTCTAAATATACGCACAAAATAATTACAGAAAACATATCTACAGATTTTTAAAAATTATGGGACTACCACAGAGTGAAATCTACACAAAAATTCTATCTAATAGAATAATAAAAAATCTTAAAAAATTGAAAAAGTGGTCTAAACGATGGAATTTGGCAAAAATAAGGATGACCTCACTACTAGTAGTGAGCCTTTCTCAAAATCACGATTTTCATTAGTCTACCAAAATTCAGATTAATCAGATATACGTTACCGAACCAAAATCTTGACAGAATGCCCTTTACCCAATTTCAGCCGAATTCCACTTGAAAATGCTTCAAAAACAAAAACAAACACAATTGTTAGAGTTAGATGAAATGATCAAATAGTTACCTTTGGATCCCTAACGGCGCCAAATTTGACAAGAGGTTGTCGAGACCCCGTCAAATAATAAAAATTACCGGTTCGCAAACTAATTTGTAGTATAGAGCATGAACCGAATCGTCTCTCAAGGATCCAAAAAGAACAAAGATTTAATCAAATCAAGATAATTAAAAGGGGGTTTTGATGATTTATAAAGATAATACACTAGTTGAATTAAAGGAAAGTAATTAACAAATTAACCAATCCAAGGAAATTTACCAATCTTGAGTTTAAATCATCATTGATCACTTAATTGCTAACCATGTTCTTGGCCTTAGATCACATCAAGACGCCTCAACATGATCCAAGAATCCTCTACTAGATAAGCATCTAGGATTTAATTAATCAAGGTTAGATAAAGTAAGCACCATCCAAACATAGATTAACTTAAGATCAAGAATTTAACCAAGCTAAACAATTCATCAAAAAGCTTTAATAAATTATTTATTCTTTGTGATCCTCTTGAATACATGATAATAAAGCTATTATCACATAAACATCCAAATCAAATTAAGCAATTCAATCTAGATCAAAATTAAAAGAGGAAGAAGAGAAACTTGAATAACAATTAAGCAATATGAACAAGTAAAACAAGATCTCCAAATTAAACATCAAGATGGCTAATCCCTTGGATTGATTATGAGAGCCTAGCCTTCCATGGATGGGAAGGAAGAACTCAGAAATAAAAGAACAAAAACAAAATTCTAAAGAGAATGGAGAAGAAGAGAAAGAAAACTCTAACAAATACTCAAACTTTCTTGAAACTTACTTAAAATTGAATCTATCTAATACAAAGAGGTTGGGTCTATTTATACTAATCCTAGAAGCCAATTTGTACATGTACATAATCTGAATACAAGCTACAAGAATATGAAAATTGTCAAAAATGGAAGCTTGATGCATGGTAGATGGGTTGGTGTATGGTAGGTGGGTTGGTGTATGGTTGGTGGCTTTTAGTCAACAACTCTTATCTGACTTCTGGCTTCAAATTCATCACCTAGACGGTGCATTTTGGCTTGGATGTCTTCATCAAAGTTGTAGCCAGTTGTCTCCTTGAAAATCTCCAATTTGAATCATGTCATTTGGACTTTTAGAACTCCATAAATGCCAAAAACACTGCACCTACCTCAAGTTAGGTTGGAAGAACGTGTTTCCAAATTCAGACCAACTTGTAGCTTCATTATCATGCCTAAAACGACATCTATTGACAAAATGATCTTCAGTGAAGTTGGAGATATGGGTCTTATCTTTCAAGTGACCAAGTTTCAGCCCAAGAGGAGGTCTATAACCCACTATATAGTCCAATATGTACATACTGCCCAGATGGTTCCGTGACAGCAAACTCACTCTGTATTGCAAGGATATTTTGGACCCTTATCATTCCGATCCAGCTCTTGAGTTCTTCATGAAACTTGTAGAGCATTGTCTTAGCTTTCCAAAGACACCAAGATCACCTCAATTGGATCACCGAGTCCCAAGTTATGACCTAAGTAAGGAAGAAAGGTCAAAATGCATCAAAATCCGAAAATTATTCAATATTTGCATTAAAGCCCAATGAAGCCCAACAACATTAAACTCATCTAAAGTACTAATATTGGGCACAATAAACATCTAATAATGCCTAATACAAAGCTAACATGTGTGTCTCAAATTGATTGATCAATGGGCTCCCAAAAAGAAGATGCACCTTGTTGATATGGGTAGTACCCATCAAATCTTATATGAGCTTTCCTTAATTGTACAATCTCATACCTCACAATCTCGAAATTTCCCTATGTTTCTGGTGTGGGCTCAGTTCATTCATGTCACCCCTCCGCTTAGAAACCTGTCAGGAGTCGTTCTTTGTCCGTGCCTTTTGCACCGGCGATCACTCCCCACCCTCTTCAGCCCCGGGTATTACATAAAATCAAACAAGGATCAAAATTGGCCGAGTTACTAGCAATGGCTAAATTAATCATCTGGGATGAGGCTCCTATGATTCATAGGTGTTGCTTTAAAGCACTAGACAGATCTCAAAGAAATGTTCTTAGAACTTCTAATCCAGACAGTCAAAATGTGGTGTTTGGTGGGAAGACAATTGTTTCTGGTGGTGATTGTAGGCAAATTCTCCTAGTAATCCCAAAAGGGGACAGGTTTGAGATTGTGTATGCAACAATTAACTCATCATATATATGGGATAGTTGTCGTGTGTTATCTCTTTAAAAAAAACATGAGGTTACAAATAGGTAAAACTGATCAAAATAATCAAAAGCACACAAAGTTTGCTAATTGGATTCTTGAGGTTGGCAATGGCACAACTGGTCGGTGTAATGATGGTGAAGCAGATATTAACATCCCACAAGACCTGCTTATTACGGATTATGATGACCTATTCATGCAATTGTTGAAAGCACATATCCTGATTTTAGTGCAAATTATCAAGAAAAGTACTTGGAAGATAAAGTAATCCTTTCTCCTACACTACATATAGTGAAGAAAATAAATGATTATATGATATCTATGATCACTAGTGAAGAAAAAGTTTATTATAGTGCAAATAGTATTTGCCCAAATGAGAAACCACACCATGCTCAACACCTTCTGAATCAATTTAAGATTTTGAATGGTTTATCATGTTCAGGATTACCAGATCATGAGTTGAAGCTAAAAGTGAGAGTACAATTATGTTACTTAGAAACTTAGATCAGTCACAAGGTCTCTGTAATGGGACTAGATTGATTGTGACTGAATTAAATAATTGTGTAATTGATGTTCATACCTATAATGCTATTGGTTCCTTCTCAAACAAAATGGCTATTCTACAAATGAGGCATTTTCCCATCAACGTGTGTTATGCAATGACTATAAATAAGAGCCAAAGGCAATCGTTAAGCAATGTTGGATTGTTGGGTTTCAAGACCAGAAAATAGGCAACGGAAAAAAAACCTCTAAGGATCCAAGTGATGGTCATAATCTGTTTTAAGATGATTACCTTAATGACAAAGTCGATGTCGTGATGGACAGCAAATCACGAATGTTACAACACACGAATGTTGTTGTGGCGTCTCTACGGTATCCACACGAACCGATGTAATGGTCTCCTTCTTCGGCACGTTGCTAGCCACGAAGGGGGTGGCACAGACTCACTTTACGAGTTCTCTCTGACTCTTTCTGTTTGGAAACGATTTCTAAATATGAGTTATGCGTGATATAGTAGTACAACACAAAGAGTCTAATATGTGTTTATAAAGGTCCCTACACATATCTGACCTAGAGCAGACTCATATGTGGGTCTATTCAATTGGATTAGCCCATCTAGTCTTACTAAAGGTCCAACTAGCCCCATTTAAATTCATTCCAATCCATTCTCTGTGTGTGACCCTATAGGATCCTATTACGTTGACAGTAATATTAAAATCATATTTAATATCACAAACAGTGAGCAGTATCTAGCAATACATTACTGTTACTCAAGTAATAGGAATGTCAATGATTGAACCTAACTTAATTGTGACTAATGTTATCATGTAGTCTAGTCCTTTTGTCTTGATATCTTAATTAAACACAAGGCATGGAACGTGTCACCCTTCTATAATTCAACCACTGGTTACTTGATCGTCGAGCTGACTTATAAAGGCAAATGAGATCAATATCTCATATCGACTCGTTTGAGCACGGCCATTGATCAATCAATTTGAGACACTTATGTTAGCTTTGTACTAGGCTTTATTAGATGTTTATTTGCCCAATATTAGTATTTTAGATGAGTTTAATGTTGTTGGGCCTCATTGGGCTTTAATGCAAATTATGAATAATTTTTGGATTTTGATATATTTTGACATTTCTTCCTTGGTTAGGCCATAACTTGGGACTCAGAGATCCATTTGAGGTGATCTTTGTGTCTCTGGAAAGCTAAGACAAGGCTCTACAAGTTTCATGAAGAACTTAAGAGTTGGATCAAACTTCTAAAGGTCCAAAATATCCCTGTAATGCAGAGTGGGTTTGCTGTCACGGAAATCTATGCAATGTGCACATATTAGACTATATAGCGGGCTATAGGCCTCCTCTTGGGCTGAAACTTGGCCATTGGAAAGATAAGACCCATATCACCAACTTCACTGAAGACCATTTAGTCAATAAATGTCATTTTAGGCATGATTATAAAGCTACAAGTTAGTTTGAATTTGGAAACACGTTTTGCCAACCTAACTTGAGGTAGGTGTAGTGTTTTTAGCATATATGGAGTTCTAAAAGTCCAAATGACATGATTCCAACGCCAAAATTTCAAGGAGACAACTGGCTACAACTTTCATGGACCTCCAAGCCAAAATGCACCGTCTAGGTCACGAAAATCAAGCCGGAAGTCGGATAAGAGTTGCTGACTAGAAGCCACCAACCATACACCAACCCACCTACCATACACCAACTCACCAACCATGCATCAAGCTTCCATATTTGACAATTTTCATGTTCTTTCAACTTGTATTCAGATTATTTTCAATTACAAATTGGCTTCTAGGATTAGTATAAATAGAGTCAATCTCTTTGTATTATAAATCATTCAATTTTAAGTAAGTTTGAAGAAAGTTTGAGTATTTATGAGAGTTTTCTTTCTCTTCTTCTTCATTCTCTTTACAATTTTGCTTTTGTTCTTTTATTTCTGAGTTCTTCCTTCCCATCCATGAAAGGGTAGGCTCTTATAATCAATCCAAGGGATTAGCCATCTTGATGTTTAATTTGGAGATCTTGTTTTGCTTGTTCATATTGCTTAATTGTTATTCAAGTTTCTCTTCTTCCTTTTTTGATTTTTATCTAGATTAAATTGCTTAATTTGATTTAGATGATGATGTGATAATAGCTTTATTATCATGTATTTAAAGAGAATCACAAAGACTAAATAATATATTAAAGCTTTTTTATAGATTGTTTAGCTTGGTTAAATTCTGAATCTTAAGTTAATCTATGTTGGATGGTGCTTACTTTATCTAACCTTGGTTAATCAAATCCTAGATGCTTATCTAGTAGAGGATTCTTGGATCATGTTAAGGCTTCTTGATGTGATCTAAGGCTAAGAACATGGTTAGCAATTAAGTGGATTCTTTGTGATCAATGATGGATTAAACTCAAGATCGGTAAATTTCCTTATATTGGTTGCTTCTTTAGATTTGTTTATAACTTTAAATCTCGTACTTTTGTCAATCTTGTTAATCAACAACAAAACCCTCATTTTCTAATTATCTTGATCTAATTAAATCTTTGTTCTTTTTGAATCCTTGAGAGACGATTCGGTTCATTCTCTATACTACAAATTAGTTTGTGAACCAATAATTTTTATTATTTGACAGGTTTCGACAACCTCTTGTCAGCCATGCATTTTCAAGTCTCACTCATCAAAGGGCTCGAAGATATCGCTCCTATTATATGGGAGGGGCAAATCTTATTTACGTCACTCACATCCCTCTGCATGACTTGTAACATGTCCAATAACTAACTTTATAATCACCTTGTTACAGGTGGCGTCTGACGATATTAAAACATATAACTCCTCATGTAGGGAACTGTAGTAACCTCAAGTCAAAGGACCACGTACACCATTGTCACTATGAAAACTGCTTATGATACTTACGTAATGATCCATGTAATGTTCTCATGGTGGGTCAGTCCAGTACATCATTACTCTAATATGTATTCATGTGTAGACTTGATTTCTCATATCCATGACTTGTGAGACACGGTCATCAGCCAACGCACATACTAGTCTCAACGCATCACTATCGTTCTAATTGACAGTAATGCTTAACTAAGAACATTTAAGAATAGCTTTCTAATTTTAGCCAATAGTATCTCACTATTAAGTCACATACTTGATATTTCATGGCATATAACTTTTCATTCTAAGGACTCTATTATGTTCATTTAATATAAATAAATAACACAATAAATGAAATGCATTATATATTAAATAAATTTCATGATACAATATAAACTATAAAGTCAATATATAATTGACCTCTAAGGCATATACCAACATGGATTGTATCTTCCCAATCCAGTTTTTACCCACAGACAATTATATGTTGTTATCTCACGAGTAAAGAGTAGGAATGGATTAAAATTCGTAGTCCATGACAGAGATGGGGAAGGACATGGGAAGACAACTAACGTTGTGTGAAAGGACGTCTTCCAAAATGTCCACTAGAAATGTTGAATTTATTTTTCATTACATTAGCATTTTGATGGAACTTTTTGTTGAAGAAATTCTAGCTTTTCTGTTATTTGTCAGTGGAAATGGAATCTCATTTCATTTTTTATTAGGTTATATATATATATATATATATTGTTCTCAAGATACATGTGAAATTTGATATTCAATTACACATCAACTTTCATGTTGAAAATACTCATTTTATGTTCTTTACAAAGGTATATGGAATCAAAATGGTTTGTATATAGGAAATATTTATTTCTAAACAAGTAATGATATGTTTTCAATTTTACAGGTAGCTTTCACTTAGTTATATTTTTATTTCCTTATATTAGAAAGACGTGTAAAGGATATTCTTTGTATAGTGTAGCAAATATGTAATGTTAATTCACCAATCAGTGTATATTAGTTGCATGTGTCTTACATGTTTCACTTCATTGCCATTTTTTTATTTGTTGTCCCTTAAAAAGTTATGTAAATTGATCATGGTTTGTTTTGCTGGTCCTTGGTTGATGATTATTTGTTGCATTGCTTTCTTCATGCAAAATATTTATATGCTATTCTTCATCACTTATATGTAGGAAATTACTCATGGCTCGCAATGTGAATATGATCTCCGAGGTTAATGATAAGATGTCTACCTTGAAGCTAAGTGTGAGAGTTATGAATTTATGGGAAGTGATGAGATTTGGTTCCTCTATTAATGTTCAATCTCTGGATATGATTTTCATCGTTGAGCATGTTAGTATTGTTTTTTATGTACAAAACTGTTTTCTTAATTAAAAGTTTGGCCTCAGAACTAATCATATCTCTTCAACAAGGAGGCTAGATTCAAGCAAGTGCAAGTGACTATGCTATGAAAAAGTAGAGGCCTTTATTATTTGAAGGAAGATGTTATTTAATAGGAAACTTGAATATTTCTGAGAACAGTGGGAAGTATAAGACAACTAGGCATGATTTTAGACTCTTCTTCCAAAACATACGACACTAATCGAAGTGGCTTTTGATACAATTTGCAAATTCAAATTTTATTGGGTTGAGTTCAATGATATTCTATTCGAAGTTGTTAAGAAAGAATGCCTTATTGGTATTATGAGCATTTGGGTTCACTTTTACATTACTTATAATAAACATAAGTAGTCAAATATTAATTTATGTTTTAATAAAGCTTTGAATACTTTGTTCAGCGAAATAGATACAAATCTAGGAGGATAGAGGTTGAGCCAGAAGATATCAAGTTAGTTACATTTAAACATTTATATTCACATTGGGATTGAATTTTTCATAAACATGAATTTAGCATAAAGCATATAGATATTGTAAATTCAATCTATATATGTCTTTATACAACAACTGTAGAATGGTTTGCACCCCATGGGGAAAATTTGCCGAGGATATTTGCTTTGAGTTGAATCATAGTGATGTCAAGTGTTGGGTAATTGCATTGCATATTGCAATTATATGAGATGGTAGAGGTAAAATTTCTAAATGATTTATTTATTTTTCATATTTTTTGCTAATGTAATTTAAATAATATGCTATTATCCTATATTGTTGTAATGGAAATATGATTTTAATGGATTACGTAAGGGATCTTGAGTTATCAAACTCAATGTTTAGTTCTAAGTTAATTATTAACCCTAATTTTGAAGAAGCTATAGAATTAAAAACAAGGTAGCTTATATATGTTGTTACATTGTTATCTATGATGGTTGAAAAACATCTGTTGACAGAGTTGACAAACAATTACATATAATTGGTTTTCTTGGGTTAAAGTGCCTTTCTTGGTGACGAGAGCTTATCTATGAAGTTCACACAACTTTCATCAGGCTCACATTTAGGTGTGAAAGAGGAATGGTGAAGCCTTCCTAACAGGAAAACAATTGTTGAGCTAAAAAATGTAGGACGTGTATATTTCACTTATTGTGAATTTGTTTATTATGAGAGTGTACTTTTACTGATTTTTGAATAACTTTTATTGTCAAATAGGTTGGCAATTGGGTAGTTTTAGGTACAGTACAAAAAACTACTAACAAGTTATGAATGGTGGTACTTACGATGTACAATATGAGTTAAGAATGTGTACTTTGAGCAGGATATAGCCAAATGCAGGTCTTGCCATGATAAAGGACCAATATTTGTTGTTCCAAGGTAAATAAAGTCTTAAATATTACTAAAGATAATATATGTATAAAACGATGATAAAGGACTCATTTTTATGTAAATATATAGGTATGATTTAATCATTACTAATCTATAGGTATTGTGTCCAACTTGAGGTCAAAGATCATACCGACAATAGTGAATTTGTTGTGTGGGATCGTGAAGCTTTGCAATGGATTAAAAAGTCTGCAACAAATGTTAAACAAGAGGCCGAAGAGGTATATAAAAAGCATGCTAAAATATCATATAGAAATGTTGATGCATCTTTGGTTATAATTTATTTTATATAAATAATTCGAATATGAAATCAAGGAGATATGTTGAAGGTGATTAAGTGCTTTACTTTAATGAACCTTTAGGTGATGCCTTCTTAAGATGGTTAGCAGATGCTTTCAAAATATTAGATGAAATCAAATCAAAATAACTAAATAGAAAATATGTGATTCAAATGTACTTGATTAGCCAAGTAAAGTTCTCATTTTTTATGCATATTGATTAACATATTGATTAACATATAAATGACTCCATATGGGTTGAAAAGAAAGACAGATCCAACATATGACATAATTAGAAAATAAATATTTGAGGTAATTTTTGAAAATAAATTAAGAAATGAATAAATAGAATATGTGATATTATCATTAGGTTTAGATATATATTTGCTATTATTATCCACAACTGTAGGAAAATCCATAATACCAATAATACAAGTATTCTAATTTTAGATAGCCTTCTTAGTATATTTATGATAAACCAAACATTGTACATTATAAAAGCCAAAACCAATAGTGCTAAAACTACTAATGGGCATTACTACCTCAAATGGAATGTGTACAAGCTTAAATCTTTTACTTACTAAATAACTTCCAAGACATTAAATTCAATACAAATCTAAGTTATTGATATTTATGTAGGCTAGAGATTTGCCTGGTAGATCACCTGTTGCACTCGACACTTTCTTGGGCAAAACATATTTGTTCGACATTAAGACTGAGTTTAACCACAATGCGAGGAATAGGGTGAGCTATACAATGCAAAAGATGAATGACAGTGAAAAACTAATTAATAATTTCAAGTCAAATGGTAAAATGCCATAGCTATGTTAAGTTACTTTGTATTTTTTCCCTTGTGCACAAACACTATTTCAGCAATCCATTATAAGCCTTATAACTTACATATAATTAAAATATTAGGACTATGTGGACATGCCCCACTCTTAACATTGGAGGTGTAGGATCAATCAAAAACCAAACTCTTGAGAATGTAAGCTTTATTTTTTATATACTCACAACTATATAAATATACAACTTTAATTTCTCATCAACCTATATTTAGAGGTTAATGAATACTTAATTGTAATCTATTGTGATTATAGGATTCTTTATCTGTGACAAGCGAATATGATCGTGATACTCACCATGGATGCAACTCCAATGAAGAGGTCCACTTTTGAACATTATCTTGACCTCATAGACCTAGCAAACTTTCTTCCCCCACAGGCCTCCTCTTCCAAGGAGCTCAAATGTGAAGATAGAGTGATTATTGTTTATCTTATAATCATGATTAGTGCTAATAGACTTCTTAGTAGGTATTGTTAAGTATTTTAAATCTGACTCATATGTTGAGATTCATGAATGTTATGGACATTAGTGTTCTTTTGGATGCTGGACCTTTGAGAAACATGGTGCAACACATATCACTTTAAAGTTTAAAATATAAACATTTTGGAGTTCAGAAATTATTCTTAGTTATTGTATAATGTAACGAGGTTTGAACAACTAAACCTTTAACTTCTTCCAATGACTTTTTCGTATTTTGCAATAGCTACTAGATGATGTTAATTCATAAGAAGTACTATAAACAAATGTGTTCAATAATTATTTATTGCTATGGTATATATCTAGAGTATTATTATTAGGCTTTTTTATAAATAAAAAAAATCAAATTTGAAGGCGTTTATTGGTTATGACTTTTCCTTTTTCATGTTATTACATGACCAATAGCTTCTTCATTCTAAGTGAACTTTTGTTTTGTTTTGTTAAAAGTATTTCAGATGAAATATGGAACAACAGACCAACGCAACAAATAATTATGAATGTGTAGACAAAAGTCATTTTGTTGAGAATGCACCCAATGTAAGATAGAAAGCATTGCTATTAACTGCTTGAAAAAATCCCATTTAGAAACAATATGTTCATGCATCTTTTGGTATATAGATATAACCTTTACAGAAAATAAAGAAACGCATCTTAGTTTTCCACTGCAGGGAAAAAGAAAATAGCTTTGCACTAGTTTGATGGACTGGTGACATGTCTAACTCGGAATATTTATTGGGTTAAGCTGTAGTAATTTTCTTATCTTAAGGATAATGAGTGCCATCAAGGTCTGACATTAAAAATGGATCTAGCAGCTAAAATTGGACTGTTGGAACTGGAGGTTTCATCCTCACTCTTCATTCTTGAATCATATATTTCTAGAGAATGCTGTTTCTTGCTCCGCATCTTCACTAACAGAGATGCCACTTACTCCTTGCATACTGTCCAATGGAGGTTCCTCAATAATATTATGCGGTCCTGGACTATGCCTTCTCTTGTGTTCTAGAATATTTTGTATGGAAAAACTGTTAACATTTAAGCACAAAGAAGTCTTGGAAAATATATGAAATAGTTGGAAGAGAAAGAATACTTTTACTGGTAATTGCATGTCGAGTCATTGCCAAGAATTCATCCCATTTGAATTTACGCAGTTCCCGCTTCTCTTCTTCTGGAAGCTTGAAATTGGGCTCTCTCCCACACATGAAAGCAGCCCTAAAGATAAATAAGAGACGTAAATACTAAGTAGGACATAATTAATATAGTGAATAAGAACATGAAATTCTATTACAATACCAAATCTCCCTAATTCTGTAATGATGATAACATTTTATAACGTACAGACAGATTTTATACACATTTTCTAGTACACTTTATACTCATTTTATCGAAGATGTGTTCAAGTGTCAACAAAATATTTTCTTTGAGCATTATACAGATTTCTATAGTAGCTAGCTTGCATAATGGACTTTGCTCATGAGTAGCAAAATTAATGTAGAATTAGTGGCTACACAGACCATAGTCAAAGCGGCTGCATGACCTTGCATAACAGAATATACATGAATGTGAAGAACTGTAAATGCATATACAATGTAAAACTATTCATATACAGCCTTGCTAATGCAAATGGTTCTCAAACTCTATTAAAAAAAACAAAAAAAAAAAAAATCCATATACATACATACATGCAAAAGAATCTAGGTAACTCCCTAATCTCTTAAGAAATATCAGAAAAGACTTCTGCAAATTGTTTAACTCCCTACTACTCAAGGATCTTTCTGCTAAGGCAGTGTTTCAATCTCAAACCAGGAATAAAAAACTTAGAGCGAATAAAAAGGGGCAACCAAGAAAGTAGGCACAGTACGAAGAAAAATTTGTTTAACTGTAGTTTCTACAGCTCCAAAAGTATTAGACTAGCAAAAAAGATTCTGTGTAGTGATATGGTAGAAGAGGGCCTAACGGTAAAAAACAGATACCCCAAAATGTACATATTAAAAGGTTGTTGGGACTCAAAATAAGTCATCTGAGTGTCAATAAGTGAGAAAAGAAGCAGGTAAGTTGGCAGCTTAACAAATACAACTCTAAGACATGCATATTCCCAGTATGACTTGAATTTATCCAAAGAGAGCACTGTCGGTATTAACGTGCTACAATTCAAAGTACTAACTACCTGTCATATAAGTGAGCAGCTTCTTCTTGTGACCCAAAAGTCCCTAGGTGGATCTGTTTCTTGTCCACTTTTATTGCTGCCTGCCACTTCATATTTTTGAAATAGACGCCTCTCATTAAGCATGGTTCTTGATTATGCATATGCTTTCTCCTATGTCTCTTTCTGTGTTTAATAGGATGCCCTGAAAAATGCAGGCTAAAATAAGTAACAAACAAATATAGCCATAACTAACAGAAAATTCAATGCTGCTCCAAAACAGAGACAGAGAAAAATAAACTAAAAGCATGTCTGCTGAATCCAGGTATGCTTATGATCAAACTAAATTTCTGCATTCAGTTCCTTGCTGGCAAGTAATCCATGGCACACAGCATGATACCAGGGATCGTTGCTTATCCATGAAATTCAAGTGCATTCACTTAGCACAACATTCGATGCCATGAAAAAGAGACAGGAAGGACAAAGTCCAAGGTCACATGCCAGCAGGTTATTCACCTGTTGCTTCAGTTAGTTACAAATACAAAATGTTCTGTACAGGATATCCATTGGAGGACTATTCATTCATTATTCCTTGCTAAGGGTTTTGTGTAGAATGATATTCCAAAACAATGGATTTCAGAGAAGTTAATATACTCATTGCAATTAATGTTTAAGAGGTCATATTGGAATGATTAGATGATGGATGGATGAGGCAATTGTTGATTTCCAACTAAACATGATTAAATAAGCTTGTTCAGATATTTATCTCCGAATATATGGAAAAAATTTAAACATTACCTACAAACAATGTCAAAGTAGGTAGGCTCCACTTTTAAGATATATAATTAGATTAGCAAGTGGAAAAACTATATCAAATCAGGAAAAAGGACATACATGATACATCAAGAAAAAAAAGGTAGCACAACTCCTTCTCACATAAGCACCTAGTGTGCATTCTATGAAGATACAGGTTCTTCAGTTTTTAATTACAACAGAAGCCCTTCTCCATGTGTTGTCTAAAGGTTTTTTATGAAAGTAAAACACAATATTTTCCCATTGATAACTTTGATCTGTAAACCAGCTCCAACAAATGGATCAGGTAAGCTGACTTGAACAGGTCTATTTATTCTGAAGTAATTTCATTAAAACAGTCGGACTATCTTAGTTTTACTCCATACCAAATTTCTCATTATTTTCATGTCGTATGAGTTTCCCATTATGTCTACTCTTTTTGGTGCATGATTCTCTTCCAGGTCCAGCATATTAACATTACATGCACTTGTACTCTATAAAATATAGAATTAATGATTACATTAAATTAAAGAAAAAACATGGAAAATAAATCAAAAGAAATGAAAAACAAAAATTAAAAACACTTTTTTGTGAAGGAAATAACATCTATCACTAGGTCAGCTTAGTCATTATAAACTAAATCAGATATAAACAGCAAAAGGAAAAAGATGTCTCTTAAACAACAAACCTATGCTTTGTTGACTAGGCTGCTCTTTTGATGAGCTAGAACCAGATACATTTGATGATCCCGATTCTTCTTTCCCAATGGTATTCTGGGAAACACAAAACAAAAGAGTTTAGTACAAGTTCCAGGCTATCTAAAGTATAAATAATAGATAGAATACCAAGGGAGGAACTTTCTAATATTATCAACTTGGTAAACGTCTGTTCTAAACACATCTGTTCAATAAATGCTAATTGATATACCAGTTGATGGCAATCAATCAAGAGTGTTCAGCTTGATTCTGGTATTAAAAGATAGTATCTTGCCACTTTTACCATTTAGATCAAAGCAAATGTGGATCACATGGATAATTGTCCATGGAACAAGAAATGAGGATGCTATCATTCTAGATCTTAAAAAATGGCAGATCTGGAAAAACCTATCTTTCCTTCTTTTAGTTAATGCCTTTTCAGTCACAAGTAACATTGATTCTGCCAACTACAGAAATGTCCTAGCATGCAGTAGACTTGTTTGAATACCAGAGGGTCTAACAAGACTCAAATACCCTGAAGTCCAGTATCTTGCTTGAGCTGTAAACCTCTTTCATGATCAAATTGAGAGTGAAGCTATATTTTCTGCCATTTTATTAAATATCCAATACAGACAGGACAGATAACCACTTCCATCTCCATTCTTTATTCTTTTTCCTCATGAACGTGAATTCCGTTCAAACACTTCACTAATGAAAAAAGGTTTCTAGTCTATTCAGCCAGTTGTAGAAGAGAAGAAACAAAATTTGCATGATGATAACTTTTACAACCTACTTTTCTTCAACAGATTTTTCACTCTTATTTTTTCCTATGAGAATGCCACATCATGCTACCCAAAAGGCTAAAACAGCTAAGTAATATAAATACAAATTGTTACGTATGAATCTATGGGCTTATTGAGCTTAGGCATAAACTTTTCATTTTGAGGGTTTGGCAGGTAAAAGCATGCATATGATACCAATGCGAAATAGGTAAAGAAAAAGTACTAGGCAACATAGCAGGCTTGTGAATTGTGAATGTCTTTATTCTCTAAAGACTAGCCAATTTGAGAATTACAAGCATGATGAAATGTTATCACTTATCTTTTTACCTTATTTTATGAACTTTCTAAAGATAAAAATTGAAGAGTTGAACCATCATGTTTTTCCAACTAGCTAGCCAAAACATCAGAAAAGAAGAAAAGGGATATGTTCAACCAGTCAGCCAATTAGGCATACAGCATACTCATGGTGGAGAGACAAAGATAGGAAAACATCTACAGATGAAAGTTTAGGATCAGAACAGATCCATTTTGTAAGTTGTTAGTCTTAAAATTTAATAAAGCTCCTCTCATTTGTTACATTCTATAATCTTTAAACATTTTCAAAGGAAGACAGAGAATGTCTTAAATGATGTCAAGGTTTTCTTCCTAACCCGAGGCTTCAATTGTATATGCAGCAATGCATAAAATAAAAAAAATAGAAGTACATTATCATTTTAGAGAAATTATGTCTGAATAATACTGATACCAAGCTCATTGAAATGGAATACCAAATAAAAGAAGACCTATATAGATATCAGGAAGACCAACAACCTTGGATACTATCTTTATAGGAAGAAAAAAAAATCAAGCTTCAGAAAAGAAGTATATAATCATTTACTAGTAGTAATTGTGTTCCTACACTGTCCAGGACGCTTGCAATATCCGAGAGCACAGATTGTTCACTCTTAGGTTCAGCACGCTGAGTTGAATTTTCATAATGATTTAGATTCTCACAATATAGAGGAAGTGGAGTGACAAAGGAATTGTTTCCTGCAAAGCCCCAGTCATATTAGTAAATAATGTCAATTAAGTGTAAGATACAACTCATCATAGTAGACTCCAGACTACCACAGGCATGATTTTTTCTTGTTTCCTTAAGAACAGTACACAGTGGATAAAATGTGTTTACCAACATTTACCTGAGCATAGTCCCAAAAGTCTGCGCCTTCTCAAGCTTACCATTGTTAGTTCCAGTCTACTTTACCAAGTCATCAGAGATCAATGGTTAACTTCCTATGATACCAACTTTTTTCTTCGATACAGGAGGCAGAGTAGCTATAACACAAATAGAAGATTTTCAGGCAGATGAAACCTATTAGTTGGAACTATAAAGGAAAAAAATTTCCAAAATCAGTAGGACATTAAAAATAGGAAGTAGAAGGATCTAATTAATGACATAATTAATTATCAACTATTTACTATCAATCAACAAAAGAATACTACCAATGAGTAATGGCTAAAGGAATCTTAGAAGGATCTGCTTATACAATAAAAATAACGGCCTTTTCCTAGTTCTAGTACCAGAAATAAGTAGATAACCATCACTAACAATAAAGAAGGAAGACATTAATTAAACATAGAGAAAGAGATCTCAATACAAGGTTTAGCCAAAAGATGGTCCTGCTTTGACATATATGCACCAAATTGATTATGCATTCATGCTTAGAACACCTCGGACAAAACCCATACGTTAACAAACCAATACAAATGCAGATAAACCTTGATCAGGATACAATTTCAGCCACTGTCATCCTAAATAACCCTTCGTCAAGAATCATTCAAATCAGCAATCCAATTTGATCATAGCAGAAAGTATCATTAACCCTCCTAAAAAAACCGATAATAATCCCTTCTTCAAGAAAAAAAAATCTTTTTGACGAAATAAAGTTGATACTATAATTTGCATAAGAAAATCCCCACATAGCCATAATATTAAATGGAATTAAAATTTGACGAAAAAAAACCATTAACCATTAAAACACCTCCTCGGTATGAACTCAAATGCCTCTGCTTGGGTTGAAGTCAACCCCGTCAACCTACCACCTTTTCTTGGAAGGTAGTAACATAGAAGACGAACCCAATTGACCATACACAACACAAAACAAATATACACATTCACACAAGCCACAACACAAAAATTCAACAGAAACCCACAAAGCCAAATAAGAGAAAGACCAAGTTTTTGGCTTCCATACCCGTCAACCCAAAATGTCCAATGACCAGAAAATTGACCATACACAACACAAACCAAATATACACATTCACACAAGCCAAAACACAAAAATTCAAGCGAAACCCACAAAAGCCAAAAAAGAAAAAGACCAATTTTTTTACTTCCAAACACGACAACCCAAAATGCCCAATGGCCATAAAACCCACAAGGACCCGTCAACGCAAGGAAAGGCCATTGGGAAGAGGAAGTAATTGTTGGTTGGTACCTGAACTGAAAAGGGTCAGATAAGGTGGCGGTACTCAAGAGAGCAGAGAAACTCAGAAGAAAGAATCCAAGTGAGGTGGCGAGAAACCAGTGGCGAAGGCACAAGGTGGTGGTGTAGTGGTATGGGGCATTTAAGTGATGTGTTGTGGCTCATGCATCTACCACCTTTTTTGTTTTGTTTTTTTTCTTAATTTTTCTCCTCCACCCTTGTGTGTTGTGTGTGTTTCCCTCTACAGAAGAGGAGAAGGGTGGTGGTGGTGGTGGTGGTGGAGGTGATAAGATGGTGCGAAGAAAGAGAAAGTTGAAAGAGAGGAAGAGAAAGAGGACGTAGTTGCTTATGTTGGGTACTATGCCTATGATGATGACCTTTAAAAGGCCAGCAAATACCAATGGGGTTAGGTAATTGAGAGACATTGAAACTTTACCATGTTGCCCTTTGAGATATTTGTATTGAGGTTGGTGTTTGGTGGTTAAGGATAATCATCGGAGTTCACGGCGAATCCACCATGAGATTTCGAAATTCAAAAGTCAAAAGGCACCATAACATAACAATATAAAAAAGGAAAATAAGAAGTAGATTAAATGCTGTCATTAGGGTTTTGCTAGATAAGTGAAAATAATTTGAGAGGAGGTTATGAATTTAATGATGGATATCAAAATTAAATGCTTTAGATTAGTATTTTTATTGATGGATGATGTTATTAAGAAAACTATGTGCTTAGAATCAAATTGTTAATGTGGTTATTTTATAGGATATCAGTAAGCAGCTGGTATTAAATTAGTAGTGAAGAGTTTGGAGAATTTATAAACAGTTATATAAGTTTAAACCTTGTGTCATCATTGTAAAAAAAAAAAAAAAGGACATAAGTGTTAATGCATTTAAGATTTAGGAGTGAGATTCATTGTTTTACATGAACGAATGAATAAAATGTTCCTTCTCTAATTAGATGGGTAAGCTTCTAATTTGGTAATTTGTGAGATAATACTACTTTTGCTACTAAAATGGTAAGGATTTTCTGAGTTTGGTAAGAGGGAAAAAATATATGGAATGATAATTTTATTTAGGGGTAATTGCATTGCCCTTATATGAGAATTGGCCTAATTATACTCAACACTTCCTTGTTTGATAAATTACACCTACATCCCTTAAATAATGTACTATTCCTATATCATTTTTCTTGTAAGTAATGTTATGTTTAAACAGACTATCAAAATTGCACGTGACACTTAATGATTCACGAGTCTTTGTTAGTTTTTCCTTCATATAGGAAATGACTATTATACTCATATGATGCCACAATTAGATACTTAAAAGATGTTGGTAAGAGTTCTCTAGTTCATTTGCATAAAAGGAGCATAATAGTAATTTTTCATATGAAGGAAAAACCTAACAAAGGCTCATAGGTTAGTAAGTGTCACATGCAATGCATTTGCAAGTAATTTTGTTAGTTTTTTAAATAAAATGTTATCTACATGAAAAAAACAGGGTAAAACTAGTACATAATTTAAGAGATGTATGTGTAATTTTCTTACCAAAAAGAATGTCAAATGTAATTAAATCAAATCTCAAGAGAGGTGAGTGTAATTATCCCTTTTATTTAATGCTTTAACTTTGTAATGATTATTCCTCAAACTAGTTTATCACCTAATTGCAAAGGGCTTATCAAAATAATTCGAAGATAACAACTAAAACAAATCCAAAGATAATGCATGGATTTGTTTGGTCGATGAAGAAAAACAAAAGGTAACTACAAAAAAGTAATTTTTCAACTCAATTAAACCCTTAATAATATAAAAGAAATAACAAAGAGCTTATTACGCACCATGATTTCTAATCAATTATAAAGATTACTTATGATTTTTTTGAAAAACTTCTTTATATGCAACATTGTTGGTTGTAAAAATATTTAATTTATTTAAATTTAGAATAACATAAATTACATTTCATTAATTTTATTCTGTTTCTATTTGAAGTTTTCACAACCTAAGTTATAGATATTTAAATATTTGAATTTGAATTGAAGGATAACATTGAGAAGAAAAGACGATAAGATTGAGGAAGAAAATTTGAATTGAAAGAATGATAATAATGAGGCATTGGAAGATGGAAGGTCAGATAAAGTGATAAACTTCCAAAGCATGATATTAAAAGACAGTGAAATACTATGCCATTACTATGTTGGGGTTGAAAAACAAAGCAAGATATTAACATTACCCACCATGAAAAATGAAAAGTCTCTGAATGGGATTCATAAATTGCAGCTAGCAAGAAAATGGGAAGAGAGATTAGTCTACTCATGGGAAAAAGTTATCTTTAATGCAGAAACTGAAATTTGATTGGGCGAATGAGAGAATCTTTGACGAAGAGACTGAAATGGCAAACATGCAAATGGTAGAAGGATTTTGAAGGGAAGTCAAAACAATGATTTTTTTCAAATGGCAGAATTTTTTTGTTATAATTGTCAAAATAGAATTTCAAATGGTAGAATTTTTTAATACACATGTCAAGATTAACTCTATTAGTTCTTTTAATATATAGTATTGTATATTAGATTAGATTAGATATCTAATACACATTAATCTACAATTGGAAAAAAATAACTTTTTTTCGGCATTTCTTGATGTAATCTCTTCAAAGATAACATAATGGTTACAAAAATACACTTCTCTTTGAAATCCCATCATGATCTATTGCTTGATGCTGCAAAACTTTAGAAGCCACCCTCCCACAAAAATATTGAAAAGAAAGAGCATGAATGTTTTATAAAGTAAGCGTCCAATAAAAATTGAATTTTGTCATCATTATCATATCTCAAAAAAGCAAAGTTATGTTGATAGCACTATATTTGGCCAATTACAAAATAATGGTGCTGGATCATACTACCTTAGTACACCAATAAGATCAAACTATAAGTCTCTTGTGACAATCATTTAAATGGCAGAAAACTATGATGAAGGAAAAGGAAACAAAAGGTAGTCATCTATACAAATAGATACTCAGCAACATTGAAGCCATTTTAAAGCTTAGTTCACGGTGTCACGACTGGAAAAATCGGGACGAGGAGTGGCGAGAGAAAAATAGTTAAAAAAACAATGGAGTCGCCATTAATCATTTATTGAGTAAGGAAAATGACTGACAAAACCCATTTAAAAATGGATTTAAAGTAAAAACACAAAAAAAATGGTCTGTGAAATGTAACATCATCTGTTGGGTGTAACATTTAATGGAATCTTAAGTTAAATCCAAAAACCTTTTGTATTTTCTTTATGAAAATGAGTTATAAAATTTCTTTTTTTGCGAATATAACCTAAAATATGCATAAAAGAAATAACCCAATACTCAAAGATCTTAAAAATGTACATCATATGTATTTATATTCCAATTCTACTATTTAACAACGTACATAAAAAGAAATGCTTAGTAGAATGTCTACAGACTCTGTACACCACCCTACTGGCCAAAGTCCTAAATACCTAATTACTGAGTATCCAAGTGGATGCGTCATACGTCTGAATCACCGTGGAACTGTATTCTAACAAAACTGAACAAGTCCTTATTTCATGTCTTTGTTGTCTTCATAAGACATAAAGAAAACAGCTACTTTGCCATTATACAACAGAAAGAAAATCAATATAAAACATACAAAACAAGATAACAAAGAGGTGAGATCCTTGTCACCATCAATACCAATAAAGCAATGTAGAAAACATAACAAATAGTATAATCCCATACTAAATCAACATATATAATCATGTTATCAAACAGTGGGTAAATCAAAATCAATATGCACCATAATGATGTGACAATATGACAACTGACTATGCAAATATCCAATGATTGACCCCTACTTCATGGAGTTAAAACACAAGTCAGAGATAGTGATTAGGAGTACATATTCCATCACATTTAGCCCTCAAGTGATATAAAATTTTCATCTACGCAACACGGCTCGCGAGAACACTCTCCACTAATCGAGAATAGGATAGTGTTTGGTTATGATTGTTCGGTGTGTTGCAATCATATTACCACGACACAATGGTGCTTCCAACTGGGCCCTTATGGAGTTTCCGCATCGCAATGTCCCCAAGATCATTCATAAATAATCACTACACAATTTACACCCACACTAAGGTGGAAGCTCAAACTCTAGGCTCAAAGCCTTAACAACAAGTCTCAATAGACTATCACAATGCCATGGTCAACTAACTCATGCAAAGTGCAATCACTCGTAATTAATATAATAATTTATGGTTAACTAACCCATAATTATTAAATCAATCATGATCAACCCAATAATTTATGGTCAACTAACTTATAATTATTGGTTTACTAAAACACAATCCCCTCGGGATTCAAGCCATTATTTTAAGAATAGCGTCAACTATCCTATTCAATGTCCAGTTTATGTCAATCAGATAGTAGTACCGTTGTTTCTTAACCTATGGTGCTTTTAAAACATTTTTCAAATCATGTAACACTACGGTTACAGTTTTCAACTAGCGTAACACATATGTTATGTTTTATAAATCGCGTAACATTTTTGTTACGTTTTTCAATCGCATAAAACTATTTTTCTGTTTTTTCAAACAGCATAACAGTTTAAAATCACTTTTTAATCGCGTAAAGCATTTTCTGTAAAATTTAAATCAGGTAAAGCGTGTTTCACAAAAACTAAGTTATTTTGAACTAAATAAAATATTTTCAAGTCTATTCTCACTATTTGAGCTAAAACCAAGTTTCAAATATGAATAGTGACTTTTCAACAAATCTTTCGAAAATCATTTCTATTTGAAAACATTTACTTCTACCTCAAATCATCACCAAAAATTTTTTCTCAAATTTTTTGAGAATAAAAGTCTTTAATAAAAATAAGCAAATAATTTGATACTAACCTTTAGTAAAATATTTCAAAGTCCAAACTAACATTTAGAAAAATATTTCAAGGTCCAAACAAATTTTCCAAAAAGTGTTTCCATCTGAAAACATTTGTTTTCAACTTAAAATCATCACAAAAATATTTTCTCTCATATTTTCAAAAATACTTAAAACCATATACTAAAATTTTGAAAATAAAAACAAAAACCTTTGATAAAGTAAATATCACTTTTACCATAGTTTCTTTTCAAAAAATTTCCACTTCCATCATGATTCATTAGTTTCCAACCATACATATGCATGTTCATAATCATGTTTTTCATCCACACATACATCATTTTATTTACATATAAGCTATATCCAACTTTAATCACAACAAGTTCATGTCACATCTCAAAAACATATAAGCACATAGGATAATCAAAGCATAAATCACAAACCACAAAACACCAACCATAAAACATGAAAAAATAAAATATAAACCATAAAATATATTCCTCATCACCATATTGGTTGGTGAGAGAAATCTCTCCCTTACCTTGGTTCAAAAATCTTCTCTAGTGAACTTGTGAAAGTTCTTTGTCTTTCCACCAACAAAATCTCTTAAAGAACCAAGTTCATAACTTTTAAGCTCTAAAACATAAATCAAGATGATCATGGACCAATCCAATGATCTAAACCCTTGAAATAGAAATTTAAAAGTGAAGAGAAAATTTTTTCACATTTTGTTCTTCAACTTTGGATTACCAAGAAAGTGGTTGAAGATAATCTCTTCTCAAGAAACTTTCAACGCAAAAGCTTCTTAGAATGGTATTTGGATACAAGAAACAATGTTGGATCTTTGGTTAGAAATTTGTAATGAATTCCTTGGTGTATGGCCGTGAGCTATGTAGAGAGAAAGTGAAGGTTTTTGGTAAGTTTCAAATGAATAGTGAGGTTGGCTATTTATAGAAAAAAAAACTACGGATTAAATGTATTTAAATAAAATACAAAAAGCAAGATATTTCCTCCAAACTTGATCACTTTGGCCATCCACTTTGAGGAGCTTGTGTTCAATTTGAATACCTACTCTTCCAAGCCATCAATGTTAGATGATTCACCTAGGTGATTCATCATACACATAAATGCTACCAATAATTACTCAAGATATTTTTCAATAGCTATTATCCAATGAACAAATATCAGGATATATTGTCCAATGGATAATAGGATGTACCTAAAAATTTTATTCGCTAATCAAATCCCTAAAAATGAAAAATGTCCAAATTTGTGAAAAAAACCAAAAACAAAGCATGCATCCGTGTCCGACTAACTACCACCTCCCAAACTATTTTCTAACCGAGCACTCACTCCTCAAAAAATTTCAAACTATTTCGACCGATCATCCAATTCCCAGAACAATGACCGAATTGACCCTAGCCCTTACATAAACCCCCTCAACTCTTAAAACTGATCGACCTGAGCCATTACTTACTGATCCCCACCTTTCTATACTCACTAACTAATTGGCCATGACTGATCTGACATAACAATATCCATTCTTGGTATATATCGATCAGATATGGGCGACCAAGCAATCCCTAAACTTATACCCTTGATTACCTTCTCGGTCACAACTTTACCTTTGATCGATCACCCTTTCACGATTTCTTTTGTCTGATCGGTTTTCAACCAATCTAAGTTTCTTTTTGAACTATCGCGACCGACCGAGCCTTTTGTTGTCTCTTGTGTTTTGACATCCGATCAGGTACCTCATCTCCCCAGTTCTGATCGGTCACCCAATTGATCAGTTTGTGTTTATAATTGTATAACCAATAAACTAGTCAAATCCTCCCTGGGTTGCTCGGCTGGCCAACCGATCGATCGATAAGGTTAAGCCCATTTAAACTTTAATTTAATAAAGCTTACAAAATTCTCAAAAATCATAAATCACCAACATTTGGGAAAATCAACATATAAAGTAGAAACAGAAATTTTGGGGTGTTACACGATAACCAGGAGAGGTTCAGGAGTCGATTAAGCACAAGAAATGGTGGAAATTTAACCTCACTGCACCCTTGATGCATCTACCCTAAGACGGTTATCTTAAGCTAATTGTACGAACTTTATAACCTAAGTGATATCTATTTTACCCTTTTTTGCAAGTACATAAATTAAATAAGAGCGAACAACTATTCACAAATAAAAAAAAAACTAAATTGCGAAAATTAAAAGTTTGGCTTAACTTGCACTCCTACATATCCCCTGGTACAATGGAGAATTCAAAGCCACGTAGTTCTTTCATAAAAGATCATTGTGAGTTGATTGATTTTATTTTAGAAAAATGTCGATTTGAATTAATTGATTAAAAGAAAAAGAATTGATTCTATTTAAAGGGGACGAATTGATTTGATTTAAGAGAGAATTTTGTTAATGTGTCCTAAATAGGATGGAATGCGGTACTAGACTCACTGATCCATCGTAAGGAAAATGTCAATTAGGTACTTGACCCCTGAAGACAATTAACATGATTTGTAGCATTGGGCCACTTATTTAAAAAAGAAAACTTATAAGCGTGTCCTAGGTACCTGATTAGAGGTCAAAACACATGAGTTTATATTGTCCAATGGAGGTTATAAACACATGAGGTCAAAACACAAAATATCAGTATATATAGTCCAATGTATAATAAGACAATCAAAAATGGGAGAAAAGGTACCTCAAGCGGAGGTCAAAACACATGAGACAACAAATGCTCGGTCGGCCATAGGAGATGAAAGAGAAAGTTTGATCAATCGAAAACCGATCGGACAAAGGATATCGTGAAAAGGGGTGATCGGTCAATGGTAAGATGGTGATCGACAGGTAATCTTGATCGGTCATATGATCAAGGTACAAGTTTGGGGATTGCTTGATCGGCCATATCCGATCGGTTATATACTGAGAATGGATATTGTTGGTCGAATCGGTCATGCCCGATCGATTAGTTGGTGAGGATGGAAAGGTGGTGATCAGTAAGGGGAGAGGTTGATTGGGTTAAGGGTTATCCCTGATCAATTGGTTTGAGGTTCATGGGAAAATGATTTGATCGGTTAAAGGGTAAGGTATGTTTAGTTGATTTTTGGAGGTGAATGGTTAAGGAAAGATTGATGAGGGGTCGGATCGGTTTGGTTTATAGATTTTAGATGTTGTTGTGTAAATGCGATGGGTCAAATCGGTAAGAACCAATCGGCCAAGAGTAACATTAGTTGAAAGTGAGTGCTCGGATTGGAAGTGATCAGTCAGAGGAGTGGATGATCGGTCGGAAATGATCCTAGAAAGGGTGGTTGATCAAAAATTGTCTAGGAAGTGGACGATCGGTCGGAAATGGTCTAAGGAGTGAGTGCTCGGTTAGAACTCGTCTGGAGAAGTGGTGGTCGATCGGACACGAGCACAGGCTCTATTTTTTGGTTTTTTACAGATTTGGGACATTGTTTAATGGGTGTTGGGGTTGGTGTTTGTTGCTACATTTGGAGGCAAAGTAAGGGATTTTTGTGGTGGTTTTGGTTATTCATAGGTGTCCTTGGGTGAAATTTTATAAAGAGGATGGATGCTCTGTTTTTGGACGGGAAAGTGAGAAAATGGTGCGTGAAATGGTTGGGTGATGATGGAGATGCTGTTTTGGGATTGTAGAGATTGTGTATAGGTGTAGGTGTGGATTTGGTGATGAATGGATAATAAAAAGGACAAAAGTAAATCAACCAAAACTACCCAAAAACAAACTCACCACCATATCACATATATACCATATTCAGAGTGATTGGCAAGAGACACCAAGAACAAAAACAACACAGAGAAAATTTGGAGACTTACCTTTTGGAGAACAAAAATGGAAATGGCCCCTCCTTTCTCAAACTTTCGCTCTCTCCCTCTCATCTTTTCTCTTGGTTTCTTCCTCTGCCCCAGCCAAAATCCCCTACTCTCTTTCTCTCTGTCTCTCCCTTTTATTCCTCGTATTGATCATCAATTAGAAATATGAGTGGTTGGGTTGATCATTAATCCCCATACCCTGCCTACTGGTCATTCCTTACTTTGCCGCTACAACCCTCTAACTCCCACTTGCCACCGTCAGCTTTCCCCAAATTGGGGAGAAATTCATGTGCTATGAGCTTGAGTGGATTGTGTCAGATGGTTTGGAATTGGGCTGACCAAAAACTATGGTATAAGTAGAAATGGGTCGAGCCCAATAGGTTATGGAGTGGATGATTGGGCCACTCTTTTTATTTTTTCTTATCCAAAAATAAAAGATTTTTTTAGTTTTTTTTCATTTTTTATATAATTAACAAAATAAACCCTTTTTTTTAAATTTGGCTTGGACAAAATTAAGTGCTGACACACGGTAAATGAATGAAAATGCAGAGGAAAGAAATACATCATCAAAAGCAAAAGAACAAAATTGGAAATATTAAGGGTGTGCTTGGTTTACCCATTTTCTATTTTCATTTTCAGTAAAAATAGAAAATGAGCTTGAAAACATGTTTGGTTAGCTTTTTAGAAAATGTTTTCAAAAATGGGTCCAAATATGAAAACAACATTTTATTGTTTTCTTTGTTTTCTTTGAAAATATTTGAAAACAGAAAACAAGAAAACACGGTGGCACTTTGGCAAATAATTGAAAAACTATTTCATATTCTTCTCTCTGCCACCCACAGCCATTCTAGCTAGTCATTTGTTGCCATTGTCGTGAAGCCCGTCAGTTTCCGCCACCTCCATGAAGCCCAGCTATAGTCATCGTCCTCTAACCCCTACCATTTATTCTTCATCTCATCCTTAGATCTACATTTGGTAAGCTTTTCCCTTCCTATCTCTTTGTCATTACCTGTCTTTTTATTTTTGTGTTTATCTAAAGAACAATAAAGGAAAGGACCAAAGATAACTTTCAAAATTGGTTTTTTTCTCTCATTTTTTGTCCTTCGCAAGTTGTCATTTTTGGGTTTCAGTTAGTTTTTATCTTTGTGTTTTTTTTGTGTGTGTGCATTTTTTTTTTAATTTCAACTTCATTTGATGAAAATATTTGATGCCAACAATGGTTATTTGATGAAAGGATGGAGCTTTCTATAATTTTCAACTTCATTTCCTAGTTTTTGGCCATGGGTTTCGTTTGCAACTTATTATAAAACAGAGCTTTACCTATTCAACTTTAGTAGTTTTACATTATGGGAAAGCAAACATAGCCCTTGGCCTCATTTTGCCTATTTTAATAGGCTTCCCATTGAGTAAGAAATTGCTCAAAATGAGGCTTACTGCTTGCGGCTCTATTTACAAGTTTGGTGACTAAAGTTGAATAGCTTTTTCCATATGCATTTATTTCCATAACTAACTGAAAAGCACTAGTAATTCTAGTTGGCATAATTTGATCACCTTTTATTTTGAATTTGAGTTTGCACATCAGGTAGTAGGTGTAAGTACTAAACATAAATGATGATAAGCTTTTATCTAGAGTAGGTATTCTAGAGTGGTTATCTCCTTTTCTTTTCTTTTATTTTCTTCTGCCTATAATTTTTTTTTAATCTCACTTATGAGTTATTCAATAGGTGCTTCAATTACTTCATAGGTCTATTTTATCTAATTGACTCTGGATTTCCTAATTTGCCTAGCTATCTTGCTCCATACCGAAAGGAAAGATACCATTTTCGTGATGGAGAACGACCACAAGGAAGACAAGAATTATTCAATCATAGACACTATTCAATGAGAAATATAATTGAGAGGTGTTTTGGTATATTGAAAGTAATGTTTCCTATTTTAAAGTTGATGCCAAAATTATCCTATTAGAAGACAAAGGCTAATTCCTAATGCTTGTTGCACTATACATAATTTTATTAGAATCCAACATAGTACAGATAGACTTTTTGGCCAATACTCTACAAAAGACTTGATTTTGGATGAACAAGGCTCAAAGGTAGATCAAGAAGGAATAAATATTGATGATGCTCAAGCAACTCAAATGGCACAAGTTTGAGAAACTACCAATAGTGAGCACAAAACCTGCCCCAACCTAGCAAGACAGGCAATGTCACATTCCAATTCAAATGGCAATCATAAACAATAACAAGAAAAGAATAAATGAATTACTTGCCAATCTTTCAGTACAACACGTTCTTGGAGCTGTACATTGTTGTAGATGATAGAACCTTGGATTGAACAACAGTCTCCAATAGTAACATGATTCATAACTATTGAATTAACAACCTGCATATGTAAAAGCAAATTAAAGAAAAATTGACAAAAACATTACTGAATACAACTTGTTAATAAGATATCAAGCCAATGTTGCTAACCAATCATTGAGGATTAGACATCATAGTGACACAAACAAATCAACAGACAAAAAATAACTTCCTATTAACTTGAAAGAATAATATATGATCCCACCTTAACATTGACACCTTTTCTACAGTGACAACATAACATAATACAAATAGAAAAACCTGGTTTCCAAAAATTCAATATAATCAAGACTGAAATGACGAATGTAGTAACAAATTAAACAATGTGACGAAGAGCTAGAGTAGTAATATATCAAAAAACACACTGTACATATATATATATATATATGAGAAATCACATGCAAACGAGGACACATGTACCGACCAAAAAATTTTGAAAATATAAAAGAAATTAAAGATGGACAAAACTTCCAACACTTAGCTCATAGAGGTTCGCTTAAAGCATTGAAAAGGAAAAATGAATCAATGAAAGGCATTGGAAACAACCACACTAAATTAATCCCATCATACTGTTTTGAATTACATAGTAGAAAAAGATTAACATAGCCATTAAACAACAAGAATTTAAAAAAAATATTACAAAAATTAAATATGAAAGCATTATAACACATATTCATATACCTGGGAAAGGAAAACATTAGGTAACAATGTATACAAATAAGTAAATTAATGTGACAATGAGAGAAACAAAGCAACAAATCTAACAAAGCTATGTAAATAAAAGTCAAAACAAATGCCCAAATGACAAAATATTATAGGAACATATGTCAAAACAAAACTTATACATGGTAGAAATTTTTTGTATACATTGTAAGATTAAGGCTGTTAGTTCATTTTATATATAGTAATAGATTTTATATACTAGAACTATCAAATTAGCTAATTTACTATTGAATATATTCTATTCTATTTATGTAATATAAATTGGATTTAATTTTCATTCACTATGAGTATAAAAGTTTTTACACTATTATTTAATAAGACATTGGCACATCATTCAAAGAGTTTGGCTCTGATAATAACTACTTAAACTTTAAAACTCTTTTAATGACTTGTCAATACATGATTGAATGATAGTGTAATTTTTTTTTACATTAAAATGGATCAAAATTAAATGAATATAAACATGTAAATAATAAATGAAAAATAAACCAGTACCCAACCAACCTAGTTTTTATATTTAAATCCAATCTCTTCTTACATTTTAAACTAAACCTAAAATCATTGTCAAAGCCTTAATTTTTCAGGGCCAAACGAGGTTGGCCCAACCTATTTAAGTCCACTAGCAATGGGTCGTGGATTAAATAAGTTTGGCCAAAATTATTCGCATTTAAACAAACTGTAAAATCACTAGCCCGACTCACCTCGAGAATCTAAACGGGCTAGCCCGTTTAATAATTTTTTTAAAAATGAACAAACCAAAATTCATTAGCCATATATAAATTCAAAAGTTGAGCACACAAGTCACAAATCAATAATAAAACGATTCACAAGACAAGTTCCATGTAAATAACCATTAAACCACATCAAATCACAAATCAATAATAAAATAATTAAAAATATATAGTAAATAAAAAATAAATAGACAGCCTACGGGCTAAACAGGTTGATCCAAAAATGCTCGAGTTTATGCGGGTCACTAAAATAAAGGCATGACTGGCATAATTTATGTGGTTAAACAGGTTAGCCTGACACGTTTGGTTCGTTTTACCGATTCTTAATTTCAAGTGATTCCATTCTTATTTTTATTATAGAAATGATTCCGTGTGTTAAGCATGACCTTAATTACTTTGTAACTGAGGTAGCCCCAGGAAAAAAATTAAAATGATTTCACAAGCAAGTTCAATTTTATGACTTTTTGTTCAATGAATTATAATATACCTATGCTTAAAATAGTGAGAGAAATGAAGTTTAACAAATTAAAAATGAGACTATTTATTTAAAGGTAATGTAAGAAAGTTAACTTGAAAGCATTTAAAGAGGAGTGTAGATAAACAAATGGGTGTGCCAATAGCCCCACCCTATAATCTATTATATTTAAATATTTCTTAAAATGACCAGATTATATTAAGAGTGTTGAAAGACAGAGAATTACGAAGCAACTATAATTGTATCAATTGTGTATTTTACTTGGATGAACACCACACCCATTTTATAGGGTGATTTCAATCATCCTAGAACCACTCAAAGGATTTATTAATAGCCTATACAAGCCTAAGAAACAACTAAACTATAATAATGACATTTGACTACACAATTAACATGTGCTAAATATGCTAGCTTATTAACTACATTGTTGATCAATAGTCCCCCTCAAGTTGGATCTTACTAAGCAAATACAGTAAAAGAACCACAAAGTTAAGACTTTTAGTACAAAGCAATTAGAATCATAACCAAAAGTACCAAAGGGAGGCAAAACAAAATCTGTATCTTCCCCTGAAATAGGGCTCACCTGAGCACTAGCCGAAAATTGCATCCACATTCACATAGGTTATTGGTCCTTCAGCTAACATAAAACCATTATTGGCTAGTCCACTGACCAACTCCAAAATAGAGATAGCTTTGGAAAATATATAGAGATTAGACCAGAAACGAGGGATGCTAGAGTTATCCTTGAAGCTCCGATCATCAGCATTGGACAGCTCTGACCTTCCAAAAACCATCGGCGACCGCCTCTAGGTCACCAGAAATATAGACAAAAGGGCAGCCCACAGATGTTGCACAAAAATAGAAAGTGACCCATCTCACAAGCAAACACGAAACAAATGCAAGACCCAACACTAGTTGATCCAGAACTTGCCACCTACACTAATAGGCCAGATTCACCACCAATAGATCATTACAGAGGTTGTTGGAATTACCATCAGCCACCTCAAATAATGGAGGCAAGTTCTGCACAACGTCACAAAGAAAAAAAAAACAAAGGAATTCTTCATAACCTACCACTCCAAGTTACAACAACTGCAACCCAAAAAATCACCTTATTGTTGTTGCATCAAAGAGAACACCACAAATGGATAAAATTGAGTATGACTTAGAAGCAAAATGAAGAAAGCAGAGGAAGGGATTTTACAAATGAGTTCTATGATCTCAACACAGCGGAAGGAGAAAATCTCCTAAAGGAGAATACCATAGATCTTATACCATGTTGAAACAGAGAATATTAGAGAGAAATTGGCTATATAAATTGTATCAATTGTATGTTTTACTATGATGAACACCACACCCTATTTATAGGGTGATTACAATCATCCTAGGACCACTCATAGGACTTACTAATAGCTTATACAAGCTTAGCAAATAACTAAACTATAATAATGACATTTGACTTCACAATTAACAAGTGCTAACTGTGCTATCTTATTAACTATAATGTTGACTAGTATTCAACATATGATTAATTCTAACAAAGAGAAAAAAATATTAAATGTGTTTCTAAGTTTGAAAAACCGAAAACTTATGACTTAACAATGAAGGGAAATTCATATGAGATATACATTTAAGAGTTTAATTTTAATTTACCATCAGTGTAAAGAAACTTTATAATGTCATCAAATAATGTGTTAGCACACCATTAAAGTAGTTATACTTCATTGGCAGTTATTGTGATAGTCAAACTCCTTTAATGATTTGTTAGCACATGATTAGATGATAATGTAAAGTTTCTTTACACTAACAATAGATCAAAATTAAATTCTAGGATTTAAAACTTGTAGTTGCATTTATTCATTTTTTTGGTATGGATTTAATTTTAATTTACTATTAGTAAAAAAAATTTAAAATGTCACTTAGTCATACATTTTCACATCATTGAAAGAGTTTGTCAAAGTACTTAAAAAGTCAAACTCTTTTAATGATTTGTCATATGATTAAGTGACAGTGGATCAAAATTAAACTATTTTTGAGTGTGTTTGGAATTTTAAAAAATAAAAAATGATTTGATTTTTAAAATCCAATAGATTTTAATAGTTAAAATTTAGAAATGTGGTCAAATATAGTGGGATTTTTAGGATTTGTTTTATTTTTAAATTTAATTATTTAGATTGATTATTTTACCCTTACTAACTTTTTTATTTTACCTTAGCAACCTAACATTTTAATAAGGGTAAAAAAGTAAAATAATAAAATCAAATCAAATCAAATTCTTTTTTAATGAGTTCTAAACATAAGAATTAATTTCCAAATAAATTCAAATTCAATTTTTTATAATGAGTTCCAAACATAAGAATTAATTTCCAAATCAATTCAAATTCAATTTTTTTATAATGAGTTCCAAACATATAGAATTTGATTTTTAAATCAAACCAAATCAATTTAATTACATTTTTAAATATAAATAAAGCCTTTGTATTTTCAAAAGCACGCATTCATTTTGTGGTCTATAGTGGCTGTTGTAATATAAAAGCCAAAAAAATTTTGTTAAATTATTTTTGGATGTAAATTATTTCAAGACTTTGATAGGAGATTTAAAACTAGGAGCGGGAGTGAGAGAATTACTAGTTATTGGATCCAAATCAATAAATTTTAAAGTATGGTATCATACAACCTTCTTATTTCGAGTAAAGGAGAAAAGTATCAAATGAACAATGTCATTCCACAATACAATTCACTAATCAACAATTTAGCCCATTTGGCTCTATTTATAATATAACTAACGAATTACTTAACACTAACTAACTCCTTATTTAGCTAATTACTAACTAATAGTCAATTACATATAACAATTCTTATCAGTATCTCCTCGACTAGAAGGTGATAGACTAATCCTACGAGGTATGGTCAAGCGCATGAAGCGGGGACTCCTCACATTGCCCTAAAAATTGAAGTCGTGACAAGATGCTTAGGGTAACTAAACCCCTTCCACTCATACCAACGCAAATTGATAAAAATTTCTAAATTTGAATGTGCATGGTTACAACATTCAATTTACACTTTTTGTATGAGTGTCCCTTTGGGACTTCTAATAAAATTAGAAGAACAAAACTTTTAGTTTTGTGACGATGATGATGATGATGATGATGATTATTATTATTATTATTATTAGAAAAAGAAATAGATTTTAAAAAAAGAATGTAATTGATCAATATCAAATGTGTGTATAACATATGACACTCAAAGGGATATTTATAACCCATGAGTGAGGTGGTAAAAATTAAATCAAATCATAATCAGATACAAGTTTTCTTATACTCAAATTTAAATCAAATCATCATCAGATAATAATTTCATATAATAACTTTTGAACATCCACTTTTTGATACTATTAATAACAAAATTGATATTTGTTTAATTATATCAATAAATATGTCATTTTATGTATCACACATATTAAATGACTTGATATGATTGTTCTGTGATGAGAATCATGTGATTAAAATAAAATATATGAAAATAACTCGGAAACAAATAAATCTAATATTTTAGAAATTTTAAATATGACTATTAATATCAATACAAATCTAATCTTTGAAATATGATACAATTTAGATTATGTCAACTAATAAAGTTAAAGTTAAAGTTATTAATTTTTTACTCATTCTCAAACATTTAACTATATGATTTTTCCTTTTAAATAAAATAGTAAATTTAGGAGAAAAAAGTGTTTAGAGATAAAGGTAACAATTTATGACGTAATTATTAGGACTTTTTCCTTTGCATAATATTTCATGAAATCAATTTCTATATTTTTTCTAACTTATTTTATTTGACAAGGCAAATGTTGAGGAAAACATTCACGTAAGCACTTAGTTTGGAAAACAAAATATCCAACATTATCAGGGAAGCAAAGTTTTAAAATTTTAATTTTAATTCACTATCATTATAAATTTTTTTACACTATTATTTAATAATGTGTTGGCACATCATTAAAAGAATTAGATTTTTGGGATAGTTGTTGTGATAGTCAAACTTTTTTAATAATTTATCAACATATGATTAGATGACAATGTAATGTTTCTTCACACTGACAGTGAATCAAAATTAAACTCAAAATTTAATAAGTATTTAGGAATCAAACTTGAACAAAATATTCAAAATTAGGTTTTGCCCAAATTAGAAGAAACCGATTATATAGTTGTACTAACATACGAGGCTCGGTAGGCGTATGATATGGCTGAACCCAAAGTTCACATTCCCTTTACCTTAATATGTTTATTAATGGTATGTTTGAGATAGAGGAGTTTGGAAGCGAGAGGAAAGGATGAGAAGTAGGGCCATCAAAGGGATTAAAATTATGCTTAGATATGGTAGTTTAGAGGAGTTGACTGGATTGGATTATGTTAGTGATGATTTTGATGGTACAAACATGCGGCATTGGAATTCCTTTAATAGGAATGATGTTATGAGAAACTTATTAAGGGAAGGATGTCCCTTTTCCCACTAAGAGGATAGGAGTTGGGCATCTCTCTGTGGAGAATAAGTTGCTCCATTATGTCTTGGTGAACACTCTGATCCCTAGAGGTAGTAACCTTGTTGAGGTTACTGAGGAAGATGTGTTTGTGCTTTGGGCTATGAACAGGAGGTTGAAAATAAATTGACCATTTTACATAACTCAGCAATGCTGAAAACTCAGAGAAGAACTCATACTCCGTTACCCTATGCCATGTTTATCATCAAAATTATGATGAAATTCAAAGTTTTTGTTGCTGGAGAAGCAGCCCTCCCTGAACTTCCTTCTTATGTCATAAATGAGAAATACCTGAAGAGCATGAAGATCAAGAAGATAAATGGGCAATGGATTAGAGTTGGTGATGATGAGTCAGATTCTGAAGATGAGCCCATGGATGAGCATGCACATGAAGAAGATTAAGATGAGCCACCTAACCTCAGCACCCTCCACCAGATTATTCTCATGCCATTGGTGAGCTCCTTGATGAATTTCAGTGGATGAAGGGATTCATACAAACCACAACTCAAGATATGCACGGTAGAATGAACACCATGGACGACCGCTTTGATCATATTGACTCTTAGCTAGTTGACATCACAGCCAGATTGTGAGCATTAGAGAGTGGACGTGATGCAAATGCAGATGATGATGGAGATGGGGCTTAGTGATGATGGATCTTTATTTTACTTGTGCTTAGTATTTTGATGATAAGCTAACCCAAAGTGTACTTCTTTTCTTTATCTTTTTGAGGTTACGACTTGAATTATGCAAATGCATATGTTTTTGAAATATGCAAATACTTTGAATTATGGAATTAATTATGATGTTTTATGATCATTAAATTATGATATTGATTATGCTGATGGATTTCTGGTTATATCTCTAATCTTGTATGTTTGATCTTTTTGATAATGCCAAAGGGGGAGAAAAAGAAATGGGTTGCGATCGATAAAGGGTTGTTCTTATTTGATATAGTATGCATATTGATAGGGGAGGAAAAACTGAGAAATGAGAAAGAAAGAGCTAGCTGCTTATAACCCTAATTTACTTAAATTGTTTCTTTCTTATTATCTTGAGGGGGAGTTTCTCAAAATTCTCTCAAATACCATTGCTATTATTTCTCACTAACCCTTTATCAAGTTCTTATCTTGTTATCATCAAAAAGGGGGAGAATGTGAACTCACTATCCTTAAAGGATTTTGATGATGACAAGAAGTGATACACATTGAAGAACAAGTCCAAGCTTCCTTGAAGATTTTTCACTTGACTTAGATTCTTTGTAAGGGTAAAAGGTTAATCATTGCTTAAGCTCTTGAACTTTTTAATTATCTCATAGCTTAAAAGAAAGCCTTTTTTAAAACATTAGTGTTTGTGGAATTTGGTTTGAAAAACACTTCTCAATATTTTTCAATTTGTTTGAAATTTGATAAGGCTTCAAATATGTTTGCTTGCAAAGCCAAAATTAGAATTTTGAGGTCTTGTATCCGGATACAAGTCTTTATATCCGAATACCAATCCTTGGAAATTTAAATTTTGGCTCCGGAAAGCCAAATATTAAGATACAAGCTATTGGTATCCGAATATTTGTCTCTAGAGGCAAACTAGCTTTGAAATATCCGGATATACCTCTGTGATATCTGTATATCTCGCTCCAGTAGCCAAATCTGTTTTCAAATATCATGATACACATTTCAAATATCAGGATATCTCGTCCAAATATCAGGATATTGATTAAGATATCAAGATATTTCATTTTAAGTGAGAAGCAACCTTTTCAGATATCAGGATATCTCAATCAGATATGAAGATATGAAACCAAATATCAGGATATTCTGTTCTTGGTCAAGCCCAGAAATTAGAATGACCAAATACCAGGTTCAAATATCCAGATATTGCTTGCGTGAAAGTCATTTATAAAGACTAGTTTTTACATTTAATACATACTAACCACCACCAAAGGCTCTAATATGCTATGAGGTATTTATCCTAACACGTAGGGAGTTAATGCAACAGAACAACATCTTTGAAATCATTTATTGAGAGCATTTAACACCTTACATTCTTACAAACTCTGTTTTAAGTTTTAAGTGATATTATCTCTTTACCTATCATTCTTCAAGTTGTATATCTGCTCTTTTGAGAGTATTAAACACTTTAAACAACTTATTTTTATATAAGAATCCAAGGGTAAGTATCTCTTGTTGTATTTTTATATAACACGTAGGGAGTTAATGCAACAGAACAACATCTTTGAAATCATTTATTGAGAGCATTTAACACCTTACATTCTTACAAACTCTGTTTTAAGTTTTAAGTGATATTATCTCTTTACCTATCATTCTTCAAGTTGTATATCTGCTCTTTTGAGAGTATCAAACACTTCAAACAACTTATTTTTATATAAGAATCCAAGGGTAAGTATCTCTTGTTGTATTGAGTGAGGCTTTTGCACAAAGATGGTGGAGGATCCCAAACTAGTGAAGAATGCTCTATTTTTGTAAGGGTTTCTCAAGCACCCAAATTAGAAGCTTGAAGCAAAGTGGAAATCTCGGGTGGACGATCTCGATGACTGGACATATATCACACGGAGTGATCGAATCAGTATAAATCCTGTTTGCGCTTTCTCTTCCCTATACTTTTTATTATTCAAGCTTTGCATTTATATGTTGATATACTTGGTTCTTCCATTCTTGATAATCTGATTTCTAGATTAAACTTGTGTGGTGTTGTTATTTACATTAGTCCATACATCTCTTGAGACTATTGATTCAATATAATTAGTACCATTAAAGCATTTATGGAAAGTTTTGTGAAAATTTTTAGAATTCTAGTCACCACCCTCTTAAGTTATTGAAGCCAATTGGTAATAGCAGCAAGTGACCCCAGGCACCCAGCCTCCAGCCCAAAGTTTAGGCTAGTTTCTGCCTTTAATTTCTTTTCTTACAGAAATCTAAATAATATCTGCTAAGATATTGTTTTGCTTTTTTTGTTTGTTTCGTGATGTCAATTTGTTATATTTTAATATGACTTTCTATCGTTACTTTTATTGTTGCATGCCAAATTAAATTTAGTAAATTTGTTGAAAAGTAAAAAATAAAAGGAAAGAAGTAGAAGAATCATTCAGTAATGTAAACTATAAAGTTTTGGATGATGATTGACTTTACCTTTGAGTAATTTATGGATTTGATGTTACATTACAAATTTGAAATTAAAAAAAAATTAAATAAATGGGCAGCCCGTTTAGGCTCGCAAGCTGGCCTTAAACGAGTTGAGCTGGCTTTTTGCCAACTTGTCATTCTTAACTCATTTTTTGCCCAAACCATTTAAGCCTAGCTCATCACAAGCTGAGCTTAAATGAGGTGGGCTGGCCTGTTTGACGGCCCTAATGAGAAGGGTAATTTTTATTTTTAAATTAAGAAAATTATAAAATATTTATAAAAATAAATAAATGATGATTGAAATGTGACATGAAAATCTCTCATTTTAAAAAAAAATTAAATAAAGGGAATGTTTACATAAAATAAAAAATTATACTTTCTCTTCTTTCCCTTTCAAACTTTTCCACCCAAACATACCTTAAATGAGTGGAATCAGATATAAGGACTTATCGAGAGCCTTATTCAAATAATGTGACTAGGACTTGAACTTTAGTTTACATAAATACACACTGAAAGATTATAAAGTTTGAAACGCACAAAAACCACAAATTCTAACAATTTCATCTTTCAGTTTACTTGACAATGGTCAGAGTATAGCTTCATGAGTGTACTCTTGAGTATGGGTGGACAGCGAGTTGGGTAGACTCACGAACTCGCACGTTTGTATCCAACTCAACCCAAAGTTGACGGGTGGTTTGGGTCTGTGGGTTGGGTTGAGTTTAAAATAGTCAAACCCACGAGGTATAGTCGGGTTGCGGGTTGAGACTTTCCCAACCCGCAAAACCCAACCCAACCCACTAAAGTTTTTTTAATAGTATTTTATGATGTATAATCACTATTTATTGGGCTTTGATAATCTTATATAAGTATATTTTTTTAAATAATTAATTTCTTGAGAATTTTTAACTTAAAATTACATTATATTTAGTATTGGAAAACGAGTTCTGAATCATTTTAGTAGTTCTTTGCAACTCACCACTGTTGAAACATTGATTTGTGCTCATAACTAATTAAGAATTCTTGATAAATACATTGATTTACATGTTCAAATAGATTAAATTAAAAAGATTGAAGCATATAGTGTATTATATATAATTTGCTTAATTTGTTTAGTCAATTACTTATAGTTTAATCATTAATGCTTGCTAATGCTTCATGATTCATTTATGTGTTAAATAATAATTGATCATTTTAGATGTTTCCCATTTAATTGGTTAGGATTCTAGTTCTTTTTAACTTATTATTTCATTGTTGGTTTCAATTTTTTTTTATTTTGACAATTGTGTTAATTGTGGTTGATGTTATGATGTTATTGACTTGCAGAAAGTCAAAGAGGAGATGAGGCGTTGATTATAGTGTCATTGGTTAATTGTGTTACATGTATCTTTATTGTTTATTTGTGTTAATCGTAATTATAATCCTAGAGTTATATGTACTTCGAAATTTATGTTTTATGTTATGTTATTCAGAATAGGTTTCAATTTCTATTTTAACATACTAATATTTTTTTTTGTTCAAGTTCAACCCACAGGTTGAATCTAACCCAACTCACATATGAGCAGGTCAGGTTGGTTCGGGTCGGAAGAAAAAAAAATCTCCAAACCTAACTCAACCCAACTCATTGCTTTCATGAGTGGGTTAGGTCCAAAATTACTTCAAACCCAACCCAACACAATATTGTCCACCCCTACTCTTGAGTATTTGCAAGTTGAGGTATTCCACTTATCTTCGAACAATCTATATAACTAACTTTTATGAAAAACTCCACAATTTAGAGTTAAGCGAGTTAATGAAATTAAGAGATATATGGTTTGTCAATCATGATAACCAATAAATGTGTAACGAGGGCTTTGGATCTTGCAAAAACAAGATAGCGACTCCTTAGGGCATAATAAGAGAATTAATTATATATTGAACTTGATTAAAAATAAATCCTTGTAGAGTAATTTCTTATTCCCAAGATTAATTTTTCATCCATACAGTATAAAGCCATTTTTATTTGATAAACACATGGATTGAAGATCACTTGCTTATTTTTATTTTATAAGTTTTCTTTTTAAAACCTTAGATTTTAATAAAACTAACCAATGAGGCATACAAGAAGCTGCATTTAATTTTTATCTAGCCTCCAAATTATTAAAAAAAAATTGTCTAATAACGTTAAATTTCAACCAAAAAAAATTGAATAGCATGTTTTTTTTTGTTTGAACTGTGAGTATCCCATATCGTTACTAATTTTGTTTGGGCTCTTTTGTGTAATGATTATGAATCATTTCAATAATAATAATTCCAAAAATTGAACCTTTAGCCCGCCACCTGAGATTGAAGTCACTTACTACTATAACTAATTTGTTGCTACAACATGTTTATATAAATTGTGTAGCAACATGAAATTGAAAAAAAAAAAAAACTGGACAGCATGTATAAATTGTGCAGTAATGTGAGGAAGAGGAATAATGAAAGAAAAAACCTTGGACAGTATAAACATGATATGCTAAGATAGATTAGCCGGTAAGTTCATAGTTTGATAACATCTAGTTAACTAATCACTTGTTTAACCTATACATTGTGTTTAGAATCATTACAAAATCAAATTGATTTGAATTAAATAAATTTGATTTGATTTCGAAATCAATTTCCATATTTAGAATTCATTATAAAACATGATTTGAATTTATTTGTAAATTAATTTTTATATTTGGAACACATTTAAGATGAATTGAAATCATTATAATTTAATAATTTTACTATATTAGTCGTACTTAAAATAGGTAAATTGACTAAACTAATAAGGATAAATCATCGATTCATATAATTAAAATCAAAATAAAATAAGATCAAATCCAACTTAGAATAAATCCAAACATGAAAATTGATTTCTAAATGAGTTTAATTTTGATCCTCTGTTAGTGTAAAGTTTCGTTATACTGTCACCCAATCATGTATTGCCAACTCATTAAAAGAGATTGACTATTATAACAACTACATTAAAAGTCTAACACTTTGATGTATCAGTACATGATTGGATGAAAATGTAAAGAAACTTTACACTGACAATGCATTAAAATTAAATCCTTTCTAAATCAAGTCATCACTTCAAATCAAATCAATTATATATTTTAATGATTCCAAACACATTGATAATAAATTGCTTCTTGTTTAATATTTAGTGCTGAAATTTCTAGATTTTTTTTGTGGACATAAAGTTTAGTGGGAGAGGAAGTTGCTTATTTCCAAGATCAAGTATGCAACAAGCCTCAATGGTGGCTAACTATGGTTCTGACAAATGACTTACCAATAAAGGATCATTAACAAAAATTAAACTCAAGACCTTTTGATCGATGCAATTTGATCAAACCAGTTGTGTTATTACCACACATGGTTAGTTAGTATATTAATTTAGTGATTAACTAGTTGGGTATGATTAGTTACATAGTTAGTTACACCTCTAGAACTATATAAGTCACTCTTTTAATATATTTTCTCATTCAATATATTTTACTTTTATCTTCTTCTAATTTTTTCTCTTCTAGGGTCATGTTTACGGTATCAAAACTTTTATGATACCCACCTTAAAGATTGTTCTCCATTTCCGCCATATTGAGTTACCAGAACTCTGAATTTTTTTTTATCATTTACTTCATTGCAATTCAGAACCTCGATTTTCAATCTCAAATTTCTCAATTGAGAAAATTTCCCTCTCACTTTCTCGCACTTTCTCTTCTCATTATTCCTTTACATTCTGCACAACACGATCCATTCCAATCAGCTGCCATTAACTCATCAAAGCTTTCAGAAGATTTATTTGAAGAGGATTTTCCCGGTGTTGTACGTGCACATTGGTCTTTAGAAGAGCGAGATTTTTCTGGAATCTCTAGATCTTTCAAGGAAATTCTCCAGATTCTTCCATGGATTTAATTTCTATCCATTGTCAGTGTAAAGTTTCTTTATACTGTCATTCAATCATATGTTGACACATCATTAAAATAGTTAAACTTTCTAGGTAGTGGTTGTGATCGTTAAACACTTTTAATGATTTGACAATACATGATTGGATGACAGTGTAAAGAAACTTTACACTGATAGTGGATAGAAATTAAACTCTTCTTCCATTACCTTTTTTTTTTATCAACAATAACCCATTCTCCTTTTTCCCACAAATCTTTGCACATCAAAGAATGGACGACGGTGGCTCCATATTCAAGATTTCAATCGTCGCTCACTTCAATTTCAATGTTCATTCACTATATTAAATTCTTCCTCTTTATCGATGAAGGCTCTTGACATGCACACATTCCATCTCCATAGGTTGCTAAGTGATATTTGCCATACATCTCATGGTTATCTAGTTTAATCTCTCTCAATTAACTAGGATTATGCTTCCTTTTAGTACTTCTGCTTAAGATTTTCATCTAATTTAGTTTACTTGTTTGTTTAGTCAAGTTTAATAGTTATTGCACTCTTAAGTACAGTTTTTCTCATTAAAATTGTTTTGGTTGGTTTTAGGTGAAGTTCAAGTTAGAGTAAGCTGCAATTGGGAGAAGAAAGCGAAGGATAAGAACATCATTTTTGCTAGAAGCTCAGCGCTTGAGCGCCCAACCCAGCGCTTGAGCGCTCACAAGGCAAAAACAACACTAAATCTCTGGACATCCATCGCTCGAGCGGTGGAACACTAGCGCTTGAGCGCGCGCAACACTGAAAAAGCTCTTTTCTGCCACCCGCGCGCTTAAGCGCCCACCATCCTGTGCTTGAGCGCCCAGAGTCAGCATATAATGCAATTTTTCTGCCACCCGCGCGCTTAAGCGCCCAATATCCAGCGCCCGAGCTCTTGAGCGCCCACCATCCTGCGCTTGAGCGCCCAGAGTTAGCATCTAATGCATTTTTTCGGCCACCCGCGCGCTTGAGCATCCAACAGCCAGCGCTTGAGCGCCCAACAGCCAGCGCTTGAGCACTGGATCACTTACTGATATGCAATTTTAACAGTATATAAGGGAAACTAATGGGTTTTTGAAACGGGTGTGAATCTTTTGGGAGAGAAGGACGACAGCTGACCTAAGGGAGGAGAAAACAACAAGGTTTCAAGAGCTTGAGGATTATCACCCAACTCCAAGGCTTGCTAATGGGGATTTCTTCTCTCTTTTCATCTCTATTGCTTTCCTTCTCTATGAATAGCTAAACCCCTTTAGTTAGGGGGAAGATGTAGTTTGTCTTGGACCATGTAGTTGGATTTCTTTGATTAATCTAAGTTTCTTTTCATTGAATTGAGTATTTATCATTGTTCCTAATGCTTTTGTGAATTGGCCACTCATGAATTGATTGAGCATCCATGGATTATGTTGGAAAACTAATGTATGGTTGAGCTATATGATAAATACCATGAACTGATTGAGTCTAGGAATAGAACTATCAATTTGTGTGGTGCTTAAGGGAATTTTTATCTTTTTATGCCTTGAATGTTTAAGATTTGATTAAGGAATTAATTTTATCTTAGATGTTCAAGAGAATTGGTGCACCAAGGGATTGGGCATTGATTATTTTAGTAGTTCTCACCATCAATTCAAGAGAAGAAATTAGATTAATTTAAGGATTTTTAATTGCATGTGAAGAGATAAACGAAATCAGACCTCTAACTCATCTCATATTGATTCTCTTCCATTTTATTTTATTGGCGTTTGTTTTGCTTATTACTTTATGTTGATTAGTTGTTTAGTCTTTTGGCGGTTCCCTTGTGAACTCCCTTCAATCCAAAGTATTCGATTAGCTTAGATAGTATTGATTGAGTGAATTGGTAATTGACGAACATAATCTCTGTGAGACGATAACTCTTTTATCACTTTGTTACTTGCACGACTTGATACACTTGCCATAGTCCAACACTGAGCTACTAATGACTTGTTTCCCCTGCTTTTTCAATTCTCCCCTAATTGCCTTCCTCAAAGGGAACAAAAAGGAAGTGGGATTTGATTGATGGATTCTGTATTGGAAGTCAAAGTGGCGTTAAAATTTTTTTTTTGTTAATCTTGGTTAAACTTAGATTTGACTTTGATTTTGGCTTTTGTCTTTTTTATGGTAATTAAACTTTGATTTGCTTTTGTTGTTTCATGGTGGTTAAGCATTGTTCTCACATTTGGAATTATTTAGCATCTAATGCTATTTGGTGGCTTGAAGAAGCCTAACTTGCTTGGAACAAGTGTTGTGGAGACACTAGAAGAATATTGAGGAGGCCTAAAGAAAGGTCATAGACTTCTAGGAACTATATACTTCTATCGTTATTAACTCCCATTCATCATTCAATTTCAAATTTTTTTTCCTTGTTGACCGATGTATGATTACAACATGATATGTATTTTACAATTTTTCTTTGAGATAGATTGTATTGTTTATCCCAAGTTGGAAATGTTAAGTATGCATGATTTAACTTGCAATGAGCTATTACCATACATGGTTGGTTGGTATATTAGTTTAGTGATTAGTTATTTGGTTATGATTAGTTACATAGTTAATTACATCTCTATGGTTATATAAGTCACTCTTGTAATATAATTTCTTATTCAATATATTTCACTTTTATCTTCTCCTAATTTTCTCTCCACTGGGACTATGTTTCTCAACATGTGTCAATCCTCATTGGCACTTCTAGAATTTGTTAAGTATCCATTCTAAACTCTTGTTGTCAGTAACAAATTCCCTTTTAGTTTTCAGCTCTAGGAGGCATTCAATCAGCAAAGCATCCTTCTCTCTTGTCTATACATGTTTAGAGGCTTGGGTAGTAAATCATATACTAGGTTTACTTTGTTTTTCCATGCATGAACTTAAAACAAACGAAAGGCTACACATGTATAATTAGGGGTGCACATAGGCCGGGTTGAACTTAACTTGGGTCCTGACCTGAAGTTTTGAACGGACCAATTTTTATGGCCTGGTCTCAATCATATTGGTGTTCAAGTTGGACCAAGCCGAAATCGAGCCAACCTGATTTAGATACACAAAATACTTTGTATGTAATGTTTTGATTATTTTATTTCTACTTGTATAAATTTTCTTGTATTTACTTCATTTTATTCATGTTAAGATCCAATCTAATTGACAATTACATAATAAGTGAATGACGTATTAGTTACAATTATAGAGAATCATAATATTTAATCAAAGTCTAACATTTAGAAAAATGTCATAACAATATAAAGGAAAAAATGTTAAAAATAAATAAATTATGGAATATCGAGTCAGGTTGTGGTAGCCCCAAGGATGACATGATCCCAACCCAAAAAATAGATAGGGTTTCAAAGAAGGACTCAGTCTCAATTCAAACATCTCGAATCAAGGCCGGGGTTTCAAACCAAGCTGGGTCATGAACAATGTCAACAACATAAAATGTCAGATTCATCTTCCATGTCTTTATGCCCTCCATTAGTTGAATATTTGATTTGCCTTATTTACTTTTCTACAAGCACTTTAAGCATCACTTGTTTCCATTGTTAGTATTGGACCTTGATCAATTAATTTGAGACACTTATGTTAGCTTTGTATTAGGCATTATTAGATGTTTATTGTGCCCAATATTAGTACTTTAGATAAGTTTAATGTTGTTGGGCTTCATTGGGCTTTAATGCAAATATTGAATAATTTTCGGATTTTGATGCATTTTGACCTTTCTTCCTTGGTTAGGTCATAACTTGGGACTCGGTGATCCAATTGAGGTGATCTTGGTGTCTTTGGAAAGCTAAGACAATGCTCTACAAGTTTCATGAAGAACTCAAGAGCTGGATCGGAATGCTAAGGGTCCAAAATTTCCCTGCAATACAGAGTGGGTTTGCTGTCACCGAACCATCTGGGCAGTATGCACATATTGGACTATATAGTGGGTTATAGGCCTCCTCTTGGGCTGAAACTTGGTCACTTGAAAGATAAGACCCATATCTCCAACTTCAATGAAGACCATTTTGTCAATAGATGTCGTTTTAGGCATGCTTCAGAAGCTACAAGTTAGTCTGAATTTGGAAACACGTTCTTCCAACCTAACTTGAGGTAGGTGAAGTGTTTTTGGCATTTCTGGAGTTCTAAAAGTCCAAATGACATGATTCAAATTGGAGATTTTCAAGGAGACAACTGGCTACAACTTTGATGAGACATCCAAGCCAAAATACACCGTCTAGGTGATGAATTTGAAGCCAGAAGTCGGATAAGAGTTGTTGACTAAAAGCCACCAACCATACACCAACCCACCTACCATGCACCAACCCACCAACCATGCATCAAGCTTCCATTTTTGACAAATTTCAGATTCTTATAGCTTGTATTCAGATTATGTACATGTACAAATTGGCTTCTAGGATTAGTATAAATAGACCCAACCTCTTTGTATTAGAGGCATTCAAAATTTGAAGTAAGTTAGAATTTAATTTTGTAGTAAGTTTGAGTATTTGTTAGTTTTCTTTCTCTTCTTCTCCCTTCTCTTTAGAATTTCATTTTTGTTCTTTATTTTCTGAGTTCTTCCTTCCCATCCATGGAAGGCTAGGCTCTCATAATCAATCCAAGGGATTAACCGTCTTGATGTTTAATTTGGAGATCTTGTTTTGCTTGTTCATATTGCTTAATTGTTATTCAAGTTTCTCTTCTTCCTCTTTTGATTTCTATCTAGATTGAATTGCTTAATTTGATTTAGATGTTAATGTGATAATAGCTTTATTGTCATGTATTCAAAGAGGATCACAAAGAATAAACAATTTATTAAAGCTTTTTGATGGATTGTTTAGCTTGGTTAAATTCTGGATCTTAAATTAATCTATGTATGGATGGTGCTTACTTTATCTAACCTTGGTTAATTAAATCCTAGATGCTTATCTAGTAGAGGATTCTTAGATTATGTTGAGGCTTCTTGATGTGATCTAAGGCTAAGAACATGGTTAGCAATTAAGTGAATTTCTTGTGATCAATGATGAGTTACACTCAAGATCGGTAAATTTCCTTGGATTGGTTGTTTCTTTAAATTTGTTAATTACTTTCCTTTAATTCAACTAGTGTATTATCTTTATAAATCATCAAAACCCCCTTTTAATTATCTTGATTTGATTAAATCTTTGTTCTTTTTGGATCCTTGAGAGACGATTCGGTTCATGCTCTATACTACAAATTATTTTGCGAACCGGTAAATTATTATTATTTGACGGGGTCTCGACAACCTCTTGTCAAATTTGGCGCCGTTGCCGGGGATCCAAAGGCAACTATTTGATCATTTCATCTAACTCTAACAATTGTGTTTGTTTTGTTTTTGAAGCATTTTCTAGTGGAATTCGGCTGAAATTGGGTAAAGGACATCCTGTCAAGATTTTGGTTCGGTAACGTATCACTGATTGATCTGAATTTTGGTAGGCTAATGAAAGTTGTTATTTTGAGAAAGACTCACTATTTATAGTGAGGTCACCCTTATTTTAGCCAAATTCCATTGTTTAGACCACTTTTTCAATTTTTTAATATTTTTTATTATTCTGTTAGATAGAATTTTTGTGTAGATTTCACTCTGTGGTAGTCCCATAATTTTTAAAAATCTGTAGATATGTTTTCTGTAATTATTTTGTGTGTATATTTAGACTTGTTTTTGTGATTTTGTGTTTTTGTGTTTGATCACTAATCTGATGGAGCATAAACTTGATGAGCTAGCTTATCTGGTGGGGCAGTTGGCAGTGGAACAACATCACTTACCTATACAAGAACCTGCAAGATTTTGTAGTGTATTTCTTGATGAACCACAATACCCACAGCTTGGATATGATCCTTATTCTACCACATATAACCATGATTGGGGAGATCATCCTTGGTTTGAACCTTATGTTGAACCAATCGTCGGTCAAGAACCTGCTGCCGCACAAAGGCATAAGCCCCAATAGGCAAGGAATGCGAGCCTACATTAGAGGATTTGGTGAAACAATTTGCTCGAACAACATCCAAATTCCAAAGAGAGAACAGAAGCTATAGTACAAAACGTGAAGACCCAAGTTGGTCAACTTACATCTTCATTGAGTCAGTTGAGCAAGCAACAGATGCATAAATCTGATTCTGTAAAACATGAGATCATTGATGAGAAAAAATCAATTGATGATTTGTGTGCTGAATTTGCTAGTTTTTCTGATTTTGATGATTTTGTTTGTTGTACTGGTTGTGATGGTGATATGTTGTGTAATGCATGTCTTGAGATTCACTTTTTGAGACATGATGAATCTTTTCAAAGGATTATGTAGCAATTCAATCTACGAAGTAATGAAGCCAACAAAATTGGAGTCCATTGTGGCTAAAAACCTCGCACCGATGAGGAGGAGAGGTTGCTACCCATTTTGAGGGAGAATCTGAGAGCATGCACACTTGTAGACATTCCTAGCGTTAGCCCTTCCATATGCATGCGTAGGATTTTACTTGAAGACGGAGTTAAGCCAATAAAGCAGCCCCCGAGGAGACTAAACTATCTGATTTTGGATGTGGTGATCCATTACACTGGCTATGGTGTGGCTGCTGGAACGTTAATTCTTCTACTATCCATAGGGAGTTTTCTTTCCACACTTTTATTTCATTTTTCTAGTTGTTGTTTTCTTTTTGTTTTTACTGTTTTACTATTGTTTTTAATATTGTTTCTGTATTTATTTGACTGTTACAATTTATTATTTTCTGTTGTTGTTTCTGCTGTTTGTGTTGTCTGTTTCTATTTCTGCTTCTGTTTTTCCGTATTGCTTATGTGTGTCTTTTATTACTTTTTTTTTTCTGTTTTTATTTTTTGTTTCGTCTGCTGTTTTTTTTTATTTTCTGTTTTCTATATAAATCTTTGTTGAAAAAAAAAAAAAAGAAAAAAAAAGCCACGTTTAAGGTCAATGGCCAGAAATTGAATCATTATTGGGGAGGACCCATCGCTCGTGCAAAATCTTCAATCACGCTGGCTAAGGACATTAAAAGTAGCGCTTCTTGGGAGGCAACCCAAGCTTTCTAACTCTTTCATCTTTCAACTTTGACTTATTTGCAATCACAGGAATCGAGACAGAAACTTGGTGCCAAGCTGAGAAAATCTATCAGGGTTTGATTTTTCTGTCTTAATTTTGTTTATTTTTCGCTGACAAATGATTTTTCACGGTTAAATGGCGGATAACGGTCTTTCGTGAAAATCTTTTTCATCCTTGATTACCCACAAACAAAATGCAGCATACTTTACTCATTTTTTTCTCTCTTTCTTCTTTCTTTCGAAATGGATAATCGCTTTTTAATCTCCGCAAGCAATTCCCTTCTCTCCCTCAAAATGCTTTAACTAATATTTATTGTGCAAGGTTTGAGAGATTAAGGATGCTTATGCACAAAGAGCATCCCTGCGGATATACGCTGGTTGATCGAAGCAAAGGTCGGCTCGTAGGTGAATTTTACGACGCTCTTGTTTCATATATGGGGCTAGGCAAAAGTTCATATGCAAAGAAGAGAAGAGCAAAAAGATTCTGAGTCCGCTATAAATGTGCAAGATGGACTGTAACACAAAATGCAAATCAATTGGAATGACGCGTCTATAAACCGAGATGATAAAATTAACTTCATAAAGGATGGCATGAGTAAGTATTCTTTAGATAACATTCAATTGACTCTTGAGCACAATCCTAGTGGAGATTCGCATAGAGTAATTCTCGATTTATGGCCAATATTCCAAGATGAACATGAACGTTATAGTCTCAGGAGAATCGACTCAAAAAGACTGTTTGCCAATTTTTAAGAAAATTGGATGGAAAGCCAGACCATCGGCCCATAGAGAGCTTCAGAGCGTTCTTGGACGTAAACCAGAGGAAAATGTGAGCCACAATCACACCTCCTGTAAGTATTTTTTTTATTTTTTATTTTATTTTATTTTTCCTGTTTATTACAAAAAAAAATCAAAAAAAAAATCAAAAAAAAAATTCAAAAAAAAAAAATTCAAAAAAAAAAATTAAAAAAAAAAAAATTCAAAAAAAAAAAAAAGCCGTATTTTTTTGAAATATGTTGCATATTTTCAAACTTCTTCTGACACATATAGATTAGCCTTTTATCTTTGTCATATAGCTATTATCATTTCTGTGTTTATTTTTCAAACTTATCTGACACGCAGATCTACCCCTCCTTTATAGGTGTAATTATTACCTTTGAGTTTTGATGCCTTTAAATAAGGCACTTTGCTCTCTTCAGATCATTGATAAGGAGAGAGTACAAAAAAAAAAAACAAAGAAAAAAAAATGGAAGCCACTTCGTCATTCGTCGGATCAAGAGTGTTTGTGTCTTTTGTGGATCTAATCTCGGAAAGATAAAGAGTTTGTAAATATTGCACACCATCTTGGTCGAGTGCTAGTCAGAGAGAACCGCTTTAGTTTATGGAGGAGGTAGTCTTGGGTTAATGGGTTGTGTAGCAAATCGCTGCCCATTTAGGAGGTGGCAAAGTCCTTGGTGTCCATTCCCTCCTTATCGACCAAAGAAGCCCATTGGAAAACATTAGGGGATGAAATAATAGTATTTTGCATGCACCAACGCATGAACATTATGATCGCCAATCTTTGATGCTTTTATTGCCCTACCTGGTGGTTTTGGAACTTTGGAAGAGCTCTTCCAAATTACATCTGATCTGTGCAGAACTTTCACCAAAAACCCATAGGTATATTAAATGTTAATGGTTTTTATGACGAGCTTTGTTTTGTTTTCTTGATCATCTTTGTAGAAAAAGGGTTCATCTCACAAGGGCCACGTCAAAGTCTTGTAATCGCTGCTTGCAACTCCCGAACAATTGCTCGATCAACTAAATGAATTTGTACCACAACGTGATCCAAGAATGGCTCCACGGAATTGGGAACAAGGCAGCAAGAAGAAAGCCAAAACTTGATTTGAATTTGTCTTTGTGAATTTTGTTTTCTGTTTTGGTTTTTGTTGTTTTTGTAATTTTCTTATTTCGGGCCCGATTTGCGCTTTAGGTTTCTCGGTAAGACCTTCTACACTCCACCTATCTTTATTTTGACATTGGGGACAATGTCTTTAATTAGTTGGGGGAGGATAGTTGACATTACCATGTACATAGTTTAGTTAAAAAAAAAAAACTAATCTTTATTGTTACTAACTTTTTAGATGTATGATGGCAGAGTAAGGAGTAGTTTTGCTCTTGAGACGCATCTTAACTTCTATTTCATAATAGGTCTTAAATCATCTTTGTTCTTGTATATATATTAAAAAAATAAAAAAATAAAAACACACACAATTTTGATCTTTTCAATTGATTTTGATACAAGCATGTGCTGAATCTGAGCTTAAATTGATGATAAAAGTATGCAAAACAGTTTATAGTTGAATCATTTTCATGATATACATGTGTATATGATTGTGGATATTAGGAAGAAGGCATGGTTGAATTGAGTGAATGTTCCATACCTTTGTGAGTTTTGGGCTTTTCCAAGTTTGATACTTACACTTGGTTATTTTCTTTCATGAGTGATGTCAATTATGAATTTATTTTCTAGAACTTGCATTGAATCGATTTGAGATTACATTGTCTCAGTATGTTGCATGAAAATGACAGAGGCATTTTTTTCTTGACTTAGCCGCTTTGGCCAAATAAACCTACCTTGCATTTATCCAATTATTAACTCCCTCTAAACCTATTTGCCTATTCTTTGTTCTTAGCTCATTACAAGCTTTGAGTGAAAAACCATGTTTTACCTTACCTTAGGGAATGGGAGAGCATTGATTTTCTTATTTGAGGAGTTCTTTTGCTTGCAATGATTTAAGTGTGGGGGAATTAGTGTGCTGATACGAAATGCTTGGTACAAAAAAAAAAAGAAGAAAAACAAAAAAAAAAAAAAGAATAGAAAAAGGAAGGAATGTGTGAAGAGAATGAGCATTTTATGGTTTTGGGTAAAAAAAAATAAAAAAATTATTCTTTCTACTTGAATTACTCCTCAATGCTCTTTTATTCTCTTTGGTTTTAACCTGCTATTATCTATATTGTTCCTTCCTTCACCTTATAAGTTCCATTACAACCTTTTTGAAAGACCTCTTGATTTTTGCAATTTATTTGATCTAAGTAGTGGAGAATTGATGTATATGCAAGCCTATGGTAAAATACTTTCATAATTTGACTGGAGTTGAGCGAAACAAGTTAACCTAAACACCTTGTGTGATTTGAGTGACACTTGTGAAGAATTTTACTCAACTGAACATGCCTATTTACGATTAAAGCATGATTATGCTATACTTTATTCTCAATTGATTTGATTCAACTATTCTTTGTTAAGCATACTTTACTTATTAATTATGGTTTATATTTGATACAATGCTTGTATTTAAAAATTAGTTGAATTGATTAAATAAAATATTACATGTTTGTGGGTATCATCCTGGTAAACCCTCACGAGACTACAACTCGTCCACTAGGGACACCTAGGGGTTTAAAGGCTTGTGGCACATGCTAAGTGCCATCGTGTTTTCCTACGGAAGTGGATTAGATTAGGTACAATCAGTTTTTATGTTTTTAGTTTAATAATATGATGTTTCTTGTTTTTCTTTAGTTTCGTTGTTATGTGTTTTGCCCAGGAGTACAAAAGCTTAAGTGTGGGGGAATTTGATCAATTAATTTGAGACACTTATGTTAGCTTTGTATTAGGCATTATTAGATGTTTATTGTGCCCAATATTAGTACTTTAGATAAGTTTAATGTTGTTGGGCTTCATTGGGCTTTAATGCAAATATTGAATAATTTTCGGATTTTGATGCATTTTGACCTTTCTTCCTTGGTTAGGTCATAACTTGGGACTCGGTGATCCAATTGAGGTGATCTTGGTGTCTTTGGAAAGCTAAGACAATGCTCTACAAGTTTCATGAAGAACTCAAGAGCTGGATCGGAATGCTAAGGGTCCAAAATTTCCCTGCAATGCAGAGTGGGTTTGCTGTCACCGAACCATCTGGGCAGTATGCACATATTGGACTATATAGTGGGTTATAGGCCTCCTCTTGGGCTGAAACTTGGTCACTTGAAAGATAAGACCCATATCTCCAACTTCAATGAAGACCATTTTGTCAATAGATGTCGTTTTAGGCATGCTTCAGAAGCTACAAGTTGGTCTGAATTTGGAAACACGTTCTTCCAACCTAACTTGAGGTAGGTGAAGTGTTTTTGGCATTTCACGGAGTTCTAAAAGTCCAAATGACATGATTCAAATTGGAGATTTTCAAGGAGACAACTGGCTACAACTTTGATGAGACATCCAAGCCAAAATACACCGCCTAGGTGATGAATTTGAAGCCAAGTCGGATAAGAGTTGTTGACTAAAAGCCACCAACCATACACCAACCCACCTACCATGCACCAACCCACCAACCATGCATCAAGCTTCCATTTTTGACAAATTTCAGATTCTTATAGCTTGTATTCAGATTATGTACATGTACAAATTGGCTTCTAGGATTAGTATAAATAGACCCAACCTCTTTGTATTAGAGGCATTCAAAATTTGAAGTAAGTTAGAATTTAATTTTGTAGTAAGTTTGAGTATTTGTTAGTTTTCTTTCTCTTCTTCTCCCTTCTCTTTAGAATTTCATTTTTGTTCTTTATTTTCTGAGTTCTTCCTTCCCATCCATGGAAGGCTAGGCTCTCATAATCAATCCAAGGGATTAACCGTCTTGATGTTTAATTTGGAGATCTTGTTTTGCTTGTTCATATTGCTTAATTGTTATTCAAGTTTCTCTTCTTCCTCTTTTGATTTCTATCTAGATTGAATTGCTTAATTTGATTTAGATGTTAATGTGATAATAGCTTTATTGTCATGTATTCAAAGAGGATCACAAAGAATAAACAATTTATTAAAGCTTTTTGATGGATTGTTTAGCTTGGTTAAATTCTGGATCTTAAATTAATCTATGTATGGATGGTGCTTACTTTATCTAACCTTGGTTAATTAAATCCTAGATGCTTATCTAGTAGAGGATTCTTAGATTATGTTGAGGCTTCTTGATGTGATCTAAGGCTAAGAACATGGTTAGCAATTAAGTGAATTTCTTGTGATCAATGATGAGTTACACTCAAGATCGGTAAATTTCCTTGGATTGGTTGTTTCTTTAAATTTGTTAATTACTTTCCTTTAATTCAACTAGTGTATTATCTTTATAAATCATCAAAACCCCCTTTTAATTATCTTGATTTGATTAAATCTTTGTTCTTTTTGGATCCTTGAGAGACGATTCGGTTCATGCTCTATACTACAAATTATTTTGCAAACCGGTAAATTATTATTATTTGACGGGGTCTCGACAACCTCTTGTCAGACCTGCATCCACATTTGGATTTTTTCTTTTCATGTTATCTACTTCAATATTCTATTCTTGTCGCAACCATCCTCGAGGTTAGTGGGGGTGCCCGCATGAATGCGGTAACTAAATTTTAAAAATAAAATTTTAGGAGAGTTGCTCCTAATTTTATTTGATTAGGAAAAAATTGAAATTTTTTTTTCTAAAATATTTAAAAATGGTTACGTATCAAACTTAGATTCAAGAGTCTATTTATGCACAAGGAATAGTGTAAACTCACTGCACCCTTGATACATCCGTCCTAAAATGGTTATTTTGAATAGCTTAAACATATTTAAATTACCCCATACAACAAATAAACAATGATAATAATAAGTAAGCAAGTAAATCAATAATTTAAAATTAAATAATAATATTCACTAGCACAAAATAATCAAATAATAAAATATTTACAAGCAATAAAGAAAATAAAAATAAAAATGAATTAAAGTATTTACAAATAGAGAGACAATAAAAAAGTAAAGATTAAAGACTAAATTATAAAATTTACAAGTTTAAAGAAAAATAAAGATAAAAAATTAAATTAAAATATTTATAGGTTTGACAGGATTAAAATATTCCCAGTTGAGAAAATTATCAAAGGCTAAATTAAAAATATTTATAAATTCAAAAGAAATTAAAGATAAAAATTTAATGAAAATATTTACAATTTTTCTTTGTCATGAGTATCTACGTATTTCTCAGTGCAATGAAAAATTTAAAGCCACATAGTTTTTTAAAAAATAATTATGAGTTGATTAATTTTAATTAAGGATAATATTAATTTAATAAATAAATAAAAATAAAAATAAGAAAACAAAATAAAAATATTAAATAAATTAAAACAAAATTAAAAGAAGAATGTAATACTAAAAGCAAGAAAAGAAAACTACCAAATTAACAAGAAAATAAAAATAAAATAAAAATAAAGATAAAAATTGAATGAAAAAGTAAATATACTAGAAAGATATAATATCGAAAAGAAAAAAGAGAAACAAGACAAAATAAAATAAGCAATATAAATTAAAAATAGAAAATAAAACCAAAAAAAAAAATAAAGCAAATAAGTAAATGGATAATAAAAAAATTTATCAGATAAATATTAAAATAAGATAACAAACAAGATAAGATATATAATTAAAAATAATCAAAGAAAATAATAAAAATGGGCAAGACAAATCAAGTAAAAAAGTACTAAGAAGATGATATCGAAAGAAAATAAAAAAAATAACAAATAAATATATAAGACAAATCTAAAAAAAGAAAATAAAATTAAAAGGAAATAATAAGAATAATAATAAAGTAAAATTAAAGAAAGAGGGTGATTCTTTTGATTTAGGGCAAAAAAATCAAGGATAAGAGACCATCTCATTTTCCTTTTGACATTGATTAAATATAATAAAAAATTCATACTCAAAGTTATATGTAAGTTCAAATATTAAAAATTTAAGTTAAAATTTGAGGAGCCAACAAGAAGTTACTGTAGATACTTGTTACGTGAAGCTAGATTTCGGCTAAAGAATCAAACGAAAGTGATGATGAACTTATTCCATTATAATATGACCATTTAGATTTCAAACTCAAAACAAAAATTCTACAAGTAACAGATTTACAAGATTTAATATAAAAAAATATATCAATTGTGTAACATGAGAATTTACAGGATTACTTTTAATCACCCTTATTTTTTTCCATCTTTTTCTAAATGTTTTCTTTTTCTTTTTTTTGGTGGGATTAGGCAAAGTAATAGACCATATATTAAGTGGGATATGATTCTTGAAATTAGACTTGTGAGTTGAGTTGGCTCAATTGATGTGGATTATTTCAATTATTAACAAAAATGAATATTTTTACATTTTACATTTTTTACTTTTTTATTACTAAATTTTATTGATCCTATCAAAATTAGGTGCTGAGAGTTTAATAGTGTAATGAGCCTAGGGATGACAATTTCCTCCATCCTCCATAGGTACTCGCGGGCAATACTTGTTAAGGGGTGAGGGTTTAACACCTGTTTATTAAATAGGACAGGGGAGGGGGTTGTTTCCTCCGTACTTGTGGGTATCTGATATATAATTTTAAGTATTTAAAGTTGTATTATTGTTATGTATATATATGTTTTTTAAAAGAATTATATTGTTATTTTGATTTTAAATATTTAAAGTTGTTGAACTAAATTAATTTGTAATAAATAAATTATGATATTAAAATCTATTTAATTTATTTTTTTTTCTATTTTTAATTTTAATAATTTTATGATTATTAACTAATATCTGTGAGTACTTATTTATCTATAAAAAAATAAAAATAAATACCCACAGAAATAGGAGACGGAAACATGAGGTACAACTAGAGCTGGGTAACGGGTCAGCCCGGCCTGGCCCGTCACGAGTTTCTCTTTATGCAGGCCGGACCGGGTTGGCCCCTTTTAATGATGGGTTAAAATTTTTTCGGGCCTGGCCCGCCAAAGGCCGCAGGTTAGCGGGCCAACCTACTAACCCGCAAACCTTTTTTTTTTTAATTTTGAAAAAGTGTGTATATAAGTGTAATATGAGGTCATTAGTTGAGTTTTTTGAACTATTTTTTAAAGATTTTTGATGTTTTTACTTAGGTATAAATATTAGATAAGTTAAATACTTATGTTAAGTTACTAATTGAGAGTATTTTTGTGAAATAGAGTTATTTTTTTTGTTAAAAAAAATGAAAAAGGGTCGCGGGTCAACCTGCGGACCAGCCCGGTCCAACCCGCTTAACCCGCGGGTTAAACGGACCGGGCCTTACAGATTCAAGATATTCATGAATTGAATATTAGACTGGTCCTAACCCTTTAAAAAAATGGGTTAAACAGATCGGTCCACGAGCCTCAACCCATTTACCAAGCTATAAGTACAACTCTCTAAGTACAACCCCCCTCCGCCATCCTTAAATGAGATATAGAAAAAAGGTGAAAAGATAAGATATACAAATAGCATTATTTAAGCATTTATCATCGAAGGTCAATTCTACTACAATTTGAAGGATAACTATGTTATTTTGTCCTTGGAACAGCATGTCGCCAACATATAAGCGTTGATTTTTTAAAAGATATTATCGCGGGACAAAATAATCATTAAGGAGATTGAAGAGTGCAAGAGAAGGAAGAGGGTTAAGGAAATTGATTAAGGCTCGGACGGATGGAATGAAATAATTAATAATAGGATAAGGCTCGGATGAATGGAATGAAATAATTAATAATAGAGTAGAGTGGTAAAAAAATCTTAATTTATTATTTAAGAATTTTTTAAGTAATAAAATGAAGTGGTTAAAAAGTAGAATCTAAATTATATAATATTATTTAAACTCTTAAATTTTCATATTTTTTAATTTGAAATGTTTGAAATGAAATATTTTTTTTATTTTTTTATTTTTAGATAGTTATTTATAATTTTAATTTTTTTATTAAATAATATTATAAGTAACAAAAATTAAAAGAATAGTATTAAAAGTAAAATTTATAATTTATTCTACTTTATTAATAATTATTGTAACTTCTAAATAATAAAGTAAAATTTTCTTCTATTATTTTATTAAATTTTTTAAATAATATAATAATATACTGCTACCTTTCCATCTTATTTTATTTTAAATTACTTTATTATAAATCACTGCATTCTATATCTTTCAAAACTCCCACACATAACCTATATCCTAATATAGGATTGGTTGGTAGGTAGCGAATGAGTGCCACCAACGAAACGGTGATTGGATGTGCGGCTTGCCATATCAGCCATGTGGACGTAATGGCCCGCCAACTTCAACCCTATGCTTAAACCCTTTAAATTTACCTTAAATTAACTATTCATTTTTTAATATTATAATCAAATACTAATGTCACGTTTGATAATTATTGGAATGATAATTTTATAAAATAGGAATGCAATTAAAATGAAATGGAATGAGTTAGAATAAAATGACTATTCATAATCTATAGTTTGGTTCTTTTGGAATGGATTACATTATTTGATACATGAAATTAATGCAGAATAAAATTAAAATAATATAAATAATGTTAATATTCCTCATTAAAAAAATAAAAAATGTTAACTTTTCTTATATACAATGTTTGAATTTGATTTTTTATTACGTAATAATAAAAAATATCTTTAAAAAATAACAGACACTGTTTTATAATTAAAATATATATAATTTTTTTGATAAAATATTTCATACATTTTTTTATAATATTTTTTTTTGGTGATATTTGAGATAATAGTTATGCCCCAATGTATTATTATACTTGTTTTTTTCAATTTTTTTCACATATTTACATAATTATTATTGTTTTTTTCCGGTAATTTAAGGGCAAATAAAAAGGAAACTAAATACAAACCAAAAGGAATATCAAGCCACTTTATATATTTCTCAAAATTTCACTCTTGATAATCAACCTTATACACTTAAGTATCAAATTTAACTGAGAAATGACAATCAACATGGGGAAAAAATAAGTAAAAGAGAAACTGTAGTTTTATCACATGCAAAACTTAAGGTCACGGTGTGTGCACGCACACACAACATATTGTCTAATCAATATTTACACTACAAACCTCAACATTTGAAGTTCATTAAGAAAAAAAGAAACTCTTGTAGAATCGTAATTATCTAGAATATACGAGAGCAATGAACTTAGTTGTGCAAACTAAACGAGACCTTATAAACAATTGGTAACACATAACATGTCTGTTCACTTGTGCAAGCTAGAAGAATAAAAACTATAGCATTAGTATCAAAACTTAGTCGACTTTAACCACTTTCTTCATCTTCATTTCAATATTGTTTCAAAGATGAAATGAAAAAGTCTCTAACAATGTTAACTGCATGTATATTAATGGATTTTGCTTAGTTTAGATTAAAGTTTACAACTTAGGTTTAGCCTAGATAACAATTTAGAACTTGAACTTAATGAATTAAATTTTTGTTCATTGGGCATAGTCTAAATAAATTTTTAGAACTGGAGCTTAATAAATTATAATTTTATGTTGATGGAACTTATCTTAGATAAAATTTTAAAATTTGTGTACTAACTCAATGATATTTTATATTTTTTGTTTAGCTCGATACTAATTTAATGAGACTTAATAACTTTTTTCGGGGTGGCAAAGTTAAAAAAATTACATGTAAAACTAAAAAAATTGAACATCTTTGGGTCTCACTATGAAATAATTCTTATATGCTCTAAGAATAGTACGCCACACTAAAAACATAATGCATAACACATCATAATAATATATGTCATTAGATTAAATTTAAAATATTATTAAAATCTCAACAGTTGAGAATGGTTTACTCTAAGAGTTCATAAATATTTTTCCCTATGTGTCACCTCTTACACCTCTTTCTCACCTCCTTCATGCAAACTCTTATACTCGTACTACATGAAGAAGAAAAATGTACTATGTAGGAGTGTATGTAATTTTAAAATAAAATTGTTTCATCAACTCTGAAAAAAAAAAAAAAAAACCAACGTAATTTATTTCACACCTCATGTAATGGGACTTTGATTGGCAGGCCCAGAGAAGTTTTAACCCGGATCCGAACCGATAAACCGACCCGTTTGTGGTTCTCCCACCCACCATAAATTCTCTGTGCGCGACGCAGAGGAAAAATTAGGGTTCCTCTTGAAGCGTTTGCGTTGGGTGCTGTAGAGGTAGAACCACTGCAATTAACAATGATCTACGACGTTAACTCTCCTCTTTTTCGATCCTTCCTCAGTCAGAAGGGAGGATCCTCCGATAAGAGGTTTGGATATGGAAAATTTTGGGGTTTATGCATTGGTTCAGTTTTGTGTGCATTTCAAGATGATTTTTTTTAATTATTATTATAATTCTTGAATATTGTTATGTGCCTTTGAGATATTTGGGTTAAATGTCTCTATTTTTGTTCTAAATTTGAGTGGTAATAGTGTAATAGGCATGTTGTGTTTCTAAATTTTGAGTTAGAAATAGATTATTACAAAGTTTTCATCTTTTATTGCCTTCCTATGATTTAGCATCTTAGCCATTTTCTTTAATTTTACAAAATTAATTTGTTATGTTGGGAAAATTATTCTAAGGTGAAGTGAAGAGTACCCTTTCTATATTGCATTTGATAGAAGTCGTTTTTTTTTTTTTTTCTGTGAATATTATAGTAGCCTATGCAAGAGTTTCCTGTGTATTTAGCTTAGTTTTACTGTTTTATTTATTTATTTATTATTTTCTGTGTATTGTACTTCTTCCTACAGTCCTACTTACCCAGAAAAATATGAAAAGAAAAAAAGAAAAAAGAAGCAGAAAGGAATACACACACTCATTAAGTACATGCTTCATTGAACCTTGTGCCATGTAGGCTTGAACATAGATGGGTGGTTGGACTTGGAGGGTTTGGGCAAAGGTCCCTTGGTAGAAATTCCTGCAAGGAATAAAAAATTCTTCCAACTTTCCACAAGTTTCTTTGTATAGCTCTTCTAGTGGTATTCTGGTGTTAAAGTTGGACTTGCTAAATGAATTGATGGGATCTTCTTTGACAGAAAATGATTTAGTAGGAATGGTGTATTTGCTGTGGAAATCTTTTCAGCGTGTACCTTAAAGTGAGACATGGCTTGTGAAAGAATCAACAACTGATGGCTGCTACAGTGCTAACAGAATGGTAATTGAGTAAGGCCCCGTTTGGATAAATAGCTTATATAAGTACTTATTAGAGTCAAGGTAGTCAAAGGCGAAAGGCGCTAGGGGCTTTTAACGCCTTGAGGTGAGAGGCGCTAAAAAGTGCACGCCTCACTTAAGAAAGGCGCTAACACTAAAAAAAGCAGTAAAATATATAACTAGCTTGCAATAAATTCTCATATAAATTAACTACTTCATAGTGAAAATAAAACATTAAAATGTTAAGTAATATAGCATGATAATAAGTTGATAACAAGCTCTAAATACTAAAGCTCAAAAATCCAAATTCATAATAGAAAGAGATAAACATCCTAAATTAGACGACTCCAAGTCCCTAAAGTTCATAATAGAAAACTAGAAATCAGTCATTTAGAGCTCTGTAACAGGAAATTGAAACAGAGCATGCAGCAGGTATATTACAGACGAAAAACATAGCATTAAGAACCAAAATAAAATCAATAAAAAATAGTTAAAGTGACAAGGAAACTACCTAAATAGGCGAGAACAATAAATCAGTAATAAAAAACAAGATTAGTGATAGAAAGTATGAAAAAGATGAAGAAAACATATTGAAAATAAAGTAAGACTAAAAAACAGAGCACGTGGCTTGTTGGTAGTGAAACATAAAGAAAAAAAAAGCCATGAAAAGAATGTTTCTGTCACAGACAGAATCAAAACATATAAGGAATAGTAGAACACATAAAAAAATAGAAAGGTACATGTTTTCTCTTGGCGGTGGCTGGATTGGCTTGAGCGGTGGCTTATGTCTACTATGTTTTTTTGCAAAACTCCAATATTTTAATTGAATCCTAACCGTCTCTCGTTTTATATGAAACCTAATGTTTTCATTGGCTGGGCTTTGTCAAACCTACTGCCCATCAGTTAGGCGAGAAAAGCGAGTGCCTCTTCATACAGGAGAAGTGTTGTCAAAGCGAGAAAGGCGAGGGCCTCATTGAAGGAGCACCACCTGGACCAACAAGAGGCGGTAGACCCTTTCCTCGCCTCGTCATAGCGCCTAAGGCGCGCCTCATGGCGCCTTTAACTACACTGATTTTAATAAGCTTTACTGTCATAAGCTCTGTCTAAAATAAGCTAAATAGTATTTGGATAAACACTTTGAGAAGCGCTTTTCACAAGTCCTTTGGAATAATATTGAGCATTTGAGGGATATGCTATGAATTGTGTCAATCCCTTAAGTTTAATTTTGTTAAAAGTTATTATAAAAATAACTAGTACCTACGGTATTTTTAGTTTTCACAAAAGCTTATTTTCAGAAGCTTAAATTTTTAGTTTATGAAAATAAGCCCAAAACAGCTTATAGGAGTTTCATAAGCTGTTTTAATAAGCACATCCAAACAGAATAAAAATACTTCATAAGCACTTATTATAATAGATAAGCCCAATAAGTTGCATATAAGCCTATCTAAACGGAGCATAAGTGTAGGGAATGGTGGCAGGCTATGGGTGGTATATAACTTGGTTAAATTTGGAAAATGGTCTCCACTGAAAATAAATATTTTCCTCTAGCAGCATTCCAAGATACAGAACATAATTTTGAGAGTTAATATGGATATAACAAGTGGACTCTTTGATCCTTGTCTTGAATTTCTAATCCTGACAACTGCGCTCACTTGCAAATAGAGAACAGTGGTGCATTCTTTTTGGTGTGTAAGACTAGTTTAATTTTATCTTTATTGTCTTGAAGTTTTGGGTTACGTTGCCAGTACAGGAAAAAAGGAGTTATAGGTTTATAATAATGAAAAACAATTGGAAAGCTGTCAATTATTTCAGTAATCAGTACACAAAAGGATCTTGTGCTATTGGTGGCAACCGTGGCATGCTACTGCGTGGTTGTAAAAAAAAAGTTTTTCTTTTTATTAACTTTGTTTTAGTTGATCACAAGGTATTGAGAGGTGTAGTATCCTCAATAATATTTACTTAGGTTTTCCATTCTTGTGCTAACCAAAACAAATTCATCTTGATTTTTTTACATGCTATAATGTGTGTTGTATGGTTGCATATAATCATGGTGAACTGGTTGACGAGAGACTGTTGTCAAATTTAACTTCTTGTAGTTGGCCTTTACTTTCTATGGTCCTATCTTGAAGCTAAATCAGCAATTTGTTGTCAGTGGTTATTTTTGTTTCGGGGCGGTATACAAATTTACAAAAGGGTTGTTGTGTTAAACTATAGTTGTTCCTTGGTTGATTTTACTATTCTTGGCCTGCCTTCAATCATTCGAAGACTTGGTATGCAATTTTTTTATTTTGAAAAAGAAGACGACTCAGCTCATAATTGGATAAAGAGTATTGAATAATTTTGTGTTGCAAAATGAAGTATGCTTTATTAGTTTTCCTCTATTAACCACTGGTTTTTATATTATATTAATATTATCTCCCTTTCATTGTGTGCATGATGATATTTTGAAGTTCACGTTAAAAAGTGCATATGGATAGATATACTTTAACTGTAGCTAAATTTAATTCTGTTTCCTGATGGTACTTAATTTTTTTTCTAGGCACATGAGATCATTTTGTGAATGGCGATGATTTAATTTTTAGTATTTCTTCATGGTGTATGTCGGTTCTGCTTCTGAGATATGTTCTTGAGTGAGGCTAATCAAATATTCAAATAATTCTTTTGTATCTCAGGAAAATGGAGGAGCAGAAGCCAAAAGAGCATAAACCCAAAGCCAATGAGAACAAACCTATTATGACAGAGTGATAACAGCTTGGCTCCATTCAGATGTAGAATTAAATAGGGTGGTAGGTTGCTGTATTTGATGCTATAAAAAATGAGAGCTTTTGGCCTTGCTCTAAGTGGTTCATGTAGTAGTTCTAAAGCTTGTAATTGTAATGGCTTGGTTTTGGTATGGTTATCTTGAACTTATGATGGACACGTTTTGATGCTCATATGGCAATGCAGGTACTCGTTTAAAACTTTTGTTTGAAATACTATATCAACTTGAGAGACATTATGACAATTTTACGTACCCACAACACTCATTTTAAAGTTAATCCAATGGTAAATTCAATATCTATGCTATCATGTTTTGATTGGTTTACTGCATTACTTTAACACTACAACTACAATAACCAATTATGATCTCACTTGGTGGAGTCATCATACTATTGGTACACTATAAGAAATTAAATTTTTACTAAAATTATTAAGAGTAAAGTCTCTTTCAATAGTTTCTCTTAATTTATTTTTAGCTTTTTTTTATTCTTTTAAGGTGGATTCTTCGGTGCCTTGCAATTTAAAAGGGTTTTGAAACCCTGCTGTGTTGGGGACCAATGAGATGAGGACATATGATCAATAATAAGAAAAAGTGGATTATGTTGCAGGCTGGTGTAAAATTAATTTTTACCTCAAATGATATTGAATTTTGTAAAATGACCCCCTTCTGTGGTCTTGGCGTCCTCTTTTCTCCCTCTTTGGTGTTCGTCAATTCGTTAGGATACCCTTGCCCTCACGTTCGAGTGTTTGCTTGGCTTAGGCCGTATTTTTATCTTTTTTGTTGCCCTTTAGTTAACTAGTATTGTAAAAGGATTTTGTATCTCTCTCTCTCTGTAATTCTCTTCAAGTATTTGTGCTTAATTCCCCCCCCCCCCCCCTTTCTCTCGGGATTGGAGGTTTTTTTTTTTTTTCTTTTTTTGTTATGTGAAATATGACTGATAATTTACACTTTGAGGAATCTTTTAGTATAATTGGAGATTTGGAGTTCTTCAGTTATGTAAATTATGTGTGATCTCTGTAAAATCCATGGCTATGGTGGAAGAAGACGATGAAGGAATTTGAAATTAGAGGGAGTCGAAGTGGGACTTCGATGGAGGAGAAAAGTGTAAAATAAAATAAAAAACATTTGGGGCAACAATAGGTTTTACATCCCAGCCTCTGGCATCACCTTTCTTAACATGCCATCGTCTCATTAATCCATCTCAATTGGGTTTCAAAACCCTTTCAATTTAAGGGGCATCGGAGACTCTGCCTTCTTTCAATTAGATTATCTTTTATTGATTTTTTATGGTTGCAGCATATATTGGTCTTTTCTCACTTGACCAAACTATCACCATCTTGGAACAGTTTAATAGAATTTTTCGAGTTTGATTAGCACTTTGTGATTTTAAATTATTCTTAAAACATTTTCCTAATCTATTCACATGGCTTAAATTATGTGTGACATCCTTATCAATTTTCCTGTTACCTTGTAAGATAGAACTAAGATACTGAAAGTGTACCAAAAGCGTGCTCTTTGATATGCTTAGACTTAAACCTGATTTCTGGTGCAAACCTTTATAGGAAAATTTTATGTTACACCTTTATGAGTTCGCATACTGATCGAAATTCTATCATATATATCCTTTATAACTCGAACATATGTGATACAATTTTTTTCCCCCTTTTCTAAAGCTTTTTATAAGATTTCTCGTAACACTCTTTTATAGGGTTTTTTTTAATCAATGAAGACCATGTGCAGGTCAAACTATTTCCTTCTATAATTTTTCTCATAATCCTTTTGTAGTTTGTACAATATTGTGTGTCTTTACTTTTGTAAATATGTATCAAAGTGTTCTCATCAACATATTTCATTGAACACTAAGTTAAATTATATTTTTTTCCTTCAATATTTCTATACTTCAATATATATATTATTATGTCCATTTAATTTACTATTATCCATCTTCTAAAATTACATAAGAATTATTCATCAACTTAGCGGTAAATATGTATAGGTGTGATATTTAAGTTGTATGGTAAGATTATTTTCAGATTAATTTTTATGTCAATTGAGAGATTAAATTTCTCCCGGATAATTATGAAGGCATAACTTTACATTGGCATGTTGTATGTATAAGAATTAATTATCTCTTAAAAAACTAACTTAAAGTTCAAACTCAAGTAATTAAATCAATCGACTCACGGCCGACCCCTTGAATTCCTATAGATAGGCATGATTTTATTAAGAAAAATACTATTTAGCCAAAAAATTTGACAGAATTATTATGCATGAATTACGTGGTCATTTAGATGGAATTTCCATGCCATCACTTTGTTCTCTCACTTGTTCTTCAATCTTGGTCTTGCCCACCGTCTTCATCTAATTCTGCGAAGCAAGGCGGGGTGAATCTCATTAATTTACAGTGAGAAAATTATGGGGCTAGGGTTAGGGCTGCTCTGTTTCTTGATTTGGTGGCCATTGGGCCTCACATGCTTGCCATCGCAATTTCGACACCGCGGAGGACCTGAAGTTGCTGCATAGAGGCGCTCCAAGATTCCGTCTCTTCGATGCTTCAATTCGTTGGTGTAATCCTATGAAGCTAGAATCATTGCAGTGTCCATGAACATCCACACGTCGACGCCTACCGTCTCCAATATGAATAGGAAATCGCCCAAATTCATACCCCAATGAAACCAAAAATCGATTAATCAGAGAGTGTTAAAGTAAGAAGAGTTTTCCACTAAAAGAAACGCAACCAACACGTAAGAGAATTTTTAAAAATTTCATTGTAGCAAGCAACAAGTTGAGTTCCAATGTTACATGAAACATCACAGAATTAAAGAAATAAGGAGCTACTGCTACTGCATCACAAGCCACGACAATTAAATTGGCGCTAGAAAGTGATGGCAGGATCAAAAACAAAAACAGAAATGGATATGGAATCGAATGGATCAAAAAGACGAGATAGCAAGTAAAACTTAGAAACATAAATCCAAACACCAAAACGGCATAATTTGATCCAACACAAATCTGGAGAGGGAATAAAAAAGGATGGAGCTTGGTGAAATTTGTAAGTTTTCAATTATTGCAGGAGAAAGTTCTGGATAATGAAAAACAAAAGAGAGAAAAGAATAGGAGAGAGTATATTCCAGAAACTCCAATTCTTTTATTTAATATTTGTTTCATTAATTTGATAAGTGCATGTATGCCACGTCACTTAAGTGACCTGCGAGCTCATTCTCTAAATTCGTGCATTCAGCGCTCTTCTATTAATTGCCTTTGCTCACTTAAATGCGAGATACTCAAGTCAGTGGTTAGGTCCTACTTCACTGTCCCTCCTCTTCTTTTGGTTGCTTGTCAAACCGTTCGTTATGGGTCGGCATTTTGTGGGGATATAACATGTAAGGTGTGGATTCAGATATTTTCTTATAGCTCTCTTTTCAGCCTCTTTTCAGTTTCTTAATTTCATTCTCTCTCCTTCTCAATTATTCATCATCTCTCCGTCATTTCTATCCTCCCCCTTTATTTTTTCTGCTGGAGAAGCAGGAGGGTTGGAGAGAATCCAAATTCGTATGGTGTTGCATATATGTGTGAAAAATGTTGGTAACCAAGCTCAGTTAATATAATTCGAATACTGACTACAACAATACGTTCTTTATGAATCTAGGTAAGTAATCACCAAGAGAAAGCATTATTTGAATACTGATACTAATACTAATAATAATAATAATAATAATATGTACTACTGATACTAAAATTATTAGTATTATCACTTTTTCTCCTTCCTTTTCCAAGTGTGCTGTTGCATGGGTGAAACTTGGGTTGACACTTTTCTTTGTCAGTTGAGGAGTTCTTTTGTGTTTCTTTTCTGCCGGGCAAAAAGCTTGTAGAGGCAATTATTTCCATTGGGTGGGGGTTGACATTTGCTACTATGAGGGCCTACTTTTGCATGATTACACAGTGCCATTATTATCACGAATGATTAGAGCCTTCTTCTACTATTTACATGCTTCTTGTGTTCTATGACTTGGTGTATATCATCTGCTTAGGTGATATATTGCATCAATCTGTCTTGAGCTTTTTGTTTTGCTAAAAATTGCAATCATTGATGAAGTTCGTAGCTACAGCTATAACGAGTGCGATGAGCTTTTAATCACTTTTACCTCACATTGGATTTGTTAGAATAGAGATTGAGGACATGGGAATAGGCTGCAGTATGTGTAGCTTTTATTATTAAAAAAAATGATTATTTTCTACAGAATGCCTATTCTGATATTCTCATTGACAAAGAGAACAACCATTCTTTATAAAATAAATAGAATCTTCAGTTTTTTTTCATCCTAGATATCATAATTACTATTATGTCATTTCTATTTATTAATTTAAAATGACTATCAACTGCCGTTGTCGTCATGGCTACCACGATTAGTTACCCCATCATCATCAACATTGTCATAAAGAAAAGTTATTTTCTATGACCATTAGTAAGAATAGTTAAATTTAGGGAGCATTAAAAAAAATTATAAAAAATGACCATAAAAAATTTATTTAAGGAGAAAGACCAATAAACTATATTTGATGAATAAAATACCCTAAAAATTCTTTTTTCTCATGTCCTATTATTTATAAATGTTGGTCATTTCGCAACAACAATTAGTAACTAAATAATAAATAATAGTTATTTGATAATTTTTTCCAAACTTTCATTTATCTTTATAGTTAGAATTTTATTTATAATTGTTAGTTACTCTGAGACAACAATTAGCCATTTAATAATAAGCAATAATTATTCACTAATTTCTTCTATACTTTTTGTATTTTTACATTTAAAACTTTAGGAAAAAGTTCAATTTAACCTCTTCAATTTTATATCATATGTAATTTGGTTCTGAAACTTAAAAAACATGCAAATCGATCCCTAAGAGCCTGTTTGGTTTGTTTTCTATTTTTTTTTAGTTAGATTTATTTTTAATATAATTACAAAAATGCTATCTTATTTTTATTTTTTTTTAATTTTTAAAATTTTGTGAAAGAAATAATAGAAAATAAGTTTTATCATTTCCATTACAAAAATTTGAAATTTGAAAACAAAATAAAAACAAGATAGTATTTTTGTAATTATAATAAAAACATATGTAATTGAAAATGAAAATAGAAAACAAACAAAATGTGCTCTAAACTTCCAAAAGTGTGTGACTTGGTCATACCATTTGACTTCTGTCCAAAATATAAAGGATAGTAACTTGTCTATTTCAATAAATTATAAATTCTTCAAATTTGAATTTCCAATGTTTAGATATATAACTGAAAGCAATGTCAAATAAGAAGAAAGATGATAAATTAAGTTATAATAAATAAAATCAATTATATTTTTATTCAAAAATATAAAGAAAGACTTCAAACCAAATAGAGAAGTTAAGAAAGTAAAAAAAAAAGCATTTGAATAACTTATATGGACATGGAAATCACATATACCGGGTTTATTTAATATTTTCCTTCATTCATAAATAATTTCTTCTGCCAAAAATTCTCATGTTTGCTCATAGACAAAAGCTGGCTTGCTTATTGTGTGTTTTAATTCTTCAACTTCCTTAATAGCATCGATAAATTCTTTATCACCTGTCGATAGTCCCATAACATAACAAGCACCCTAAAAACAATTATGGCTATTCATTGTTTTTATACTCTTATAACTGGTACATCCGTGTTGAATTGTCAAATTGGCTCTTCTTTCTAGGAAGCCATTGCTGTTTTTCTTTACAATAAACAAATTGCTGCTTTTTCATATCTTGAAGAGAAACTAGAAGCCGCTTCCCCATAATTCTATATAAATAATTTTAATTAGTAAGGATAGAAAAATAACAACAACAACCACAACACCCCTTCCACAACTGATGCTAGGAATCGACGAATCCATAAGGCACGTTCCAATTAAAAATCTCAACAACGATTATGGATTTCAAAATTAAAAAATGCAAAGAACACTGCATATGGAACTTCACAATAGCAAAGAATTTCCTAGTTTGCATGCAGTAGATTTGGTTGCATAAGTGCAAGTTAACTCATCAACATAAACAAAGCAACATATCAACATTCTAAATCAAAGAAATCGCATTTGACGATTAAAATATAAAACTAAAACTAATTAACTACTATACATTACATTGAAAAAATAAAATAAAGTAGTCACTTGTCCACATCCAGCTCTAGTACAATCATTTTTGTTTTCTTACCATTTTAATCATACTCTTTTTCGGTTCCAACAGTAGTTATCAATCCTATCACAATTGAAATAAGAATGACACCTGAAATAGAAATTAAAAGAACTAAAATTCTTTAAAAAATAGTTAAAAGAAAGGACCACTAAAATACCAACTAAATCTGCAAGATCTCTATCGGCTTACAATATTTTTTGAAACGAAATAAGATTCAATCCATGTAATGGGATAATTTTGGTTTTAGAGGGCGACAATGGTTCTAAATTGAAAATTCAACCGAAACCTATATTTTGTGGTTTGAAAAAAGCTAGTGTTTCCACCCACTCCAAAATAGGCCATTATATAAACCTGGCCCATAGAGAGAAGGGGTTTGAATTTGTAAACTAAGACCTTTCAAAAGGAGGCATGAATTTTACAATCCTAAAACATTTAACTTAAAAAATGCCAGAAGTTACTTACATTTGGACAAAGTAAGAAACCAAAATTGAATTAAATAATTAAAAATTGATAAAAAGAAAACCAACACTTACAAATTCGTCAAATAAAACCATTTCAATAGAGTTCAGAACTCGAGGGTTGTTGAACTTGGGTAAATACCACAAACGCACAATCCAGACCTTCAACCTCGAAGCTTCTGTCTTAGGTGAAATTTTCACCAAAGGGTCAAAAGAAGGAGCCATAACATATATGAAGCAAAATTAAATGAAAAAAAGGGATAACCAAATAAAGAAAAGAAAGGACACAAATAGGAGAACAAAAGTTATATCTCAGAAATCTCTAGAAGGCAGAAAGAAGGAGTGGGTTTTTGCCCATCCTTAATCCATCCCGCACCTTTTAAAACAAACTTCAATCCGTCCCTACCCGCCCTGTGATTTTTGTAAATGAAAATTCGTACCCTATCGGCAGAGAAATAATAGAATCTGCATCCTACCTGCATATACTACCTAATACATAATATAATATAAATTATTAAAAAAAAGTACTCATTGCATCATAAATCTCAGACTACATTAAGTATGAAACATACTGTTTTTGTAAAGAGAGTAAGGATGCTGGTAGACCTTAAATCTGAACCTCTCCTATCTCGCAACACCGTTTAAACAAGCCCTACTTTTGGGGGGGGGATTGGGTACCTACGGGTCGAGATCAAATTGCCATCCATATATATATATGACATATCTAGTGAGATGAGTGGTTTATTGTGAGAGTAATAGGAACAAATCTTGACCATTGGATCTTACATGGATGATTAAGATTTGAGGTTACTTAAAGGTCACATATCTACTTAAAAAAGTCATATGAGTTTATGTTTTAATCTTGACCATACATAGGTGATCCAATGATCAATATTTGCTCATCTCACTCTCACAATAAACCACTTCTCTCACTAGATATGCTTATATATATATATAGTGAGAGCATTATTTTATTATGAGAGATGAGAGAAGCAAATATTGATCATTAGATCATCCATGTATGGTCAAGATTAGAAGTTACTTAAAGGTCATATAATTATTTAAAAAAGTCACATGACTTTATGTTCTAATCTTGACCATATATGGATGATCCAATGATCAAGATTTGCTCATTTGATTCTTATAATAAATCACTCATCTCACTAGATATGTCCCTTATATATATATACATACTTCAATAAGAAGAGGCTAGGGTTTTGAACCCTTAGAAAAAAGGTAAAGAGAATATAGACCTCCTAAATTTTGATCTATTTACAAATAGGCATCACGAACTATAAAATCTTCTGATATAGTCATTAAAGTAAGTCAATTATTTTAATAAATCCTTTCATTCATTTTTCGTTAAATACTTAATAAAAAAATGACATGGCACAATCTTAACCATCAACTTTTCATAATCTTGACTCTTAAAATTATTTTTATTTTTTAATTATTTCACATATTTTATAATTGAAAAAAAATGAAAAAAAAAAACTAATAATTAAAAAAAATCGTGTGGTAAACTTCAACCTCGTCTTCTCCTCTCCTCCTCGACCTCATTTGAAGTGCGTTTAGATAAATTTTTAAAAAAAGAACTTTTTTTATAGACTTTTTTCTTCTCTGGTTGATCCACCATAGTTGTTTCCTTATTTAGAGCGTGCTTCAAATCTTCCTCTCCTATAGCTAACTCCTTTTTTTTTTCTTTTTGTTCTATGATTCTTTCTGCATTTTTGTTCAACTATTTTTCTTACCACTTTTAAGTAGAATGTTTTCTTTTTGTTTTTTTCCTCAGCCATTCACGCTCCTTAGCCAAAGGCTTTGTTTTTTGTTTTTAATTTTTTTTTGGGCAGAGATTCGTGTGGGTTGGCTGCAATTTGAGCTTTTTATTTTTTCGTCCAATCACTGTGACAACGCCGGAGAAGGTGAGGAGGAGAAGGTAACTCACATTGGAATAATCAGTCGACGAAGACAAGCTCGTCGATGAGGATGGTTTGGGCTACCCAATGACAAAACTGGGGTTAATGGGGACGAAACAGGAGTTTCCTTAGATGAATTTGCTAGCAACTGGGTGGAACTTGAAATTCCCTGATGTTGGAAATAATGACAAAAATGCCTTGAGATACTGGGCAAAGGTGTTCTCCACGCCCTCTGCAACTCACCATGTGAGAAAGAGGACCCTAAGCGAGAAATTACAAGGTTTGAAGTTTAATCATTGGCAAGGTCCACTCTTTTCCCAATGTGACGATTTTCTTTGTTTTTTTATAATTAAAAAATAGCTGAAATGATTAAAAAATAAAAAAAATTAATGGTGGAGATTGTATACATGCAGATGGTTATGATTGTGTGACATTGTTCTCCGTTAGTTAATTTAATAAAAAGTGAATATAATGATATATTAAAACAATTGATTTAATTTAATGACTATATCAAAAAAAAATTTATAATTTATGATGCCTGTTTATAAATAAATCAAAATTTAAGAAATCTAAATGATCTTTACCCTAAAAAAAATCAGAAATCCAGTGCCATATGATTCCAAGGAGAGCCTTGAGATGGACACATTACCAAGGTGAAGAACATGCATGATGAAAAAAATAAGCATAGACGGATGAGAAATGTAGAGGCGCTGAACAAAGATTGACCAAAGAAGGAAGCGTGCGTTTCTGGAGGAGAAAACTTACATGAATAGGAGAGGTAGAGTTTTGACAGAGATAAATTATGAAGCTTCCTGGATACGCTTAAATAAATAAAGAAATAATGAGAGAACGTGTGGCATTTCTAGGATCTTTTATGTTGGGCTGCTGCGTCATTCATTAAAAGTCATAATGGAACAATTTAAATTATTTTAATACCCTTTTATGAAGAGAGCGAAACTGATAACATCATAATAGGGTGAAATTTCTGTAGTGAGGTTCTTGTTTCTGATCGGTCTGAAAAACATATTCCAATTACTTTGTTGCCCTTGATTTAGACGGAATATGGGTTCAAATTGGATCAATGTCGATATGAGAAACAAATGGATGGCTCAATGTGTTTGGCCTCTACTATTGTTTCCGGTAGTTCACTTCTCAGAGATTGATACATTTTTAAGACAATACTTCAAGTGGATTGATTGACATTAATATTGATTTCTACCATTTTTCCATCAAGTCTCAATTACATTGCATTGATGACATTCTCCTTTGGTATCATCTAGGTGTGATTGATGACAGGGATTGTTTCTCTTTGAAAAAGAATTAATGAATTTATTAGAGTCAGAGCGAAAAAAGGTAAAATTGTCATGGATAATGCCCAAAAATTAGGATTTAAAATATTTGCCCCCTCCCCCCCGGCGGTTAAAACAGCTCTTATGACCTTGGAAAAGAAAGAAAAAAATTAAAGAGAAAAAAGTGTTGATATCAAAATTTAGGAAACTACTAGATAGTCATAATTTTTTTGTCAAAATTTTTGATAAAATAAGGCGATATTGATATTGTTATTGACTCTTGAATAAATGAGTGAACACTCTCATCACTTTGACTTATCCGATAACCACTTTTAAATTTTGACACAATTCTGTCAAAATTTAAGGATGGTTGTTGAATAACTCAAAGTGGTAGAAGCATCCAGTCATCCATCTAATAGTCAATAACAATATCAACTCATTCGTTTAAAAATTATTCTTTTCTATATATATAGTATTACTCTAAAATTTATTATAAATCAAATTCTGTACTAAATATTGCGAAAACCATAACCACTGGTTACTGGTTATTAAATATTATAGACTGGAGTGTGTGCTTCCTTTCTTCTTCTGAAGAAATTGTGCTGTCTCTTTCAGCTGACATAGTGGGAACATTCATATAAAATCCTTTCCTATTAATAAAAAAAAGGCACTTACTGTTTCTTTTGCTTTAGAAATAATTATTGATTTGTACAAAAAAAGAAATAACAACAAAAGAATAATTACTGGTCAAACATAGAAAAATAAAAAGTAAAAATGCAAATTTATATGTAGACTCAGAAATTTAAAGTAAAAGTGTAACCACAGACATATGGGTCCTTGTAAGATGAAAAGCTAACAGGGACCAAGAGGTGCATGCATGGCATGCACTAGAGTAGCCATGATTGGCTTCCCATGTGCAATCCATCCAACCCCCGACTCACTCAATCACCTACTTAACGACATCCATCTCTTCTTTCTTTTTCTTGCTTCATGATCAGAATCTCTATGTGTTTGTTTTGAACTGTTTTTTAACGTATAGATCGTTATTCACTTATTTTGTGTATAGTTTAAGCAAACAGACCGTGCAACAGTGATAAACCTTTTTTCCTTTTTTACCTTGTAGCATAAGTAAGCTCAATTAACTATTTAGGTTCAGGGTTTTGGTCACCAATTTAGGATTGCAATATGATATATCTTCATAATGGAGTTTTCCAAAATTAAATTTGCAGTATGATATAATTCTCTTGTTTTGGTATGTATCGTCCATTAGAGAAATGGCATCGCTACTTAAGAAAATCTTGAGAATAATTGACCTTTGCGGTTTCAGGACAAATTAATTGATTGAAATCGCCTTTATTCTTGGAAAGCTATCAGATTTTTATTTTATTTTATTGAGATTGTTCTGTTCAATTGTTCGATTCTTCAAATATAATATATATGTGAGATTATGTACTATAATAATGGTTTTAAGCTACATTTCTTTTCTTTTTTTAGCTGTATACTACCCTTATTTTTTCCATGCATATCTCATCATCGGAATGGTAGAACTCACATTTTTTTAATTTATATTTTGTTAATTTTGATGCACTTTCAGGTATATGCGGTGTGTTGTAGAATTTACCTACAATAATATAAAACATTAGTAATTTAAAAATAAATTAGCAATTGTTAAAACAGAGTATTTTTATATGAGGAAAATGGAGAGAGTAGTTAGAGTTATAATACTAGGGAATATCTTTGAATTAGGTTGGTTCGCGATGGAAGAAAATTAAAAAGAAACGAAGATAAGGGGGAAAGTTAGAGTTATAATACTAGGGAATATCTTTGAATTAGGTTGGTTCGCGATTAAAAAGAAACGAAGATAAGGGGGAAACTAGGGGTGTTCATGGGTTGGGTTGGTTCGGGTTTTGGAGAAAAAAATGTCCAAACCGATCAACTTTGATCGGGTTGGTTTGGTTTGATTTTTGAAAAAAATTTCTAGCAATCCGAACCAAACCAACCCGATTAAGGTTGGGTTGGTTTGGTTCAGGTCATCGGGTTATCCGATCATTTTTTTCACATAGAAAAATTACAAATCTACTATTGTTAAATACTTTAAACTCAATTAGACAATTACATATGAATTTTAAGCATACAAGTCTTCCAATATAGTACAAGTATTAAGATAAAAGTAAAATCAATTTTAGGAATAAATATTTCAACATCTTAAAATCATCATAAGCTTCATTTGTAATATAAATGTATGACATTAAATATATTCTGTTTCACAAAGAATGTTATATATACATATTTATGTAAATAATTAAATGATTGAGGCTTGAAAATGGAAATTAAAGATATATCATTGTATCTTAGGTTTTTAAATGAATAAAAAACTAAATGACAAGAAAAATAATATTTAAATTTTTATTATTCTTCGAGTCATTTCGTCGGGTCATTGGGTTATAAAATACAAAATCCGTGAAGTTTTGATCGAATTAGAACCGATTATACCCGATGACCCGAACCAAACCGATTCATTTTAATTGATTTGGGTTGGTTTGTCAGGTTGATCGAGTCAACCCGAACCAATGAACACCCATAAAAAAAACAATGAAAAATGGGAATTCATAGCTACTAGGATGGTTCTTAGCAAACAATGCATGTGCTGTAAAGTGTTAATGAGATAAACATTTATCTTACAATATATGTGATTAACTGTTTGGATGTTACTAATAGTAAAGCTGAAAGTGACCTGAGGACATTTTTGTACGGATTTATTATGATTGTGAATCTTCTGATCCTCTAGATAAATTCCAGTTCAAAGATGGTCTCTGGCACTATGCAACGAGTCCAAACATGTAGGAAAATAGTTGAAATTTGACCAAATTGATGTAGTCATACGGTACACTTAATTAATAGAGTACTATAGTACAACTTGGCACATGGATATGGTCAAAACTATGTGCTTCAACCAAACCATACCCAAAGAATAAAAATAATAAGAAAATAGAAGATAATAACCTTAATCTCTTTTTGTGTATTTTAAATTTCTTTCTTTCTTTTTTGTGCATTAGAGGTGCAAACATTTCGATAAAAAACAAAGATATGATCAAACTTTCAACATCATTACCACATTGTTTTTCAAAATTTATGTTTGTGATAAAATTGTTAGTTTTCCTCTCACTCAAAAACTAATAATTATGGCTCTTGTTAGAATTAAATTTGAGAATAAAATGTGCGCTTATGTAAATCTAGCATCTGCATACTAATCAACCATTGAGATATTCTCTTGAGAATAAAATAATGAACTTTAGTAGGTAAAAACTTTTGTTAGACCTTGAATGGAAAAACAATTCACTTTTGGGAATTCTATTTGAGAATTTTTAATTAGGTTATTATATTTTACAAGTGTATAATTAGGTTTTTATAATTTTAAAATTTTGTAATTGGATTCTTGCCGTTAAAAACTTATAATGATAGTTTAACGATAGGCTGAATTTAAAAACTCAATTACAAAAGTTTGAAACTATAAGGGCTCAATTATAAACCTTTTATGTCCTGATAGTTTTAAAATTTTTTAATTAGGTCCCTAAATTTAGGTTACTATTAACAATTAATAAGATATTTTGAAAGCAATGACCAAATTAAATTTTTTAAAAATTATAGGAATTTAATTACAAAATTTTAAAATATAATGACCTAATTAAAATTTTTCAAATAGTATAAGGAGATTAATTTAACCAAAATTATATCTATTTTTCATTGTGATTTATTTTTAAATTTAAATAAAATTATATCAATACTCTTTTAATTTTTTTTTCTCTTTTGAATTATTTACCTATCATTATTATGTGTATTAATTGCGTTATACAATTTCAGTCAAGATGCCTACGACATGCCAATTAAAGGGTGTGCTTATTAGGATTTTCAATTATTTATTTATAGTTTTTACTAATTATTTAAATTGTAATTAATTAAGATTTGACTTTAATAAAAAAATTAGTTAATTCAAGAAAATTTAATAAAATTGCAATAAAAAATAATTAATATAAAATATAAATAAATAATAGGAAGTATCAATAATCTCACTCTAAATTAAAAGATAGAAATCTATACAATTTTTGAAAGATTTAATTTTGATGCATTAGTAGTATAATTTTTTTTATATTATCATCTAAGTATACATTGATTTATTATTAAATGAGTTTGATTATGACATAACTACTTAAAATGTTAAACTCATCTAATAATGTGTCAACAAATGATTTAATGATAATATAAAATTGTTTACAATAATTACCATGGATCAAAATTAAACATTTTTAAATGTCTTCAGTTATAGTAATAATGTATTTAAGGTAGCAATGTGAATCCCTCCACTCCCCCATGCTTCACCTTATAAATGGAAAGTCGGAAACCTCTACACCTATGGAAACTAAGTTTGGCCATTCCTCATTTCCGTGTCAAATATTTTTTTTTTTGGTAATACCGTGTCAAATATTTGATTGTGTTGAACTCGTGGGGAAATTGATTTCTTTTTATATAAATATTATAGTCTCCAAGTATCAAATACTTGATTGTGTTGAACGGTTGATCCGTGTGATGAATTCACCAAGCGATTTTATCGCTTACTCATTAAAAGAGGGGGCAAACGCGGTTGTTGTTACGGTTATAGACAAGAAGGCATAAAAGTTTCCAAAGTAGCTTTTTTCTTCACAAATCTAACTTCTTTGTTGCTCTCTCTTTCTTGTCTCTTCCCTATATTCACGCCACTCTCTCTTCCAACTTCACACTTTCCTCTCAGTTTGCAAAAGCAACACCAGTGAGTCTTTCCAAAATACCATTGCTACTAAACCAAACCCTTTTGTTCTCTTTCTCTCTGCTTTGGCTCTCCAACAAGAAGAAAACAAATAACATGTCTGAGTTCTCTTTCTCAAGCACTTCCAAGAAGAATGAGTTCTCTACTCATCTCTTTACTGACTTTTTCCGTTTCTGTTTTTCCATTTTTTCTCACCCTCTCTACTTTTCCTACTTCATCTTCTTCTCTCCCTACCTCCTCAGGGTCCTCTCTTTTCTTTCCCCTTTGTTCATCACCACAACCCTTCTCCTTGCTGCTCTTCTCACTGTCACTCCTGACCTTGTTCAGGAAAAGGATGATTCTGTGTTTTCTAACTCCAAGTGGGGCTTTCTACTTTCTTTCTACCAAATTTGTATAGAATGGCTGAGGTCTAAAGCCCATGATAAAGATGAGGAAATTGGATATCTTGATGAGTTTGAAGCATATTTGGTTATGTTCCAGGCATCAATCTTTGATGTTTTGGAGCCAAAGTCAGAGGATGATTGTTCACAAGGCTTTAAAGCACCAGATGCTGAGTGCTCAGGCGAAGGAAGAGAAGGTTTTGGTCCAATGGAAGAGCCACATGGTAATTCAGATGAAGACCCAATTGATAAGGTTGATAAGGTAGAAGCCACTAGGCCAATTGAGAAGGTTGATAAGGTAGAAGCCACTAGGCCAATTGTAGAAGTTAAGAGCCTAGAAAGCTTGTTCCAAGAAACTAGAGAGTTAGAAGATATGTCTTTTCAAAAGGAAGACAAAGAAGTCAAGCCACTAGACCCAGAATTCGATAAAGTTGAAGAAAATAAAGAAAAATTGCCCTTGAGAGGTGGATCCAAAGTGATGGGTAATAGAGTCATAGATGCTAAAGTGAGTACTAATAGTGATGGAGAATATGCTGCAGCAGTGAAGGTGAAATCCCTGATACTAGAAGCAAATCTTGGGAGTCCAGAAAGCAATTGGGAGTACAGTGGAAAAGTTTTGGGGAATAACCAAGCACTATGTAATCTTGGCAGTTTTGGTTCAACGAGAAGAGAAAAAGAGTGGAGGAGGACGTTGGCTTGCAAGCTTTTTGAGGAACGACATAACGTTAATGGAAGTGAAGGAATGGATATGCTTTGGGAAACATATGAGACAGATTCCATGAAGGTTCAACGGAAAAGCAACTCAAAGAAAGAGAAAAAAGGAAAGGTTGAGTACAGTGAGGAAGAAGAAGAAGAAGAAGAAGAGGACATAGAGGGTAAATTGTGCTGCTTACAGGCTTTGAAATTCTCATCAGGGAAGATGAATTTTGGAATGGGAAGGCCCAACTTTCACAAAATCTCCAAGGCCCTGAAAGGCATTGGATGGTTGCACCATGCAAGCAAGCATGGCAGAAAGGGTAATCACTGAATTAGATGTTACTTTTGTAACTTTAATAAGACACAGAAATTGTGTAGTTCTTGAGGATGAGAAGTAAATATTTTACATTTTAATATAATGAAGCTCTATTTTTTTTTTCAATTTTAGTCAATTAAGGAAGCTTCTTTAAGCTGATTTGGGGAGAAAATACTCCTGCTTTATCCAAAAGAGTAGCAAAGTCTGTAGTAGATAGTGCTATACTATACTGTAATTACTGCTGCTTCTTTTGCCGAAATTGTTGTTCGCTTGCAGTCACAATATTGTAGTTTTAGATGTCTTCGTAATCGCAACAAAGCTGCAATTGCTACCACATCAGTTACATTTTCCTGCAATTTATGTAATTGCAACATAACCGCAAACACAATTTAAAATCTTGTTGCATCATTAGAGATGTGCTTCAGCATTTGGACTGTAAAAAGAAAAAGAAAGCCATCATTATACTACGCATGCTTTTGCTAATAATGGTTTGAGGACCCTGTATTTATGTCATCTCCCACATGCTATGCTCTTCTGAGAATAGTTGATAGTGGTTGCATGCAACGTTATGGTGACTTGGACAATTATCATTAAACATGTTCTTTTGTAGTAGTTCACGCGTCGAATTCAACACAACTGTTGGGATCTTTTCGTTCGATCGAAAAAATTAAATGCTGTCACTTGTGAAGTAAAATAAGAGCAAAGTAGCATGAAGTAGTTGTTATCTTCTCACTCTTTCTTATTAACGTTGATCTCAATCATGAAGTAGGTTGGTGTCATTGCCAAATATTATGGTTTGAGCCCAATTAGAGCAGAGCAGAATGAATAAATAATTAGAACACTTTATTTCCATTATTTTGTTTTTGGTGGAAGACTTCAGTTACATTATTAATGTGTAGAAAAGTGATAAACTGAAGTGGTTTTGTATTATCATTGAACCAAGTATAAATAGATATACATTGGAGTTTGTTAAAGTAAGTTACATGAACACCTATCCAAATAACGTATAATTTGAAATACAAAATTACAGACAATAGGATAAATATAGTTTCATCCAACTCAATCTGAAGTGAGTAACATGCAACAGATTCCAATTGGTGTAAAAGCCAGTGAACTTAGGAAGGTAAATACTTGGTGATGAGTAGATATGTGTTGAACCTTAACCAAATCAGCACTGGATTATAGAATTTCGAAGGGTGAGTGGTACTCACGTTATCACAGTTAACTAGAACCGGCAAAGAGAGAGAGGAAGATACAGTTCCTTGAGCAGATGGCGAATCCAAGTGGATTTGGCTACAGCAGAAGCCTATACTCTATATTCAGCTTCACTGCTTCAACACTTGATCCAGTGCAGCATTCCTCCATTAAATATCGTCTAGTGGGAGGACAGCTGGCCCAATCAGAGTTAGAGTAACCATGCAAGTGATTAAGCTTAGGTGTTGTTATGGTAGGTATCTTAATCAGGAGAGTTGTTAATTATTATTAATTTTACAATAAATGTTTAAAAGTTTATTAAATATAAACATCAACTAATGAATATTTGACAACTTTTTACTAATACTTAAATAAAAAAGAGAGATTTTTATATGAATATAGCTATTTTTAATTTTAATTTTCAGATTATGCTGCATTTATTTTTATGTACTGAAATACATTTTTTTTCAAATTTATTTAGAAACCACCATGTGCCAAGGTAATTTTATAACATTCTTTTTCATTATCTAGGTCAGAAACCGCCTCCATGGAAAGCAATTTTCATAAAAAAGTTTGAAAATCTTTAAAATAAAGTAAGTAAGAAACAGCTCCCTACCACAACGATTTTCGTTTATCTTTCTTAAATTTAAAAGAATAAAATTAAGGGAGAAAACATGTTAGGAAGCCGCCGTGTGCCCAGACGGTTTCTAAATAGAAATAAAGAAAAGTGAATTTCAGTACATAAAAGTAAAAGTGAGATATTTTGATAAATAAATAAAAAAATTAGCAGTATTGGAATAAAAAAGAAAAGGGTACTGGGGTAATCCCCAAGCTTAATATAATCTATCCTTAAGATGCCTGAGGAAGTCTTTTAACAGCTTTAAGATGCACTTACCTAGGAGCATGCTTTAATTGTGAAACTTGATTAACAGCAGCCTACAGCAGCCTAGTGAATGTCAAATATTGAAGGGCACCGAGAAGACTCGTGTAAGTTAACGTTGTAACATCCTGTAAGAGTGGAGATGTTTGGTCATGAAACTGAGGCTTGGATGGTAATGGAGTGGAAACAGGCTTGGCCCAATCAAGACCAATTCTTTTGAGTAAATCAAAAGCATATTTAGATTGATGTAGGAGACCAGCACTATTATACTGTATTTGAATTCCCAAAAAATAGTTCGACATAAGTCCTTCATAGCAAACTCAGGCTGAAGCTTTTCAATAATCAAATAGTAGTTGTGAAGAAGAAGCTATGAAAATAATGTCATCAACATATAATAACAAAAAAGCTTGGTCATCTTTGATGAGATAATAAAATAAACACAGAACATTTAGCTTTACTGACATGTAAACCAAGCTTAGTCAAGTAATTCAGGTAGCGTTGAAACCATGCCCGAGGGGTCTGTTTTAAGACCATAGCCCGGAGAGCTGCTTCATGGAAGCCGTCTCATTCATGTTACATGTGTTTCTGAGGGGGTTTTATGTGGGTTACTTTACACCAAAGAACAGTGAATATAATGAGGATTTAGCCTCCAACGTGGTAGAAAGAGCAAGGCAACTAAAGTGAACGTTTGGGTAGGACAACTTCAAAGAGCCTAGGCTGCAAATCTAGGTAGTTAAGACTTATATGAGGGGAAGCATTCTAAGCTCTAAACTTACTCGGGACTTCCAAGCCGAGCAGTAAATAGCACTCATTAATGGAGGTCAAAGGTTTTAGAGAATGTTGGCTAGAATCGCAAATAGCAATGGCTTAGGAGGAGAAATTTTTTTAGGTAAGTCAAAGCCTTGCCAATTATAGGTATTTCATTTAAAGGTACTATTTAGATATACTTATTTTGATATTTTAAAAATACAAATATTATTAGTTTAATTTTTTAATAATAAATACATTAAAATAATTTTTAATGTTAATTTTTTACATTAAATTAATCTCCTTAAATAAAAAATTTAATATTATAAAATAAAATTAAAAAATTAATTTGATATAAAAAATTTAATAATAAATGATTATTTTAATATATTTATTATTAAATGACCAAACTAAAGATATTTATATTTTTAGAAAACTAAAATGTTTATTCTTTTTTATATAACAATGACATAAAAAATTAAACTTATAATTTTTCACAAACTACTCAAACTCATCACTCGCTCCTAGTGACTTGAAAACAAGGTTATTAAAATTGAACTAGACAACAAACTGGTAAGATTTTTAGTTTGAGTTTAACTGATTTTGCCTTTTAAACTAACTGATTAAATTAGATGACGTTATAATAATAATAATAATAATATATGTAACAATATAAAATATATGAGAATATTTATTAAATATAAAAAAATTTGAAATTTATTTAATAGTTATTCAATTTAACTAAATAAATTGAATAACTCAATTAAATTTTAATTAATTTTAATTTGTTTATATTAATTTAACTGTAAATTCAATTATAAGACTATTTAGCATGAGACTAGTCAAATCATTTGCTCTGATGTGATTTTAACAATACTGTTAAAGGAATTAATTTTAGACGTTTGAATTTATTTAGATACCTATTATAAAATATAACTTCATATATTTTTGGACAATTATTGAATGTCAATTGTTTATATTAATTTTGTCCTGTTAGCTTGTAAGGATTTTTTAAAAGTTTACTGGATCATCCCACATCAAAATCAACTTTTTTTAGTTATAAAAGTTACTCAAATTACAAGGTAAGACTGACTTCACTAGTTGAGTTTGATATTAACAGATTTTATTTGTGTTATAAGAACTGAAATTAAGTATCATTGTTTAGAATTAAGTTAACATCCGAAAGAAAATTAATTTTATATTTAAATTATAAAATAACTGTAAAAGTTACTAGAGTCAATTCTGTAAAAATTGATTCGTACAATAAGAATCAATTCTGAAGATCTAAACAAATTAACTATTATTTATTACTATAAAAAATAATTAATTTCAAGAGAATCCAAAACTTAAAACAAACTGTCCATTAGCTGTTGCCCATTTTCTAGCATCAAGGTCAGAAAATTAACCATTGGCTCAGCACTCATGTTCATATTCTAGAATCTGCCGACTTCTTTTGGTCTTATACCTGATATGATATCTCTTTGAATAAGCATCCCACCGTCACTACCAATCCCGCGTTACCGTCATCGCCAGTTTCACACAACTCCCTAAAAATATATTTTTAAATATAAAAATATTATATAAATGTAAATATAATTTCTTTGGCCATAAATGTAAAAATAAGAGTAAATATAAGAATAATATATATATATTCATCTTATAAAAAATATGTAATATTATATTAGTCTCTTTTTTTTTTTTTGTGAGATAGGTATAAAAATCGGTTATGGCAATAGGTCATTGGGTCACTGGTTTAACCAGTGGGTCACTGGTAGAACTACAAAAAATTAAATAAATATTTAAATATATATATATATATAAATACACATTATATATGATGATATTTATCATTATAAATAATTAAAATATATTTATTTTGAAAAAAATATGACTATCATGATGTAGATCTCGAAAAGTTATATGAAATGGACATATAATTAGTTTAAATGGACAAACGAGTCAAAAGTTATGATTTTTCAAAGTTTAAAAGTTTTTTTTTTAATTTAGTGACTTGGCTAGTTCCGGTTCAACTAACCAAGTCACCGGTTTTCATTCAAAACCGGCCAGGTCAGACCGGTTCTGAGACATACCCGATCCAACTAATCACCCAAACCAGTCACTTAACCAGTTTACTGGTCCACCGGCTAATCCGGTCCGATTTTTATAACAAGAGATATTAGTCTTTTAAAAATATATATGAAATTTAAAATGAATTTAAATATTAAATCATACACATAATTTTACTAAAACATTAAATTGCGAATAAAATATATTTCGAGGAATAAAATATCAATTTGCTTAATTATAATTTTCTTTTTCTCCCTCTTCTTTCTGTACAAAGAAAGTGAGTGTGCATGATTTTCACAGCGAGAGTGAGTACTACTTCTTCTTTTTCTCGTTCTTCTGAATCCAATCACGAATCCAAAATGGTGAACACTGGAATTGCACGCTCTGGCAGTGGAGGAGGGATCAGAAGATTCATCTTCTCATTCAGAATATTAGCCTCTGCCATTTCCATTGCTCTCTGCATTTTCTTCACTTTCTCTTTTCTCTTCACTGCCAATTCCTACTCCCTCCATCACCCACATATCGTAAGCTTCATTTCTTCACGTTCTTCGCTTTTTTTTCTTCTTAATCTCGTTTGTTTCATTTTCTTTTTCTGGGTGATTTTCCCGAGAAACAAACAGTTTTTATTTTTTATTTTAAGTAAGCAGTTAAGTTTAGTGATTTTTGTCTCGTTTTTGTTTCTGGGTTGATTTAATTCAAGATAAAAATTGGATCTTGTTATCTGGGTACTCCCGCTGGATCCAGTGGTGTATTTTCTCGGGAAACAAACGGAAAATTTGAGAGGAAATGTTACTAAAAAGGGAATTATTTTTTTTTTATGGGAAATGAAAGAGATTTGATGATGAATCTGTTGTTTTGGTTTTGATTCTTTTGAACTAGGGTTTGGATGGTGGTGCACAAGGATTGGAATCAATAAGGAGATCCATGCTGGCTCTGAAAACGGATCCCCTGAAGCCTAGGTTGGACCAGATCAAGAAGCAAGCTGATGATCATCGCTCTCTGGCTTTGGTATATGCATCCTATGCTCGGAAGCTCAAGCTTGAGAGTTCAAAGCTTGTTAGGATTTTTGCTGAACTCTCAAGAAATTTCTCAGATCTTATGAGCAAACCCCAATACAGGGCTCTCTCCAGCTTTGATGCAGCAGTCCCAATTGATGAATCAGTGATTCGCCAATTGGAAAAGGAAGTGAAGGAGCGGATTAAGATCTCGCGCCAGGTGATCGGTGAAGCCAAGGAGTCTTTTGATAATCAGCTCAAGATTCAGAAGTTGAAGGATACAATTTTTGCTGTGAATGAACAATTAACCAAGGCAAAGAAGCAGGGAGCTTTCTCAAGCTTGATTGCAGCCAAGTCAATTCCCAAGAGCTTGCATTGTCTTGCAATGCGGTTGATGGAGGAGCGGATCGCGCATCCGGAGAAGTATTCGGATGAGGGGAAGCCTACTGATCCTGAATTGGAAGATCCAAATCTGTACCATTATGCTATATTCTCGGATAATGTTATTGCAGCATCTGTGGTGGTCAATTCTGCAACAAAGAATGCAAAGGAACCATGGAAGCATGTGTTTCATGTTGTAACTGATAAGATGAATCTTGGAGCAATGCAAGTGATGTTTAAGTTGAAGGATTATAATGGAGCGCACGTTGAGGTTAAGGCAGTTGAGGATTATAAGTTCCTGAATTCTTCATATGTTCCAGTCCTTCGACAGTTGGAGTCTGCTAATCTGCAGAGATTTTACTTTGAAAACAAGCTTGAGAATGCCACAAAGGACACAACAAATATGAAGTTTAGGAATCCCAAATATTTGTCAATATTAAACCATTTGAGATTTTACTTGCCAGAAATGTATCCAAAGCTGCATAGAATTTTGTTTTTGGATGATGACATAGTGGTTCAGAAGGACCTTACTGGATTATGGAAGATTGATATGGATGGCAAGGTGAATGGAGCTGTAGAAACATGTTTTGGGTCATTCCACAGATATGCACAGTACATGAATTTCTCACATCCCTTGATTAAAGCAAAATTCAATCCCAAGGCTTGTGCGTGGGCTTACGGAATGAATTTCTTTGATTTGGATGCTTGGAGAAGGGAAAAATGCACAGAAGAGTATCATTACTGGCAGAATCTGGTAAGACTTGAAGCTGTCCCGTTAATACTTGTATTATTTTACAGTAATTTTACTTTTTTTGCATTCTCAATCAACATTTAGTTCTAGAACATGCAATCCCATGTTTTAGATTGTTATTTAAACCATTTGATACTGTCGATACCTTTAGATACTGTTAAATTCCACGTGATGTTAATCAATGCAGCACTAGCAATGGTGCCAGAGGCTGCATCTTTATAAACTAGGATGTTATGGTCTCATTCTCATAAATATATTTCGTTTACAATCTTTCTGAATTATAATCCTGCCTCATACTATCCTTTATCATATTTAACTGGATATGCTCATGCTGCTACAGAACGAGAACCGGACCTTGTGGAAATTAGGGACATTGCCACCAGGTCTAATCACATTTTACTCAACAACAAAGCCACTAGATAAGTCATGGCATGTTCTGGGACTCGGCTATAACCCAAGCATCAGCATGGATGAGATCAGGAATGCAGCGGTGGTGCACTTCAACGGTAACATGAAACCATGGCTTGATATTGCAATGACTCAATTCAAGCCACTTTGGACAAAGTTTGTTGACTATGAGTTAGAGTTCGTCCAGGCCTGCAATTTTGGTATCTAAATGGTTATAGTTTCTGCACACTGGTTGCAGCTATGTCAGGTGCCACGATTTATTTGCTGGTTAGTTTTGATATCTAATGCTTATACGTTTACCAGAGTTCCTAGCTGGTGCAGGAAAAATCTTGCTTCTTTCCAATTGTAAAATACTATAGTATAGTAATTCTCAGTTTTCTTCCTCTTATTTATTCATAATGTTTATGCAATAATATTATTTAAAAGATGTTGATCCTGAAGAAATTTACTGAATTAAATATTGTACCTTCCAATTTGCCTTGAGTTGTTTATTTCTCTCAAAGTGGGAACTTTAACATTGTTAGTCTGCTTGTGCCTTGTAATCATCAATTTCGAGTATAAGATGAAAATCCAGTACCTGTTTATTTGGAGCATTCTTCCTGTGTTTTCTGTGTTTGATGCATTCTTTGTTTGATGCACTTCCTTCCTGCTCATTTCATTTGACGATTCCTTGTTTTTATGAAATGTAATAGAATAGAATGTAAAGGTTGTCTTTATTAAAAGATAAAAAGCAATTGGAAAAGTTAAGATGGATTAGTCTCCAAACCGGAGACACAATTTGTTGAGGACTACTTACAAAATATATAATAAATTATTGTTAGTGGATCTCAACAACTTATATCAAGAAGACTTACAGTAATAAATATTACAAAATTCACCATTGGATTAAAAGGATATTGTACGTGTATTTCTCTTAAAATTTCACATTAATTTAAGGCTATGGATTTTTTGTGACAGAACATACATGTGAGGGTCCTTCCATTTGAGGGGTGGGGATCATAATTGTCGTCTCTAGGTGGATACTCGCTAAATAAAAGTATAAAAATGTCTTTAGTTTAAAAGAACAAAAAATATAATATATAAGTACATAGTAGTAAGTTAAGTATGTAGGTATATAACTGCAACAACCAAGTCTTACCTATTAGGTGAAGTTGGTTACATGGAACAAACAAAGTCATTGTGATCTATGATTTATCAAAAAAACTAAATTTTTAGCAAAGGTTTTTTTAATGGTTTCTTTTAAAGTTTTATTTGTTCTTCCACTATCTATTTTAATTGAATTGTCTTTCATTTGATCCATGTTTTTCCTTGAAGCTTCTGATGTTCTTCTTTTAACATGACCAAACCATATTAGGCAAGTTTTTGTCATATTCTTCTCGATAAGTGCTACTTTAACTTTTTCTCAAATACATTTGTTCTTGATCTTATATTTTCTTGCATGAATACTCATTCACCTCATCCACTACAACATTCTCATCCCCACTATATTTAATTTTTGCTCTTGTTGGCATATATATGTACAAAAATATGTAATATATAGTTGAATATTTAGGTTTGAATTTACTGAACAATATTAGTTAATTTTAAAATTTTATGTTATTGCTTGTTGGATAAAGTTGTGTAATTTTGAAATCTCATGTTGCTGGACAATGTTGTGGATTGTGATGTTAGAATTTTTTCTTAATTTAATTATGCACCCGTGGATACCTACTTCCCAACTAGGGATTGAGGATGTTGACCTATGACGGAGACGGTCCCTGCCTGACATGCCTATGTAGAATATGTTTAAATATTTGAAATTCCTATATCATTGTATTAGGATAGCTCCCATGTGAAGAGGAAGCTAACGGAGGTTCCAATTGAAGATATCTTGATTAAAAGGGGTAGATGAAGACAAAAAGGCCTCACTCTAAATGAATTTATTAAACTTTAGGTTTTTGATTGAATCTAATGATTTCGTTTGATTTATGTAATTAACCCTACCTAGTAAGATATTGTCGTTGTTATATGCTATTATCATAGCATTAGGTATTTTAAGCCTGGTTTACCTTATTTTATGTGTGCTGTATAAATATGGTCTCTACGTCAATCATGAAGCATTTTCCTTTGATCTCATTCTTCGTGGTATCAAATAGTCCTCTTGCATCCTCTCAACTACTCATGTTTCCTTCAAACCCGCACCCAAAATCGAAGTTATTCCTCTCTTCTAAGTCTAACCTTACCCACGATTCTTCACTTGTTGTCTTAACATATAATATTATATAGGTGAAACTTGTTTTCACAAATTACATGGTGTTTTCACAAATCACATAATATTATATAGGTGAAATTCTTGTTTTCACAAATTACATGGTGTGAAAATCCTTGTTCATACAAGTTCCACGCATACAAAAGTCTTCAACCACGTTGATGACACTGCAACTCTTCCACGTAAGAAGTTTCAAGACAAATGTGGTTGTCCCTAATCCTGCACCTATTCAATGGAGACAAATGGACTTTGTTGTTCTGTCTCCAAGCTATCGTTTCTGTAGACATTTTTCATAGTATCGTAGCATCCTGATTCGACCTTATCAACAATAGATGTGGAATGCTATTAAGCATCTATTCCATGATCAAGCTCACGCATTTTACACCTCAAAGCCGCGTTCTACAGGCTTGAGGGTGATCAAAAAGTTGTTTACCTTAAAAACAAAAATCCCATTTTTGGTTCCAGGTAATGCCATTGATCATGCAAGACTCTCATTTGAACAAGTTTACGAGAATTGGCTTCACTTGAAATTTATAAAATTCACATTAATTAGGTTCACTTGAAGTCAAGATTCCCCTAACTTCATTCTCATTTTCAATTTAATTGCGGAATAAATAAATATTCATGTCAGTACAAAAGAAGAAAAATATATATGAAATGGGCAATTCCTTGTAAAAATAGTATAAATAAAATTACAGTCTACTTCTAAATTTCCAATTAAAGCTGATTGATAAATTTATAGATAGTTATTATAATAATATAAGAAAATGTAAAAAAAAAATAAAAGAACGAAAGAAGAGCGAAACATGCAACTTCAGTGTACGTTGGAATAAGTTCATTCAATCCCCAGTAGTAGTTGGTATTACCAAAAAGGCCTTTTTTTGGTTATGAGCAACGGTCATTAAAGAACACGTACGAAATGTAACTATAAAGTTTTACATAAATGATTTCCGCAAATACATGCTGATAACACCCCGTCTTGTCACAAACTACCAAATAGTCAATTTTCCAAAAAATGCGACAATGCCCTCAATATTTATAAAACGGGAAACACAAAAACTAACATCTGCTAGAGACACTACTGAACAGAAATTGGAACACTACCTTATACCAAAATCACCAATATAAAAGAATACCAGAAAAGAAAATAGACCTTAAGAAACTTTTAGGTAACTCATCCACACAAAAAATATAACTCCCTCCTTCATCCTTTCCAACTACTTGAATTACCGCAAATATAAATAATTTTTCAATCAATCCACTGCCCCCATGGTGAATAGTTCCTCAAGCAGAAGCAGGAACCTGAACGGCTGTAGTTTTGGCTGTCGAATTAACAGCCAACCCACCATTACGATTGATGCGGCCACCACTGGTTCCCATATGATCACCTCTCTGATAGCCATCGCCTCCCCGATTTGAAAATCCTCCCCGATTACCATTCCTGTATCCAAAGTCGCCCCTGCTGTTAAAGTCACCACTACGACCATAACTTCTGCCATTTCCATAGTTTCCGCGCCCTCTTGCTCCTTCACTCCTATAACCTGTCCCCCTTCCAGATGAGAATCGTCCCCTGCTATTACCTGGACAGAGAATGCAAACAGCTGACTTTACATGCAACATAATCAACAACACTTTTGGTAAGACCACAAGGTGTTCCCCACGCCCAAAGGGCGTGGGACTTATCCCCGCCCACCTACTTCTGAAAATAAATGCAAAATAAATTTGAAAAGGGAATGTCAAGTCCCTGGTCAAACAACCACTGAAGAACCAAACAAAAAGCATGAACTTTTCCCAAAAACAATCTGTAAACTTATTCACCAAAAACATTGCATACCAGCATTGTTAAAAATGCAACACACTGATAGTAGCGTTTGATGGTGGCATAATTCTGCATAACTAGGCAACAGAGAAAACATAGACTTGTGTATCCTCTCAAGAAGCCAAATTTTTTCTAGTGTGTCTGTTGATGGTTATTACCAAATGCAGCCAGGACTTGCAAAATAAGAGCTAGATACAGGCCTAATTCTGTAGCACTAAGTGATAGAAAGCATTTAAATAACCATACTCCTTCCTCAGGAACCCAAACAGTTATCTTTACATGTTATAAATATGCACAAACCGCAAATTGGTAAGCACTTGCCTCGATTTGTTGACCTCTTTTCCTCAACAACAACATGGCGCCCTTCAATCAGAATTGGTGATGCCTGACATGACAATGAAACGTAATAACTACCAAATACAGATATAGATTGAAAATTACAATATCTAACCAAAAATAATTATAGGCCGAGAATCAGTAGATAGCATATAGAACAGTTTTAAGCAAATAATTACCGGGATCTTAAAAACTATCCTGCTTAGATACTAAAGTATGGAAACAGTTTATACAAGTACTACACCTTAAACAACTAATAAAAGACAACAGAAAATATAACCGCCTGATGTATCTTCTATTAAGAACCCCAACCACCACCATACACCCCAAGCACAATCCAGTTGTAATGAATCATTAGAAAAATGACAGCATCAGCCATGATAAACTTCAAATCATAGAGTCAATTCATTGAGTGAAGCACTTAGTGAACCAGAAGCTTCAATAGTTCCACATGAAAACTCCACATGCAAATGAATAGAAAGGACAATCATAAGCATATGAAATGTATACCAACCAAACTCATTGAGAAAAACTAAGTGCATCTCAATGTAAGTGCAGAACAAGTTTCCAAAAGGATAACACATGCTTATGTACTCATGCAGAGTAAATAATAAAAGTAATACCCGAACATTGAGCCATTAATATAATACAAGAGCAAATTGTTTAATATAAAAAATTAAAATTGATAGTTGGGATCATTATTTAGTGAGCCATTTAAATTCATTTAGAATCAAGAATAGAAAAAATAAAATATGCAATTAGAGTTGGGCAAAGGTTTCGATGAACTGAAAGGCAACAGTAGAGCACAATGGCAAAAGTAACATGGTGACAATCAACATAGTCATTATCTCCTTTGTCGGGTGACTCAAAGTGGACTTAAAGTCAACAATGTATAATGCATAAAAAGTGTTGACAAAGGCAACTGAACAAGTTGCCCTAGTTGGTGATCCATCCGTTGAAAAAACATTCTTTTAGATTAGGATTAGAAAATCTGTCTCCATATATCAGATGAAGATGAACTATGCAAATTAAAACTGCATATCAAATTCTTAAATCCAAGGTATATCTGATGAATACCTCAAGTGCACTTTGTACAGCACTTGCCACTTCGAACTCCACAAAGCCAAAGGAAAATCCCTGTTCAACCCATCCATATGCAGAAAAAAATTAGCTCGAAGCTGATAATAGGAAGCAGTGAATGAATAAATGAAACTGAAATACCTTTTGGGATCTAACTTGGATACCACCACTCTTAATAGGTCCAAACTTCTTGAACTCATTCTCCAGGAGGGTAGGTGTAGCATTTGATGACAGACCTTTCACATAAACAGAGTACCCCTCAGCTGTCCAAAAGCAAGCAATCATGTCAATACTCAAAACATCTCACTGCAATAAACACAATCAGTAATAACCGAAGACAAATGCATTAGAAAAATATGAATCAACAAACTAATAGTATCTTATAAGGGGCATCACACCTTCAGCTTCTTGAATGTTTGCAATTTCATTGCTTAGTGTACTAGAACCATTTGTTTCTGACATGCTGGCTGCTGGAGGTAAAGTCCCCTGTTGCTCTTGGCTCTTAGCAGAAGATCTCACAGGAGTTGTCACTGTGGAAGATGGCGCTGCACTCTCCTTCATCACCTTAACCTAGAAAAGATTCACTACTTAGAAAGAGAAATAACAAGTAACAGGAACAATTATTACTCATCCAGACAAAAGGATAAGAAAAAGACAATTCTAGAATATTTCACTATTTTATTCCCTATAATAAAACCACTTGAGATTCTAAAAAAAGGCATTCCTGATGGTGATTCAGCATGAGTCTGGTAACAACCCAAAAGGCAAGGTGTTTCAGAAAAGATACTAACAATAGAGGCATATGACTTCTTTGGCACTTCTTCAATTTGAGATGTCGATCCAGCCACCATCTGTGAATCATCAGGAACTTCATCAACAACCTCAGGTACAGGAGCTTCCTCTTCTTCAATTGAAACTTGCCCATTTTCTGGATTGTATACTTCCTCCCCATCAACATCCTCAGCTGTCAAAGATATTTGCTCCGAAACTAGTGTCTCCAGCACAGAAGGATCTTCCACTAAGAAGGGGAAAAATCTCAATACAAAAAAGAACCAAAAGGCTTTAATTTAAAACACAACTTATGTACATATTACCATGGTCAGGAGTGACGGGAGATTCAAAATCATGAACAGACCCTTGGCTTCCATTTTCATCAACATATCTGAAAACATCATTCAAAACAAAGTAGCCTTTCTCTTGAGGTGCAAGGAAGAAACATTGAGTAAATTTCTGCTTAATCTTGTCCTTTCCTATCATAAACCCAGTGACCAGGACAAGGACACCCCCACCATAAGATTCTTGTGCATCCACTGATATGATTTCTGCACTGAGTTCACCATAACCCAGTAATAGTATCTTCTTGTTAATATCCTGCTTGATAAGAATAAAAGAATGCATTAAAACTTAGAAAAGATAAGTATTAACCTCAAATTATTTTCAAGTTTAACTTTTGCCCATATTTTTTTTATGTGTACAAGAATTAGAAACTACCTTAACAAATAGACTTCAGAGAATCAATGGTAAAAGCAGAAAAGAGAAAAAGGAAAGAAATGGAGAGGCATCAACAAGAAATTAATGCAGAACTATGTCTGGGCTCAAAACACCATTTCTTCTAGTTCTCAATAGTACAAATTTGGTTTCAAGGAAACATAAAAATTAAAGGATAAAGTTTTGGGTATTTCATTGCTTAAACCCAAACAAATAATAAGTAGCACGAGTGTTAGATATGATGCCTTAAAAATCAACAGAAATATCATAGAAACCTATGACCTATCATTGATATGCATACAAGTATAAATGCAAATGCACACACAGAAACAGGCAGAATGCTAGGCACACAGGATACATGAGCGGTGCAGGGGGGCTAGGGTGCGAGTGAGGGAGAGAGAGAAAGAACTCACTTCCATTGTGGTTGTAATACCCATTATACCATTTTTTTCAGGACGGCCAAGCTTACTGACATCCTGGTAAAAGCGATGCACAAGCTCAGGGCTTTCGTGCAACATATGGTAGTACTGATCAACAAAGGCATTACCAACCTATATAGCAGTCGCATTCAAAACCAGTCAGCTATGTTAAGATTAACAGAGAAAAGGTATCACACTCTATAAAATGTAGATATACATACAATATCAGCTGCAGGAGAAGGTCCAGAGGGGACTTGCTGCTCTGATGTTGCCATACCGATAGTTTCTAAAAATAATCAAACTGCCAATTAAAAACACAAACTCGCTATCATTTAAAAACATACATGCCTTGGATTAAAGCATTACAGAGAAAAACAAAATTGATTTAACTATACAATAACAATAAGGTTGAAACCTAAGAAAAAAATAAATGCAAGCTGAACTTCCATTTTTTGAAGAGTTATTCCTCCCAACAGAAATTCGAAGTATAAAACTTTCCAAGACCCCAGAAGAGGCAACAATTGGATAGTAGTCATGCAGCAAACATACACAGCCCAAAGGATTTATTGATTGCTTGTTCTCTAACATACCCTTCTTCCTTTTTTTTTAACAAAGCTTAATAGAAATTGGTTCCATATTTCCTCAAAGTATTGATCAGACCCACCATATAAACCAGCAAGGTAAAAAAATAAAAAAATTTAAGAGTTTGAAACACTACCAAAAAAAAAAAAAAAACTTCAACTTTTGAATTTGTAAGAGCAATAATTCATGATATTGGTCCAACAGAAATTTCTTAGCACTAGTACAGTAACCCAATTTGAAAATTTCATCTCCACATTGAAAATTTGGCCACGAAAATAAAAAAAACACACACACACACACACAAAAAGTATAATGATCATTAGGGTTTCAGAGGCTTACCTGGTACGCAGAGAATGGATTTCGGAGGAAGTGAGGTGAGAGAAGAAGTTTTCTCGCTCACACCTCCCTCTGCGCTAGGGTTTTGCTAGGGTTTGGTTCTGGATCTTGCAGAGGAGGAGTGAGAAAGAAACTAGAGAGAGAAAAAACACGTGATGATATTTAGAAGTAGAAGCGCGCGATCTGGGTTTTATACGGTGTGGAGGGCAAATAATGTGTGACGAGACGACGCAACCGTTTGTGTACCGGTTGAAGTCTTGGGGCTAGAAGTAATTTCCATTCTTCTACTGTTCCACATGCTATTCCTCTCCCAAAAATTAGGATACAAGAATGGGTTTAGATTGATTATGAAAAAAAAACATTATATTAAAAGTTAATTATGTATATAATTAGTTTTTAAAATAATTATTTAAAAAAAAATTAATTTATGTTTAGATATGTTAATTAATAATTGATTTTAGAGTAAATTGTTATTTTAGTCTTCTAAAAATATAAGTTTCATCAGTTTGATCCTTTAAAAATAATTAAAGAATTAATTTAATGTCAAAAATTGACATTGAATGATCAACTTGATGTTAAAAATTAATATTGAAATATAATTTTGACATATTTATTATTGAAAAACCTAACTATGATGCTTGTACCTATAGAAGACCAAAATTGGTATTTACTTTTGATTTTAAGACAAATTTTTTTGTTTGGATTGTATAAAAAGAATCGCTTTATGTATTAAATTATTAAAAGGGATATAAAATAATTGGAAAAATTATTTAGTTGAGGGTAAAAGAGTATTTATCTACTAAAACATTTAAAAAAATTTAAAATTACTTAATCAAAATGTTCAAAATAAAGCTTTTAAAAAAAGTAATTTTTAGTGTATGAAAAAATAATCATCACTTATAATTAATTTTACATACTTTAACAAAACATAATAAACTTTACATAAAACGGCTTTTATAAGGAGAGAAATCTTTTATGAGAAAAAATTAATCTTTTCTAAACATGCACTAACTCTCACATTTACATGTGAGTTGTTATAGTAAAAATTATAATGAGTTATTATATATTTATTGATGATTAGTTTCATAATAAATATTTAAAAGTCTATTAAATATAATCAATAATTAATGGATGTTTGATAACTCATATCGTTACCTAAAAATAAAATAGGTATCGAAATAATTCTCAATAGACACAATATTCTTCATTTCTTTGTCATATTGGGATGAGTCAAGTTGAGAAAAATAAAAGTTGCTATGATATACTTATAAATATGATATTTAAGAAAAATTATTAAATATTTATTAATATTTATTTTTAAAGTAAATATTTAAAATTCTATTAAATATAATCAATAATAAATAAATATTTAATAACCCGTGTTGGATATCAATACTTAAAAAAAAATAAGTCTCAAAATAATCTTTAATTAAACAATTCTTTGAAAGCTGACACCAAAATTGAGTCAATCACTCTAAACTTATTATGGGCCAAGGATAACCTTTATATTTAATTTTAATTTTTTGTAACCTAAAGATAATGAACATAAGCGTACCTATTTCTACTTGTCCAATGGCAAGCTAGGCCAAGTTGAATTTGTCATTTTGTAAGAGCTAAACCGAATAAAAGATCATTTTATTAATAAAGTTATCATTTTTGTTTGAGAAATGACTAGTTCACAAAATGTTAGTGACTTTCAGGATAAGCCAATACCCTAATATCCATTTTATTTTATTTTTGTGGTATGTGATATGTTTTACACATTTTGTTTAATTTGTATTGGCTTTATTTGGTTAGTATGCTCCTTAGAATTCTTGGGTTGAACATCCTTCCAAGTGATGCCTATAAAGGGTATAGTCCCTCAGTGTTTGATGCGATTCTAAGAAGGTATAAAAAAAATAAAAATTGCACTCTAATCATCAGCTTTAGCTTTGGTACAATGAAAGACATTTTATCCTATAAGTGGTATCATAGCATCATCACAAATTCAAATGGCCCAAGTGACATTAGGGGAAGATTAACTGGCTTTGTTTAGTCAGCATTTCCGTTAGAATTCTTGGGCTTAACATCTCTCTTTGTGGTGCCTATAATTGACGTAACTCCTTAATGTTTAAAGTGGATCTAAAAAGTTATAAAGAAATAAAGTTATACACTAACCATTAGCTATAACTTTTACTATCCAAGTATTGTACTGAGATACAACTTTATATTTGCCTAAAACAAGCAACGTGCTCTCTGGGTAAATCTAACTCTAGAGAGGAACAAGACTTGGTTGAACGTAATATTAAGAAGGTCAAAACTAGGGAGGACAACACCACCATCGATGGGGGAGAGGCAGAGAATGTCTATATGGTGGTGGAAACTTAGGATATTGACAAGAGGTTGTCGAGACCCGTCAAATAATAAAAATTATCGGTTCATAAACTAATTTGTAGTATCGGGAATAAACCGAATCGTCTCTCAAGGATCCAAAATGAACAAAGATTTAATCAAATCAAGATAATTAAAAGGGGGGTTTTAATGATGATTAACAAGATTGACAAAAGTACAAGAATTAAAGTTGTAAACAAATTTAAAGAAGCAACCAATCCAAAGAAATTTACCGATCTTGAGTTTAATCCATCATTGATCACAAGAAATTCACTTAATTGCTAACCATGTTCTTGGCCTTAGATCATATCAAGACGCCTCAACATGATCCAAGAATCCTCTACTAGATAAGCATCTAGGATTTAATTAACCAAGGTTAGATAAAGTAAGCACCATCCAAACATAGATTAACTTAAGATCGGGAATTGAATCAAGCTAAACAATCCATCAAAAAAGCTTTAATAAATTGTTTATTTTATGTGATCCTCTTGAATACATGATAATAAAGCTATTATCACATAAACATCCAAATCAAATTAAGCAATTCAATCTAGATCAAAATTAAAAGAGGAAGAAGAGAAACTTGAATAACAATTAAGCAATATGAACAAGTAAAACAAGATCTCCAAATTAAACATCAAGATGGCTAATCCCTTGGATTGATTATGAGAGCCTAGCCTTCCATGGATGGGAAGGAAGAACTCAGAAATAAAATAACAAAAACGAAATTGTAAAGAGAATGGAGAAGAAGAGAAAGAAAACTTTCACAAATACTTAAACTTTCTTCAAACCTACTTAAAATTGAAGCATCATAATACAAAGAGATTGGCTCTATTTATACTAATCCTAGAAGCCAATTTGTACATGTACATAATCTGAATACAAGCTATAAAAACAAGGAAATTGTCAAATATGGAAGCTTGATGCATGGTAGGTGGGTTGGTGCATGGTAGGTGGGTTGGTGTATGGTTTGTGGCTTTTAGTCAACAACTCTTATCCGACTTCTGGCTTCAAATTCATCACCTAGACGGTGCATTTTGGCTTGGATGTCTTCATGAAAGTTGTAGCCAGTTGTCTCCTTGAAAATCTCCAATTTGAATCATGTCATTTGGACTTTTAGAACTCCAGAAATGCCAAAAACACTGCACCTACCTCAAGTTAGGTTGGAAGAACGTGTTTCCAAATTCAGACCAACTTGTAGCTTCAGAAGCATGCCTAAAACGACATCTATTGACAAAATGGTCTTCAGTGAAGTTGGAGATATGGGTCTTATCTTTCAAATGAACAAGTTTCAGCCCAAGAGGAGACCTATAACCCACTATATAGTCTAATATGTGCATACTGCCCAGATGGTTCCGTGACAGCAAACTCACTCTATATTGCAAGGCTATTTTGGGCCCTTAGAAGTCTGATCCAGCTCTTGAGTTCTTCATGAAACTTGTATAGTATTGCCTTAGCTTTCCAAAGACACCAAGATCACCTCAATTGGATCACCGAGTCCCAAGTTATGGCCTAACCAAGGAAGAAAGGTCAAAATGCATCAAAATCCGAAAATTATCCAATATTTACATTAAAACCCAATGAAGCCCAACAACATTAAACTCATCTAAAATACTAATATTGAGCACAATAAACATCTAATAATGCATAATACAAAGCTAACATAAGTGTCTCTAATTGATTGATCAAATTCCCCCACACTTAAGCTTTTGCACTCCTGGGCAAAACACATAAGAACAAAACTAAAGAAAAACAAGAAATATCATATTATTAAATTAAAAACATAAAAAACTGATTATACTTAATCTAATCCATTTTCGTAGGAAAACACGATGGCACTTAGCATGTGCCACAAGCCTTTAAACCCCTAGGTGTCCCTAGTGGACGAGTTATAGTCTCGTGAGGGTTTACCAGGATGATACCCACAAACATGTAATATTTTATTTAATCAATTCAACTAATTTTTAAATACAAGCATTGTATCAAATATAAACCATAATTAATAAGTCAAGTATGCTTAACAAAGAATAGTTGAATCAAATCAATTGAGAATAAAGTATAGCATAATCATGCTTTAATAAGAAATAGGCATGTTCAGATTGAGTAAAATTCTTCACAAGTGACACTCAAATCGCACAAGGTGTTTAGGTTAATCAAGCTCCAACTCAGTCAAATTATGAAAGTATTTTACCATAGGCTTGCATATACATCAATTCTCCACTACTTAGATCAAATAAATTGCAAAAATCAAGAGGTCTTTCAAAAAAGGTTGTAATGGAACTTATAAGGTGAAGGAAGGGAATAATATAGATAATAGCAGGTTAAAACCAAAGAGAATAAAAGAGCATTGAGGAGTAATTCAAGTAGAAAGAATAAAATTTTTACCCAAAACCATAAAATGTTCATTCTCTTCACACATTCCTTCCTTTTTCTATTCTTTTATTTTTTCTTTCTTTTTTTTTCTCTTTTTTTTTTGTTTTTGTTTTTGTTTGTTTGTTTTTTTTTTTGTACCAAGCATTTCGTATCAACATACCAATTCCCCCACACTTAAATCATTGCAAGCAAAAGAACTCCTCCAATAAGAAAATCAATGCTCTCCCATTCCCTAAGGTAAGGTAAAACATGATTTTTCACTCAAGGCTTGTAATGAGCTAAGAACAAAGAATGGGTAAGTAGGCTCAGAGGGGGTTAACAATGGGATAAATGCAAGGTAGGTTTATTTGGCCAAAAGCGACTAAGTTGCTAAGAAAAATGCCTCTGTCATTTTCATGCAACATACAGACCAATGTAATCTCAAATCGATTCAATGCAAGTTCTAGAAAATAAATTCATAATTGACATCACTCATGAAAGAAAATAACCAAGTGTAAGTATCAAACTTGGAAAAGCCCAAAACTCACAAAGGTATGGAACATTCACAAAATTCAACCATGTCTTCTTCCTAATATCCACAATCATATACACATGTATATCATGAAAATGATTCAACTATAAACTGTTTTGCATACTTTTATCATCAATTAAGCTCAGATTCAGCACATGCTTGTATCAAAATCAATTGAAAAGATCAAAATTGTGTGTGTGTGTGTGTGCTTTTTTTTTTTAATATATATACAAGAACAAAGATGATTTAAGATCTATTATGAAATGCAAGTTAAGATGCGTCTCAAGAGCAAAACTACTCCTTACTCTGCCATCATACATCTAAAAAGTTAGTAACAATAAAGATTAGCTTTTTTTTTATTTTAACTAAACTATGTACATGGTAATGTCAACTATCCCTCCCCCAAACTAATTAAAGACATTGTCCCCAATGTCAAAATAAAGATAGGTAGAGTGTAGAAGGTCTTACCAGAAAACTGCAAATCTACCGAAATAAGAAAAATTACAAAAACTAAAACCATAAGAGAAAACAAAAATTCACAAAGACAAAGTCAAATCAAGTTTTTGCTTTTTCCGCTTCTTGTTCCCAATTCAGTGGAGCCATTGGATCACGTTGTGGTACAAAATGCATTGAGTTGATCAAGCAATTGTTCGTGGAGTTGCAATAGTTACAAGACTTTGACGTGTCGCTTGTGAGATGAACCTTTTTCTAAAGACATGATCAAGAAAACAAAACAAACTCGTCATAAAAACCATTAACATTTAATATACCTATGGGTTTTTGTGAAAGTTACTGCGTGACCAGGATGTAATTTGAAAGAGTTCTTCCAAAGTTTCAAAACCACCAGGTAGGGCAATAAAGGCATCAGCATTTGCTATCATAATGTTCATGCGTTGGTGCATGCAAAATACCATTACTTCATCCCCTAATGTTTTTCCAATGGGCTTGCTAGTAGATAAAGGACTGGGAATGACACCAAGGACTTTGCCACCTCCTAAATGTGCAGCAGTTGCTACACAACCCATTAACCCAAGACTACCTCCTCCATAAACTAAAAGGATTTCTCTCTCAGCTAGCACTCGACCAAGATGGTGTGCAATATTTACAAACTCTTTATCTTTCCCAGGATTAGATCCACAAAAGACACAAACACTCTTGATCCGACGAACTGAAGTGACTTCCATTTTCTCTTTTTTTTTGTACTCTCACCTTATCAATGATATGAAGAGAGTAAAGTGCATTATTTAAAGAATCAAAACTCAAATGTAATAATTACACCTATAAAGGAGGGGTAGAACCGTGTGTCATGTAAGTTTGAAAATAAGCACAGCAATGATAATAGCTATATATGACAAGGATAAAAGACTAATCTATATGTGTCAGAAGAAGTTTGAAAATATGCAATGCATACTTCAAAAAAATACGGCTAAATTTTTTTTTTAATTTTTTTGATTTTTTTTAAATTTTTTTGAATTTTTTTTAATAAACAAGAAGAAAAAAGAAAAATAAAAAATAAAAAATAAAAAATAATACTTACAGGAGGTGTGATTGTGGCTCACATATTCCTCTGGTTTTACGTCCCGAATCTTATAATGCTTTCTTTATGGGTCGATGGTCGGCTTCCCATCCAATTTTCTTAAAATTGGCAACAGGTCTTTTGAGTCGATTCAGAGACTATATCGCTCATGTTCATCTTGGAATATTAGCCATAAATCGAGAAGTACTCTCTGCACATCTCCACTAGGATGCGTCTCAAGAGTCAATAGAATGTTATCTAAAGACTCCTTACTCATGCCATCCTTTATGAAGTTAATTTTATCATCTGAATTTATAGACGTCATTCCAATTGATTTGCATTTTGTGTTACAGGTCCATCTTGCACATTTATAGCAGGATTCCGTAACTTTTTGCTCTTCTTCTTTGCATATGAACTTTTGCCTAGCCCTTTGACATATATGAAACAAGAGCGTCGGAAAATTCACCTCCGAGCCTGGACCTTGCTTCGATTAACTAGCGTATATCCGCAGGGATGCCTTTGTGCATAAGCATCCTTAATCTCTCAAACCTTGCACAATAAATGTTAGTTAAAGCATTTTGAGGGAGAGAGGGGAATTGCTTGCGGAGGTTAACAAGCTGATTAGCCATTTGAAATAAAGAAAGAAGAAGGGAAAAAAATTAGTAAAATTTTTATACAGATTTCGGTGTTTGTGGAGTAGCTGAAAGGACCGAAATTTTTTTCACGAAGATGCAGATTATCCGCCATTTAACCGGGTGAAAATCATCTCGCCAATGAAAAACAAACAAAATTAAGACAGAGAAAAATTAAACTCGATAGATTTTCTTGCTCATGACCGATTTTCCGTCTTGATTCCTGAATGCAAATAAGTCAAAGTTTGAAAAATGAAAAAGTTAGAAAACTTGGGTTGCCTCCCAAGAAGCGCTACTTTAATGTCTTTAGCCAGCGTGATTGAAGATTTTGCACGATCCATGGGTCCTCCCCTAAATAATGATTCAATTTCGACCATTGACCTTAAACGTGGCTTTTTTTTTTTTAACAAAGATTTATATAAAAAGCGAGTAAAATAAAAACAAAGCAGACAAAAAACAAAACAGAAACAGAGAAAAGAAAAAAAAGTAATAAAAGACAAACATCAGCAATACAACAAAACAGAAGCAAAAATAGAAACAGACAACACAAGCAGCAGAAACAACAACAACAGAAAAGAGTAAATTGTAACAGTCAAATAAAAACAGAAACAATATTAAAAACAATAGCAAAACAGTAAAAACAAAAAGAAAATAACAACTAGAAAAATGAAATAAAAGTGTGGAAAGAAAACTCCCCTATGGATAAAGGTAAGAATTAATGCCCACAGCCACACCATAGCCAGTGTAATGGATCACCACATCCAGAATCAGAGAGTTTAGTCTCCTCGGGGGTTGCTTTACTGGTTTAGCTCCATCTTCAAGTAAAATCTTATGCATGCAAATGGAATGGCTAATGCTTGGAATGTCTGCAAGTGTGCATGCTCTCAAATTCTCCCCCAAAATGGGTAGCAACCTCTCCTCCTCATCAGTAAGGAGGTTTTTAGCCACAATGGACTCCAATTTTGTTGGCTTCACTATACGTAGATTGAACTATCGCATAACTGCTGAGAAAGATTCATCATGTCTCAAAAGCGTAATCTCAAGACATGCATTACACAACATATCGCCATCACAAACGATTACAACAAACAAAATCATCAAAATCAAGAAAACTAGCAAATTCGGCACACAAATCATCAATTGGTTTTTGCACATCAATAGTCTCATGTTCATTTAATCAAATTTCAGATCTCGTTGCATGCTCAAGCCCGACTCAATGAAGATGTAAGTTGACCAACTTGGGTCTCCAAGTTACGCATATGGCTTACATTCTCATTGGAATTGGATGTTGTTCGAGCCACTTGTTTCACCAAATCCTCTAATGTAGGCTCGCATTCCATGCATATTGGAGCTTGTCTTTAGCGCATAGGTTCTGGTATAGACCGATTGGTTCAACATAAGGTTCGAACCAAGGATGATCTCTGAATCATGGTTATATGTGGTAGAATAAGGATCATATCCAAGCTGTGGGTATTGTGGTTCACCAATAAATACACCTGTTGCATCAACAGAATGGTCATGAAATACAGAACCATCATATTGTAGTGTGGTGCAAGCATATGTGGGATGATAAGAACTACAGCATATACTACAAAATCTTGCAGGTTCTTGCACAGGTAAGTGATGTTGTTCCACTTAATCGCCCACCGGATAAGCCACTCATCAAGTTTATGCTCCAAATATTGATTAGAGATCAAACACAAAAACACAAAATCACAAAAACAAGTCTAAATATACACACAAAATAATTACATAAAACATATCTACAGATTTTTAAAAATTATGGGACTACCACAGAGTGAAATCTACACAAAAATTCTATCTAACAGAATAATAAAAAATCTTAAAAAATTGCAAAAGTGGTCTAAATGATGGAATTTGGCAAAAATAAGGGTGACCTCACTACATGAAGTAAGCCTTTCTCAAATAACGGTTTCCATTAGTCTACCAAAATTCAGGTCAATCAGAAATACTTTACCGAACCGAAATTCTTGACACAATGCCCTTTACCCAATTTCAGCCGAATTCCACTTAAAAATGCTTCAAAAACAAAACAAACACAATTGTTAGAGTTAGATGGAATGATCAAATAGTTGCCTTTGAATCCCCGGCAACGACGCCAAATTTGACAAGAGGTTGTCGAGACCCGTCAAATAATAAAAATTACCGGTTCATAAACTAATTTGTAGTATCGGGAATGAACCGAATCGTCTCTCAAGGATCCAAAATGAACAAAGATTTAATCAAATCAAGATAATTAAAAGGGGGTTTTAATGATGATTAACAAGATTGACAAAAGTACAAGAATTAAAGTTGTAAACAAATTTAAAGAAGCAACCAATCCAAAGAAATTTACCGATCTTGAGTTTAATCCATCATTGATCACAAGAAATTCACTTAATTGCTAACCATGTTCTTGGCCTTAGATCATATCAAGACGCCTCAACATGATCCAAGAATCCTCTACTAGATAAGCATCTAGGATTTAATTAACCAAGGTTAGATAAAGTAAGCACCATCCAAACATAGATTAACTTAAGATCGGGAATTGAATCAAGCTAAACAATCCATCAAAAAAGCTTTAATAAATTGTTTATTTTATGTGATCCTCTTGAATACATGATAATAAAGCTATTATCACATAAACATCCAAATCAAATTAAGCAATTCAATCTAGATCAAAATTAAAAGAGGAAGAAGAGAAACTTGAATAACAATTAAGCAATATGAACAAGTAAAACAAGATCTCCAAATTAAACATCAAGATGGCTAATCCCTTGGATTGATTATGAGAGCCTAGCCTTCCATGGATGGGAAGGAAGAACTCAGAAATAAAATAACAAAAACGAAATTGTAAAGAGAATGGAGAAGAAGAGAAAGAAAACTCTCACAAATACTTAAACTTTCTTCAAACTTACTTAAAATTGAAGCATCATAATACAAAGAGATTGGCTCTATTTGTACTAATCCTAGAAGCCAATTTGTACATGTACATAATCTGAATACAAGCTATAAAAACAAGGAAATTGTCAAATATGGAAGCTTGATGCATGGTAGGTGGGTTAGTGCATGGTAGGTGGGTTGGTGTATGGTTTGTGGCTTTTAGTCAACAACTCTTATCCGACTTCTGGCTTCAAATTCATCACCTAGACGGTGCATTTTGGCTTGGATGTCTTCATGAAAGTTGTAGCCAGTTGTCTCCTTGAAAATCTCCAATTTGAATCATGGCATTTGGACTTTTAGAACTCCAGAAATGCCAAAATCACTGCACCTACCTCAAGTTAGGTTGGAAGAATGTGTTTCCAAATTCAGACCAACTTGTAGCTTCAGAAGCATGCCTAAAACGACATCTATTGACAAAATGGTCTTCAGTGAAGTTGGATATATGGGTCTTATCTTTCAAATGACCAAGTTTCAGCCCAAGAGGAGACCTATAACCCACTATATAGTCTAATATGTGCATACTACCCAGATGGTTCCGTGACAGCAAACTCACTCTGTATTGCAAGGCTATTTTGGGCCCTTAGAAGTCTGATCCAGCTCTTGAGTTCTTCATGAAACTTGTAGAGTATTGTCTTAGCTTTCCAAAGACACCAAGATCACCTCAATTGGATCACCGAGTCCCAAGTTATGGCCTAACCAAGGAAGAAAGGTCAAAATGCATCAAAATCCGAAAATTATCCAATATTTACATTAAAACCCAATGAAGCCCAACAACATTAAACTCATCTAAAATACTAATATTGGGCACAATAAACATCTAATAATGCCTAATACAAAGCTAACATAAGTGTCTCAAATTGATTGATCAGATATCCCGAAGAAGGTGATGAGTATTGATTCTTGGGGGGGGGGGTTCTCAAAAAGCTGATGATGAGGTGGATCCAGATGGTCAAAGATCTTATAGGGATTCCCTGCTAAATAAGGAATCTGAAGCAACTAAAGCCCGTATGTTGGAGAACGAACTGAACCTAGTTGAAAATAAATGGTATCAGGACTCATCGGAGGAGAATGCCTAGGATGGTGATGCTAACTTTGATCCCTGCTCGATGATACCTATGGAACAAGGGGAGTTTTAGGAATGCTGTAAACCCTGGCGGGCATCCCTTGTCGTCAAACTGCTTGGCAAGAGAATTGCCTTGAAAACTTTGGAGTTTCAATTGACTAAACTCTAGGTGAAGAAAGGCCCTATTCACGTCACAGATTTGAGTAATGCTTTCTTTTTAGTGCAATTCTGGAATAAAGAAGACTATAAGTTTGCCTTATGTGAAGGGCCATGACTAATTGCATATCACTACCTAATAGTACAACAATGGAGACCATTTTTCATGTTTTGTGACAAAAATATTAAGAAACTAGCATTTTTCGGATCCCAAAATTACCTAATGAGCTTTACAACCCTAAATTCCTTTGGAAGGTTGGGTCAAGACTTGGAACCATGTTGAAGATAGATAACCTCACCTCTGTCCACTCCAGAGGAAAGTTTCCAAGAATATGTGTTGAGATAGACTTGCGGATGAGGTTAGTTCCCAAGATTAATATGCTGAACCATGAACTCCAACTAGAATACAAGGGCCTCCACCTTGCGTGTTTCAAGTACGAATGTTATGGGCATCGACTGGAATCGTGTTGTGAGACCCCTGAACCAATTGCACATGCCCTTGTGGCCATACAACCGCCTCCCACAGTGGATGATGGTGCTTGTCATAGCACAATGACGGTAGAAGAAATTCCTAGGGCTGATGTCAGTAGTCCACAAATTGCGAAAGGCTCATAATTTGATGTGTTGGCACATGTAGGAGAAAATCAGGGTGTAGATCCCATACAGACTAACGTTATCCATGACATGGTGATGGCTAATGTGGGAGATTTTGATGGCAAGGAAAAAGGAATGCATGACCCTAGTAGGCAAGGTAAAAATTTCAAACTAAATTAGGCCTCTGTTATGAATAAGCAGGCCCTACCGGCAATTAAGAAGCCCAATGCTTTTAAGAATCAAGTACCTTGTCCTAGCCTTGTGAATGTAGGTGATCATGCTGGTGATAAGTCTAAACATTAGCTAGCCACCAAACATACTGAGGATGAAGCTGTTTGGTTTCGCTTTTAACAAGTTCATAAGGAAAACTGGTTAACTTTTTAGCATTATAAGTATGCAAAAGATGGGTTAGAGCAATGTGTTATTGATACTGTTAGGAGGAATTTGGAACCTGGGGGATGTCCTAGGCTGGATCAAGACCATGATTTACATCCCCTAAAACCTCCTAATCCAAACACTTCATTGTTGGAACGTATGCCCATAGCAGATGTTGAGGGTCAAGGATATGACTAGGATGATTTTGCCATGCAGATGGTGGGGGAGGTTCCCCAACAACATGTTTAGGTCTTTAGACCAAACACCTGTGTTGGTTTTTCCATGAATATATTAAGTTGCAACTGCAGAGGAGCTGGAGGTAGAGGCTTTGGGGGCCTAATTAAGGAACTCAAAAGGAAGTATGAAATATGTTTCCTCATTCTGCTAGAGACACATATCAATGGTGTTAGAGTAGAGAAAGTTAGGCATAACTTACAATTTGATGGGTCCTTTGTGGTGGCATCTGAAGGGCAGTCAGGTAATATATGGTGCCTTTGGGACACTTGTGTGTGGAAGGTGGATGTTTTGCTTTTTAGTAGACAATATATTCATTTTAAAGTGTAGTGGCAATCTGATGATCCTTGGTACCTTACTGCTGGCTATAGGAGTCCTCAAAGTCGTTATCAGTTGGAGCTTTGGGATGACTAATCAATCAATTTGAGACACTTATGTTAGCTTTGTACTAGGCTTTATTCAATGTTTATTGTGCACAATATTAGTATTTTAGATGAGTTTAATGTTGTTGGGTCTTATTATTTTGATGCATTTTGACCTTTCCTCCTTGGTTAGGCCATAACTTGGGACTCGATGATCCATTTGTGGTGATCTTGGTGTCTTTGGAAAGCTAAGACAAGGGTCTACAAGTTTTATGAAGAACTCAAGAGCTGGATCGGACTTCTAAGGGTCCAAAATATCCTTGCAATGCAGAGTGAGTTTGCTATCATGGAAATATGGGTAGTGTGCACATATTGGACTATATAGTGGGCTATAGGCCTCCTCTTGAGCTGAAACTTGGTCATTGAAAAGATAAGACCCATATCTCTAACTTCACTGAAGACAATTTAGTCAATAGATGCCGTTTTAGGTATGATTATGAAGCTACAAGTTGGTTTGAATTTAGAAACACGTTCTGCCAACCTAACTTGAGGTAGATGCAGTGTTTTTAGCATATCTGGAGTTCTAAAAATCCAAATGGCATGATTCTAATGCCAAAATTTTAATGAGACAACTAGCTACAACTTTCATAAAGACCTCCAAGCCAAAATGCACCGTTTAGATCATGAAAATCAAGCTGGAAGTCGGATAAGAGTTGCTGACTAAAAGCCACCAACCATACACCAACCCCCCTACCATGTACCAACCCACCAACCATGCATCAAGCTTCCATATTTGACAATTTCTATGTTTTTACAGCTTGTATTCAAATTATTTTCAATTACAAATTGCTTCTAGGATTAGTATAAATAAAGTCAATCTATTTGTATTATACATCATTTAATTTTAAGTAAGTTTGAAGAAAGTTTGAGTATTTGTGAGAGTTTTCTTTCTCTTCTTCTCCATTCTCTTTAGAATTTCGTTTTTGTTCTTTATTTTATGAGTTTTTCCTTCCCATCCATGGAAAGCTAGGCTCTTATAATCAATCCAAGGGATTAGCCATCTTGATGTTTAATTTGGAGATCTTGTTTCGCTTGTTCATATTGCTTAATTGTTATTCAAGTTTCTCTTATTCCTCTTTTGATTTTATCTAGATTAAATTGTTTAATTTGATTTAGATGTTGATGTGATAATAGCTTTATTATCATGTATTCAAAGAGGATCACATAGAATAAACAATTTATTAAAGTTTTTTGATGGGTTGTTTAGCTTGGTTAAATTCTGGATTTTAAGTTAATCTATGTTTGGATGGTGCTTACTTTATCCAACATTGGATAATTAAATCCTATATGCTTATATAGTAGAGGATTCTTGGATCATGTTGAGGCGTCTTGATATGATCTAAGGCCAAGAACATGGTTAGCAATTAAGTGAATTCCTTGTGATCAATGATGAGTTAAACTCAAGATCGGTAAATTTCTTTGGATTGATTGTTTCTTTAGATTTGTTTACAACTTTAAGTCTCGTACTTTTATCAATCTTGTTAATCAACAGCAAAACCCCCTATTTTTATCTTGATCTGATTGAATCTTTGTTTTTATTGGATCCTTGAGAGATGATTCAGTTTATTCTCTATACTACAAATTAGTTTGTGAACCGGTAATTTTTATTATTTGACGGGTCTCGACAACCTCTTGTCAATGACCTTCTACAAATCCATTCTACTATTGTTGGTCCTTAGGGTGTTATTAGGGACTTCAATACCTTCCTTCTTGCTTCGGAAAAAATGGGTGGTTCCATTACCCATGGTACGAGGTTGTAACGATTTTTTTAGTTGCCTGATGGACTGTGAGCTCTCTAATGCTAGCTTTAGTGGTTTCCCTTTCACTTGGTAGCGCGGGGCTTTGAAAGAAAGGATTGATCGAATGGTTATCAATTTGGACTGGAGAATCAGATTTAAAGATGCCTCCACTTCCACTTACCTAGTTTCAAGTCAGATCATGTTCCCTTGTGGCTGAGGTTTGGCACATTGGATAGGGCTAATTGTAGATGTAGGTCGTTTCGTTTTCTATCTTCTTGGCTAACCCATCCTAACTTTCCTACTTTGGTGTAAGAGAATTGAAGAGTTATTGGGGACTGGAATGAGAACTTGGATGATTTTCAAATAGTCTTATCTATCTGGAATAGAGATGTGTTTGGGGATATTTCTTAATAGGTTGCATGATATTGCAAGTCATCTTAGTTTGGGTGATAATCAATGCCTTGCTGATCTTCAGCGGCGTCTGTAGAAGGAGTATGAGGAAACACTTTTCCAAGAAGAAGTTTTGTGGTTCCAAAAGTCTAGGTGTAACTAGATTAAATTTAGTAACTGTAATACCAAGTTTTTTCATGGTACAACAATTTTCTGACTGAAGAGAAATATAGAAGAGGCTTTGCAAGATTTCTAGGGGAACTGGATTAGATTTCTAGGGGAACTGGATTTCTGATAGCAATCAGCTCGCAAGGATGGCAGTGGATGTTTACATGGATCTTGTTGGTGTATGTCATAGATGCCAGTTATATCTTGACTTTATTGTTTATATTGTATCATGACGTTTATTTAATATATGAGGCATTTCATTTATTGTGTTATTTATTTATGTTAAATGAACATAATAAAGTCCTTAGAATGGAAATTCTATGCCATGGAACATTAAGTACATGACTCGATAATGAGACATTGTTGGCACTCATTATAATGCTATTCTTAAATATCCCTAGTCAAGTATTATTGTCATTTAGGACAACAGTAATACATTGAGACTAATATGTGCGTAGACTAATGACCATATCTCACGAGTCATAAATACGAGATATCAACTCTTCACATGGGTACATATTAGAGTAATGTTGTACTGGATTGACCCACCATGAGAACGCTGCATGGATCGTTACGTGAATGTCATAAGCAATTCTCACAGTGACAATGGTGTATATGGTCTTTTGACTTGATGGCACTACAGTTCCCTACATGAGGAGTTGTATGACTTGATACCGTCAAACTTACCATGTAACAAGATTATCAAAACGACTATTGGACATACTGCGAATCATGTAGAGGGATGTGAGTGGCTTAGATAGGATTTGTCCCTTCTACTTAACGGGAGCAATATCTGTAGGGCCCTTGATAAGAGTGAGACTGAAAATGCATGACCATGTTCGAATGAATCAATATGAGATGTTGATGTCATTTATTTTAATATGTCTAATCGGAGATCAAGAAACTTAAGATTGAACAGTACAAGGATGACACGTTCCACACCTTGTGTTTAATCCAGATATCTGGATAAAGGGACTAGACTACATGGTAACATTGGTCACGGAAATGTTATGTCAAACCATTGAATTTCTCATTACTTGGGTAGCAATAATGTGTTGCTAGACACCGCTCATTGTTTATAATATTTAAATATGATTTAATATTATTGCCAACGTAATGAGAACCTATAGAGTTATACACTTAGAGTAGATTAATTGGAGCACGAGGAAATAGAGTTAGACTCAATCCCTCGCGGGCTAAGCTTGTGTCAGATGAGCCCATAAGACCAAGGCTAGGTATTTTCACCTTCTTATTGCGTGCTGCTTATAAGTAGCAACATTAAGAGTGATGTGCCGTCTAATTCTAACCCTAGCTGCATACTGCACTTAGTTTGTGTGAAATGAAATAGCCACCGCGTCTCCATTGGCATCTAGTAGTGCATAGAGACCAGCTCCAAGAATCTCCTCGTGTGGACTTCGTAGAGGCGCTGCTGCGGTGTTGTGGTGTTTGACAGTCGTCTTTGATCAATCAATTTGAGACACTTATGTTAGCTTTGTATTAGGCATTATTAGATGTTTATTGTGCCCAATATTAGTACTTTAGATGAGTTTAATGTTGTTGGGCTTTAATGCAAATATTGAATAATTTTTGGATTTTGATGCATTTTGACCTTTCTTCCTTGGTTAGGTCATAACTTGGGACTCGGTGATCCAATTGAGGTGATCTTGGTGTCTTTAGAAAGCTAAGACAATGCTCTACAAGTTTCATGAAGAACTCAAGAGCTGGATCGGAATACTAAGGGTCCAAAATATCCCTGCAATGCAAAGTGTGTTTGCTGTCACGGAACCATCTGGGCAGTATGCACATATTGGACTATATAGTGGGTTATAGGCCTCCTCTTGGGCTGAAACTTGGTCACTTGAAAGATAAGACCCATATCTCCAACTTCAGAAGCTACAAGTTGGTCTGAATTTGGAAACACGTTCTTCCAACCTAACTTGAGGTAGGTGAAGTGTTTTTGGCATTTCTGGAGTTCTAAAAGTCCAAATGACATGATTTAAATTGGAGATTTTCAAGGAGACAACTGGCTACAACTTTGATGAGACATCCAAGCCAAAATGTACCGTCTAGGTGATGAATTTGAAGCCAGAAGTCGGATAAGAGTTGTTGACTAAAAGCCACCAACCATACACCAACCCACCTACCATGCACCAACCCACCAACCATGCATCAAGCTTCCATTTTTGACAAATTTCAGATTCTTATAGCTTGTATTCAGATTATGTACATGTACAAATTGGCTTCTAGGATTAGTATAAATAGACCCAACCTCTTTGTATTAGATTCATTCAATTTGGAAGTAAGTTTCAAGAAAGTTTAAGTATTTGTGAGAGTTTTCTTTCTCTTCTTCTCCATTCTCTTTGCAATTTCGTTTTTGTTCTTTAAATTCTGAGTTCTTCCTTCCCATCCATGGAAGGCTAGGCTCTCATAATCAATCCAAGGGATTAGCCATCTTGTTGTTTAATTTGGAGATCTTGTTTTGCTTGTTCATATTGCTTAATTGTTATTCAAGTTTCTCTTCTTCCTCTTTTGATTTTTATCTAGATTAAATTGCTTAATTTGATTTAGATGTTGATGTGGTAATAGCTTTATTATCATGTATTCAAAGAGGATCATAAAGATTAAACAATATATTAAAGCTTTTTGATAGATTGTTTAGCTTGGTTAAATTCTAGATCTCAAGTTAATCTATGTTGGATGGTGCTTACTTTATCTAACCTTGGTTAATCAAATCCTAGATGCTTATCTAGTAAAGAATTCTTGGATCATGTTAAGGCTTCTTGATGTGATCTAAGGCCAAGAACATGGTTAGCAATTAAGTGAATTCCTTGTGATCAATGATGAGTTAAACTCAAGATCGGTAAATTTCCTTGGATTGGTTGTTTCTTTAGATTTGTTTACAACTTTGAATCTCCTACTTTTATTAATCTTGTTAATCAACAACAAACCCCCCCTTTTCTAATTATCTTGATCTAATTAAATCTTTATTTTTGGATCCTTGAGAGACGATTCGGTTCATTCTCTATACTACAAATTAGTTTGTGAACCGGTTATTTTATTTGATAGGTCTCGACAACCTCTTGTCAAATTTGTGGCCAAGCGTTCTTGCAGGATCCAAGGCAACTATTTGATCATTTCAAGACCCCATCTAACTCTAACAAATGTGTTTGTTTTGTTTTTGATGCTTTTTTCAAGTGGGATTCGGCTGAAATTGGATAAAGGGCGTTGTGTCAAGAATTTTGGTTCGGGAATCTCAGATTGATCTGAATTTTGGTACACAAATGGGAAATATTATCCTGAGAAAGGCTCACTGTTTACAGTGAGGTCACCCTTAGTTTTGCCAAATTCCATCGTTTAGACCACTTTTTCAATTTTTTAAGATGTTTTGTTATTTTTTTGGATAGCATTTTTGTGTAGATTTTATCCTGTGGTGGTTCCATAATTTTTAAAATTCATTTGATACTGTTTTTATTTTTGTTTAATTTTTTTTAGAGTATTTGTTTTAGGAATTTTTAGTGTTTTAGTTGTTATTGCTTTTCTAATACCTTCTTATGAACTGCATGCTGTATGACTAGATCTAATCCTGGTACCTTGCATTCATTTGATCCTGAAATTGATAGAACATTTCATACACTTCATAGAATTCATAAATGATGTAGTAGCATTCATAGAGCTAATAGAATTATACGAATTGGACTTGAACTTGACATTGCACCTAATCTTGTTGACTCTTTTAATCTTGTTAGTGCATACGTTAGTACTTGATTGTAAATCTGACACGAAATCGTTGATTTTACTATGGATGACTATAACAATAGGACCCTTAAGGAATTGGCTGCACCTGATGTGAATTATCAACCTTTTTGCATTCAATATTCTGAACTTAATGTTGATTTTGAGTTGAAATCGGATTGATACACTTCTTTGCCCAAGTTTCATGGTCTTGCGGGTGAAGATCCACATAAGCATTTGAAGGAGTTCCATGTTGTCTGCTCCACCATGAAACCTCATGGAATAGTCAGAAGATCGCATCAAGCTAAGCGGCCTTTCCTTTCTCTTTGGATGGTCTTGCTAAGGATTGGTTGTATTACTTCTGACCTGCCATCACTTCTTGGAATGACTTGAAAAGATTATTTCTCGAGAAGTTCTTTCCTACATCAAGAACTCCAATAAGGAAAGATATTTGTGGCATAAGGCAAATCGGTGGTGAAACGCTCCATGAGTATTGGGAGAGATTCAAGAAATTGTGCTCAAGTTGTCCACACCATCAAATTAGTGATCAATCGCTGATCGATACTTCTATGAAGGATTGATGCCAATGGAAAGGAGTATGATTGATGCCGCTAGTGGTGGAGCATTGGTAGATAAAACTCCGATTCTTGCCGTAAACTTAATTGCAAACATGGCAGCAAATTCTCGGCCAATTTGGTACTCGAATGGGTGCTGCAACCAGAGTAGTCAATGAAGTTAATACCTCTTCACATGCTGATCAACAAAGGGTGGAACATAGATTGGATGAGCTCACTTCTTTGGTTAGACAAATGGCAATAGGACAACACGAACCACGTGTGCAAACCCCTGCAAGAGTTTGTAGCATATGTTCTAGTTCTTCTCATCCCACATATGCGTGCCCCACATTGCAAGATGATTTTGAGTTTCAAGACCAATCTGTGGCTGCAGCTGGTATATTTCCTGGGAAGCCACAATTCCATCAGCAGCAACAACAGAAATATGATCCATTCTCCAACACTTACAACCTGGTTTGGAAGGGACCATCCCAACTGAGATATGGGAATGCATCAAATCGGCTGACCACCAAAAACCGATATAGACCACCCATTCCAGCAGCAAGCAATGACAAATCAGTTTCAGCCACATGCTGGACCAAGTAGACCACCATTCCAGCAGCAAGGTCTTGTAGCCACAAAATCTGAGCCCTCATTGGAGGATTTGGTGAAACAGTTGGCCACCAATAACATCCAGTTTCAACAGAGAACTAAAACCACCATTCAAAACTTGGAGACTCAAATTGGTCAACTTGCCACATCAATTCATGAATTAAAGTCACGGGGTTACGGCCAATTACCTCGCAAACCACACCAAAACCGAGAGGCAATGTTAGTGCTATAGCTTTCACGCAGCGGTAAGCAAATCAATGGACCAAGGCGTGATACTTCCAGATTCTACCCTTGGCCCAGGAGAAACAAGATTCTACAACAACTTCAAGTTAACGACTAATTGAGATCTTTGTAGGTATTTAGCGACAGAATGATCCTACAATGCCAAGGTAAAATCGGATCAAATCAGCGGTTGATAGAAAATTTAGTAATACGAGAAAAGTGAACATCCAAAAAGTCAGGTTCCAACATTCCTCTTCCTTTTCCCAACCGAATGATACAGTAAGAGGCATATGGTTGGCCCGACTTGGATAAGGAAATTATGGAGACTTTTCAGGAAGGTTAAGGTGAATATACCTCTCTTGGAGGCAATTAAACAATTCCCCAAGTATGCCAAGTTCTTGAAAGAGATGTGCACCCATAAGAGGAAGCTAAAGGGCGAAAAAGTGAGTATGGGGAGAAATGTCTCCTTTGATTCAACCCAACCTGCCTCCCAAATGCAAGGATCCAGGTACTTTTACCATCCCTTGCACCATAGGGCACCAACAGTTCACTCATGCCTTGCTAGACTTGGGAGCCTCCATCAATGTAATGCCAAAGTCAGTTTACACTTCATTGCATATGGGAAAGCTAAAATCTAATCGGCATTGTCATTCGAGTTATAGCCAGAAGCATTGCTCAACTGCAGGAGTGTTGGAAGGCGTTCGGTTGTACATAATTTAATATTCTCGGTGATTTTTATGTGTTGAATATGGAAGATGAATCGCCTCTTCCCCACCCCCATTGATCTTAGGTAGGCCATTTTTGAAAACTGCTAAAACTAAGATTGATGTGCACGGTACCCTGTCCATGGAATTTGGTGATTATATCATTCAGTTTAACATTTTTGATGCCATGAAATACCCTGTAGAGGATCATTCTGTTTTTCATTTTGATGTCATTGATTTACTAGTTGATGATATGCATGCTGATATGTTGGCAGAGTTTCACGAAATTGTAGGATACACTTGATAGCATAGTCAGTGATACTTGTTACGCTTGCCGGACTTTCACGGTTGTAAACCCAATGCAATGTGTGCGACTGTCTTGAGATTTCTACATACTTGTCATGTCTTGTTGTTAATTTTGGCCGACATTGATGATTATTATTAATGGCAATGATGCCGTTATTAATGATGTTGTCATTCATCCTGCCGCTAAGTGTGATTCTTTTGATTCCATAAGATATGATGATGTTGTTTTGCAAGATTGTGCACGACTTGCAGTACAAGTACAAAGCAAGTGCAACTTAGGAATTTAGTAGATTTAGTTTCGGTTCCAAAACTAGTACCATCGATCCGAAGCAACCACCCTCCATTGAACTTAAGCCCTCGCTGAGCATTTGAAGTATGCATTCTTGGAGGAGGATGAGAAGCTCCGGTGATAGTAGCCAAACACCTCCAACCCGAGCAAGAAGCAGTTATTGGAAGTTTTGAAGCAACATAAAAGGGCAATTGGTTGGACACTTGCAGATATTCCCAGTATTAACCTCTCACGTTACGCATGCACAGGATATTACTTGAGGAGGAAACTAAACCGGTGAGACAACCCTGCAGGAGACTGAATCCTCTCATTCTAGATGTGGTGAAAAAGAGGTGACCAAGCTCTGCAGTTTGGCATTATCTATCCCATCTCTCGACAAGTGGGTAAGCCCAAAGGTGCAAGTAGTTCCAAAGAAATCGGAGTGATCGTGGCACAACTTGAGGAAGAATGAGCTCATTCCAACCTTGAGTGCGGAGAATAGCTGGAGAGTGCCGCATTGACTACGACGTCCTCAACCAAGCCACTTTCGGAAAGATCATTACCCCTTCGTTCATTGATCGAGATCGAACTGGTTGGGTAGTAAGTCCCATTCTTGCTTTTTAGATGGCTACAATTTGGATACTTCCAAATCCACATTGCCAGGAGGATCAGAGAAGACCACATTTACTTGTCCCTTGGCACCTTTGCTTTGAGACGGATGCCCTTCGGCCTACTGCAATGCCCTTAGTACCTTCCAACGGTGCATGGTGAGCATATTTTCCGATTTCTTAGAGGAATGCATGGAGGTGTTTATGGATGACTTCACTGCCTATGGTTCATCTTTTGATTCATGTTTAGCTAGCTTATCTAGGGTGCCGTAGATGCATTGAGACTAACCTTGTGCTAAATTTTGAGAAATGCCATTTTATGGTAGAGCAGGGTATAGTTTTATGCCATGTAGTATCGATGAGGCATTGAGTAGATCCCGCCAAGATTGATGTAATTACTTGTCTATCTTACCCCACATGCGTGCGGGAAGTGCGTTCTTTTCTTGGTCAGCGCAGTTTCTACAGCGCTTCATTGTACTTGTGAAGATTGCTCTTCCATTTTCCCGATTCTTTATGAGAAAGATGTGGAGTTCAAGTTTGATGACAAGTGCAAGGCACTTTCAACCACTTGAAGCATGCCTTGACTAGTACCCTATCATCCACCACTGATTTGGACATTGCCATTTGAGTTAATGTGTGATGCTTCTAACTACGCAAGTAGGAAGCGAGTCTTGGCACAGAGTGGGAAAGCTTCGTGTGATATACTATGCTTCCGAAACTCTAGATCTTTGCTCGGGCCAACTATACCACAATAGAAAAAGAACTTTTAGCCATTGTTTTTGCTTTGGATAAGTTTAGATCATATTTTCTTGGTTCTAAGGTTGTTGTGTTTTTGCGATCATGCGACTCACGAAGGTTCACTTTTGGAAGAAGCAGGATGCAAAGCCCCGACTAATAAGATGGATGCTCACTGCTCCAAGAGTTTCACATAGAGATCGCGTGACAAGAGTGGAGCGAGAAAATCTAGTGGCGGATCACTTGAGCCGCATTGAAAGGGCTTCGTATCCCTTCCCTGTACAGACTCCTTCCCAGGATGAAAGCGAGCTTTCTCGTACCGCAAGGTAAGAAGAACACCTCCCATTGGTTTGCGAGATATGGTTAATTTTTTGGTTCTTTGGTGTTTTTCCCGCATATTTTACTAAAGCTCAATCGATAAATTGAAAAGTGAGTCCAAGTACTATGTATGGGATGATCCTTATCTATGGAAGCTTTGTAGTGACCGGATTATTAGAAGATGTGTCTCGATCATGAGTTTCATTCTATTCTTAGCTTTTGTCATACATTTGCATGTGGTGGGCACTTTGGCTCCCAACGCATACGGCTAGGAAGGTTTTAGACTACGGATTGTATTGGCCTACCCTATTTCATGATGCATATATGTTTTGTAAGTCTTGTGAACAGTTGTTGCAGAGAACAGTGACAATTTCACACGAATGAGATGCCTCCGGCCTATGCCGTCTTGTGAGATCTTTGATGTTTGGGGTATTGATTTCATGGGCCCTTTCCTCGTTTCCTTTGGTTTTATTTATATTTTGTTACTGTTGATTATGTATCTAAATGGGTGGAGGCAAAAGCCACTCTGGTTGATGATTCCAAAGTTGTTGTGGACTTTGTTAGATCACGCAGTTTTCTCGCAGTTTGGAATCCCGAGGGGCCATTATCGCGATCGTGGTTCACACTTTTGCTTAGGAGAATAGAGGCTTTGATGAGAAATGATGTCTTGCACAAAGGTTTCTACACCTTATCACCCAGACAAGCGCAGGCCGAAGTCTCAAATCGAGAGATCAAGCACATACTTGAGAAGGCAGCTCAACCTAATAGGAAGGACTGAGCTGAGACTTGAGGATGCTCACGTGGGCTTACCGAACTGCTTACAAGACACCGACAGTGGGATGTCCGTCTAGGATTATCTTTGGGAAAGCGTGCCACCTTCCGGTGGAAATTGAGCATAAATCCTATTGGGCGGTGAAGCAAGGTAACCTTGACTTGAGTCAAGGGATCTCAAAGAAAGCTCCAACTTCGGGGAATTTGAGGAGCTTCGATTAGAGAGGCATATGAGAACTCCTGGATCTACAAAGAAGACCAAACTCCTTCATGATAAGATGTTGTACGAAAGGAGTTCACCATTGGTCAAAAAGTTCTTCTCTACAACTCTTGCTTCAAACTTATGCCGTGAAGCTGCTCTAGGTGGCTTGGTCCCTTCATTGTTATTAATGTCTTTCCTCATGGTGCAGTAGAAATTAAGAGTGAAGCCACCAACAAAGTGTTCAAAGTTAATGGTCATCGCCTCAAAAATTTTTATGAAGGAGCTCAAGAGAACCTCGTGGAGGAAGTTCAACTGCAGGATGCCCTCTACCATGATTGATCACTACTGTGTTGAAAATAAAAAACAAAAAATCAAAAAAACAAAAAAACAAAAAAAAAAGAAAAAAAAAAGGCACGATTAATGTCAATTGCCAGAGATTGAATCATTATTGGGGAGGACCCATCGCTCGTGCAAAATCTTCAATCACGCTGGCTAAGGACATTAAAAGTAGCGCTTCTTGGGAGGCAACCCAAGCTTTCTAACTCTTTCATCTTTCAACTTTGACTTGTTTGCAATCACAAGAATCGAGACAGAAACTTGGTGCCAAGCGAGAAAATCTATCAGAGTTTGATTTTTCTGTCTTAATTTTGTTTATTTTTCGTTGACAGTTGATTTTTCACCGGTTAAATGGCGGATAACGGTACTCGTGAAAATCTTTTTCGGTCCCTTGATTTACCCACAAACACCGAAATCAGACATAATTTTACTCAATTTTTTTCTCTCTCTTTCTTCTTTCTTTGAAATGGATAATGAACTTTTTAATCTCATGCAATTCCCTTCTCTCCTCAAAAAATGCTTTAACTAACATTTATTGTGCAAGGTTTGAGAGATTAAGGATGCTTATGCACAAAGGCATTCCTGCGGATATACGCCATTTGGTTGATCGAAACAAAGGTCCGACTTCGAGGTGAATTTTCTGACGCTCTTGTTTCATATATGCGAGGGCTAGGCAAAAGTTCATATGCAAAGAAGAGAAGAGCAAAAAGGTTACGTCTCCGCTATAAATGTGCAAGATGGACTGTAACACCAAATGCAAATCAATTGGAATGACGCTCTATAAACCGAGATGATAAAATTAACTTCATAAAGGATGGCATGAGTAAGGAGTCTTTAGATAACATTCTATTGACTCTTGATACGCATCCTAGTGGAGATGTGCAGAGAGTACTTCTCGATTTATGGCCAATATTCCAAGATGAACATGAGCGTTATAGTCTCGGGGAATCGACTCAAAAAGACTTTGTTTGCCAATTTTAAGAAAATTGGATGGGAAGCCAAACCATTGGCCCATAGAGAGCATTTAAGCCAAGTTCTTGGACGTAAAACCAGAGGAATTTGTGAGCCACAATCACACCTCCTGTAAGTATTATTTTTATTTTTGTTTTTGTTTTTGTTTTTCTTCTTGTTTATTAAAAACAAATTAAAAAAAAAATTCAAATCAAAAGTAGCCGTATTCTTTTGAAATATGCATTGCATATTTTCAAACTTCTTCTGACACATATAGATTAGTCTTTTATCCTTGTCATATAGCTATTATCATTGCTTTATGCTTATTTTCAAACTTACGACACACGGTTCTACCCTCCTTTATAGGTGCAATTATTACATTTGAGTTTTGATTCTTTAAATAATGCACTTTGCTTTCTCTTGAGATCATTGATAAGGTGAGAGTACAAAAAAAGAGAAAATGGAAGTCACTTCAGTTCGTCGGATCAAGAGTGTTTGTGTCTTTTGTGGATCTAATCCTGGGAAAGATAAAGAGTTTGTAAATATTGCACACCATCTTGGTCGAGTGCTAGCTGAGAGAGAAATCCATTTAGTTTACTGGAGGAGGTAGTCTTGGGGTTAATGGGTTGTGTAGCAACACATTTAGGAGGTGGCAAAGTCCTTGGTGTCATTCCCAAATCCTTTATCTACCCGTGAAGCTCATTGGAAAAACATTAGGGGATGAAGTAATGGTATTTTGCATGCAACGCATGAACATTATGATAGCAAATGCTTTGATGCCTTTATTGCCCTACCGGTGGTTTTGAAACTTTGGAAGAACTCTTTCAAATTACATCCTGGTCACGCAGTAACTTTCACCAAAAAACCCATAGGTATATTAAATGTTAATGGTTTTTATGACGTTTGTTTTGTTTTCTTGATCATCTTTGTCAGAAAAAGGTTCATCTCACAAGCGACACGTCAAAGTCTTGTAATCGGCCGCAACTCCCGAACAATTGCTCGATCAACTCAATGCATTTGTACCCACAACGTGATCCAGCAATGGCTCCACCGAATTGGGAACAAGGCAAAGAAGAGAAGGAAAAAGCAAAACTTGATTTGACTTTGTCTTTGTGAATTTTGTTTTCTCTTATGGTTTTAGTTTTTGTAATTTTTCTTATTTCGGGGCCCGATTTGCAGTTTTCTAGTAAGACCTTCTACACTCTACCTATCTTTATTTTGACATTGGGGACAATGTCTTTAATTAGTTGGGGGGAGGGATAGTTGACATTACCATGTACATAGTTTAGTTAAAAAAAAAAAAGCTAATCTTTATTGTTACTAACTTTTTAGATGTATGATGGCAGAGTAAGGAGTAGTTTTTGCTCTTGAGACGCATCTTAACTTGCATTTCATAATAGGTCTTAAATCATCTTTGTTCTTGTATATATATTAAAAAAAAACACACACACACACACAATTTTGATCTTTTCAATTGATTTTGATACAAGCATGTGCTGAATCGAGCTAATTGATGATAAAAGTATGCAAAAGCAGTTCTGATTGAATCATTTTCATGATATACATGTGTATATGATTGTGGATATTAGGAAGAAGGCATGGTTGAATTGAGTGAATGTTTCATACCTTTGTGAGTTTTGGGCTTTTCCAAGTTTGATACTTACACTTGGTTATTTTCTTTCATGAGTGATGTCAATTATGAATTTATTTTCTAGAAATTGCATTGAATCGATTTGAGATTACATTGGTCTGTATGTTGCATGAAAATGACAAAGGCATTTTTTTTGACTTAGCTGCTTTGGCCAAATAAACCTACCTTGCATTTATCTAAATATTAACTCCCTTTGAGCCTATTTGCCTATTCTTTGTTCTTAGCTCATTACAAGCTTTGAGTGAAAAACCATGTTTTACCTTACCTTAGGAAATGGGAGAGCATTGATTTTCTTATTGGAGGAGTTCTTTTGCTTGCAATGATTTAAGTGTGGGGGAATTGGTGTGCTGATACGAAATGCTTGGTACAAAAAAAAACAAAAAAAAAACAAAAAAAGAAAAGAAAGAAAAAAAAAAGAATAGAAAAAGGAAGGAATGTGTGAAGAGAATGAGCATTTTATGGTTTTGGGTAAAAAATTTATTCTTTCTACTTGAATTACTCCTCAATGCTCTTTTATTCTCTTTGGTTTTAACCTGCTATTATCTATATTGTTCCCTTCCTTCACCTTATAAGTTCCATTACAACCTTTTTGAAAGACTTCTTGATTTTTGCAATTTATTTGATCTAAGTAGTGGAGAATTGATGTATATACAAGCCTATGGTAAAATACTTTCATAATTTGACTGAGTTGAGCGTAAACAGTTAACCTAAACAACTTGTGTGATTTGAGTGTCACTTGTGAAGAATTTTACTCAATCTGAACATGCCTATTTCTGATTAAAGCATGATTATGCTATACTTTATTCTCAATTGATTTGATTCAACTATTCTTTGTTAAGCATACTTGACTTATTAATTATGGTTTATATTTGATACAATGCTTGTATTTAAAAATTAGTTGAATTGATTAAATAAAATATTACATGTTTGTGGGTATCATCCTGGTAAACCCTCACGAGACTATAACTCGTCCACTAGGGACACCTAGGGGTTTAAAGGCTTGTGGCACATGCTAAGTGCCATCGTGTTTTCCTACGGAAGTGGATTAGATTAGGTACAATCAGTTTTTTATGTTTTTAGTTTAATAATATGATGTTTCTTGTTTTTCTTTAGTTTCGTTGTTATGTGTTTGCGAGAGTACAAAAGCTTAAGTGTGGGGGAATTTGATCAATCAATTTGAGACACTTATGTTAGCTTTGTATTAGGCATTATTAGATGTTTATTGTGCCCAATATTAGTACTTTAGATGAGTTTAATGTTGTTGGGCTTCATTGGGCTTTAATGCAAATATTGAATAATTTTCGGATTTTGATGCATTTTGACCTTTCTTCCTTGGTTAGGTCATAACTTGGGACTCGGTGATCCAATTGAGGTGATCTTGGTGTCTTTGGAAAGCTAAGACAATGCTCTACAAGTTTCATGAAAAACTCAAGAGCTGGATCGGAATGCTAAGGGTCCAAAATATCCCTGCAATGCAGAGTGGGTTTGCTGTCACCGAACCATCTGGGCAGTATGCACATATTGGACTATATAGTGGGTTATAGGCCGCCTCTTGGGCTGAAACTTGGTCACTTGAAAGATAAGACCCATATCTCCAACTTCAATGAAGACCATTTTGTCAATAGATGTCGTTTTAGGCATGCTTCAGAAGCTACAAGTTGGTCTGAATTTGGAAACACGTTCTTCCAACCTAACTTGAGGTAGGTGAAGTGTTTTTGGCATTTCTGGAGTTCTAAAAGTCCAAATGACATGATTCAAATTGGAGATTTTCAAGGAGACAACTGGCTACAACTTTGATGAGACATCCAAGCCAAAATGTACCGTCTAGGTGATGAATTTGAAGCCAGAAGTCGGATAAGAGTTGTTGACTAAAAGCCACCAACCATACACCAACCCACCTACCATGCACCAACCCACCAACCATGCATCAAGCTTCCATTTTTGACAAATTTCAGATTCTTATAGCTTGTATTCAGATTATGTACATGTACAAATTGGCTTCTAGGATTAGTATAAATAGACCCAACCTCTTTGTATTAGATTCATTCAATTTGGAAGTAAGTTTCAAGAAAGTTTAAGTATTTGTGAGAGTTTTCTTTCTCTTCTTCTCCATTCTCTTTGCAATTTCGTTTTTGTTCTTTAAATTCTGAGTTCTTCCTTCCCATCCATGGAAGGCTAGGCTCTCATAATCAATCCAAGGATTAGCCATCTTGTTGTTTAATTTGGAGATCTTGTTTTGCTTGTTCATATTGCTTAATTGTTATTCAAGTTTCTCTTCTTCCTCTTTTGATTTTTATCTAGATTAAATTGCTTAATTTGATTTAGATGTTGATGTGGTAATAGCTTTATTATCATGTATTCAAAGAGGATCATAAAGATTAAACAATATATTAAAACTTTTTGATAGATTGTTTAGCTTGGTTAAATTCTAGATCTCAAGTTAATCTATGTTGGATGGTGCTTACTTTATCTAACCTTGGTTAATCAAATCCTAGATGCTTATCTAGTAAAGAATTCTTGGATCATGTTAAGGCTTCTTGATGTGATCTAAGGCCAAGAACATGGTTAGCAATTAAGTGAATTCCTTGTGATCAATGATGAGTTAAACTCAAGATCGGTAAATTTCCTTGGATTGGTTGTTTCTTTAGATTTGTTTACAACTTTGAATCTCCTACTTTTATTAATCTTGTTAATTAACAACAAACCCCCCCTTTTCTAATTATCTTGATCTAATTAAATCTTTGTTTTTGGATCCTTGAGAGACGATTCGGTTCATTCTCTATACTACAAATTAGTTTGTGAACCGGTTATTTTATTTGATAGGTCTCGACAACCTCTTGTCAGTCTTCTACACGTTACACGCTACAAGAGGTAAACATTTTGAACATGAACCATGACCATTTGCTTGGATTCCTTGTGGGATTTTTTCTGCTGCGTTTTTGTTTTTATCCGCTTTTCCCAGCAGATCTTTACTCAGATACTGGGTCTTTTGATCCATATCTTTTACATGGTTGTTTCCCTGTACTAGCAATAGTGGAAGTGGGGCAGCTAAATGTAGAAATCAATTCTAAAGAAGTACAAAAGGCTATTTTTGCTATGGGCAGCTTCAAGGCCCCGCGTAGATATGGGTTGCAACTATTGTTCTGCAAAAGTCAATGGGGCCATGTGGGTTTATCCTAGTGCAATTTGGTTAAAGGTTTTTTCTCTCACCTTAACCAAGTTTGCCAAATTAATTAAACACTTATAACGATGATCCCTAAAGTCGATGCCCCTTCTAATATTCACCAATTTCACCCCATAAGCATGTGTAATCTTTCCTATAAGGTTCTTACTAAATCATTGCAGGAAGGCTAAAGAATGTTATAAGTAAGCTGGTTGCACCTACACAATGTAGTTTTGTGCCAGGACGTCATAGCTTAGATAACATTATAATTGCCTAGCAGGTTATTCATTCTATGAGGATGAAAAAGGAAAGAGGTTTCATGGCTATTAAAATTGACTTTGAAAAAGCTTATGACCGGCTAAAATGGGATTTTTGTTATGGACACTCTCCAAGATATTGGAATCCTAGATTCTTTTCGGACTTTAATCTAGTGTTATATTTTGTCTCTTTCTATGAGGTTGTTATGGAATAGGGAAGCTACTGAGGAGTTTAAATCTTCTAGAGGTAGCCACCAAGGTTATCCCTCGTCTTTGTATCTTTTTATTTTGTGCATGCAGCATCTCTCTCAATTGATTATGACTGTTGTAAATTAGAAACTATAAGGACCTATTAAGCTCAACAAGGGGTCCATTTATTTCTCACTTATGCTTTTCAGGCAATCTCATTCTATTTGTTGAAGTCAGGATGGATCAGGTTGAGGTGATTAAGGGTTGTTTGGATGCCTTTTGTTTGAGCTCTAATTAGAAAGTTAACAAGGAGAAAACCCATATCCCCCCCCCAAACGTGCACAATAATGTCAGGCAACAGATTAGTAACAAGTTGGGTTTTAATCGTACTTCAAACCTTGGTAAATACCTGGGAGTCCCTCTCCTACACCAAAGAACTAGTAGGTCCACATATCAGTATATTTTGGATAAGGAATCTTCTCGGCTCTATGGTTGGAAAATTCATAACCTGGCTTTGGCATGCCGGATTACTCTAGTGAACTCGGTGTTGGCTTCCTTACCAAACTATGCCATGCAAACTACTAATCTCTCTACTGAGCATGTGATTGAAGTTAGTGACATGTAATCTAGCTATAAAAATGATTCTATATACAGTGAAGATAGTGATGAGGATGGAAATGTTAACAACTACAAGTCTTTGAATTATAATCTTGTGAAGATGGGCAAGAATTTCAAATTTAAAATAGGCATGAAGTTTACCTCATTTGACTAGTTTAAAAGTGCAATAAAAGAATGGGCCATGTTAAATATAAGAGACTTAGAATTTAAAAAAAAAAAGACAAAGTTAGGTGCAAAGTGGTATGTCTGGGTTAGGATATTAGTGGTTGGCATATGTGAGTATAGTAGGTGATAATTTTACATATATACTAAAGACATTAGAAGACAAACAGCCTGGATGTAGCATGCATTTATTAGTTGGAAATGAAAGGAATAGTTTGAAGGTGGGGTCTTTGATAGAAGGATGTAGAGTGCTCTTGGTGAATTAAGTGACCACTCTTGTACTGGACAAATTATAAATATTAATTCCAAGTACATTTTAGAAATAAGTAAATTAATGGTCCTTTGATAGAGTTGTTATGTATAATAGTCACAAATGTTATTCACACATGTTAATATTGTGAATTGAATACAAAACTAAAATGCCAAATAGTTATGAAAAATATGATTATCCTTTTCAAATTCTAAGAGGCAATAGTTGCATCTATTGAATATTAGTACTGCCCATAATTTACATAGCTAATAGAATAATAAGTTCAGAAGTCTTTGTGTCACGCTACACCATAATAGCCAATGTGTGGCCACCCGTGTACTGCAAGGCGGTTTCACCACCACCAACATTGTCCTCCATGTGACAAAATCAATACAAGGGATTGTTTTCAATAAGGATTGCTATCATGATCGACTGGTTATCATGATGGGGAGATCAGAAAATATGAAAAATTGGACCAAGGATAGCAACATTAGCTATTGTTGCCAAAGCCATAACAAGCACAACACCTATATTTCAATATCCACAAAACAAAAGTACAAAAGAAAAAAAACTATAGTTGTCATCCAACAACTAATATTTTTCAAATTTTGAAAATAAGCATTACATTTATTGCCTAGGTCAGGTCATTATTTGCTAATGAAACACTCAAATGAGAGCTTCAGTTGGGTAAAAAAAGACACTAAATACTAATTAGATTAGGAAGAAGAATAGAAAATAATGTTACATGAAAAATAGGAAACTATTAGTATAATTATAAATCTTAAATGATACCTTCAAAACATCTCAACAAACAAATACTAACATTCAATTGCACTTAAGTTTATTCTACCAATGATTCAAGAGAAACAAAAAGGTCTTCTGACATTGACAAGAGGTTGTCGAGACCCGTCAAATAAATAAAATTACCGGTTCACAAAATAATTTGTAGTATAGAGCATGAACCGAATCGTCTCTCAAGGATCCAAAAAGAACAAAGATTTAATCAAATCAAGATAATTAAAAGGGGGATTTTGATGATTTAAAAAGATAATACACTAGTTGAATTAAAGAAATGCAATTAACAAATTAACCAATCAAAGGAAAGTTTACCGATCTTGAGTTTAATTCATCATTGATTACAAGTAATTCACTTAATTGCTAACCGTGTTCTTGGCCTTAGATCATATCAAGACGCCTCAACATGATCCAAGAATCCTCTACTAGATAAGCATCTAGGATTTAATTAACCAAGGTTAGATAAAGTAAGCACTATCCAAACATAGACTAACTTAAAATCCAGAATTTAACCAAGCTAAACAATCCATCAAAAAGCTTTAATAAATTGTTTATTCTATGTGATCCTCTTGAATACATGATAATAAAGCTATTATCACATAAACATCCAAATCAAATTAAGCAATTCAATCTAGATCAAAATTAAAAGAGGAAGAAGAGAAACTTGAATAACAATTAAGCAATATGAACAAGTAAAACAAGATCTCCAAATTAAACATCAAGATGGCTAATCCCTTGGATTGATTATGGGAGCCTAGCCTTCCATGGATGGGAAGGAAGAACTTAGAAATAAAAGAACAAAAATGAAATTCTAAAGAGAATGGAGAAGAAGAGAAAGAAAACTCTCACAAATACTCAAACTTTCTTCAAACTTACTTAAAATTGAATCATCTAATACAAAGAGATTGGCTCTATTTATACTAATCCTAGAAGCCAATTTGTACATGTACATAATCTGAATACAAGCTATAAAAACATGAAAATTGTCAAATATGGAAGCTTGATGCATGGTTGGTGGGTTGGTGCATGGTAGGTGGGTTGATGTATGGTTGGTGGCTTTTAGTCAACAACTCTTATCCAACTTCTGGCTTCATTTTCATCACCTAGACGGTGCATTTTGGCTTGGAGGTCTTCATGAAAGTTGTAGCCAGTTGTCTCCTTGAAATTTTGCAATTAGAATCATGCCATTTGGACTTTTAGAACTCCAGAAATGCTAAAAACACTGAACCTACCTCAAGTTAGGTTGGTAGAACGTGTTTCCAAATTCAAACCAACTTGTAGCTTCATTATCATGCCTAAAACGACATCTATTGACTAAATGGTCTTCAGTGAAGTTGGAGATATGGGTCTTATCTTTCCAACAGCCAAGTTTCAGCCCAAAAAGAGGCTTATAGCTCACTATGTAGTCCAATATGTGCATACTGCCCAGATTTTCGTGACAGCAAACCCACTCTGCATTGCAGAGATATTTTGGACCCTTAGAAGTCCGATCCAGCTCTTGAGTTCTTCATGAAACTTGTAGAGAATTGTCTTAGCTTTCCAAAGACACTAAGATCACCTCAAATGGATCACCGAGTCCCAAGTTATGGCCTAACCAAGGAAGAAAGGTCAAAATGCATCAAAATCCAAAAATTATTCAATATTTGCATTAATGCCCAATGAAGCCCAACAACATTAAACTCATCTAAAATACTAATATTGGGCACAATAAACATCTAATAAAGCCTAATACAAAGCTAACATAAGTGTCTCAAATTGATTGATCAGACATACCATAGCTTACATCAATGAGCTCATCATAAAAGTGGATGGCGTTGTGACATTGTTTGATTATTAACTAGGGGATTTAAGCTTTCTTATTTTTTGGCTTTATGGAGTCAAAACTTTCTTCTCTAGTGCTTTTGGAAATATCATAGACTTAACAATGCTAAATTTTGTTGCAAGGTTGATTCTTTTTTTTTTCAATGTTTTCAACCCAAGTGGGTATAAGTTTCCTTAAAATAATAATAATAATAATAAGCTTCCATGTAAAGGATATCAATCGGTTACAAGTTAGTTTCATATATAGGAAAAGGAAGTTTGTGAGCTTTTCCCATATAGTCAGATTCACAGATAGTAGGGATTTTATTCTTATAAAATGGAATATTATAGGTTTGGAGTACACTTTTTATAATTTTTTCTGATGGATGCCTTAGTCTAGAGTGCCACAACTAAAAGTTATTTATAAAAGGTGTTACAACAATGAATACAGTAGGTTGAACAGGAGGAGAGAGCAAACTTGGTGTAGGTAAGGCAATTCTTAGGTTGTCAAAGGCATAAAGTCCATTCCTAAGTTTCCCTTGCAAAATTATCTCCTTGGTAGTCTGAGATTTCACAAGACAAAAATTAAGATGAAATTCAAAGAAAACTTGATTATATTTGGCAAATTGAGATACAATAAGGAGGTTTTTGGTAATTTGGGAGACATGCAGTAAGTTATGTAATGATAAATGTGAGGTAGAAATGCTAGAAATGCTAGAAACCAAGTTAGAATGCTCTGTGTCTAATACTCAAACCTGTACCATTTCCCATGTGGACTTTCTCTTCGCCGTCATTATTAGTCGTTGTCATTAGATTGTTAGCATCAGGTGTAAGATGATTTGTATCTCCTGAGTTTGGGTACCAAGCAGGGTCAAATAAGGTCTTTGGTGTAGCCAGCATTACTATCATGGGGGTACGCCTGTTTTGCCCAGAGGGACCTTGAGTAGGATTGGACTGACTAGTACCTTAAGTAGCATGGGATTAGGGTATTACTGATCAAATCTGTGATAGCAGTACCATGCAAGATAGCCAATTTTCCCACATACTTGGCATTATCAACGACTATCATTACCATTCCAATTTTGTCTACCAGCTCCTCTACCAAACCTCCCTTTGTTGGAAGGACTTCCTCTAAATGTAAAACTTCCAAAATTACCTCTACTCTAGACTTCATAACCATTACCAGTAAACCTTTGGTAATTATTGGTGATTCTTCTGTCTTTATATGCAGTATTGGCTTGTAGCATGATTGAATCAGCATTGCTCTTTATGTGCTTTTCAATTCTTTCTTCTTGAGCCATAAGTAAGGCTTTAATTTTATTTACAGATTAGGGTTCAGATCTTGATGTTACTGAAGTGATAAAATCATCATATTCTTCAATTAACCCATCAAAAATCGCCTCAATATGATCTACAATCAACTTCTTTATACAAAGCATAACATAGGATATCAGGCTAATCTATATCAAACAAATTAATTTCACCTAATTTTTATCAAATCATGAATTAGTACCCAATAGCATGCCTAATTGGAAAACATAAATAGTATATACCTTTATCCTTCAAATCAATCCAAAAAATAATTTCAAACTTATTAAAAACTTACCAAATTTATCTTACTACTAACATCGTTACAAATGTTAACAATATTTGCTAACATGACATTCTATTTGGACACATGTGTATAATTATCTGGACAATATTGTATAACTATAACTATTGGTACTGGCATTAGTGTATTAATTAAAAAAATCCTAGCTGGACAATGCTAATTATACACTTATGTCCAAATAGAATGTCATGTCAACTAGTTTATTTAACTATTAATATTTTGGTATTGGAGTGTCTTCCACCTTATTTGTACACATCTTCCCTACACTACTGAGTTATCAAATAATATTAAAATCGTTATAAATTATTATGTAGAAGTTATCATTCATGCCAGTAATAATTTTTGTTCATATGTGTCATTGTTGGGATGATAACTTTTACAAAATAATTAATAACAATTTCAACAATATTTGATAATATAGTGATGTAGAAGGGATGTGTAAGAAAAAAAGGTGTAAGATTAACATTACTCCTATCACAAACCTAAAAGCTCAAAATTTGTTTAGCCATTAGTGTGTAATGTATGCATTCCTTGACCAAGCCCATGTTAACATTAGTTTAGGTAGACAAGTTTGGTTGTATAGGTGTTCAACTTGAATTAAATCCATTATGGACCAGTGACTTCATTTTAACAAAAGATAAAATGATGACAATAAAGCTTAATTTTTTTGGTAAATATATAGTACCAATAGTTGAAGAGAGAGCACAATAGCAAAGTCCAATACCAAAAAAAAAAAGATAAAAAAAGAAAAAGAAAATATAAGCCAATACTTTAAAATAGGAAAATAATAGAGTTAGAATAGTTATTAATGCAGTTAGGTGTCATATGTGACCAAATATAAATTAGCCTTCCCTATTCACTTGATAAGGAAAAGCTTCTATAACCAAAATATATACTAAGCCAAAAATCTAAAATCTAACGTTTAAAATTCGAATTCTTCTGCAGCTCACTTAAGACACAAAATTGAACAAAGTAGAAGACAAAATAGATCACCCAAAAGAATAAGGAATTATTGTAATGTGTCTTAGAGGGTGTGAAATGTATGTGCCATTAGGGTATTGCATAAACTCGGTAGGTGAAAATATGCTTCCATGGCAAACATAAACAATGCTAACTTCTAATTTGGTATATAAGTATAGAAACCCATTTACTATTTTTTCATTTGGTCTGTTCCTCGTTGGCATTTGAGGAAGCGAGATGAACTAAAACAGGTACCAAAAGAGTTTCTAGAGTGAGCTAAGAGTAAAAAGCCCAAATAGGTAGCCTGTAACTTCAAGCAACTATAACTTTTAATTCGGGGAGAGTCACAAGGCACATTAAATATCATCGAAAAGCTTGTTTCTTTCTCGATGACATGGAAACAAGGTACTCAAAGTATGCCGATTTTGGGCCAAAAAACCTTTGTTTAAGCATATTTTGGGGGTATTTTAGTATTTCAAGTGCATCCTACCTGGCCATAGATCTAGTGGTTGCCTTCCCAGAGGAGGAAAGGATGATGAGATTTGTTGTGGTCCAGATAGGAATGATGATGAATATGAAGGAGAAGATGATGATGGTGACAAGAGTTATGTTGTGAAGAGGATGATGTTATCGCAAAAGCAAGAAGATATCACTCAACGTCACCAATTATTCATTGATAGTGGTGGTTGTGAAAACATCATTGGTAAGAATGTTGTAAAAAGCTTCGGTCCCGAGGCTGAGATGCACCCCAATTCGTATACTAGGTAGAAGAGAATATGCAGGTGATAAAATGGTGCAAAGTGCCTTTTTTGATTGGTAAGTACAAGGATGAGGTTTATTTTTTATATTGTGGATGTGAATGCTTGTCACTTTTTATTTAGTAGACCTTGGTAGTTTGATGTGGTAGCACAATATGATGGGAGATAAAACACCTATATATTGGAAAAAGATGGCTTAAAATTTACACTATTACCAATGAAAAGGAGTTGGAGATACAGTAAGCATCACATAAGATAGACTTTTGAAGTTGGCATTTCTGCGAAGGGAATGGTTTCCAGTGGGGACATACAATAAGCTAAAACCAAAGAAGTATAGATCATACAAGATAAAAAAGATAATGCTTATGTTGTGGGTTTTCTTGAAACAATGGGAATTTCCAAAACATTTAATCTGGCAGATATTTATCCATTTTATCCATCTGATGAACCCTTGTATCATCATGTTGAATGTAACACAAGGTCAAGTTTTTCTCAAGTGAAAGGGAATGACGTAGAACGAGTAGAAGAAGAGTTCCTAAAGCAGGCTGAGCGTCAAAAGCCCATTTCATATCAACGAAAAGCTCGTTTCGTTCTCGTCGACATGGCAACTAGGTGTACTTGGAATACGTCAATTTCATGCCCATAAACCTTCGTTTAAGCTTGTTTTGGGGATGTTTTAGTATTTTCTTTGTATTTTTTTATCATTTTAATATTTCATTTTTGTTTAGAACCTAATAAGGTTTGGCTATCATCACCTAATAAATACTCTATGTCATGTTTATGTTGGAGGCAATTTATGAATAAGAATTACAAACTTTTCTATCAAATTTTGTGTTTGTTGATGATCCCTAAAGGATTAATCGTATACTAGCCATTGTTCACGCTTGACTCATTGTGTTAGAAGAGGTTTGAGATAAAGGTTTTGGCTTTGGAGGCTTTCCTATGTCAACTTTGGTTTTCATCAAGAGGATTGAATTTTCATTACACAAAGGCTCGTTAATTGGCTTTGGTACTGCTTTGTAGTTTGTTGTGGCTTCTTCCTTGAGTTTAGATGGTTTCTGGTGCATGATATTTGGTTGAATTTCCTTCACAATGGGATTTCTCCCTTCTACATTATTGCAATGTTTGGATCACATGGGAGGGTATGAAGCACTTTGTTTCGGCTGGTTTCTGATGTTATTTTCCTTGGACTGTTCAATTGAGTTAGTTCAACCAAAGAATGAGGTGAATAACTATTGCTGTTAGTGCTGCCCCATCTGAGAAAACAAATTTGTCAACAATATCTATTAAAATTAATATCCTAAGGAAGTTATGCTGCTTTTAAGTTGGAATCAAGATTAAAGTTGAGGATTAAATTAATGATATTGCATCCCAGTTATATTAGTAAATTAAAAGAAAAAGCTTTTATAAATGAAACCTTAACAAAAAGATAAAAGTGCATAATAAGATCTCAAAGTATGAAGTGTCTGTGATTACAAACTAGGGCAATATTAAGGCAAATGGAATCCATGGCCAAGAAACAATCTATGCCTTCCAACATATGCTTTTCATATGTTATGGTCAAGCTTTTCTACTTAATTTCTTATGTTAGTCTTCAAAAGTTTAAACACATAATAATGAAACCAAGGCAAAAAAATAATGGACAAAATGGAGTCTAATAGAGATTTGAATGATGACTTCTAGCTAGGGATGTAAAAGTGGATCTACCAATTATGTTTATCCTCGATAACATCATATATTAGCAATAGGAACCTCAATAATTTTAAATATATATATATATAGATCTTTATATATAGAATGAGAGCATACAAATCCCCCTTATTCCTTTGTTGATTTTCTCTTTCCTTTCTCTCAGTCTTAAGAAAATGAAAACCCAAAGAAAACAAAAGATCTTATCCCCTTCTTTATAAAGTGAATACCTTGCTCTCTTTGGAACCACCCTCTGATTTGATTGAATGCGTACCAGAATGCCTAGATATCGTGCTCCTTCAAGAAGTCACAACACATCCGTCCATCTCAGTCTCTCCACTTTGATGCACACGAGCACAACGGAGCCAAATCTCCTCCCCATTAGGGCTCAAAATCCCTTTGCTTGCTCACCAAGAATCTCAAATACCGTTAGGGTGTCAGAGAGCAATCTTTTGTTAGGATCCAATTGCAAGGTATGAGACTTGAGTCCCACATCGAAAGTATAAGACTTAGATGTGAGGTTTATATAGCCTTGGGCTCTCCAACCTTAATAGCTAACTTTTAGGATGTGATTCTCCCAAGGTTCGTATCATCTTCTTGCACGATCTAGCACGAGAATCAGACTTGTTCATGCTCTCAATACATGCATATGGAGGTAGTAGCGCTGAAACTCTCATGGTCTGGTGGTTGGGCACGCAAACAAGATGAGATCAAAGAGGAAACTGCAGGAGAAGGGTGAAAACGTGAAGGTGTGAAAGTGGTGCAGAGATCTTTTTGAATCTTCCCATAAATGGCTTGGGTTACAAGGTGGGTGGTGTGTGTGAGGGAGGTTGCATATATTTGGGTGAGGCAACTTGGGGTTTCAAGGTGAGTGAGTTTGGGTGTTGGGTGATTCAGAAGTAAAGAGAAAACAAGAGCAGGTATGAAACAAAATAACAGCGAGGAAGAAAGAAAGGAGGAAGAGATTGGGGTTTGACAGGAGGTTGTCGAGACCCGTCAAATAATAAAAATTATCGGTTCACAAACTAATTTGTAGTATAGAGAATGAACCGAATCATCTCTCAAGGATCCAATAAAAACAAATATTCAATCAGATCAAGATAATTAAAATAGGGAGTTTTATTGTTGATTAACAAGATTGACAAAAGTATGAGACTTAAAGTTATAAACAAATCTAAAGAAGCAACCAATCCAAGGAAATTTACCGATCTTGAGTTTAATCCATCATTGATCACAAGGAATTCACTTAATTGCTATTCATGTTCTTGGCCTTAGATCACATCAAGACGCCTCAACATGATCCAAGAATCATCTTTTAGATAAGCTTCTAGGATTTAATTAACCAAGGTTAGATAAAGTAAGCACCATCCAAACATAGATTAACTTAAGATCCAGAATTTAACCAAGCTAAACAATCCATCAAAAAGCTTTGATACATTGTTTAGTCTTTGTGATCCTATTTGAATACATGATAATAAAGCTATTATCACATCAACATCTAAATCAAATTAAGCAATTCAATCTAGATAAAAATCAAAGGAGGAAGAAGAGAAACTCGAATAACAATTAAGCAATATGAACAAGCGAAACAAGATTTCCAAATTAAACATCAAGATGGCTAATCCCTTGGATTGATTATAAGAGCCTAGCCTTCCATGGATGGGAAGGAAGAACTCATAAATAAAATAACAAAAACGAAATTCTAAAGAGAATGGAGAATAAGAGAAAGAAAACTCTCACAAATACTCAAACTTACTTAAAATTGAATGATGTATAATACAAATGGATTGACTCTATTTATACTAATCCTAGAAGCCAATTTATAATTGAAAATAATCTGAATGCAAGCTGTAAAAACATGGAAATTGTCAAATATGGAAGCTTGATGCATGGTTGGTGGGTTGGTGTATGGTAGGTGGGTTGGTGTATGGTTGGTGGCTTTTAGTCAACAACTCTTATCCGACTTCCAGCTTGATTTTCATGACCTAGACGGTTTGGAGGTCTGATGAAAGTTGTAGCCAGTTGTCTCCTTGAAATTTTGGCATTGGAATCATGCCATTTGGACTTTTAGAACTCCAGATATGCCAAACACACTGCACCTACCTCAAGTTAGGTTGGCAGAACGTGTTTCCAAATTCAAACCAACTTGTAGCTTCATAATCATGCCTAAAACGACATCTATTGACTAAATGATCTTCAATGAAGTTGGATATATGGGTCTTATCTTTCCAATGGCCACGTTTTAGCCCAAGAGGAGGCCTATAGTCCACTATATAGTTCAATATGTGCACACTGCCCACATTCCTGTGACAGCAAACCCACTCTGCATTGCAAGGCAATTTTGGACCCTTAGAAGTCCAATCCAGCTCTTGAGTTTTCATGAAACTTGTAGAGCCTTATCTTAGCTTTCCAAAGACACCAAGATCACTTCAAATGGATCACAAAGTCCCAAGTTATGGCATAACCAATGAGGAAATGTCAAAATGTATCAAAATCCAAGAATTATTCAAAATTTGCATTAAAGCCCAATGAGGCCCAACAACATTAAACTCATCTAAAATACTAATATTGGGTACAATAAACATATAATAAAGCCTAGTACAAAGCTAACATAAGTGTCTCAAATTGATTAATTAGGGTTATGGGAAAAAAAGTGAAGGATAATTTAGGCTTTTACATTTCTACATTTCTCACTGTATGAAACCTGTATGAACCAAATTGGAAGAAATTTTGTACACAAACCAAAAAGAAAGTATTTCTCAACATGCTGAACATTTTGGTCATTTTCCCTATAATTAATTCTTCTATCTTAGCTTGTTAGCTTCTTTATCAGTGATAGTGAAAGTCACATACCTAAGCTAGTGCTCCTCTCATCGTTTTTCTTGCTCATTTCCTGGCTTGGTCTCATTGGTTTTATTGTGTTTCATATGAAAGAACTTAGAACTTGCCTAAATTTTTGAAAACCCATTACATGTTGCAATTTTTTTTTTTCATGTTTTACACTATATTCAGCCATGCCCTGGAAAAATACTTATGTATTCTAAGAGTATTCTCAACAGTTATTTAATAGTCAAATTTGATTTTAATTTCATTATATAATATTTTAAGTTTAATATAGTAGCATTTGTGGTTATTCTTAATTATGTTTTTAGTGAAGTGATGTAGTATTCATAAAGTACACAAAAATTTAATGCATATTTGATTAGGTTTCATGTCTTGAAAACTTCAGGCACATGGTTGATGCATTTGTGAACTTTTAGCTTTATGTTTTGCATTTTATTTGTCCTTGCATCAATATTCCAGCCACTTGATTGACTACACATGTTTAACCTGAAATAACCAAGTGAAACACAGGAAGGGGGGTTGAATTGTGTTTCTTAACCCTTTTTTTAAATTAAAAGTTTTCCTTTTAACAAACGATTGAACACAGCGAAGGATAAAGGTTAACAAGTAACGAATGTAGAAACAACACTGCTCAGTCCTATTGGACTCTAAGGATTTTGAAAAGATTTTTTAATGAAACAGTTAACAAGTTCAAATAACCAATTAAAAGGTCTTTGTTAATAAACACAATAGTAAACCCCAGAGGTTAGTGGAAAAAATAAAACACACTAGAAGAGAGAAGCAAAGCTTACACCAGAGATTTATCCTGGTTCACTCTCTCAACCGAGAGCTACATCCAGTCCCTTCAACCAGAAGGATTTTCCAACTAATCTTTTTCGAGATTACAAGTATTATACACCTCTTCAGGTAACAAGTATTTTCAACCTCTTCAGGTTCAACCACACCAGTATTCTCTTATACACAGCCTCTTCAAGCTTACAACGCTGAGGTGAATAAGTATAAGAAGATAAATGCTTGAGTTTGAAACTCACTAACAAATGAGAATAGACAATAAAAATCTCAAGGCTTTTTCTTTTTACACGTATATGGAAATCCAAGAAGAGATAAAGCTTTTTAGACTTTGTAAGATGCTTCGGCAAAGATCTCTTCTTTCTTTCTAGTGCTGCTTCTTCTCTTTATATGTAAGAACAAATTGAGCAGACTTCATGAGCTATATCGTCCAACGGAAACATTTATTACCGTTCTGAGTAGCATTAAATGCATCTACTGAAAAAGTGCTGAGCTTCTTCTAAAAGTGACTTTTATTCTCTGAGATTTCCAATCAGTGATAACAAAGTCCTGATTTGTCTAAGATTGCAAAAAGTTTCTTATTTGTAGATCTTTGTAGTTGTTAGACAATGTCAGCAAAAGTGGCTTAGTTGACTTCTTCTGTCGCCGTGAGCTGTCAGAGTTCTTTTCTAGCATTTAATGAGGAACAGTTCTTCATTTTTGAATTTTAACTTGGACGAGAGCTTGAGCTTGAACTTTGAAAGAGTGAATTGAGTCTGAGCTTTGGCAAAAGGATCGTATTTGACGAACCAATAAAAATAGTAACATTATATGCATACAAATATTGGACGCACCAATAGTAAAAGTATATGTAGACAGTCATTGGACGCACAAAGCATATTTAGACATTCATTAGACGCACAAAGCAAAATAGCATATTGAACGCACAATGAGTCATAGCATATTGGACGCACAATGAGTTTTCTTTAAGCTCAGAACAGAATGGACGCACATACAAGTAGCATTTTGTTAATACTATTGTCGAAACACTTACTTGTTCAAACTTAATAAATATTTTTGTTATCCTCAAAACTTAAACAGGGAAAGCTACAACTTTTAAATATTAGTACTTAAACCTTTTTATAAGATTTTGGTTTCAACATAACCATGTTTTTTAATATAAAAAATTCATCATCCTTGTTGAAAAATTTGTGAACAAGTTGCATTGTGTTTCAGTTACATTTATGTGTTTTAATTGCATTAAAAATAAAAAACCCAACCTTGGTTGGAGACATTTTTGGCATGCGTGTGCACCATTATTCATTAAAACTAACCCCTTGTTAGACATTTTAGCATGCTTTTTGAGTGGCATTATATATTTTACTATGTGTTTATCTTCTGCATGATTGCTTATATATGCACTCTTATTTCCTAACTTTGTTTGTTCTATTTGTTTGAATTGAATCTAGAATTCCTTTGCCAAAAAGAGTTCATCTCTTCGGAGACTATGGCCAAAAGGTGTCTCAAATAAACAATGCTTTTAGAGTCTTAGTTAGATCAGATCTCGATCCAATTAAGTTAGAATTTTAGATTAATTAGAATTTATTATCTTTCACTTAAATTCTAATAATTTTTAAACTCTACTTGAACTTAGACTCTTCAAAGGAGTTCAACCTAAGATTCTAGATAGGTTAAATCTCTAGTTTGGATGGAATACTTATTAAACATGGTTTCTAATTCAACTCTACTTTTAATTGGCTTAAAATCCTATGTTGGCTAGTTTTATTACTAAACTAATGTTCTAATGGACAAGAATGTTAATTGAAATTGAATTTTCACTTGATTTCTAATAATTTGGAATACAAAGGCCTTTTACCTTTAAGTTTGGGGATAAGCCACTCATCATGTGTTTGTTTATGCATGTTTGTTGTCTATGTTATTTACTTATTTTATTGCATGTCTTCTTTTTGGTCTTTTCTTCTTTTATCTCCCAATCCATGCTAATTGATACTTGGAATTGTTTGTTTGAGATTTTAAGGCCAATGTGATTTGATTCATAGAGGGACCAACCTCTTGGTTAAGTACCCAGTCACATGGTCTCCCTAACAGCATAACCTAGTCTCTAATTCACCAAATCCTCTTTTAGTTATGGGTTTATTTTGTTATTTTTTCCTTGTTCTTTTCTTCTTCTAAAAATAAAGTGTTGACTCTTTATACTCTATTTCCTTGAAAAGTTATTTGAATTGAAGTACGAAGAAAGATAAGAAATAAAACTAAGCTAACATACTAAACCTAAATATTTACAACATTTTAACTTGCCCTTTTCTGGAATTTTCCAAGGTATCCTATCAAAACCAAAGCCATGTAGTCCATTTCTAAAAAGAAAAGAAAATCGTTTGGTTGACTAATTAAAGTAATGCCGAGTAAATGAAAATTTACGTGAGGCTTAAAACAGAAATTCTCAATTCCTTTGTGGTTAGTATTTTTGTGTTAATTCAATGATGATTTAATATAACACATCTCACGGAAAAATTTTAAGTAGGCACATGCCTACATAGATATTTCATTCAATAGTTGACATTTATAAGGTTATGTGAGTCATGTTATAAATGCACCTATCTCACGTACACCTTTCTTATTCAATTGGCATTCAAGTATGGGCAAGATCACTGAATAATGATTATGTGATATGCCTACACGACTACATGAGCATATAATTATTAGTTGAAATTTTTTTATCCAGTTAATATCACATCCTCCTTGTTCCACTCTTATCTCTCTAATTCTGTCTCTTGTTTTTTTCCCTAAGATAGAATCTTAAGAAGATATTATTTGGCATTTAGAATGTGGAATGAAGTAGACTTCGGTAGTTAATTACTCGACAACCCCAAGAAAGATAACTTGCTCGATCATAAGTGAAAAAGAACTACTGCTTCAAAATTAATAGTTGGACCAATAGAAACCAGAGATTGTGTGACGGAAGATATTGATTCAGAAAGCAAGTCAAAGGATTCTAGAGATTGTGCAAAGCCCAATGAACTTTCCAAGTGCAAAAAAAACAAAAAATACGAAATGCAAGAAGTGTCACTGTCAATAAATATCCATTTTAAAATGTATACAAAGTAGATGAAATTACATGTTTAAAACTCATAGTATGCTATGTGCTGCGTAAAATAAACATACCATATCTCAAGAGTTGGACAACTAGCATCAAAGTTACTGTATGTTTAACTCTGATTCAACTCATGATCCTTAAACAGGCATCTTCCTCAAAAGTTGCCCTTGTATAAAGCTAAAACAGGAACAATGCAAAGCAAATGTTATAGCCAAATATAAATTCTGAATTGTTAGGAAAAAAGACATCTAGAAAATGAAAGTGAGGGTCCTACCTCTTCATGTAATAGTAACAGAAGTCAGCCAATATGAATGATTGAACCATCTCTGAGAGAAAAGCTGCCAAGAACCAGAAATACCCACTCCCAACCAAAAATAGATATGATCCTCGAGTATCATAAATCTGCAAAGGATTGGAAAACATATTATTTTATACATTGTTCAAAATATTCCATGACTCAAAAGGTCATTATATCCAGGTCATATTTTGAAAGCCTTAACAGAAAAATCATGACATTATGGTACAAAAAAGTAAAAATTAAGCCATCTTTCTAGTATAGATTATTCTCATTAAGATGCAAACATAGTTGAAGAATTACCCAAAATAACCAACACAATGCAATTTCTAATGATAAGTAGGCATAACTGACAAAAAGGATTATATAAAGAAACTGAGTTTTGGGAATTTGAAATTCTAATTCTATTGATCATTGATGATAACTTAAATACGGGGGGAATTTGAAATTCTAATTCTATTGATCATTGATGATAACTTAAATACGAGGCATGAGATGAAAGGTGATTCTGTTATGACTAACTTCTAACTCCATTGCTAAAATGTACAGTTAAGCTAACTAACAAACTTGTCTTGACTTAACAATAAATGGTTCAAACTTGGATGATTGATCTTCAATCTTGACTGGTAATACCCCTGTAACCTGGAGAATGGATATCTAATAGGCCCAGCTTGGATTGAATGGTTGAAAATGGAGAAAGACTGAGGGGCTTGGTAAAAAAGTTAGTACATTGAAGTATTTAGATGTTACAGAATTGATATATATCTTAGGCAAAGAAATATAAAGAAGTATATATTAGTCACATACTGATGATTCATAGTTAAACATCTTTGGGCAAAAATCATAGTATTTTTACATATGTATCATGTACAAATATATTAAGTAAACCAGCATAAATAAAATATATAATCATTCTTGCAGATTCATATTGTATTTTCTATTTAAAATGCCAACATCTGTTTTCCTTTAGCGACGTGTTTCTCTAAAATATAATATATGAGAAATTCTAAGAAACCAAACTAATTAAAAATTGATCTCACCTGAATAATCCAATGAGCCAATTGCAAGAATCTTGAAACACCTAGTGCAAATACATAATGTCCTGTAAATGTTTCAACCATCTGGAAACATACCAGAATTACAATATTCTCTAGAAAAAAAATTGAAAAATTGTAGTAGATCAAAGCATGGAGGACCAACCTTTGCATTCTGCATTAAACGAACTTGAGGCAAAACTGAAACAGCTTCCAAATATACACAGAATGCCCAAAGGACTCGAGTTGGAAAATAACTTATGTGAGGGTGGACTAGTATTGCAAGGACTGCAGAAGGAACCGCCTAGTACACAATTAATAAAGATGTTATTGCTGGCTTTGTTTTGGTCTATGCACATGCATGGCAAAATGAAAAGCATTATTCCACCATAAGACTGAGCACATCATGACAAAACAAACACAGAATGCAACTGGAAGGTATAATCAATATCCTTTTGGCAAGTTTAGAGAGAAAAAGTAAGAAATGTAAACAACATATAATGACCAAGCATGTAACAAAACATGCTAATTAGACTTGAAGCCATATGAATATGAAGTTTATATTTTCTCCCATAATTACCTTTAAATCATGTGCATGTGGTAGCATTGCCACAGAACCATAATTATCTTGGCCATAATAGTAGGGAAGGGCAAGAAAATAGAAAGGGCAATTCCTATCAAATTTAGTGATAAGGAGGTGGCTAGATAAAAATGACACCAAATATAAAATACCCTGGCATTAATATATTCACAAATATAAAATACATGCTTTTGGAATCTAATAGTAGTTTTTGGTGTAATTTTCAAAATTTCCATCTTTTAGAGATTAACCACAGTAGTCTTTTGTGAACTCATTATGGCTTTAGTACTACTCCAAGCACCATTTTGATTAATATTTATCGAGGACAAGGCTCTCAATAGCATGTCCTAAGAAGTTTCCAGTGGAAGAAATAATGCAAAACAAGAGGATGAAAGTATTATATTTCAAGAAATATAACTATAAAACTAAAAGTTCTCCTTATAATACTCTAGTGATTTTGATGATGATACCAGTCTTATGGCAACCTCACAAAGGACACAGAATTTTCTTAAAGTAACTCCATAAGGCTTTTCAAGTCACATAAATTAAACTTTGAATGTTTCAAGTAAATGTAATATATCCAAATTAGAGATAATGAATACATTTAATGCATACATGCAAACCTTCAAATTATGCTATAAAATTGCACAATACAAAATGTACAATTAACTATATTTACCACAAAGGATAGTCGCAAGTTGTCAAGCTCCTTGATATAGGATGACTTTAACTTGAATCTTATCATCCATATAACCAGTAATGTTGACAAGAGAGATGTTAGATCTAACACCGTGTGGATGTTAGCCTCCATCAAGGTGCTACAAGTTAATCTTCCTGCTAGGAATAAAGCTGTGAGCTCTTGGGTCTTAAGCGATAGACCTGAAAATGGCATGAGAAAGTTGTCCTTTAGACTCTAGTATAATATCATTCACATAAAACACATCAATTCATACTAATGTCTACATTACTCAAGATTCTAGCTAGTTAACATTGTAATGGAGGTTTTAATATTATGATAAATAGCCACTGCATGCTTAAGAGTATGGAAGCCAAAGAAAAATCTTAGTGTATACTAAATTTATCATGAACATATATTTCACAATAGATATTAATGTCAAAAGGTAATAATACTTTAATTCACTAGACTATTATATGGCAACACCTTATTGTTTTTAACATCTTGTGGTTTTCACTTTGATTCTCACTGCACTATTGTTGTTGTTATTTTTTTTCATCATTTGAGCCCTCCTAACAATAACTTGATGGAAAAATAATGTATTTTAATGTTTTGCTAGTAATTCTCAATAAAATTATCAATTTTCCATCAAAAAATAAAGAAGTTATGGCCGAGTCACAAGATAGCAGAGAATAACATGGGGAAAAACATGTGAGAACCATAGGATGACAAAGTCAAATAAGCTTTATTACTGAGTGGTTAGTTGATCTTATAACAAAGGCAATAAAGAAATAATGACATATTCAAGGGGAAAAAATATTACTCAAATGGTCTTCCATTTGATCCATTTTCTTACTAGTCTTTGTTGGTTTTTTCCTCACATAACCAAACCACCTTAGGCGAGTTTCTAGCACTTTATTACCCAACATTCAGTACCACATAGCATCGTTGGTCTTATAGCTGTCCCATAAAATTTTCCTTTAAGTTTGATAGGCACTCTGTGAATACAAATAAAGCCTAAAGTATTTCTCCATTTTATCCACTAAGCTTGAATCTCATGTGTTTATTCATCTAGTCTCCTCACCAATATATTTACACCATGCAACTTGAGGTATGATGTGATTCTCAATTTTCACCTCCAAAGGCATCAACATACATCTTACTAAACTTGCATTCTATATACTCCATCTTACTTCTACCTAACTGAAAACCTTTTAATTCCAAACCTTCTCTTCACAACCAGTGATGGATCCAAGTGCAAGCTTCTAGGGGCACATGCCCCCACAACATTTCTTTTTTTTTTTGTTTGTTATATATAATTTAATTATTTTCATCCTATGCTTTACATATATTTGTTGTCACTATCAACTAAAGTGAACTGTTGATTCGGTATTTAAGTCATTATTATTTTTTTTAAAATTCCAACTTACAAGCATATAAGAGATAAATGATTGAATAGTTATTTTTTTATATAGAGAGATAGATAAATATTTAATGGCAATGATAATGAAAAATTTATTGGGTGTTTTCAAAATATGAAATCACTTAGAAAACAATTGTAAATTTCTTTATTTTGTATTTAATTTTAATCAATTTTAAAATGTGAAAACTTTTTTATATTATAATTCAATCATGTGTTGTCAACTAAATTAGATATCAAATGATGTAACAACACAATTTGATAGTAGCATAAAATTGTTTTATATATAAATCAAAATTAAACATATTATCTTTAATTTTTCCCCCACAATAAAAAATTTCTAGATCTGTTACTGTTCACAACTCAAGTTTACAATTTACTCATCCTCTCGTATCTTCAACTAATATTATATCATCCACAAAAAGCAAGCATTGAGACATTCTCTAAAATGGTATAGACTCAAAGTCGACCCATGTTAGAATCCTACAGTTATAGGAATATCTTTTGCTACCCCTCTGTGTGTTCACAGTCTAGTCATTGCTCACACTAAATCCCGTTCACATTTGGACCAAAGTGAATGAAATGATGAATATCATGGGCATGGCATGTCACCATCTTCCTCACACCACTAGTTTCCACAAATTTTTACAACTAACAGAGGAAATAAAGACTGAGTTAGATTGAGCAAAGAGAGAAGTCTCCTTGTTCCATTCTAGATAAGCATGCAGAAGCAAAGGGAGATAGGTGCTCCCAGCAATTTCTCTAGATTGGGCCAATTTTGAATAGGCCCAATGGGCTAGGTTGGATCATTTGTGAGGTCTACTTAGAATGTTGCAAAAGTCATAAGGTATATGGGCTAGGAAAGCATGTGGTAGTGGCTGTGGTTGTGACTAGTGAGGTGCAGTGATTGAAGAAGAAAAAAGGTGGTGTCCATGGGAGCCGTGCGTTATCTTATGGTAGAGAATGAGGCAATATGTTTCCTCCTTAGTTTAGTTTATCATGAGACTCAAGAGAATCATGTCAGTGAAGAGGTAATTTAGGATTATTTTGGTATTCATTTATAAATATATTGGTTATTGGTATAAGATATCTCCATAATTTGTCAAATATTTATTAATAAGGAATTATGCTTGGTAGACTCTAAAAAATTATTGTGACAACAATAAATGTTTGACAATTAATTAAGGATATTGGTATTGAGGAAAAAATCACGTGCATTGTATCCAATGTTGTTAAAAATAGACTCGACAATGAATTAAGGAGGATTTCGTTTTAGATTCAGTCAATTAGATCTATTGGTCGAATCAAATGACGTTATAAAAATAATTCACACTATGAAATCCATAAAAATATTTATGAAATGTAAAAAAAAATATTCATTGGTTTTTAAAAATAATGGCAGACAGGTTCAACTAGCTAGCTCAACTAGTTTACACATATTTTGATCGATTCAAATGAATTGGATGATGAATTCAATTTTAAGATTGAATGTAACTAGGTGGCTGATTCTAAGTTAACAAGTGGTTTAAAATTTGTTGCCAACTGTTTCGTTTTGGTCAGGGTTGTCCGGACAGGCCAGTTGGACCATGAACGAGTCCCTTATCCGGTTATGGTTCAATGCCAGAACCAGATTTATGGTTGGACCAGGTTGAACCAATCAAAATCGGGTTGAACAGGCCATTTCTTTTTTTCTTTTTAATTTTTTTTAATTTCTCAATCACTTAACTACTCAATTGAGAGTGATATGATGCTTGATAATTAAAACTCAAATCTTATTATGCATTTTATTATTGGTAATGTGTGTTATGAGTCATGTATATATATATATATATTTGTTTATTTAATATGCAATTATGACATTATCCGGTTCAACCAAATGGTTAAACCGGTTGAACCTGAACCGAAAGCTTTTCCAGTTCACTATCCAGTCCAGCTTTAACAACATTGGTTTTGATCCAACCATCAAAGCAAGCTGGAATCAAAAATTTATTTTAAGAGGGAAATGATTAATTTTATCTCTTTAAAGAGATCAAATGAAAAATTAAATAAGAAAATTTTGAAAAGACTTGGGGGGCAGATTTTAAAGCTGATATGCCGAATTTGGGGTAACCTTTAATTTATGAGAAATTAATTGACTTGAACGAGTAATCAAAACTGAGAAAGTTCAGTTTCCCCTTCTCCATTAAATCAAACCAATCACACAGGCCATAGAACCACCCAATCGTATTGATGAATGATGACTATTCTCCATTCCATACGTCACCATACCGATTCCTTATACTCAGATTATAAATATATTCATGAAGACAAATAAATCATGAAAAAATCGAAAAAAAATAATAATAAAATAACAAACGAAAAACGAGCTTGCATGCCTTTCCTTAATCCAAATTAAAAACTCGAAAATAAAATAATAAACCCATTAAAATTCCCAACCCATTTGTAATCAGTTCTTCCCTAGCTATAATAAAATTTCATTCTCGATTGAAAAGAGAAGCAACAAAAACAAAAAACCCCATTATTTTAAACAACAAAAGCAATCATAAATATCAAGCCAATTAAAAGTAAAACATCGAAACCCATCTTCCAGGAAAAAGAAATGTACCAGAACAGGTCTTCTTGGTGAAGAGCTTGTATATCAGGACAATAATCCCAGCAAGATGGATTGCTTCAGAGACTATGAAGAAATAGCTGTGATCTTTGACCGTAAACTTCAGAGCCACCAAAGAACAAACAGCGAACAATGCCCCCAAAAAGATCTTCACTTTCATAGACTGCCTCCTCAGCCACCCAAACAAGACATTCACTGGTGAACCGCTCCTTCTTTCCATTGTGTATAGCCCAAATTAAATATGGGTATGCTCTATTTGTTTGTTTATATATATATATTTACACAAGACACACAGTTTGTGTTAGAATGGTTTTGATCGAAAGGGATGGCAGAGTCAAGAGAGAGAGTGAAAAGGAGACACCAAGAGAGCATGCAATGGATGGTGGGATATAATGTGGCATTAAATTTCTTGCTATGGGACCATTGGCAGTGTGACAATTAAGGAAAAGTGTAAAAGGCAAGTAAGGACGATCCCGATGTTGTTGCTGTTTTGGCAGAAAATTGCTAACAATTATGGTACATTACATATATATATATTAGTTGATAATTATATTTAATGGATCAATACTCATTAAATACTGTTGCAAGAATATCAAAGTATTGATACGGTGTTATACCTATTTTAAGAAATACATTTAATTTTAAAAAAGCATTCATGTTTTTCAGGTAAGAAATTTTTACATCAAATATTACTTCTTTATTTAAAAAATTATTTATTTATTATATTTTTTCTATGAATAGGATTTATATTTATATATTATTTTTAATATCATTTTTATTATTTTAATGTTTAGATAATTAGGTTGATATTTAAAAGGGGTCGGGAACGTTTTGATTTATGATGTTATAATTCTATTCGTTTCACAAAAAAGGGAAAAGTTTTAAATGCATCTCTTTAATGGTTTGATATTTTGGGGGGTTGAAAAAATTTGACTAATTAATTTGAGGAGTAATGTTAAATCTTTCTAAAATTCTTTGTATTAATTAAAAATAGAAGTATTTAATATTTTTTTATTTTTTAATTATTTTTAATTTAAATAATTAAAAATAATTTTAAACTGATTCATTAAAATGATTTAAAACTTTTCTTAATTTGATATGTTAGTTATCTCTGTCATAATTTCTTAAAGTAATATTAAGTGAACTTTAGATGATTGAGGCAAAAATCAAAACACGGGTAGGTTCTACATAATCACAAGTCATAACGTCGTGATAAAGACTATAGGAAATCCTAGTTGAATTATTTTCGTTAGGTTCTAACTTGTATTCTCATATCTAAGTAAAAAGTAATTTTTAAATTAAAAATAAAATATAATTGATTAGAGATTCACTAAGGATAGGGAGACATGTTGGGAGTTCGAATCAATTAAAATTCCCCTTCAAATTACCAACAAAAAGAAAACCCCAACAAACAGTGAGTTAGTGTATTAACTTGGTTATAATGTTTGTATGAGAAATGTTAAATCCTTTTAAAAATTTACCTAATTTTTTTAATTATTTAAAGAAGAAGGAAAAGACCAAAAAGTCAAGTTTTGAGGCTCTCAAAAGTATTAAATGCACAAGCTTTTTTTCCCTTCATTTTTTTCCTTTTAATTAAGAAGATTATTAAGCTATTTTTTTCTAGAAATATTTAGATAGTTAAATTATTACAATTTTTTTTATAATAGTGGTTCAAGAATATGACTAGAGAAAGGATTAAGTATATACTTAAAGATTTAATTTTGATCTATTATCAGTATAAAACTTTTTTATATTATCATCCAATCATGTATTATCAAATTATTAAAAGAGTTTGATTATCACAACAACTATCTATAAGGTTAAGCTTAAACTCTTTTAATAGTTTGTGAACACATTATTTGATGGTAATATAAAAAACTTTACATTGATAGAATAAACGAAAATCGCATATTTTCATAGGCCAAATCTGCTGGAAATTTTGCGACATCCACCGAAAATCAATTTTTTAGCAAATTTTTCGGAGAATACAACCCACTGGAAATAGCTTTGACAAAAAATATTTTCCAACAGCTTTTTGGTGTGTTGACAAAAAATTTTAGCCGCCAAACTGCCAAAAAATTAGTTTGCCAAGCAGCAACGGATGCTTGTCTTTCTTGCTACTGGATAGTCAGAAACATAAAGTGCTAACATGTACATAACCTAGGCCGCTAAAATGTTGATGGAGTTGGTTGTGTTGTCACATTTTCAATATTATCAGCATTGCATCCCACTTTTGCTCTCATAGAATTAACATTAGGCTCAGAGTAATATATGTTGCATTTAGCTGTCTCTTTTGTAAGATATGATTCATGTATAGAACTTTCCACATGCAATTTATGCTTTATTGTTTTTTGATCATATTTAAATACCTAAAATGGATACATCAATCTATATTAAACTGATCCACCTACTCTCACCTCATATGGTAAATGAATCGGTAAATGCTCCATAGAATCAAAGAAAGCAAGTGGAAATATCCTTTTCAATTTGTGTAAAATCAAAGTAATATTTTGTTCCATTCGAACTAAGCCCTCTTATCTTAACACAATTGAATTGAACACAAGTCTTTGAAAAGTCTTTGAAAAATTGACTTGTCTCTGTCAATGGCTTCCAAATCTATTTAGGAAGCAAATGAAAGGTTATATGCAATAAATACTTCATATATATATGACAATCATGAATTTTCATTCCAAATAGTCACAACTAATTTATATCCACACATCTATTCTTGCCTTCACATTATCATAACAATCAAGCATCTTCATTTCCCTAACCCATTTACAAATTAATTTCTTTTGCTCATTGTTAAACACATAATTTACCTTTCGTTTCATGAAATTTCCATTTTCCAATTCAATAAGTTCTAATTCACAATGTTTACAATACTTTTTAAAGTCTATTCTTGCCTTCACATTATCTTTTAATTTGCCCTTAATATCCATAACAGTATTGAAAATATTGTCAAAACATTTTTCTCAATATGCATAACATCCGAGTTGTGTCTAATCAAATTATCCTTCCAATACGGTAACTTTCAAAACATACTTTGTTTTGTCTAGTTATGATAAACACCATACCCAAGTAATCCACTAGCTCCCATTTTTGTTACTCTTGGAAGATCACTAACAATTTCTCACAATTCATGTCCAGATAATTTGGGTGGAGGCAAACCATTATCAATATTTCTCCTAAAAATGAGGGAAATAAGGAGAAAATAAGGATGCCTTATCTTTTGTTAGTTGAATTCTAAATAATCATCTAGTAATGAATGTTAGATCTAATGCAGATATATCAGTTAGATCTAGGTTAGCCAATTAATTACATGTTTAGTAGTCAATGATAGATCAATTGAAATTTTGGATGGATTCTTGGATTGGTTATTTTCCAAACAAATTTTTGTTAATTGATTTTATGTATTTACAATCTGAATACATCAATCCCCCTAATTTTCATCTTGAATTGATCAAATTACATCCAAATCTTACGGAGATGACTTGGTTCAATCACCAATGCTACAAGCCATGAAATGAACCAATTATTATTATTTGATTTGATTGAGCTCGACACTCATATCAACGATCGAGAGGCGGTGGGGAGGCAATTGATGCTACAAGGGTTTTGCATAGCTGCAAAGGTTCATCATTTGCTGAAAGAACACGAGGAACAAGACAAGGAGGTTGAGACTAGGCGTCACACCCTTGATCGGCACAAAAAAATCCTTCCAGAGGTGAAGACTCTGAAATCATTGCTTTAAAAGAGCAAAAATGGAGTTGAAAGTGTCTCCTTGAAGCTAGCGGGAGGCACGATGTGGAGTTGAAGAAAGCTTTGGTTGAGGACAAAACTTGTGGACTGTAGAGAAGAAAGTGCAAACGGTGGCCAAGGTCAAAGCTGATGAAGATGAGCTTGTCTTGAAGATGGCATGTGCGCGATCTATAGCCCAAGCTTTTCATAACATAGTAGAGCAAGCCAACTTTAGTTCCCATAATTCAATTATGCGGATGAAATGATGACTTTGTTGAAGATGGCCCTGGATGTTCAGCTTATGCTGTATCAGGACGAGGATGAAGATGAAGAGGTTGACAAAGGAAATGATAATGGGGATGTCATGGAAACTATTTGAAGGCATCTTGCTTTTTTGAATACATGTAGTGACAAAATTTGAACGTTGGTAGTAGTAGGGCCTATAATTCTTTGGCAATAACTTTAATGTTTGTTTGTCTTGATGAGAATTTTGTCCTATTCATAGATAGCTTAGTGTGATGAATTCTGATCTTAATTGAGTGGAATTGAACGTCGGGGGTCGTGCCTAGCTGGGGTTACATGGAATCGAAGGTCTTGGCCTATCGAGTTAAATTGAACTTCGAGGTCGTACCCAACCGAGGTTGATTAGGCTCGAGGGTCTTGGCCTAGTCACGTTAAATTGAACTTGGGGGTCTTGCTCATACGAGGTTAGTTGGACTCGTCTTGGACTAATCAAGTTAAATTCAACTCAGGGGTTGATAAATACTATTTATATACATTATTAATCTCTCATATTTAGTGTCTTATCCCCTTTTGTGTATAATTGATTGGACTTGGTCACATTTTATAAGTTTGGGTTCCATTTGGACATAATTGCATTTTCCAACATTATTTGAAATTTTTACTATTATGTATTTTAGGCATATTTGAGCTATAGACTAAAATAACCAAATGAAACACAAGAAGAGGGGTTGAATTGTGTTTCTTAACCTTTTGGAAAACTTTTCACAAATCAATTTATAGAACAGAACTTAACTGGTTTGTAAACAGCATGGACATAAAGAACAATTTAAGTAAACGTTGGACGTAGAGAACATTTTTAAGAAAATCTTTGGACATAAGCAAAGAGCTGTAAGTCCAGATAAAAAAAATTGTTAAAAACAACAATGACAATCCCCAAACATTAGCAAATATAAAATAAAGCAAGGTAAGGGATGAGAAAATCACACCCAATATTTTTACCGGTTCACTCTTATAAACCAAGAACTACGTCCAGTTCCTTCTACTTGAAGGATTTTCCACTAATCTTCACAAGATTACAAGTATTCTTTACAATGCCTCTTCAGGCTACAAACAAGTATTCTTAACCTCTTCAAGTTCTTACACCAAGTATTCTTTCCAACAAACCTCTTCAGACTTAATACAAGATTATAAAAAGAGTGTTTGAAAACACTTAAGTTCAACTCACGGTATGTGAGAATATAACAAATAAGCTCAGAGTATATTGTAAAACTCTATACAAGAGTAAATGAAAGTGTAAGAAAATCTCATATTGTATCTATAGTTATTTCTCTTGTTGTTGTTCTGCTTGTTCCTTTGAAGACTTCATGTATTTGTAGGCTTTTGAGTTTGAACTTGTCTTCATGACCTTTTTCGTCGAATGGAAATAAATGTTACCGTTCTGAGGTGGATTAAATGCTTAACACTGATAATGTGTTGATCTTCTTCTGAAAAGTAGTATTGGTTATCAACGTTGCTGAGAATCGTTGATATCCTTGTACGAAATCTTCTGAGTTGACATAATGTTTTCATTTGCTGGTCATTTATTGAGGTTAGGTATGTCAGCGCTAGCATACAAAGTTGACTTCATTTGTCATGTACCTCAAAGATCTCTTCAACATTTAATACAATGTACGATTCTTGTATTTAAATTTAAGTTTTGGACAAATGCATTTGTAATAGAACACAGAGATAACTTTTGGACAGTCCAATAATAAAATATAATAAAACAGTTCAATTGCATATTGAACGCAAGTAATAAAACGTTGAGTTTGTTTTTATCAGAACTTGTCTGAGTCTAAAACGTTCATAAAAGATTTATACTTGAGATTTAATGCTGGACTTTCACTTTCTTTTCAACGAGATATTATAAGTTTTGATTAAAACTTATTTGATCATTCTAATTTAATATCTTTGTTATCTTCAAAATTTTGAGGGGTTCACTTACTTAAACTATTTTGGTTCCAATATCAATTACTTGATTTCGTCTTTGGTTCAAATATAAACATCTAATAATTAAGAATATTATCTTGTAAGAAAGACAAGAGGGAGCTCTACAACTTTTCTAAAGAGCTCAAGAGTTGAATAAGATGTTTAGTGGGTTACATTGGGCCCAGAAGTCATAACAGGGGTGTTGTTGCTGAAATTTGACCCGTGTGTAATAATTAGACCATAAACTGGGCTATAGATGTCACTTGGATATGAAACTAGTGCCAATAGAAATCTAAAACACATATATTAAACTCTCATAAAGACCACTTTTCGAAACTACATCGGTTTGATAGTATTTGTCCCACATGATGTTAACTGACTTTTTAGATACATCTTCATATAGATTTGGGCTTAACTTCCTCATCTTAAATCCAAATTAGGCAATGAGAAGGCTAATTAAAGCCAAGAGGAAGGATATAACCTGCAAACAACATTTCTCCAAAGAAAGCTTTGTGCTTTGTCTGATGTGATTTGGCAAGTGGTTCTGCTTCAATTCATTTGGTAAAGTAATCAATGGTCCCACTGCTTCAGGGAACAATTCTAGGATGTCGATTCCCCACTGTATGAAGGGCAAACAAGAGGTAAGGGATGTGAGTTTTTATGCTGGGGCTCTTTGATGGTGGGAAAATCTTTGACAGGCGTCACATTTCCTCAAATGTTCCACAGCATTCGAGTTGTTCCACCTATGTTGTTTCGAGTGATCAACGTCCAAGGTGTGAGAGGTGTACTTACAAAGGCATTTTGATGCCTAAGTAGGCTATTTACCAATAAAGAGCTCAAAGTACTAAAGAAAGAACAAGATGCTCATACTTGGGGCTCTACATCCCCTTATATGGAGTCTCCAAGGCTTTGGGGTGCTTTATGGCAATCATGACCACTTACTGGCCATTAATAGACATCGGTTATATTCGTTACTCGGTGATGAGGTTGAGTTAATGGGGGGATCTCCTTTCCGTTGAGATATGGCTAAGTTGTTGGGCTGAGTTGGGCTCAATGGCCTACAATGCAACACTTATAATTTTTATATACATAGCCTATCGATAAAATAATTATTAAGACCTTGTTTGGTGCAAGGATATAATAGGATAGGACGGGGTACATATGATGCAACGAGTGCATTAAATCTAATTGTTTAAATTAATTAAAAACCTTATATTTAACTGTTGTGGCACATATCAACGGTGCATATTAGAATTTCCCCACTCACTACACAATAATGCACATATATACCAAAAGAAAAATATAGTATTTAAGACAACAATCTATGTATCAGTGAAAGAGTTCATAGGGTAGCCGTGGGGTCAGAAGAACTTGTAATGGAGTTAACTTGGGCAAGGTTATGCCCAAGCCTTCTCTCATGTCCACAGGTTCATCCATTGGCACCTCTAAATCAAACCCTTGAAGCAGACGAGCAATTGTCATTAGATTCACCTGTGTGGCAAACGTAGATCCAGGGCAAGCTCGTCTACCTGATCCGAAAGGGAGGTACTCAAAATGGTGACCTTCATCAACTTCTCCATTGTCGGTGATAAACCTCTCTGGTGAAAACTTCTCAGGCTCTGACCAAATACTTGGGTCTCTATGCAATTTCCACACATTGGCAAACACACGGGTCCCTTTTGGTACATAATAGCCATGAATATTACAATCTTCTCTTGCCTCGTGAGGTACCAATAGAGGCCCTGGTGGGTATAACCTCAAGGTTTCCTTGACAATGGCTTGCAAATAAACAAAGTTTTTTATATCAGAAGCTTCCACCCTTCTGTCCCTACCCACGTGAAGGTCAATCTCCTCTTGCGCACGCTTCAAAGCATGCTGATTATTCAACAATATGGCTAGGATCCATGTCATAGTAGTGGATGTTGTGTCTGCCCCCGCTAACATAAGATTCTAAATATGAAAAGGTTAAGGTTTACTTGTTAAATATATAAATATATATATATATATATATATATATATATATATTGGGATGGATCAACTTATATTGGTGTAAGACTTGATGACTTTTACACTACTCAATAACTTTTTATTGGATAACTTCATCTCAAAATCCACCGTTAGATTGAAAGTTTTTATCGTGTAAATTATACTGATAAAATTTTACATTAATATGAAATTATTTTGTAACTCATTGATATACATCAAGATTAACATAATATAAACTTTTGAAATATATGAAAATATGAACTATTTGATTACATTCTTATTGATATTCATTTTTTAAAAAAATTTGACACAAATGATTAACATGATGGATGATTATAATTTAATGGATAGATCGATAAAAAATATACTCAACAAAAAGTTATTGAGTAGTATAAGAGTGATCAAGTCTTACACTGGTATAAGTTTATCTCTCATATATATATATATATATATATATATATAATCTAGTGAGACGAGTGGTTTATTTCGAGAGTGAGAATAGCAAATCTTGACCATTGAATCATTCATATATGGTCAAAGATTAAAACATAAAATTATGTAACTTTTTTAAATGATCATGTGACATTTAAGTAACTTTTAATCTTGACCATATATGGATGATCTAATGATCAAGATTTGCTCTTCTTATATCTCATAATAAAATAATGCTCTCACTAGATATGTTTCCAATATATATACATAAATCCTTTCAAGGCATGATAAATTGCAAAGAGACTCAAAACTATGATGTACTAAATAAAGTTCTCCATTTTAATTTTATTATTTACTTGGTTGCTTTGTTTTAAATGGTCCAAATCTGCCGACCGCTGGTTAAGGTATGTCGACTTTTTATTTTCGGGGGACCATATTGATTATATACATTCCTTTCTGTGCTCATTTTGTTTCATAGTGGGGCAGGTCCCTTCTCTATTGACGAAGGTATTTTGGGAGTATTCTTTACACTAAAGACCCATGTTTTATCTTAATCAATGGCGACTTATAATTTTTCTACCCAAAGAAAAAAGGTATATTTTCTGTAAGTTGTAAATGTTGGTGTTTTCATTCCTAAGCTGGGTTGAACTTTAAAAAAAAGCACTGGTCTTAACTTAGTGATTGAAGTGAGTAAAAATTAGAGTTGAAAATGAAATACTGTGATTTTAAGTTACAGCAACAACTTAATTACCAATATATATGAAAAATTTAGAACAAAATCATACTGTAGTATTTAAAACTCAGAAGAAAATACTTACCATAATATTTGCCTTAATGATGGTATCACGGGTATGGCCAGAGGCAGGATCATCTTCAATAACAGACAGCATGACATCAATGAAATCATGTTTCTCACTTGACTTGTTCTGATGATCACTCTTCAAAGTATGTTCTTCAACCCAACTTCCAACAAGGGAGTCCAAATCTTTTGCAATTCGTTTCATGGATTTCAGCACTTGGCCTTGTACCCCAAACCATCCAAGTAATGGAATCAAGTCCGAAGGAACAAATTCCCCAGATATATGCATGAATTCTTTTATTAGTTTCACAATACGATGTGCTTCTACATCATCCACATCTTGCAAGTAACTGAAATACCTTTTCCCTGCAATCATCTTTGTGATTATATTGAACGTTAGGCGTTCCAACCATTCACTTATCACTACAACTTTCACTCGCTCGTTGCCTTCAAGATACAACCTCAGATCCTTGATGAAAGTATCGATCTCGGATTCATAAACGTGCTTCAATGATTCGAGACGGCGAGCAGAAAGCAGTTCAAGCATGGTTAGCTTTCTCAGCTTGGTCCAATATGTGCCATAAGGAGCAAATCCAAACCCTGCATAGTTATAACCTAAGTGAACTCCATGGCTTGACTTTGGGCGAGAGGCTAAAACTTTGTCATTTGTGGTGAAGCACTCTTTTATTGCCTCTTGGTTACAAATCACAAGGGCAGGGTATGCTCCTAGATGGATTTGGAAGATGGGGCCATACTTATCAGCCAAAGCAGCAAAGATTCGTGCAAGAGGGACTTGGTTTCCCAGTAAGTGGAGGTGACCTATCAAAGGCAAGGCACCTGATGGTTCTGGTGCTTGCAGGCCCTTGATTTTGTGACTTGATTTTTTCGTCCTCCATATGTTGTAGAGAAGAAGTAAAGCTAAAGCGCCCACAATTACTGTTGGGTAAGGAAAGTAATCCATTGTGTCTGATCTAAACTTGAGAAACTAAATATGGATCTGATTTTTTTTAGAAGAGAACTGTCCTACTACAAGACAGTTACTACTGAACAAAGATAAAAAAACAAAGGGAAAAGCAGAAGGGGAAAACAACAGGAATATCACACTCAGCTTTAAGCATAGGACTTGTCCCTGGAAACGACTTGAAACCAATGAGAGTAATTGCGTCAGATATGGATGGAGAAAAGTTAAAACTCATCTTTAAAACTTTTGACTTTCTTGTGCAAAAATGACACAATTGCTCGTGTGATATTGACACCGTCTTAAAAAAATATGATGTATTTCATGTCATGAGTTTATCCTTTTTTTTTTCCATCTCTTCAAGTCTGTGATATCTCAATTTTATGAAACTAAAATCATCTTTTCATTATGTGGAATCCAAAAATTAGCTATCTAACCATGTTATGTGGAATCCATCTTTTCGTTGTTGACTTTTCTGCTATTCAGTATAAAAAAGGTTTGTCAAGGAGTTGGGTAAACATATCCTTCAGCGATTCAGATTCTGTAACTCTCTCTTCAATTTTCTTTTAGTCTTTTTGTTTTTCTTTTAATTTTATTCTTTTTTTTATTAATTTTTCATCATCATTTCATCATTTACATTCTCTTCTTTTATTTTTTTTAGTGAAGAAACAAAAAAGTTGAAAAGAATCCAAATTTTATTTTGACGGAGTAATAATTTGAAAATAAAAATCTCAAAAAATTAGAAATTAAGATAATTAAAAATAAGAAATATTTCATAAATAAATAAAATAATTTTCAAGATTCAAAAATTAATCTCATTTAACCATTTTATTATTGATCAACCCAAGCACTTAAGTCAAGTCCAACACCCACTTGGCCATCTCCTTGAGCCACTTTTTTTTTTCTTGCTATCTTTTTCTCTCATTTTTTAGAATATTTCCCACGTCACCTCTTGTTTTTTTCTTTCTCCTTTTCTTGTACATGGTACATCTATGACACAAAAAAAAAAAAAAAAAAATTCCACCAACATTGTCCTTTGCCAGCAGCCATATACACACATAGCACACACAGTAGACTACACGCTGCACCGCTGCACAACACCTTCACACACGCTGCCACTCTCACACCCACAGAGGGGTCCTAAACGGACAACCATAGAGCGTGAGAGGGGGAGGAAGAAAGGAGAGGGACTGAAATTTCAAAAGGGGTTTCTGTTTTCATCAAGGAAGGAAGAGAATTTCTCAAGTTAGTTGGAGCCAAGTTGGAGCCAAGGTTGGTTTTCCTAACATTTCTCTACAATATCGTTGTGTTGCAACTGAAATGCAGTCTTCATTGGATGAATATGTGAGTATCCATGTTGTTAATCTCTGATGTAATGCTTGAGTAACTTTATGAGTTTCTTTTCATCTTCTGTTCTCGTATGGCTTCCATTTGATTTCTGCTTCTTTCTTTTATTAATCCCTGTGAGCTCAAATACCCAAATGCCTCTGCAACACTCCACCTTAAAAGCTTCAGAATCTAAAAACTCAAAGCTCAAAGCTCAACCTCTCATTCCACCCCTAAACAGAACCCAAGCAGCCAAAACTAATAGCAAACAGTTCCTGTAAATGCTGGAAACAGCAACATAATACCCACCATGAAGCCTATCACCGAAGCACAACCCGCAGCAACACACCATCATTCACTAGTGTAAAAATTATGTAAAAAAAAATGGTGTGCATTCAACTTTCTCCGTATCTTAATAGGTGAAGTTAGTGGGTTGAGGTCTTTGTATTCTTTCTATTAGTGAGTTTTTGGGCTTTGGTGTAGTTTATTTATTCTTCTTTAGTGATGTAAGTTTTAAATCTAACGGTGGGCTTAGGTTGTAAGTTTTAATTAATGTAGGTTATATCAGATTTAGAGTGGGCTTAAGTTGAAGGTTTTATGCAAGTTTCATTTGAGTTATTAATGGGCTTGGCTTGATATTTGAGTTTGGATAGATTAGGTTTTGATTGGGCTTAAGAGGGTTTTTTTTGAGTTACAGTGAAAAAAAAAAGTCTTTTGTTCAATTAAATAAAAAAATTTGGCAATTATTTGTTTTACAGCAAAATTAAAAGAATTAGGAATAAGTGATAGATGCTGATTTATCTTAGTTTGATAAGTTTGTCAATTGATAACTCAGGATTCCATAAAATTTAATTCAACCATTTTTGTTATTTTCATCTTTCTTTCTTTATCTTTGAAAATGTTGTCCTGTTTTCATTTGTTATTATTATGTATGCATATTGTTTTTCTTTTGATGTATTATATTTGGATTTAATTTTAATTCATTGTCAATGTAAAAAAAATTTATACTGTCATCTAATCATGTATTGACACATTATTAAAAGAGTTAGACTTTCTAGGTAGTTGCTGTGATAGTCAAACTCTTTTAATGATTTGGTAATATATGATTAGATGACAATGTAAAAAAAATTTATACTGATAGTGGATCAAAATTAAACTCATTATATTTAGCATAATGTATTTTTCTTTTCTTTTGTTGGGATGTACATTAGTTATATCAATTGGTTTGTAATTTTTCTATTGACATAAGTTTTTCCCACCAGTCTTATATCTCTTTAATATGTTCATGCTTCTTTTTATAAGAAGAAAAAGGGGTAGAGTAAAAATCAAATAAATGGTTTCATGCCTTAACAATTTCATTAGTTGGTGTTGAGGAGTTAAGTACTCATTGGTCATTTTTTTTTTTTAGATGGTTTTGTGGGATTAGTGACAAGAGGTTGTCAAGACCCGTCAAATAATAATGTTCACAAACTAATTTATAGTATAGAGAATGAACCGAATCGTCTCTTAAGGATCCAATAAAAACAAAGATTCAATCAGATCAAGATAATTAAAATGAGGGGTTTTGTTGTTGATTAACAAGATTGAAAAAAATACGAGACTTAAAGTTATAAACAAATCTAAAGAAGCAACCGATCCAAGGAAATTTACCGATCTTGAGTTTAATTCATCATTGATCACAAGAAATTCACTTAATTGCTAATCATGTTCTTAGCCTTAGATCACATCAAGACGCCTAAACATAATTCAAGAATCCTCTACTAGATAAACATATAGGATTTAATAAACCAAGGTTAGATAAAGTAAGCATTATCCAAACATAGATTAACTTAGGATCGGGGATTTAACCAAGCTAAACAATCCATCAAAAAGTTTTGATATATTGTTTAGTCTTTGTGATCCTCTTTGAATACATGATAATAAAGCTATTATTATATCAACATCTAAATCAAATTAAGCAATTCAATCTAGATCAAAATCAAAAGAGGAATAAGATAAACTTGAATAACAATTAAGCAATATGAACAAGCGAAATAAGATCTCCAAATTAAACATCAAGATGGCTAATCCCTTGGATTGATTATAAGAGCCTAACCTTCCATGGATGAGAAGGAAGAACTCAGAAATAAAAAAACAAAAACAAAATTCTAAAGAGAATGGAGAAGAAAAGAAAGAAAACTCTCATAAATACTCAAACTTACTTCAAATTGAATTATGTATAATACAAAGAGATTGACTCTATTTATACTAATCCTAGAAGCCAATTTGTAATTAAAAATAATCTGAATACATGCTGTAAAAATATGGAAATTGTTAAATATGGAAGCTTGATGCATGGTTGGTGGGTTGGTGTATGGTTAGTGGCTTCAAGTCAACAACTCTACTCTAACTTCCAGTTTGATTTTCATGACCTAAACGATGTATTTTGGCTTGGAGGTCTTCATGACAGTTATAGACCATTGTCTCCTTGAAATTTTGGCTTTAATTTCATGCCATTTGGACATTTACAACTCCAGATATGTCAAAAACACTGCACCTACCTCAAGTTAGGTTGGCAAAACGAATTTCCAAATTCAAACAAACTTATAACTTTATAATCATGTCTAAAACGACATCTATTGTCTAAATGGTCTCAGTGAAGTTGGAGATATGGTTCTTATCTTTCCAATGGCCGAGTTTCAGCTCAAAAGGAGATCTATAGCCCACTATATAGTCCAATATGTGCACACGGCCCAGATTCTAGTGACAGTAAACCCACTCTGCATTGCATGGATATTTTGGACCCTTAGAAGTTCGATCCAGCCGTTGAGTTCTTCATGAAACTTGTAGAGTCTTGTCTTAGCTTTCCAAAGACATCAAGATCACCTCAAATGGATCACCGAGTCCCAAGTTATGACCTAATCAATGAAGAAAGATCAAAATGCATCAAAATTCAAGAATTATTCACAATTTGCATTAAAGCCTAATGAGGCCCAACAACATTAAACTCATCTAAAATGCTAATCTTGGGCACAATAAACATCTAATAAAGCCTAATACAAAGCTAACATAAGTGTCTCAAATTGATTGATCAATTAGTACCATGATCCATTTCATTTAAGATACGCTTTGAAAAGAAAATAAAATAAAATAATTTGTTAGTGGTGTTGAGGGATCAAGTATCCTCTGGCCAATTTTCTTCGGAAGAATTTGGGGGCCTAGTATCATGTTTCATTTCATTTAGGTTGCGCTAATCAACTTTTTATCAAATCATTTTCTTTTTAATCAAATCAATCCATTTTCTTTTAATCAATAAATTCAAATCAATATTTTTTTCCTTTATTAAAATTAACCAACACACAATCATTGTTTAAAGAATTACATGACTGTGAATTCCCCATTGCACCAAAGGATATGTAGGAGCACAAGTCAAGCTAAACTTGTAAATTTTTATAATTTAATTTCTTTTCTATTTTTAAATATTTGTTTTTTTTTTTTTGCTTAAGTTCTTTATTTAGTTTCTTTTAAGGGATAAAATAGATATCGTTTGGGTTATCAAATTTGCACAACTAGCTTAAGGTAACTGTCTTTAGAACAGATGTATCAAGGGTGTTGCGGGATTAAGTTTCCATCATTCCTTGTACATAATCGACTCCGAACCTTACTTGATTTGCAAACCACTTTTTTTTTGTTTTTATTTTAAATCCATTTTTAAATGATTTTGTCAGTTATTTTCTTTACCCAATAAACTATTAGTGGTGACTCTATTTTTTAAATTAATTTTCTTGCCACTCCCATTGCGATTTTTTCGAATCGTGACAAGGACTTCAAGGATAATAATTATAATTGGTTAAAGTCAAAAGCTTTTAAGCAAATTTCACAATTATTGTGTAGTCGGTGCTTCTTATAAATTACATTGCTAAGGATTTTGTTAGTAAAAATAGAGTAAACAACTATTTTGTGATTCTCTAAAGATATAAGTATATCAGTTAGGCTCTTTAATGATAAACACATTAAAATGGTCCTTCAATGTCAATTTGTGATATTAAATTGGTCTTTTGATATCATTTTTTAACATCAAATTGGTCATTCAATGACTTTTTTTTCACATCAAATTAGTCGTAAAAATGACCAATTTAATGTAAAAAATTATTAGAGAACTAAACTACTTATATATTTAAAGGACCAAAATAAGTGTTTACTCAAATTCAAATAGCTTGTCAAACTGCAAAACGCCTTGACTTTTCCTATCATGATTGATGCACTAATTATTCAAGTACGATTGCTTAAACCTAAATGTGATCATGTTTAGGTTGTCAAAGAAAAGGAACGGAATTACTCCTGATAACAAAATTTTATGAAATCCGGTTTCACTTATGCTTGTAATTTTGATTTTTGGAAAACCATACCACTTTTCAATATTATTAGATCACTAGTTACCATGGATTTGCTATAGATGTTGGAACTTTAACAAAAAAATTGGTGGGGTGAAAATATTAACACATGAAAACTTATTTTTGACTCTAGACATAGATTGATTCTTAGTTTAACATAGGTTTCTCACAAAAAAATGGTTAGGGAACCACAACAAATACTAAATTTAAAGAAAGAAAAAATAAAACAAAAATGTCGCCTACCAAACTGAGAAGAAGATTGTTGGTCATAATAAATAATTGAATAATATAAAAGGATATATAAAATTAAAAATGGAGACTGATAATATTAAGGCATAGTGTGAGAAGATTATTGAACACATCCTCACCATTTTTCTCAAAAAGAAATAAAGGCTAAAGCATAAGACAATACTTCTAAAAGAAAGAAGTTATTTCTATTTTCTAAGTGTTTTCATAAAAACTAAAATATTTTGAATTAAATTAATAATTTCCAAGTCCATTCTCATTATTTCTACTGAAAACTAGGTTCAATGTTAAAAATTGTTTCAAACTAATCTTCCAAGATCATTTCTATTTGAAACCATTTATTTCTAATTTCAAATCATCACTAAGATGTTTTCCCATCAAATTTCGAAAATAAAAGTCCTTTAATAAAACAAGTATTATTTTTAAAATAGTTTCTTTTGCACATTTTAAAACTTTGTTCTTTTCCTCTCTATCCATAAAAATCCTTAACTTAACTAATCATCACCTAATTATTAAGTTTGACAATTAATAAAACAATTTTCCTTTGATGCTAACTTTTGGACTATGTGGCCGTGAGCCACACTTGGTCTTGGGACCAAAATCTTTTGATGCTAACACTTTGAAAACTAAGTGGCCTAACCAATCATATGGTCTTTGGGCAAAATCAATCAATTTCTCATCATGATTCAATAGTTTAAATCAAATATATGCATGTCCTAATCATGCATTTCCATCCATACATGAATCATGTCGTCTATATCTAAGTTATATCATACTTCACATATCACAAGTTCATGCAATATTTCAAAGCCATGAAAACACATAGGCTAAATAAGGCATAAAACCAAAAAGCATGACTCATAAAGCATAAATCATAAAACATAAACCCCACGAAAATTAAGTGAATAAATCCTTAAATGGATTTTTCACCAACAAATCACAAATCCTAATTTCCCACCACCATATTGGTTGATAAGAGAAAACTTCCCATTACCTTATAGTAGTTTGAAAATCCCTAAGTGTTCTTAGAGAGGTTTCTTGTTCCTCCACCGACAACCTTTAAATGGAACCAAGCATTAATTTTAAGTTCTAAAACTTGAAACAAAATGACCATCGATCAAACTTATGGTCTAGAACTTTAAATATGGAATTTAAAAAGTGAAAAGGAAGAACTTTTACCTCTAGTTCTTCAAAGTGGATATCAAGAAAAGTGAGTGAGGTGGTTCTTTTTAAGGAAACTTCCAACACAAAAGTGTCTTAAAATGATATTAAGTTTCAAGAAACTTTGTTGTTTGAGATTGTTCAAGCTTGGAAAGTGAATCAATGGCCTTGGCCGTGAGTTTTAAGAAGATAAAGGTGAGAGCAAAGTTTGGTTCTTGTACAAAGTGAAAAGTAAGAAGTAAATTGTGAATTGGCTACAAAGTAAAATTTGAAACAAATTTTGATGGGTCTTCCACCTTGCTTGGCCGAATTCTTCAAGAAGAATGGAGAAGGATGAGTTGTCTTCTACTTTACACTTGTTCCCACCAAGCTTGACCAACACTAAAGTGGTTTAATGACTCACCAAGATGACTATGCTTAGATGACTCCACCTTTAAATATTTATTCATAGATATTTTTTAGTAACTATTATCCAATGGACGAAAACCAATATCTATTGTCCAATTGATGGATGTACCTAAATTTTATCTGACAATAAAATCTTAGAAAATGAAAATTTTCAAAATCTGTTCCTGGATTCAAGTTTCGTAAACTTCTCCAACCTCAGTAAATAATCAAAAAATTTTCAAGCCCAAAAATAAAAACTATTTTTTTATTTTCAGAATAGCATCAAAATAACACATAACGTCAAAGCAAAATAAACATCAATTAAATTAGACTCACAAAATTTTCCAAAAATCACAAAAATTGAGAAAAAAATATTTAATTAGAAAAAAATTCAAGGTGTTAAACTTTGGATATATTTTCACGTTGGTAGTTGACTTAAATTATAGAAAATAAAAGGAAGCTAATAGAAGTGACCCTTCATGTTAGACTATGACCAGAAAAGTCAAGTGGCAAGTTGTTTATAAAAGGCTAATTTGTGTGTGAGAAAATTAGTGTGAGTAAAAATTATATATATATATATATATATATATATATATATATATGTGAATAACATTTGACATGTAGGATTTTGATGATAACCAAATAAAGGTTTTCACATCAAAAGAATAAGAACAAGATCACAAGGAGTACTCAAATCTTATAGGTTTTAACTTATTATTGTAAGAGTATTTAATTGCTTAAATCACTTAGCAAGCAATTTGTTTTAACCTTGCAAAACTATTTCAAAAATAAAGCTTGAGAAAAAGAAAGTTATCTTTAAAATGCTTTGGAAAGAAAGATTTTTTAACTTGATCAAAAATGAGTTTTTAAGTCACTTGTAGTCGACTACAAGGTTGGTGTAGTCGACTACATAGCTGTAAAATTTCAAATTTACAACGTTTTCTAAATGTCAGAACAAACTTGTAGTCGACTACACAGGCAAAACTTTGAAATGCCTATGTTCTTGTAATGTCCCGAGAACACTTGTAGTCAACTACAATGCTGAAGTAGTCGACTACAATGCTGATAAAAATACTCATATGTTAAATATGAGTAAACTTGAGGACACTTGTAATCGACTACCTAAGCTATTGTAGTCGACTAAAACGTTTTAAAAGTTGTTCCTTTTTAAAAGTTTATAAAACCGAGGAGACATGTAATCGACTACATAAGCTCTGTAATCGACTACATATTATTTTTGAAAATATATCTCAGATGTTTTTTGCTTTTAAAACGTGTCCGAGAGCAATTGTAGTCGACTACAATGAAAGTGTAGTCGACTACGTGCGTTTTTCATAAAATAAACTCTCATGTTTTTAAAAGTCAGAAAGACATGGTAGTCGACTACAAAAGTTGTGTAGTCGACTACACACGCTCCAGAAATTCTTCCAATGGCTAGTTTAAGCACTAATTGGATATTCACCTACTACCCAACGAAAATAATTTTGTAAAAGCTATTTATAGCTCATCTAAATGAGTTTTAAAATAAGACCCAAGATCATAAATTCATTTTAAAAGAGCTTTTTCTAATATTCAGTTGATATACTCTGTTTTCTATTTGAAAAAGCTTGCTTAGTGATTTGATCAAATACTCATTAGTTCCTTAAGTTGTATATCTGCTCTTGTGAGAGTTACAAATAACCAAAAACCATTTGATTATCTTGTATAAGTTCAAGGAGAGAAATTCCTTATTGTATTGAGGGAGGCTCTTGCACATAGAGGGTGGAGGATCCCAAACTAAGTGAAGAGTGCTCTATATTGTAAGGGTTTTTATCAAGCACCCAAGTTAGAAGCTTGAAGTATAGTTGAAATCTCGGGTGGACGATCTCGAGGACTGGACGTAGATCACAAGAAGTGATTGAACCAGTATAAATCTTGTTTGCATTCTCTCAACCCTTATCTTTTACTTATAAGCTATATTCTATCAATTTAACTAGCTTGATGTTTTTAATATTGTGAATTCTTGTCTTATATTTTTTGTATTAAAGAGCTTATTATTCTTAGTCATTATCCTTTCCAAGTACATTGATTCAATATAATTAGTATCATTGAAACAAACTTTGCGAAAGTTTTGAAAACTCAATTCACCTCCCTCTTGAGTTATTGAAGCCACTTGGTAACAATATATATATTAAATAGATCAGGTAAAGGCTCAAAAAAAGAGAAAATAGCTGCATAACACATTCTAAGAGTAGGAAATCCCATTACATCATGAAGGATCAATCCCGCTCAAAAAGATAATTATCCCATAAACAGATCATAGGATCCTGAAAAAGCATATGGTTGGCTAACATGTCATGACATTGGTTACCTTCCCTAAAGATGTGAGATATTTCCACAATCCAGTCCCAAGTTAACATATTTTATCTGTTTAACAAGCCTTCATGTGTCTAGGCGACCCATATCCTTCCCTTTAAGTAACAAAACGAGAGCTTTGCTGTCCAGCTCCAACTGAATTCTCTTAAAACCTAGCTTCCACACAAGATTCAAACATTCCAAAGCACCCCAAACTTCAGCAACAAATGAATTGGTAGCCCCTAGCTTCCTGGTGAAACCTTTAATCCACTGTCCCGATTATCACTTAGTTATCCACCACAACCAGCAGCACAAAAGTTAGATTTGTAAGGATGCGCACCGTCAGAATTGACCTTTATACAGCCATCCCTTGGGTGACACTAGGTGACCTCAATAGGTAGAGAATTCCCAGTACTCTCCATTAAAACTGATGTTGCCGTTTATCCATTATGCAAAATCCCAAGAGAAGAATAACACCCTTTGGCAGGATTGATAATTTGATTCCAGATCACGTAAGCCATAGGGCATCATTCCCTGAGGACATAAGGAGAGACTCAACCTTATCTTGACAGACATGACAATTGGGATTCCCGAATACATCTCTGTGCCTTCTTAAATTCGTGTTCACCCTATCATGGGTATCCTGCTAAAGGAAGCACCTCAATATTTGTGTTCCTTGTAATTTCCAGACTCTTGTCCACGTAGTTGTAGGCTGCTCATTGACACTAGTCAGAGGGTTATAAGCATTATTTATCGTGAAGCGTTCATTCCTCACTCTAGTCCAAGTTAGAATTGTTATGTAACTAGTGTGTGTACCCGTGCGATGCACGGAGGTTGCATAATCATGTATAATATTAAGTAATGATGAGATTATTGAAATAAATAAAAGAAAAAATTACTAAAAAAATATGTAATATATAGACTGTCATGAACATAATTGTTAAATACATGGTAGGAAAATGAAAAATCATATTCAATTAGCCATATGCTTCAATTTGCAAAAATGCCACTTGCACGAACCATGGTATACATTTGAAACCTGTGAATTGAAAATACAAATGGTAAAGATGTAGTACATTGAAACGATGAATTTTCATTAAATTAAAATGAAGGCATGTTGAAAAAGGTTTAGAAAATAAAGTGAGACTTACCCATGGTTCAAATCTTTTGGAATACTTCTTTATAGACAACATTTCTTGTTGTTCGGCATGGTTTTCCTGTTTCATCACATACCAATATTTTCAGCCCATTCCTGCTTCTAACCCTTGATACAGCAACGTAAAACTGCCCATGTGTAAATACTGGTTTGGGTAGATATATACCCACATGAGATAGAGATTGACCTTGGCTTTTATTGATTGTCATTGCAAAGCAAAGACTCAAAGGAAATTGTCTTCTTTGAAATTTTAAAGGGATTCCTGGATCAGAAGGTACTAAATTCATCCTTGGAATGTAAATTTTCTCTCCAACATGACTTCCTGTAACAATTGTGGCCCCAATGATATTGGTCCCCAATTCATTTACAATTAATCTTGTGCCGTTACATAATCCACTTGCTTGATCTATATTTCTAAGCAACATAACTGGAACTCCTTTTTTCAGAATCAATTTATGATTAGGAATTCCTGAACATTTAATATCATTCAAGAATTCTGTTGTAAACCATTCAGATTCACAACTAACATCTTCATCAGCCAAGCAAATTGAGTCTGAACTTAAATACTCACATTGATCTCCAGGAATTAACGAAAGTATATATTCATTCACCTTTTCAACAACTTCGAGCGTTGGAGCTAGAATTGCCCTTTCTTCAAAGAATCTGACATCTTTGATGTTCTCCAACAGGTTTGGATATGCATAATCTACAATAGTAGCAAGTGGATCATCTGAATCCATAATCAAGAGATCCTCTGGAATCTCAATTTCAGCTTCCCCATCATTATCCAATCCCACATCTCCATCACCAATTTTTATGATCCATTCTGCAAATTCTTTGATGGCTTCAACGTCTGAGGTGGAAGATCCTGATTGAAGTCTCATATTTTTTGTAAGTTTAAGCACTTTGCAATGTTTCCATAGTTTTGAGGAATTTATAGTGGCTAAGACAATCTCTTCTCTACTTGCTCTTGGAATAACTGGAAGAATCTGTCTAAAATCTCCACCAAGCACTACAACTTTTCCTCCAAACGGTTCCTCTAAACTTTTTGGATTGGAGAATCTCATAATATCTCTTAGAGTTTTGTCTAGAGCTTCAAAACCCCACTTATTAGTCATTGGAGCTTCATCCCAAATAATTAGACTTGTGCTTTGAAGTAATTGAGCCTTCAGACTACCTTGTTTTATGTTGCATGTTGACAATTCATTAAGACTTAAAGGAATCCCAAATTTGGAATGTGCGGTTCTACCTCCAGGTAAAAGCAATGAAGCTATTCCACTTGATGCTACATTTAGTACTATCATACCCTTGGATCGAATAGCAGAAGACAAAGTCTTCCAAATAAAAGTCTTCCCAGTTCCCCCGTATCCATAGACAAAGAAAAAACCTCCACAGCCTATCAACACAGCATTTACTATTTCTTCATAAACAGACCTTTGCTCGTTTGTCAGAGAAGCAAAATACCTGTTGTGGATTCTTTGCAATTCATCTTTGTTATAATCAAGCTCATCGGCAATAAATCTGTTTTCATATCTATTTATTGGAGAATCAACAGGGGAAGGCATAGACTGAAATTCACTAAGAGACCTTCCATTAGAATGCAAAAGTTTGTCTAATTCAATCAAGCAAAGATTCTTCAAGTCTGATTCTGGAATTTGAAGATCTATATATAAATTAAATAAAAAGAAGATTAGAATAGATAAACATGTCAAACATGATCAGACTGTATAAACTTAGTTAAAAAACTAATTATAGTTTACAAATTAATATTTCAAAAAGCAATAAGATTATAAAAAGGAAATATATGTGTAATTAAACAAATTTGAATTAAGAAATTTATACCTGGATTATTGAGAAATCTCCTTCTATCATAGAGTATGCCATCAGCTAGTAAAATCCAAGTTTTCTCCCATACATGCTCTGGTCTATTCATAGTATTGGAAGCTAGCAACGTAACAAAAAGCTTTCTTAGAAAATATCCGGAAGCCAACTCACTCGCTTCCTTTATCCCATCAACAAACTCTTTATCATCTGATAATAGACCAATGGCATAGCAAGCATCTTGAAAGGAAGCATAAGTTTGGTTATTTACAGACCTTAAACTTTCATAACTTGAGCATCCTCTTTGAATAGTCAACAGAAGCCGCATGTAGTATAATTCTCCAGTTCCCGGAGGAACATAATGCAACCTGCCAATAGAAACTCCTTGTTTCCGAGGCTGCCATTGTTGTTTATCCTTGATATAAACAAAGTGACTCGGATATTCTGCATAAGTAAGATTCCTTCCTTCTGGATATAAAACATTTGCCTCCATCCAAGCTTGAAACATAGTTTTTTTTTCTTTATTTTTCTGCAATACCTCATCAATTCTTTCATTGTCTCTGAACAAAATAGATTGTTTGTTGGGAAGATGAAAATTTAATCTTTGAACTGATGGCCATCTCTGATGAATGTCGAAACCAAAAATCCTCCAAACTGACTCGCAAGCTGACAAATATCGACAATCATAGTACTGTTTTATTTCATCAACCACTGATTCTTTGCCAGAATTTTCAGATTGTTGGGAAAGAGTTATGGTAACTCTGTCCGGTCCCTTGTTGATATACTTGAACAAATATTTTATAGAATTTGATTTGTTGCAATACTCCAAGTTAATATGAGCTTGGTACTTCATAAGGAGATGAGGATTATATGGAACAACAAATCTATTGTCAAGTTCTACTCCTTTTCTCGAAACAGTGAATCCATTATCCCTTCTCTTGTAAATTGGATAGCCATCTTCATCAAATGTAGTATTATCCAACAATTTCTTTGGAAAGAACTTGGAACAAATTCCATCATTCATGCAAGGAGATTGTCTGTTTGCTGATCCGCAGGGTCCATGCATCATATACCCTGATACAGCTTTGTAGAGTTGTGGATATCTATTTTTGTCTGGAATTTCAGCAGAAATTACTTTATCAATTAATTCAACAGAAGTCAACTTATCATCGGGATGCAACCATAAAAGAATGTGGGCATGTGGCAACCCTCTCTTCTGGAATTCGATTGTGTACATTCCTATTAAGAATAGTATAATAAGAATTGATCAGGAAAACTATAAAGAAAAAAAAACATGTTTTCTATTAAGAATATTATAATAAGAATTAATGAGGAAAACTGAAAAGGAAAAAATAACATATGACTTGCACGACTTTTCTGTTACATTAACAAAACAGAAACCATAAATTCAATAATAATTAATGAAATCCACATACTTAAATTGAATGAATAAAAGATATAAGATTACCACGTACCAGCTACTACCTTTCCGAAGAAGCTACCTTTTTTGAAATCTAACATCATCTGATCTAGTTTAATCTTGAAAACTCTAGCTGCAATATCAGGTCGATCTTCCGCCTTTAAATCTCTGTCAGTTACAAAGCGCTGAATCTCAGGCCATTGAGGATTGCATGTAACAGTCACAAAAAGATCAGGATATCCAAATCTCTTGCAAATAGCCATTGCATCTTGGCAATTGTTGAACATATACCTCATACCCCCAGTGAAAGAAGATGGCAATATTATACGCATGCCAGAGCTAGCAGGATCTGTCTCACCTCTATGAACAGCCTCTTCCAATCCATGTAATATTTCTGATCTTATTGTATCTTGATTGTGCCTTATGAATGAAAGTCTTTGGGACTCAATCATAGTGTAGCAATCCACCAAGAACTGTTGAAATAATCTTCTACTTTTACTAATAGATCCTTTTTCATTTTTCCGTTCTTGTATTCTGAAAGCTATAAACTCCCTTAATGTTACTCTAATTCTCCTCCTGTTTTGGGTTTGGCCAATAGATTCTCTAATGGGAATATTTTCTTGATATCCGTCTTCACCATATGGAAAAAGAAGGGGGTACTGAAGAGGAATGAAGGCTGTATGGGTTTCATGAAGTCTTGTCAACTGTCCACTATGGTTTTGAACAATAATGTCCCTTCCAATGTCAGAGCTATCAAAGTCGCCAACAATAACAGCAGCAACCTCATCAGCAGTTGGAAGGTTATACATTCTTGCATCTCTTGATCGATTTCTAAATAACCTCAAACTCACAGATCTAACACTATCATTGTTGAAACAATTACGAACCCTTCTAAAAGACTGAGCCAACACATTATGTTCATCAATACATTTCTTGAGATCTTCAACCAATGAAGGATCTGGACTTTGATTTTTTTTATTGCTGCCCAATGATAATAATTGATAGAAAAAATTATACCTCAGAGTATCATAAGGTGTAGGAGATATGTGATATGGAAACTTAAAAAATGATTGAAAAAGACTATTAGTGGGATCATACCTGAATGGGAACATCCTGTTGGATACCTCATTTTGTGTATCGTATATATAGAGTTGAGCGAACTTCGGTCTCTCTCCTTCAATCGGGACTAAAGATCCAATTCTATGAAAATTCTGTCCACTAAGAATAAATTGAGGGGCAGCATGTCCATCATTTAAAGCAGTCTCGACCTTTCCTCCAATGGAAGTGAAACAAAACATGCTGTTATATAGCCTTATATTCTCAATGAAATGTTTGCTTCTAGAATCTATTCCATTCATTAAGTTCCATATTAGATCAGGTGGTTTTTGTAGAAATGGAAGTTGAACTTTGCCCTTCATACAACACAATGAGAAATCTGGATTTGAATGATTTTTGAATTTCTCAGATCTTTCTTCATACCACATAACAGATTCACAATTAGAACAATTATAGACTGGATCCCCAAAGTCTAAAGGATCTGCAAGTATATAAAAGCAGAAAAGTGATTTACGAAGTTAGAGTTGTGTATTACATTAATAAAAACAAAGGAATGAATAATAAAAAATGTGGATAATACCTTCTGTCTCACTTATCTGATACAGCACATGATCAAATTGAGTATAGTTATCTGCAAAAGCAATATCAACTTCATGACAAAAATGGTGACTAACATGTTGTTCACATTAACTGTTTGTCAAATATTTCCATGTTAATGTCAAACTTTCCATTAACAGGTATATAATATCAAATATAGAAAGCAAAATTATTTCATGCATACCACTAATAAGAGGATGAATACTGGAAGTTTCCATATCAGTCTCTTTAAACAGATCAGATCTATTACATGCGACTGAATTGATAGTCTCAAAACTTTGGATGATGTTCTTTCCATTCCGCATTTGAAAATTAGGACCATATTCATTATTTGGAGTTGTTGTATTCCCTGTAAATACAAAAAATTCTTATACACTAAACAGTTCAAGAAAAAAATGTTTAACAAATTAATAAGCTTTCAATAATCGAATCTTAGCAAAGCTATAATCTAGTTTTGTATATGAATTTTAAAATTAAGGTTACCATCCAACAAATGGGAAGGAAACTCCATTTCCAATACTCAAGCACTATAAATAATCAGAAAATAGATATTTATAATATATTAATATCATTATTCAATGAAGATATTCATAGAATTGGAATGATGGCATTAATAAGATTAAAAAAAGTCACACTCAACACTTGCACCTCTGCACCGAATTTTCAATAAATGCAAATCTAGTTATTCTAATATATTAGAAAATATATAATTTCAATTAAACACATGCAGTAAAGAATAAAAATTGAAATTACAAATCCTTGTACAAACCATTTATTATTGTTGACAGTGGGGAGCTAGACTCCAAATTCAGCAAAAGATTATTAGAAAATAAATTCTAATTTCCATTCTCTGCAGGAGATTGCTTTCTCTTCCTTTGCATGGAATATTGATTTGATGGATGCTTGTTGTCACCAGATGTATTTCTAAGCACTGAAACATTTTATAAGAAATATAATATTTAAATTGGAAGTGTCCAATGAATTAAGATGTTGACCTAAAGCACTGAATTATAATCACTAACCATTTGTAATTGTCGACAGTGGGGTTATATTATTTGAATTAGGAATATCTGAAACATAAAAAACAATATTTAAGTGCGTGTTTGCATAATAATGATTAACAAAATAAAATCCATAAACAACATAATAAGAACTTTTATAACTTCAAAAAATAATTAAAACACCTTGGGAGCATTGCAAATGGTGTTCAACAGTGGAGGATCTTTTTCTTCTCAGGATAGATTTTTTATTCAATGGATTATTGTTCTCATTTGATGATGGAGTAACAACTGAAACATTTACAATATTTTCTAGTTAATTAATTAATGTTAATAGATTAATGTCAATAACAAACTATTAAAGGAAATAAAATTCTATCAAGAAGTCTATTTACAAACCATTGATTATTGATGAGACTGGAGTTATACTTTCTATAGAATGCATATGTAAATCAGAAGTCAGGGACTTGGTATTATTTTCTGCATAAAAATGTAATGCATATATCAATATCACTTACTAATCGAAAGACATTGACAATAAAATATATGAACTTGAGTAACTACTAATTTATAAACCTGAAGTATGCAGAGCTGAACGGTTTCTAGCATTCATAATGCTTTTTCTGTTGAATCTTGCATTCTTTTGCTGTAGCTTCAGTCTCAGTTCAATATCATCCATTCTAAATAACACATAAAAAAATTAATTTGAGAGATAGAAGTTGTTGTAGAAAATAATTTTAATGAGAGGAATGAGAAGTCATTATATGTTTCTGTAATAGAAGAGGAGAAAGACATTGAAAGAAAAGAGAAAGAGTAAAGGAAATACTAACCGGGTAGCCTTGACTGAAATGAAATATCAACAGTCATGCAGTTGATTCATAATTGATAACAACTACAGGTTGTCGAAGGAAAAAAAAAGTTTAGAATTTAGACTGTTGCACTTCCAAAAAAAATGATTAAGAAAATCACTTATTGAGAGTTAATATATAATCAAAATATAATCTGTACATCGGTTATCAAAGAATTTGAATGATTTAATTAATATACTATAATATTAGTTATGTTTAAAATTAGTTTATAAAGAGATTTATTTAAAATATAATAAATTGATTTTAAAATATAATAATATAATATTATGTAATTTATTTTATTATAATAAAAACTACTGAACCATAAATAAAATTAAGAATATAAAAGTGATTATAAAATACCTATATAAAACTTCAAACTATCTTGCTTTTAGAATAATTTAATAAATTTTTTGAAATTATATTATAATATTTTAAAAAAAAATCACATGTGAAACTACACTTATTATCCATCATCAATACCAAATGCTTGTTTTAAAAAAATGCTTTCAATGATTATGTGGAAAAATTTATTTAAAAAGTTTGTGTTTGAAATGGAATAAATATAAATAGCCATCACAATTAAATAAATACTGAATATTATAAATTATAAATAGTTTTCATTACGAAATTTCAATGGAATTATATAGATGTCGAAATCAATATAAAGATAATTATGAGTTGTGAATAAATAATATTTTACTATTATATAAATAATTTATTATTGTATAAACTTATAAGATTTATATAATATCTTATAAAATAATATAACACTTAGAACGAATTTGATGATTAGCTCATAAAAAACTGATGTTATAAAAAAAAAAACATACTGACTCATGTTCACAAAATTAAAATTTGAAAATGCATCCATAGGATGAAAACCAAAAACATCTAAACTGAATTTAAATAACAATAAGCATAGACAAAGTCCCCAACAAAATTAAACGCAACAATTTTAAAAACTTCCCAATATCAATTTTTGTTGATTTTGACGATCAGAGTCCTTTCAACCCGAAAGCTAGTTGAAATATGCATATGTCTCCCTCCTTCAAACCTTTTGCTCTTACAAAACATCTTCCAACCACTTCCTAGTTTGACCTCCGATCTTCTTCTTTTACTGCAGATTAGCTTCACAGCCCAAGTTTCTCCTTCATAGTCTCTTAGAAACCATTCATCATTTGTAGGTGGCATGTATTTCTCAGCAAATTCACTCGGCATATTCTTTCAAATAGAAAAATAAAATTATGGTATGTCACTAAAAAAATCTAACATTCTATGGATTTAAATTTAACAATATATAAATTTAAGATAAATAAATAAAAATCTAGAATTACCAGTTGGCTAGCCTCTGCCTTATATTTAGTTAAAACTACCATAAAACTATCGGACTCCAAACCGACTTGGACCTCAGAAATCTGCATCTTTCTTCACTTTCTTCATCCTTAGCCTCAGAATCTGAGTCTGACGATATATAAAGCATAGAGGATCTCGAACCATTCAGGATGACAATATCACTCTTCGTATCATCCATGATCATCATCTTGAATTCAGAATTTCCTAAGTAGAATACATTCAACATACAATGTTCATACAATCCATAAAAATGAATGAGTTTTGTCCATCCCTTGGTGAAAAAACCCCAAGGGGCACATTGTTTAAAACCAAGTTTGAAAGTATTCCCTCGTAGATCAGATATGTAAACATTTTCTCTTATTTCTTCACCAAAATCTTAAATAAATCATAAAGGTATTTCACCAGCATCCTAATTAAAAATTAAAAATTACATACAAATATAAATAACACATTTTGAAGAACATAATAACAGTATTAACAAAAAAACAATGATGACCAAAGTATAAACCTTTCCTCATTCAACTGTAACGATAAATTGCCTGTTGAAACGACTTCTTGAGCTACTGCCTAAACTTTCCATTCTAAATATAAGGAAAATTAGTAAAGATGGTCAATAATTAAAAACCCTTGTAAAGCTTAAATGAAACTCCAAACTTGAAGCAGCAAATTTAATCAACTTAGCAACAAAAGGTAAACACACTCATTTTTTAAGAGCATAGACATTGACGCCGCAGGGGATGACGCTTCGGATTCATCCAAAATATCAAAACAGAAGCAACAATATGAATAAGATACATTAAGCGTGAAAGAAAAGAGGAAAGCCATTTGATAGGAACGACACTGACCTTTGAAAATGGGAATCGACCAAAATCGTGCGGCAGAGGAAGAATACAACCTTCCTATTGGAAACTAATAACCAAAGCTATCGACATTTAATTGGTTTGAGGATGATTTCCTATTTTCGTAGTTAAACAAACAATGGGCTTGTTTGGAACTGAACCCAATCAAATGACCAACGTGACGATGGAAACAAATTAATCATATCCAACATTTCAAAAGCCCAAGTTTTTAATTATCAGAAAATGAATAGAGTTCGAAACTAATAGAAATATAAACTAATTGACAAAATTAAAATAACATTCAAATTTCATAATATAATTAAAACCTTTTATTTTTAATATACTTTTTTTTAATTATCAACTAATTTAAATTTAAATAATGTTTATAAGAAGCTACATTGCAATTAAAAATTTAATATTACTGTTAAAAATTGTATATTAAAAATGATAGAGTTGAATTCAATAAAATTTAGATAGTAAATTATAAATTTTTCATCTCATAAATGAGTTATAGATATGAAAAACTTTATTACTGAAATATAATTTTATTTTGTATAAATATCATATTAAATATTTTTTCAAAGGAATTAATTGTAATTCAAATTTAATAAGATTATTCAAAATTGTTAAAATTAGTAAGACATATTATAGTTGGAAACTACATAATATAAATTATTTGAATAACACTTGACTTCATAACTTTTGAATGCCATGACATCACATCTCGTTAATTATAAATATGACTACGATTATTTTTATTATTCATATTTATAATATATAGTAGACGACATTCAAAAAGATATGAATAATTATACCATTGCCTAAGACTCATTCACCTGTCAAATAAGTGAAATGGTCAACTATAAAATTAAATTATATTAAATAATATACATCCACCAATAATATTAACTTAATATTTTACAGCAATTTTATTTTGTTGATTCAGAAATGTCATATCATAATAAAACATACATTAAGGAATAAAAAAAAGAGAAAGACATCGCAAGCATAATTATTATTATAACTATATTAGAGAACATTCACATAGATAAGATAAAATATCCCATTGAATAAGATACTGCCACCAGTCATATAAGTAAAGATCTCTCCAAAAGATTACAAACCAACAATAATGTTCCAGATTTTAAGCCAAAAAAGCAAAAAACAAAAAAAAAAGCATTTCTGAAATAGTCTTTCAAATTCGCCTAATTAGTCTTTCTCTCTAGCCTTAATAGCTTTTTCAACTTGTTGGTAGACATGTCAGCACCAATCTCCACAACAGAATCATCATGAGAACGTTTCGCAGGAGTCAAAGCATCCCCATAGTCAAGGTCAGTTGCATTATCACAAAATTGAGATAGCAGATCCTACATAGAAAGGGAGTCAATTAATTGTTTAATCAATCCTAATACTTAGTATCAAAATAATATGAAAACAATAACCAAATGAAAAAACATAAACCTTTTGGATTCCAGACTCTACATCTTGAAGTTCGTTTGAAGCATTGACCTCACTAACAGAGATTCCAGCAGTAACAACAACCTGTGCACAACCCATTCAAAAAAAATAGTTTACATCATATTATTAAAAGTGCTGACATTTGATTCAAAATAAAGTCTCGGCAATTTAAGAAGATGATAACTATAACCATCTAAGCAAATAAATACTATCACCTCCTTGGGAGATATAGCAACTTATCGCCTTTCCAGAGAATTTTTTCAATGGCGAGAGATCATCAGTTAATCTTCTAACTCTATAGGAGGGCTCGAAATGGGAAGAAGAGGAAGACTTGATCTCAATTTTAAAAAGAAAGGACTTCTCAACCAAATCTTCTATTTCCTTTGGGAAACTTAACTCATGCGAACTCTGACATATAGTTTAAAAGAGTTAAACATGAGTTTAAATAATAGAAGTTAATATTTGTTTTAAAACAATATAAGAATAAATATTGAATGAACCTTCTGCATTTGTTCAATCATCTCACTGCAAGATTTCCTTAATAGAATAGTTGCATCACGATCAAATATAACAAAAGTCGCACTGTCAGACTCATCAATGACCCTTAGCTTGATTCGATATCTATATAAACACAATTAAAGGATTATTATTCAATTATTCAATAATAAATATGATAAATACCTGTAACTAATGATTAGATTGTAAAAATTCAAGCTACAAAAACCTTGGGAAAACATTCAGAACATGACAATAGCAAGCGTCACAGTAATACATTCCAGAGTAAGCACAAACAGCTTTATTGCATTTGCAAGCGGTATACCACCAATCTTCACCTTTGACAACATGTTTCACAGTACCTTTGATTACACAGAAACCATCCTACCGCCAAAAAAATCATTACATCAAAATATTGTTATCAGTGGTTTTTAAAAACTTAAAAAATCATCAATGATTTAAACCTCCTTGCAGTCCTTCAATTGTTCAATAGATTTTCTATTAGTGAACTTAAGAAAATCATCTTCTAAACTATAAGAAGACGCATCTGATAGATGAGCAACCATCTGAGAAGATTCTACTTTTGCTTCAGGTAGGCTGAAAGCATAATATATAGTCAAGAATGATAGCTAGAGGCATAAATTGAAAATATAAAACTCAAAATAATATAAATAATATTAAGAAGACTTTAGTCAACAAAGAATACTTTTTCTTGAAATCGATAACCTCCTGAATATCAAGATTAAACAGGAGTCTTGTAGCATACATTACATTCTGAAGAACAATCTTTCCTACAATGTAATTGAAAGATAACAATCAAAACGGGCAGCTAAGAATAACACAACAAATGAACTTTTAAAATGTAAAAAATTAAGTAAACAAACCCTTAAATCTCTTCACTTTTGCAAACTGAATAATCACAACAGCTTGATTGATATCTCCCGTAGCAAGGAATGAGTTTAACTCATCCACATAAGTACCAAACAAAGCACACTCAATCTTTAGACTGGTATTCATTACAAAACCAAAGTCATTATAAACATTAAATCAAAAATTACATATAATAGCTCATTAAAGCTAATAACATAGCTTACCCATCCACTTCAATTTCAATGACATTCATCTTGGTTTTTTTCCCTTCTTTTTCATATTCCTTTTCAGTGCCAACAGCAGATAACATTCCAATTACATCTAATAATAACAGAAATATATTATAAAAAAATAATTAAATGAACAAAACACATACATTAAAGATAAAGATGTTGATATTACCTACTAAATATGGGAGGTCAACATCTGTATGAAAGATGTCATCTAGAGGTACGAATGAAAATCCAAATAGAGGAATTTCCACTGATTCAGAGGCTTTGACTGAAGTTCTTAATTGAAAGTTGAGACGATATTCATGTCTAGTAGTCCGAAAATATCCAATATTTCCTCCAACCCCAAAATATGTCATTACATATACTTTACCCTCTATCAACAAAGGCTTGAACTTATAAACCAAAGTTTTTCTGACAGAAGCATGTATTTTGGATCCCTTTAACAATTGAAAATGGAATAGATTACACATTAACAAACCATAAAAAAAACCTATGTTGAAAGTTTAGACAATATAGAAATATAAAAAAATGAGAATCAAGATATGCAAATGTGAAGTTGATATACTAAGTACACAATACTCTCGTAATGCAATCTAATGACAAATACCATATATGAATATCATTCCAACATAGATCTAGAGTGGAACATGACTAAATCAAAATTTTAGTATATATATATAAATAACACTGAATACAGGACATTGAAGTTTCATGAACAATTAAAATAACATAATAAAAAAATCATTGGACAATATTTAAGAAAATGTCCTTAACAGTGATAAAGTGCAAACACCTATAAAACAACTACAATAGAAGAACCCAAATAAGCATAACCAACATGCTCTAAAGTACGACTTCAAAAACTATTAAGAATAAATAGGGAAAAAATATTTAAAAAATGCTAATAGCTTTTCTGAATGTAAAACAGAGGCATAAGAAGTGGATCCAAGATTTAAATGAACAACAACATCCAACAATATAAAAAGCAGAACAAAATAGAAAAATGCAAAACAAAATGAACATAAATTAAAGGAAAAGAAGGAAGATAAGAATAACTCACAGCCTCATCCATAAGAACCATCTCAAAGGAATTTAGGATTTTGGGGTTATTGAAGCTAGGAAGAACCCACAGTCGCAACACTCGAACTTTAATCCTCCATGTCTCCTTCTCTGGAGTGATATTCTGCAAACCATCGATGTGAGTAGCCATGACTAATGAAATCAGAAACAAATGAAAGATTAGGCTTTGAAAGGATGAGATACAATTTGGAGAGTTAATGAAAACCATTATCCCATCCACAGCAATTTATATATATATATAATAATATAAATATAAATATAAATAAACAATAAATAAAAGGATTTGAAAGATTTGAGCCATGGCAACTGATGAGTGCGACGATTGAAAAAACCTAGAATAGAAATAATCATTTTTATAGTTTCAAGCAGAAGGTAAGGGAGTAGAGAAAAGAAAATGGCTTCGGGAAACAAAATTTTCACAGCTCCAGGTAAAAAAGTGGGAGTGGAGAAGAGAAATAGCTTCGGGAAGCAAAACAAATCAATAAAAGGCTGCGCAGCAGGAGAAAGAGAGAATAGAAGGATTTAGTGGGGTATGTGAACTGTTTTTTGTAGAATATGAACAGATATTTGTAGTTGTTTAAGAAATTTGAATATAGATAGTGACGTGTCAGTAATAAGAAAGATGGGAGGAAAGTATTGGTTAGGTTTTCATGATGTGGATCCTAATAAGCAAAATGATTGAGAAAGTGACACCTGTAAAGCAAAATCTTGCAATCAGCTCTGAATTGTAATATTAGAAGATTGATTCAAACCTCACGTCGCTAGAGTTACAGAAGTTCAATAGTGGTTTTTTATATAAAGCATTTTATGTATTGGGTGAGTGTATCACCTAAATGAGAGCATGTTTGAAAATATTATTTCTTTCCCAAAGTAACAATTTTTTAATAAAAAGTTGTTTTATCTAAAATCTATCTTATTTTTTTAAAGCGTGTAAAATTAATTATAAGTTAAGATTATTTTTCTATAATTAAAAATAACTTTTTTAAAAAGCTTGTATTTGGAACTTTTAATTCGTGATTATAGATTATTTCAAAAGCTTTGATAGATAAATACTCTTTTGCCCTCAATTAAATAAAATTTTCAATCATTTCATATCTCTTTTAGTAATTTAATACATTAAATCGATTCTTTTTATACAATTCATACAAAATTCTTTATCTTAAAATTGATTATAAACTAATACATCGAAACATAAATTAATTTCTCATAATCAATTCTTTTGAAGATCGACTATGCATATAATCAATTTTTAACATAATTTTTTTTCACAGTTAATCCAATCATACACTGAGAGGGTCTAGACACTTGAGAGATGTTGAATTTAGGCTATTGGGTGATGAGTTTGTGAAAAAAATTTGTAATTTTAGCCGTGTAAAAGTTATAATATAATATTTTATTAGTGGAGTATTTTTTAATCCTTTCTAGGATCATGGACTTAGGCCAGAAGTTAGATCCTGTTTTATTATTTTAATAAATTAAGTACAGAGGCAACATTTAAATGTAAAATCCATCTCTATTTTCATCACCATAACAATAGTAATTGCAACGCAGAAATATATTTTTCAAACAAATTTTAATTAAAAATATCTTAATATATTTTTTTATTTTTTGTTTTAAATATATGCAACCAAAATTGTGACACAAAAATGTATTTTAAAAAACTAATTACAAATATCTTAATATTTAATATTTATTTTTTAAATATATGTGACAGAATATGCGAAGAAATTGTAAATTTAAATTTTTTTAATTTTAAATATATGTTCCATCTCAAATTCCGTCACAATAGCTAAAGCGAGATTTTCAGGTGAAAAATAGTGATAGAAATAGCGACGAAAAATTATCTGTCACAAAATCTTTAATATTTCTTAAAGAAATAATTTGTGACAGAATTCCGTCAATAAATCCATCAAAATTGGGATGGAAATATTTCAGTCACAAACTTTGGTCACAATTTAATAAATCCATCAAAACTGGCCTGCCTTAGCCTCAGCCCAAACGAGTACCGTTAACTTGTCCTGCATTTTGAATATGTTGAAAATAGCAACGCAACCCGCCTATAAACATGACGGAGCGGGCCTAGCCAACGGTCCCAACCCATATTGACATTTCTTCCCCTAGTAGGCTCAAAATAACAAGTACAACTACCACTTCCAAAAACATTGGTTGAAACTGGGTTTATACACATCATAATGATTTTAATGAACCACTATCAATTCACACCTCCTGCATCACCTGGTTCACTATCCACTTTGATTGCAAATAAGCCAATCATCCCTCTCATTCTCTTCACAGAATTGATCATTTCTCCTTTTACTGATTTCAACACCTTCCTTCCTCGCAATCTTATATAAGCCAAACATCAACAGTGCCATTGGAGAAGTCTTTCAATTTTTCTCACAAGGACTTTTTTGTCTTTATTGGGGTTTACATATATAGGAGTAAGACACCTTCTTTGAGCTTGAGGATAGTTCACCTTGAGGTGAATGAATTGGCCAGAAATCCTTCTTCATAACTGTGATATTCATTATATTTTTCTATCCACGCTACAACCATTTCACCAGGATAACCATGTTATTTTGGACCGTTTGTTACAAATTAAAAAAAAATGTAATTTTAATTTTTAATAATTTAGAAATTACTTTTTAATAATTTTTAAGAAAAATAAAAACTATTTTATATTTATTTATAATCATAAAAATTATTTTTAAATAAAAATATCTTCTCTATCTTTTATAACATGAGATTTTTTAAAAAAAGTAATAAAAATAATTTTTCATTTTAATCATAAAAATAATTTTTTTAAATAAATAATTTTTTTAATAAATTTAAATAAATATAATTAAAATTATTAAAAATAAAATTTTATTTAAAAATAATAATTTTTTATTAAATAATCTAAAACAAACGACTCTCAATACCATAAAAACCCAATATGAACGGTATTAGTTAGTCTAGCTGACTTGACACATAATTCCATCAAAAGCCATTATATCAGGTTTGTTGACTTCCAACAACCGCTTACAGTATCTGAAAAGGGCGCTGCTACCTACCCCCTACAATTCCTCAAGAAAATATTATTATTTTGACTACAAATCAGATTAGTCTTGATTCGAAAGCACATTTTTCACATTGTGTGAACAGAATGGGTCAGTTATTTTAAGTATTTTATTTAAGATTTGATTCTTAAGACTAATAAAGAGATATCCTATCTTTTTTATTTAAAAAAAAAAAAAGAAGACATAGAAGAACACTTTTTCGCACTCATCCATAATGTCCTTGTGGCAATAATTTGAAATCTCAACCACATGAACCTCCATGTGCAACAGTTCTCGATTAGAAAGGACCACATCGGGTGGTTTTAGAGGATATCGGTTCACACCATGAACAAGATTTGAGCCAAGCGGCACAAGGATTGTCGGCCGGAATGTCTGAAGCCAGGATGACTTGACCTGTTATTGTCCTTGTTTTTTCCAAAGAAATTTTTAGATACTCTCATAATATTACATTATTTTATTAAAAAATATAACACGTGTTACTGTATAATTATACGGGCTATTAAATTAAATTTGAAATATTTTTTTAATAAAATTTAAATTAAATTTAACAATTAAAAAACTGTTAAGGAGTAATATTCTGGTAGTATATTAAAATTTATGTGTTCGCATACCCCAATTTGTCATGGTACCCAATTTTATCTATCACCTTTCCCAAAGTTATACGTGAAGAGACGTACCCTTGAGTCCTCCCTTTGTGCCCATTCCAATATTACCTTGATTTGTGTTATTGGATTCTAATTTTCCTCTCACAATATAATTGCTAGATATTTAATTTCAAGATTGATTAGAAAATAGTAATTAGTAACTTGAATGGTCGGAAGGGTTATTTTGAAATGTTTATAGCAAAATATGAAGATGATTAAAAATTATTTTAGAGTTTTTTTTAATTAGTAATAGATATATAAAGACGTGAATGTGAGAATGATTGATAATGAGAAATAAGAGGGGAAAAAACAGGTGTCACGAAGCAATTGCCCCTCGACCTCCCTCCAAGCTTCCCTCGTAAATTACATGTATAGGTCAGTGTATCGATGCATATGTCAGTGCTTTTTTTTCCCCAGTTAAAAAAGATTTTAGCTTTTTAAATAATTATTTCTCTATAGTTTTCGTTTCTCTTTTGGCCGTAGGCATGGTCAATTCAACTACCAAACGAAAATTTATATATTTTTATCAAAATACAAAAGAAATTATTAGACTCTATCAAATATATATATATATATATAATTCAATAAGTTAACCTATTATTAGTTTAAAAAAAGTCAATTTTCTATTTTAATTATTCAAATTGAAATTGTGGATCAACATCTAAAATATAATAATTTTTTCAAATGCACTTAACCCATATAAGAAATGTGCTTTTTAAATCGTTTAAAAAATAATTTAATTTCAATTGAAGTAAAAATTAACTGAAGTAACGTTATAGAATAACATACAAAATAATAGGTGAATTTGTATTCCATAGAAAAGAAAGAAAAAACAAACACCAGAGCAAATTCTTGTATTTTTTTAAATAACAATTACCGGTGAAGATCAGCCAAGATTTACTGTTAATTAGAAAGACGTAAAGCTTCTATTCCATATTCAATTTGGCCTTAAGTTAAAAGATATGAATTGATTACTGGAGTTTTTTTATTTTTGTTTATTTCATTTTTTTTAATCTTTTCGATCCATAACAAATTTTCTTCAAATAATAATAAAAAAAAACCAATTTTTTCAAATAATTAAGCATCCCATGGTAGGAAAGGGCTTCTCATAAAACATAAATCCATTTCAGATTTATGGCATTGTGGAAATTACTTACTTAGGACACACTACCTATGTAATGAAGCAAATTAAAAGAGGTCAAAGTATAATATAAAGAAAAGGTAAAAATATATTTTTCGTCCCTTAATTTTATATTAAGTTTTGCTTTTATCCCATAATTATATTTTATTTTATTTTTGTCTCAAACCTTCTTAAAACTCACCAAATTTGCCCTAAACACCATTATAAATACTAACAGAATTTACTAACATAACAATTTATGGTAATAAGCAATTGACAATGTATTCTAAACGACTAAGATTTTTTACAAGTTAATAATTTGGACAAGTTTGATAATTTTAAAAAAGATTTAGAATGAAATTGAATCAATATATGTGCACCCCTAGCTGATTATATTGGTGCGTGGCTTCTTAGTGTCCTATCCCATTTAACAAAGGGTGTTTTATTACATAAAGTATAAAATTCATTGGGTCATTTATACTTTTTAAATCCCAAGTCTATTTCAAACATTAACTAAAGTTGAAAGGTATAAATCACGAGTTGCGGTTCAATTGACAAATTAAGTTTCATGTGGATAGACTTTACTACATTGTAGGCAGAGACAGATCTAGGAACTAAAATAATAAAAAGTCAAGATAATTAAGAGGTGTTGTTAACCAGTGTCTTAAGGGCATTGTTTAAGAAACATTTAATATTTTTTAATAAATTTTCCTAATTACTTAATGAAGAAAATATCGAATACTTTTTTGTTCCAATATATTAAATGCTCTATTTTTACATTTAATACTTTCTATTTTAATTGCTAAATCATTACACTAAGAGCAATTGTTAATTAGCAAATTCCATAATTAAATCAGTGTCAAATTTTTTAACAATACTTATTTCAATATAAGTGACTAAACAAAATAAATCAAGAGTTGTAGGTTTTTTCATATTGAATGCTTTTACATTCTTTTTTTAATTCATAATTCACTCCCAGCCGTTTAGGTTGTTTATAAGATATACACTCTAATTAGTGTCCACCAAAATTTGATCATGCCCATTGTTAGTTTTTAGGTTTTGATGGTGATAGGTTAAGTGTTGATTTGTATATGTGCTTAATATTTGAATTTGAAGTTTCTTTAATTAAGAAAGATCTTATTTGATTTAGGTTATGATTAAATGATTTTGAATTCCAAACTTTCCTTTATTAAAGAAATATTCTGATGATTTGATTAAATTATCTCAAATAGGTGCTTATTCAATTAAATGGTAATTATGTGATTTAATTGGTGAAAAGATCAATTTGCACTTAATTTGGAATATTTGATTTTGATTTTGAAATTACTTTTATTCAATTTCGTGCAAAATTTAACAAACAAAAAAGGAGCACCTACTGGAATAAAAGAGCGCCAACTGGAAGCCTTAACAGAAAGAAAGAGCAACTAAAGGTGCACCTACTAGAAGTCTTAACAGAAAAAAAAAAAGAGCACTTAGAAGAGCATTTATTCAGATAAATGAGCAGCTACCTAAATTACATAGGGGATTTTGTCCATCAATTGGAGAAACTTATTCTAAGGATATCAATCACTCCAACGGCTAGCAAAAATCAAGGAAAACAACTTGGCTACAAAAGAGAGACATCCTTGAAGGATCAAAAACCAAATCTTGCACAAATAAAAGAGAAATCGTATCATCCTTACAATCCTTTGTTCTTCCCATTCATGTATGTTTTATACTTGCTTATCTACTCTAGAGAGTGTGTGTCATTTGAGTATCATTGTAGCTCATTCATAAGAGCAATCAAAAGAAAGATACTCTTGTTCTAGTGAAAAGAAATAGAGTGTAGGTAACATTCAGATTTCTTTTCTTTGATCTTGCGACAGAACAATATAAACATAATAATAAATAAAAAGGAGACCATGTGGAGCATAAGAGTTCACGTGTCCACACAAGGATGAGTAATAAAAGAAATGACGAAACTCCATGTGTTAGTCAGCTTTAGCGGGAGTTCTATTTAAGATTACTTATTATTTAAAAGAAAACAAAATTAAAAGGAGACCATCATGAGAAGTAAAAAAAAGGCGCAGGAAGGGTGAGAAGCTTTTTCTCATTTTTACAGTCAAAGAACGCAGAGCTCGGGTAGAGAAAGTGTGGCTATATTTCTTTAAGCCCAACAAAAATCTAAACTTCTATCTGCGAAGTCGAAGCGGAACGAATAAGGGTATAGCCCCCCTCTCTTATGCAATTTTTTCTGGGTTATATAGGGAGAAGCATGGGAATGGAGTGGCTCATCACAGTGGCAATGGTGCCCCCACTTGATTCTATTTTTTGTTCCAGTTTAGCCTGAGGATGTGATGATCAAGGATCTGACAAGGGGAGAAGTGGGGATCTGAGGTGATTTTCCTATGCAAGTCTCCCTCCTTTCTCAACCAAATGACTACCGTTTCTTTTTTCTTTCTTGTAGAGCCTTTTATAGCTTGATAGGTAGGGATTTTTGCTCTTAATCAAAATTAATTCTCCCGTTGAAGGCTCCCTTATATCTGAGTATTTTTCTCCTTTAATCTTGATTTTTTTCTTTTATCAAGTACAAACCGAAATTTGTGGGCAACGGTGATTAGTGGTCGTGATCTGTGTGTGATCCGACTTCCCCAGAATCATGAGATCGTCTCCTACTGATTTTATGTGAAAATTAAGAGATTCTTTCATAATAACCTTGATTGATATTGGCACCACAAATTCAGAGATTTCCTCTTAATATTTTCAACGTTCACTTTGTGCTAAAGAAAAGACCTTGACGACATTGAGTAGTGCTAAAATTAAGGGCTTATCTCCTCATGTTTATTGTTCAAACCAGTGCGCGGGAGGAAAAAAAAGGAGTAAAAGAAATATTATTATCAGGAGAAAATAAAAGGGAAATCCTACGTGAAATTGGTTTGGGCTTGAAAGTGAATGTTTTTCCTAAGTTAATGATATTGGACTCCCAATTGTGTTATACAACCCAAAAAAACTCATGGACAAATTTGGGTATCAACAGATCTAAGTTACTCTATTAAAGGTTGAGGTAGAGGAATGTTTCTTGTGGTGTCATTGGAAGAAACAACGCCACTGAATACTCTGTTTTGGGTTAGGGTAGAGGTAGGTTGGGGTAGTGTCCTTATAAGTAAAAACATTACGAATTGAAGAAAATCTCAAGCTTACTTGGGGATTGGACATAGGTCACGTGTTGTGGCTGAACCAGGATAAATCGCTCGTGTACATCTCTCTCCCTATCTCTTTATTTTAAGTTCATCATATTGTTTGTTTGCATTGCATTTGAGTTTTAAATTTTTGATAAAATTCTATCATTGATCCATAGAACCAATTCACCCCCTCTTGGTTCTAATACCCATTGCTAAGAATGAAGCAATTTCCATAGCAAAACAAAAGACAACTAATTAGTTCAGTTTTTATACTTTCTTTTGGATGCTGGGCAACGATATATTGGGTGCATAATCTATATATTTTTTTAACATAAATAACCTATTACATATAATAAAACACGAGACCATCGTGGGGGACCATGGACCAAGGCCCCTACTGGTCTCCTGTAAACCCATCCCTGAGTGCAAGGCTCGAATCATACTAGAAGCACCTTATCACCAGGGTTAAGCTAATGTATGAACAGGAATTAGTTTCACACCCAAATAGTGTGGGAACACCTAGTTGTCTTACAAAAAAAAAGTTAAAAAGGTATAAACTGCAATTTATTCTGCCCAAAATGACTTATGCTATGTAGACTTCATAGTAAATTCAAGAGGACTTACCAACTTGCATTAGTTCTAGTGGAAAGGGCTTGGTCACCTTAAGCATCTTGTTCCAACGTCGATATTTTGGGCAGTGTGTATGGAGAAAACACAATTGGGAGGGGTCCTCGCTTCACGTGCTTGACCGTACTTCATGGGATTAGTCTCTTGTCATTCAGGCGAGGAAATAATTTGATTTACACAACAACAACAACAACAAAATTCAAAAGGTCTTAAGTTTCTTAAAGTTCATTAGCCAAAATAAAAAAAAAGTTTCATCATATAATTAAACCCAGTGATCAATTCTCCAAAAAGAAAAATAGGTTTATAAGCTAGAAATCTTACTCGGATGTAAATTTAATGCTTGTCCAGTTGTGCATTTTGACTACAAACTCTATAATGGAAATTTACAAAAATAGGTGCCATGAATTGGTTTCGATGGATGAAGGGGACGAGATCCCTAGGTGTTGAACCAATATATTGATACCAATGTATATAGCTTATAGTGAAAATTCTTAGGTCACAGAAGATAAAAATGAGGACGAGCTTAATAAATGGAGCTCTTACGCTACTTCAAGGGATTTCTCCATAGTTTTCTCCAGGAGAGAGAGAGAGAGAGAGAGAGAGAGAGAGAGAGAGAGAGAGAGAGAGAGAGAAAGAGAAAGAGAGATTTGCATGTATTGGTGGAAGCCTTCTTGTAAATGCCATTGGGATGAGCGTTGCCACACGATCTCTGATATTTCATATGGTTATTTAGTTGTAGGATGAATGTAAGATTAAATAAAAGGTCATATATAAATTTAGAACACTTCAATTAGTAAGGTAGAATATGTACCTTATTCATCATAACGATTACTAAGACAGTTTACAAAGGACTAGGTCTTCCTCTCCTTTTCTAACTCTTAATGCAGCTCTTAATAGGTAAAGTTCAACCTTATGTCTAAATAGAAGAAGGGACCTAGCCTATATATAATGTGATGTATCAACCCTAGCCAAACCCTCCCATCATGGGTCTGCAGGGTTAGGCCTACACTAACAGTCGTCCATCACATTGGCCCAACAAGGTGAAAGAGATCCAAGACAATTGATCACCAACTTAAAGTCTCATATTGTCTCCCATACGGATCGGTCATTAATATGTTTTATTAAAACATAAAATAATATCAATCAGTTGTAGCTCATAATAAACAATATTCCAACAGATGAGTCATCTTGGATATGAGGTCGGTATAGTAATGGAATCTTTCAAACATGCTGAGGATAAAGTTCCAAGTTAATTTGTGGCAAAGAAAAATTGCAGGGAAACTAACTGGCCATGACTGATCCTGGATGAACTTTGAGGCACCTAGTGTCATCATCAGGGCTAACGCCAAATCGCATGGTGTTCATATATATGGTTACAATCCTGTCCTTGCAAACTATTTTAAAATCACGTTGATTCATATTAGTATTGTCACGATTGGAAAAAATCACGACGGGGAGTGACAAGAGAAAAATAAGTCAAAAAACAAAATGAGTATTTGAGTCGCCACCAATCTTTTATTGGGTATGAGAAATGACTGGCAAAAACTCTTTAAAATAGATTAGAAATAAAATAAGTAAATAATAAAAATAAACAAAAAAAAGGTTTACGCAGAACCATGCAAGGTTCGGGAGTCGATTATGCATAGGGAAGGGCGGGAACTTAATACCACAGTACCCCTGATACATCCATTATAAAACGGTTACCTTAAGTTAGTTGTGCAAATTTAATAACCTTAACAATATTTGACTTACCCCCTAAATAAAACAAGTCAAATAATTAAAATACAAATTAAATTATACAATTTGCAAATTTGAAGGAAAAAATGTTTATAGGTTTTGTGGAAAATAAATAATTAAATTAGAATATTTATAGATTTGGCTTGCCGTGAGTGCCTACGTATCTCCAAGTGCAATGTGGAAGTCAAAGCCACGTAGTTTTAAAAGATGGTTATGTGCTGGTTAATTTTAATTGCAAAAAATATTGCTTGGAATTAATTGATTAAAAGAAAGGGAATTGATTTGATTTAAAAAAATGGAAATGATTGATTAGAAAAAGGAATTTTATTAACGTCCTAAATAGGATGGAAAGCGGTATTAAACTCATTGATCCTCCCTGAAAAAACGTCTAGTAGGTATTTGATCCCTGAAGGCGGCTAATGTGATCTGTGGCGTTGGACCACTTAAAAAGACTTATATTACTTTGTACTAAGTAGGGTGAAAAGTGATACTAAGCTCACTGATTCACCCCAAAATATTTGTTTATTGGGTACTTGATCCCTGAAGACAACTAATACGGATTATTATGGCGTTGGACCATTTTAAAAAAAGGTTTTGTTTACGTATCCTAAATGGGATGAAAGGCGGTATTGAACCCGCTGATTCATTTTAAGAAAAATTGCGTAGTGTGTACTTGACCCCTGAAGGCAACCAACGCAAGTGTTGAAATTAATTGGTTAAAATGAGTCATTGGACACCTCTAAACTTTTGTTTGCGCGAATTGGGAAAATAAATAACGCGGTTTCTTCGCCTCATTTAATAAAATGGAAATAAGAATGTGAACGCTAGAGACAAACATGTGATCCCGAAAAATGAAATAAAATGACATAAAATAAAATAATAATAAAAACAAAAATAAAAATAAAAATAAAACTCTTAAATAAAAATAAGATAAAACAACAGGACATATATGGATTAAGCTGTATAAAATCATGAATAACCAATCAAGAACAACTAACGCACAAGTTAAAGAAACAAGCTAAAGCACTAGACAATGTCCAAAATCCTGATGTGCACCACATGACATAACAATTGGCTTAAATCATATTTTGCATACAACATCTTTACTGGATGTAAGCATTCCTCATTTTATCAAGCAATCACATACCCAATAAATCACTTGTTACATCAATTTAGTCACAAAATAGAACACAGTGAATTGCAAAGCTCCACAAAATATCATTTTGAGTGTACTCAACTGTGATGAAACTAGAAACAAATGTAGTAGGAAAACTAAGAAGAGGAGAAAAATAACAGACTAAGCAAACAAGACAAAAAAAACAGCAAAAATAAAATTAAAAAACAAGCTGGCAACAGTAGCAATGCAACTCATAATAGACTTTAACACTTGCATTCAACATGACCCAAATCTCACCTATTTGGCATAAATAAGACAAACATCATCCAGTCTTCAAGAAACTCATAACAGGACTCAAATAGCAAATTGCAAAAATAAACTTCACACAATCCAATAACGAAACAGATTTTACCCCTACATCAAGACAAAAGTTGAACCCATACCTAGGTATAGAGCAAACATGCCTCAAAATTCTACTAATAAATACAACACAACTAAGCAAAATAAATTATTAGAATTAGACTATACACAGCCTTAGACCACACTAAATTTATTACTGATTAATAACCAAATCTTGTCATCAAAATTACAGCACCCACCAAAACCAGATTCACTTTTTGGACAACACCAGCTGGGGACCAATCACTAAACAAGTGTAACAGTTCAAATACTCCAACCCACATTATATCATAGTAATACAGGACCAGCAACCAAGAGCAACCGTGCAACACAAATAATCTATATATAGTATCTAATTACAAATATTTTTCTAATAATGTAACAAACCAGATTAAAGGGGGCCCCAAAGATATCAGATAGAGCAATCAACAACACACTTGGTAATCCTATATATGCTTGGAAACTAGGCATCTCATCACGGAAATTTAAAAAAAAATGATTAGGTCATGAAATTAGTCAAAAGTGAAGCTAGGGGAAAACTAATGTCCTTTATGGATTCAAACCAAAAGAAAACACGATGTGTAATTTAAACCAAAGGTGCAACAGCATATACCCACAAACTTTAACTGAGATTATGCATTTCAGTTTCGGACCTAAGGGAAAAAGAAAAAAAAAACCACAAGCTCAAGCAAAGACGAACCAATACCAGGACTCCTATGATTGTCACCAGCATACAAAGATATGCCTAGTGGTCAAACTTCATACTAGCAAAGAAAACATATCCATATTGAGAACTTCCCTGATCCAAGGTGATTGCACAAACAGGGAAAAACCCATCTACCCAGAACTCTATTCCAAATTCATATGCCTATCCATTTATCCAGGGCAGCATACATAAAGGACACAGACAAACTAATACTAAAACAGTCATAAAGCATCCCAATTAGTCACCATGCAGCAACACACATGTTCATAGGTAGCCGGCTACTGTTGAAGGTTCCAATTGAAAACACTAAATCATTTGCATCCATACAACCACTTTAGTTTGAACAAAAAACACACTCGAAACCTCATGACTAACAAACAGCGGCCAAGTAGGGGTACAAGCCTTTGATTAATGACACAAATCAAAACCCCAAGTCACACCTCTCGTTTCCCATTAAATTAATTACTCAGCATTCATTCCCTGGTGTAAGAGTAAAGGAAAACCTACTTCTTAAACCCCCATATTAGTTCAGAATTCACATAACCCTAAACTAAAACTGTCACAAAGAGAAAGGAAACAAGCATAGGCTCAGATATAACAGAATGCTAGACAATCCTGGGCATGCTCAATACTGAATAAGTACAGCAACGTAAATGGGACTCAGAACAGTATAGCTTTCTTACAAGTCTGAGAGGATCAGATTTTTTTCAAGTCATAAAGTAGGCTATAACAAACAAAATTGTAATATTTAGAAAGATCAGACAATACATCATCTCCTGGACATACAAAATTCAATTAGTTTCTCATGTGTGCTCAAACAGAACCAATCACACCAAATAGACTTGCACACATCCCTTAAACCCCCTTTTCCCTAAACTGTCATCGAGGTAACACTACAATATGCATGTCAAAGGGGTTCTCTCTTACTAACAGAAACGAGTAAATCCCTAGCCCAATCAAACCTACACCATAGGCATATTGAGCACCCTACTTCAAATGACGAAACCATTACACCGACAACCAAACCATATTCATTAGCAGCCTCTTTTACTTTAACATACAGGCTCCGTACAGACTCAAAACTAAAAGGAAACACAATGTGCAATTCAATTTCAAGTTCATCGCAAAAAGAAAACAAAGAACATTTACCCATCAGAGCACATTCCCACATAATTCAATCAAATTGGACATTCCAAAACCTTAATGCACATGTGTTCATTAACCCATGGCTGCACATATGAAGGGTCACAAACATGCTGATACCATATGAAAACAAAACTCATGAGACATTATTAATATCCTCATTCACAATTGTCAAGAATTAACATTTTGTCTAGTAAAAAATAAATACATATCATAGTATGGCATCATACTATGAGGACATATCAACAATAACCAGCCTAGGATCACAAGCCTTAAATAATCATCACAACGTCCAACACACGTTCAAGCTTCCAAAAATTACAACTTCCCAAAACAGACAGAGGGGAAAAGATTAGAAGGTTACCAAAATGAAATTGCCCGCTAAAACAAAATTGTTCCGTGTGCACCTTAATGGCTCCTCTTCTGTGAGTCAAATGCTCCAAAGTTCTCTCATTCTCCTTCTTGAGTTTGCAATCTCACTCTCCAAGACCAGTGCAAATTCGAAATTCCCCCTGAAAAAAAGAACCCTAACCTTCTATTTATACAAAACTCTAAACTGAAAGAAAATAAAAATAAATAAATAAAATAAAACAAAAATAAAAAAGGGACCCTGCTCTCGCGGCCTTGGGTCTACCTCGTGGCCACAGGCAGAGGAGGATGGTGCGCACCAATGGAGAGGGGTGGGGATGTGTAGAAGGCTAGTCCCCTCTGTATCTAGCCTCACGCAGTCTGTTGGAGAAAAAGGAACTGCACAAGGCTAGGTTCATGGGGGAAAGGAAGGGAAGGCTTGGGGCAGAGGGAAAGAGCAGGGTGAGTGTACGGGTAGGCTTAGCACAGGTAGAGCAGAGGGCTGTGAGACTTTGCTAGGGCATCGATTTAGAGGGGAAAGGGGCGTGTCTGGGGAGATGGGGCATAGTGGGTGTATGGGGCTCCCATGGGGAAGAGGAATGGAAGGTGCAGCAGGGACTGCTGAGGCGTCGGGTGAGAGGAATGAGGGGGAAGAAAGAAAGGGAAAGAGAAGAGGGGGCAGCTAGGGTTTCAGATTAGGAAGGAAGAGAAAGAAGAAAAAAGGTGCTGAGTCGGGTTGGGGAATTGGACCGAGTAATCGGAAATTGGACTGGGTGAAGGGGAGTTGGGTTTGGATAGAGTTTGGGCTTAGGGAAATTGGACTAGCTAAAATGGGCTTGGATGATTCATTCTTTTTCCTTTTTTTTTTTTGGAATTTTGGATTTTTCGTAATTAATTAATTTAATTTGATTGATTTTTTTTTAATTTTCTGATTGGCTAAAACAAGATTTTTCTTTTCTTTTTTTTAAATTTATTTTCTTTCAAACTTTCTCATCATTTTTTCATTCATTTTTTTATTTTTGAAATTAACTCAATTAAATTATTATTATTTTTTTAAAAAAAAAGACCTGGACAAATTTGAGTGTTCACAAGTATGTATTGTTCATACCATAAAATATTTAATAATTAAATAATGTGACTTGAAAATAATATGTACGATTATTATTAATAAGCTCTATAATTAGCCACTAAAAAGATATTTCTTTTTCAATGCTTCATGCATGAAAAGAAGACACTCATGACACATAATGCAAGCACAACCAGAGTACATGGAAGTCAATGATTTTGGGAATTATAAAAAAACCCAAAGAAAAAAGAATAGACCAAGATGTGATAAAGAAAGGACTCTACTTTGATAAATTCACCTTACAATACGTGGACCTTGTTTGGTAAATTGTGAATTTCCTTTTCTTTATTATATGTAAATTATATTTGAAAAGTACAATAGAAAGGAAGTTAAGATTATCATGATCACTAATATCTGCTTCACCTATTAGTCATATATTTGCAATTGTCACAACTTGAATGGTGGGTATTCTCATGTCAATTAATCATTCATATAATGTCTACTTTTAGACTTTGAAATTAAAATTAATCCATAGTACTGTAATATTGATCATACATAATCTGTTTAAGCTTAACTTTCAATCTCTTGAAAATATATAGTCACATATATTAAAATCCTAAATAATATATACATTATAATAGATGTTATTGATATAATTTTTCATATAATTTTTTTAAGAGTAAATACTTATTTTGGCTCTCAAAAGATATAGGCGACATCACATTAGTTCTCTATTTATCAATGACATCAAATTGACCTTTCAATGATAATAAATGCAATCAATTTCATTATTTAAGGACCAATGACAAAAATGTGACATTGAATGACTAATTTAATGTTATATAAATCTTTAAAAGACTAATTTAATATATTTATAAATGAATGATTAATATGATGTTGCGTATATTTTTGAATGTCCAAAATATACATTTACTCTTTTTTTTAATAAAATAAATTAAAATAGTTTAAGTGTATTAAAAGATAGAAATCCACTGTTTGGTTGAGGAACCTCAATAGGAGCAACATGTTCAACAATAGGATGCTCATCGATATGAGGCTCAATAATTGTCTGATCATCTAACTCAACTAGTGTTGAAAGTGCCAAACTCTCAAATGTAGGTAAAGGAATATGGACAACTCTAGTCAACCTATTCTGGTAATTCCTAATAGTAACCTGTCTAATCTCTCCATTAGCAACATCAAATTTAAGAAATCTTCTAGTCATGGACTCTGCAATCTTGATACCTTGCTCAGGGTTATAGATCATGTATCCTTTTGCAATTCTAGATAACCAATGAAGTAGCATCTGACAGATCTGAGGCCATTTTTCTTATCAAAAGGAAGAGATCCTTCATTCTCCATGCAAAGGAGAAATCCAAAAGGTTGAAAGCATTAATATTCAATTTTCGACACCAAAATCAAATATAAAGGGGTGTCTGTTATCAATAAAAAAATCCTAAGCTGGCAACATAAGAAAGCATTGCTGTTGAAAATCAGCACGAGGTAAAAATAGCGCCACTAGAGAATTGGTGGTAGAATACAAGTCTAGTTACATAAAATGAGTACTTGGCAACAATACTAAAATTGTTGACACAAACAAAGAATGCCTTAAGTAAACACTGTGTTATCTAATAACATTGAAGTTGTCGCGAACAACCCAACAGGGCAATTGATCGATGATTAGTGACAATACTGAAGTTGTCGACAATACTAAAAGCCCTAATCCATTCGGTGGTGTTGAGCTCTTTGAATCTGTGATTAGAGGGAGTATAAATCCATAGCTTTGAATCTGCGATTGGATATGGGAAAAGCCTTAAGTCATTTGATCGAGATTTGCATGATTCAAAATGGATGGGTTTAGAGGTTTCAGAGAATGAAGGTTTGGAAATTTTCGAATTTTCAACAAAGAGCGAGTTCATTAAGGCAATTAGCGACGGTTTCTGATGTAACTTCCTCCAAACAAGAAGACTAATTACAACACTAGAAACAAACCGCTAAATACCATTTAACCACGACAGTTTTGGAAACTACCATGACAACCGTCGTTATGTGCTTAATTGCAACAATTTGATATAACCGCAAGGAATTATCCGTCGCCAATTGCCCTTTTTCTTGAAGTGCTTTTGGTAATTTGGTTTGACATTTTAAATATTTTTTAATTATTTTGCGGCTGATCGAGCCACCACAAAAAAAAAACCAGATTTGCAAAAATTTGTTGTGGATAGTTCCACCACAAAACTATTTTTTGGCAAGTGGCTAGAGAGGATTTATGGTGGATTTTCAGCCGCAATTTGCAACTGATGCAAATTGGCTTGTCGCAAAATTATGTACGTCAAGTGTTTTATCGATAACCTCAAATCCGACACAAATCTTAATTTTGCGAAATAAAATTTAGTTTTTGCGACCAAAATTTGCAATTTTCTTGTGGTGTGTTTACTTTACTTGTTGTTTGCTTTCATTTCACAAGTTTAATATGAAGTTCCTATTACTTTTGCTTAAATCTTCATTTTCATTTCTCTTTTAATTCTCATTAATGATATTTGGATTTCTGTTGGACACACTCAACTCACCCTGCACACATATGTTCACACTGACAAATAGCACCCTGGTCAAGTAGATTCGCAATACAATTTTTCAACCCAAAAAAGGGGTACGAATATAATTGGGAAAATGAACCTTATGGTATGGGAAAAAGTTGGCTTTTTTACATAGTTGGTATAAATGGGAAACAAAATTCTCAGTATAGTGTAAGTTGTAAAATAATTCCCGGAGAGGTGTAAAATGAACAGTGAATCATAGGGGGTGGCTACGACTTCTATGAAGTCGTATTCTATAGACTTTGGGTAAGTCGTATTTGGTACATTCGACTTAGGGTTATGTTAATTTTTTTTTATTTTTTTAATAGAAGTCGTAGCTACTAGCTACGACTTAGGGTTAGGTTAAATTTTTTTTTTATTTTTTTTAATAAAAGTCGTATCTACTAGCTACGACTTAGGGTTAGGTTAATTTTTTTAAAAAATTTAAATGGAAGTCGTAGTTGACAACTACGACTTCTGTATAACTTAGATTTTATAATTTTTTTTAAATAATAATCATGGCGTTATTCAAGGAAATGGATTTGGATAATATAACAAGTTTGACTTAAATAATATGGACTCACTGCACCACCGTGATATGCACTGTCACGTGAAATATATCGTCGCATGTGAAGTAAGTACCATTGCATGTATTCTGAGTTGTCATGTAAATAAGATTTACATGCTTCACTGCTAATGAGTCGTTCATTACGGTGCATCCACAAGGCAATCCAATCACGATGATTGTTATTAAAAAGAAAATTATAAAATCTAAGTTGTATTAAGTAACTATGGCTTAATACGACTTAGATTTTATAAAAAAAATTTAATAATAATCATCGTGATTGGATTGCCTTGTGGATGCACCGTAATGAACGACTCATTAGTAGTGAAGCATGTAACTCTTATTTACATGACAACTCAGAATACATGCAATGGTACTTACTTTACATGCGACGATATATTTCACGTAACAGTGCATATCACGGTGGTGTGGTAAGTCCATATTATTTAAGTCAAACTTGTTATATTATCCAAATCCACTTCATGATTAGTATTTAAAAATATTATAAAATTTAAGTTATACAGAAGTCGTAGTTGTCAACTACGACTTCCATTTAAATTAAAAAAAAAAAGAATCTAACCCTAAGCCGTAGTTAGAAGATACGACTTCTATTAAAAAAATAAAAAAAAATTTAACCTAATCCTAAGTCGTAGCTAGTAACTACAACTTCTATTAAAAAAATAAAAAGAAAATTAACCGAACCCTAAGTCGTATGTACCAAATATGACTTACCGAAAGTCGTATCTATAGAATACGACTTCATAGAAGTCGTATCTATCTATAGAATACGACTTCATGGAAGTTGTATCTATAGAATACGACTTCATGGAAGTTGTATCTATAGAATACGACTTCATGGAAGTCGTAACTGCCCTTTACGACTCACTGTTCATTTTACATATCTTCGGAAATTATTTTACAACCTATATTATACTGAGAATTTTGTTTCCCATTTATACCAACTGTGTTAAAAAGCCAAATAATTATTTTCATTTAATTCATTTTAAAAATTAATTAATTATTTAATTAATGTAACTAATAATTTATATATATTTAAATATATATCAAATAATTATTTTCATTTAATTCATTTTAAAAATGAATTAAATATTTAATTAATTAATGTATATATTATTTAGTATTTTTATTTACGTGATTACATATTTTCAAGAGATTAAAAATTAAACTTAAACAGATTATTTATCATCAATATCACAGTACTATTGATTTAGTACATTACATTATTTTTTTAAAAAAAATAATTTCAAAGTCTAAAAGTAGACATTATATGACTGATTAATTTACTTGAGAATACCCAACATTCAAGTTATAAATGTGTGACAAATTATAAATATATGAATAATATATAGGTGAAGCAGATATTAGTGATCATGATAATCCTCGCATCCTTTCTATTATACTTTTGAAATATAATTTACTTATATAATAATGAAAAGGAAATTCATAATTAACCAAACAAGGTCCACATATTGTAAGGTGAATAGATCGTATAGTCCCTTTCTGCATCACATCTTGGTCCATTCTTTTTTGTTTGGGTGTTTGATAATTTCAAAAATCATTGACTTTCACGTACAAGGATCCTTTGGTTGTGCTTGCATCATGTATCACGAGTGTCTTCTTTTCATGAAGCATTGAAATATATATATATATATATATATATATATATATGTTTGATAATTTAAAAAATCATTGACTTCCGTACAAGGATCCCTTGGTTGTGCTTGCATTATTTAGTGGCTTATACAGCTTATTCTATCTAAATTATTGATACCACAATAATGACAAAGTGTGATAATTTTGTTGGACATAACTACTGACTACTACTAGGGTCCACGTCTATGGCAGATAAGGACGATAATTTTAGGAATGATAACTTCTATCTGTGTATGGGATCTCGCAAGGACGGTCTCGTTCGAGACCTCATCAGAATGGAGATAGGAGATAAAATTCTCTTTCAAAGGTGATTTAGAGATGAGAGATAAAATTCTCTTTCAAAGGTAATTTAGAGATGAGAATGGAGATTATACTCTCTACTTCGAATAGATTACATATATATTTTTTATTATATGTGTTATATATCATAAATACTAATAATATTTTAATTTTTTTATATTTTTTTATTTAATTTAAATATTGTGATTGTACTATTTAAGTTTGAACTTGTTATGATATAATTTTAAATTTAATAATTTAATTTTATATAATTTTTTAAAATTTTTATTGGATTTTAATTTATAATTTTGTAATTTTTTTATGAATTATCGGGGTCCCCGTGAGAATTTGTGGGGACGGGGATGAGGGAAAATATAAGGGGCAAGAGAGTACTCCTCGCCTCCGCCCTGCCCCATTGATACCCCTAGACAAATTTAACCCACTCTGCGAGTACCCAATCCGCTTCAACCCGCATGAGGCGGGTTTTAAACCCGCCCCGCAGGAAGGGCGGAACATGGCAGGTTTAAATTGTGCTGCGGGGCGGGGCGGGGCGGGGCGGAGCATGGCAGGTTTAAATTGCCCAACTTACCCTACCCGCACCTCAATTATTTCACAAAGAATATGTTTTATATTTGATGTAGTTTTAGATTTTTTATGTAATGAGTAATTTTTTAAATAATTTATATTATATTGTGTATTATATAGAATATGCAGGTAGGATGAAAGTAAGGTTCAGGTTCTATTATTTTTTTGAGGATAAGGTGTAGGTTTTTATTTACAAAACTCACGGACGTAAGTAGGGGTGAGTTGAAGATTCCTTTAAAAGGTGAGGGACGGGTTAAGGTTGGGCAAAAACCTGCCCCTACTAGCCCCATTGCCAAGCCTAATGGCAGAACTAGGAAAAAAATTTGAGGTGCAAATATACAATTTTTAAATGGGCTAAAATTATTTAATAAAAATTATCAAAACATTAAGGGTGTGTATGGTGTTTCTAAATTTTTTAAAAGCTGGGAGGCTTGTACGTGGTTCTGTCCCTGCTTGTATGCAAGTGTGAAAAATGATCAAATGGTTGAATAGACTACATCTTTTAAAATGAATCCTTGTATATATATATATATATATTAAAAAAATTGATGCAAAATTACATGAGTAAAAAAGTAATAATATTCTCACACTATTTTTCTTACATTACATTTATATATTTCTATAGTAAATTATAATTTACACTTATATTACTATATACATACTATTTTATATTGATAACTTTTAAAATATGTTAGTGTGTTTTGTGTTGATGACTTTTGAAATATGTCAGTAACCACATTTTTAAACAGTAATCAAAATTTATCAATAACAAAAAAAGTAATTAATAAAGAATAGTAAATTACTAGCAAGAAAGGTATAAATTATTATCTATCATAAAAATATGTAAACGTAGCGTAACAAAAAAGTGTGAGAAAATAATTTTTTTATTAAAATAATTAAGGGGCAATTCATTGACACAAGTGTATATTGCCATTCTTATACTATTGAACAATGTTTTATTCTATGACCATTTTATGAAATAACCGTTTCGATTGAAAAGTCTTGTCATATAGATTATTATACTCATTAAATTTGACATTAATTTAAAATTATTTTATACTCTATCAATATATCTTAAGGTTAACATAATATATACTTTCTAGATATAAGGAAATACATTATTTTGATCACATATTAATTTTGTCAATTTTTTAAAATTAACATGCGAAATCAACATGATTGTTAATACCAAAAATAAAATCAAGTAATTAATATTGAAACCAAAATAGTTCAAGTAATTGAACCCCTTAAAATCTTGAAAATAACAAAGATTTCAAATTAGAATGAACAAATTAGTTTTAATTCAACTTTATAATATTTCATTCTAAAAAAAGTAAAAGTCCAATATTGAATTTCTAGTGTAAACTTGTTATAAAAGTTTTGGACTATAGCAAGTTTTTTTTTTATTTTTATAAACACCTTCTCAAAGTTTTATTACTTGCATACAATATAAGATGAACTATTTTATTTTATTTTATTGGATCATCCAAATATTGTCTCTGTTGTTTCTACTCTTAAGTGCATTCATCCAAAGCTAATTCAAATACATTAACTACTTATGAGATCTCTAACAAGTACGTGACATTTGAACTTTGTACGCTGGTTCTGACATACCTAAACTTTGTAAAGGATAAGCAAATGAGAACTTTCTACTCACTCAAAAGAGTGCTTACAAAGATATCAATGATTCTTGCAACGCTGATAACCAAAGCCACTTTTCAGAAGAAGATCAACACGCTATCAATATTAAGCATTAAATGCTCACCCAAACGGTAACATTTATTACCGTTAGACGAAGAAGCTTATGAAGACAAAGTTCAAACTCACAAGTCTATATATACACGAAGTCTTCAAAAGATCAAGAAGAACAATAATTAGAGAAAACGCAATATATAATATGAGTTTTACTTACTCTTTCATATACTTTTGTATATAGTTTTTTAGTTTACTCTGAACTTATTTGTTTTATCCTCACTTACCAAAAGTTGATCTTAAGTGTTTTCAACACTGTTCTTATAACTCTGTGCTAAGCCTGAAGAGGCTTGTTAGTAAAGAATATTTGTTGTTAGAACCTAAAAATGTTAAGAATACTTGGTTGTAAGCTTGAAGAGGCGGAGTGAGGAATATTTGTAATCTTGTGAAGATTAGTGGAAAATCCTTCAATTAGAAGGAACTGAACGTAACTCTTGGTTTGTAAGAGTGAACCAGTATAAATATCTAGTGTGATTTTCTTATCTGGTACCTTGCTTTACTTTTTAGTTGCTAACATTTGTGGATTGTCATTGTTGTTTTTAACAATTCTTTTATCTAGACTTATAACTTTTTACTTGCGTCTAAAGTTTCTCTTAAAACATTTATGTGTCTAACTTTTTACTTAACTTATTTTTAATAGTTCATTGTGTTTTGCGAACTAGCAAAGTTTTGTTCTGTAAACCAACTTGCAAAAAGTTTTTCAAAAGGTTAAGAAAAATAATCCAACCTCTTTTCTTGTGTTTCCCTTGTTTACTTCAATGATGAATATTTATAATTTAAGAGTTAGTTTAATAAAACCTATATTTTATAAAATGTTATTAGATTATATAAATATGCCAAGTCTTATATGAGTATTACTTGATCTATTCTCAATTAAAATATATTTTTATAAATTTAGGAATAAATTTAATAATATGAAGTTATTTTAGTTTTCAGGGGAACAACCATTGTGGCTTTTTTAACCACATAAGTGTATGTGGGAAAATATTTTTCAACTCCAAAATTATTTATCACAAAAGCATAAAATACACAGTATTCGTTTGGAAGTCTTGACATGCACTACGACTTATGACAAGTCGTGACCATGATGGCTTTTTTATATCAATATATTTTTAAAAAATTTTATTTATTGTTTTGTTATATTTTTAAAATTATATATTAAAATATTTTTTTTATGTTGAAAAGTTAATTTTAGTTGAAATTGAATTTTTAACATATTTTTTTTTAATTTAAAATTTATTGAAAAGTTAATTTAAAAAAATTGACTTTTTAATAAATTTTTAATTAAAAAGCACATTAAAAAATTAATTTGACCTAAATTAACTTTTTAATATAAAAAAAAATATTTTAATATATAATTTTTAAAATACGATAAAATAATATATAATATTTTTTTAAAGTATAATTGCAACTTAGTCGCGTTCAATAGCAATCACTCGTGAACAGTATTCTTAAACTCAGCTATGACCGGTCGATTGGAAAACTGATAAACCGGTCTTTTGGCCGATCCAAGCACCATGTTAGATCGATTGTGCAAATAAAGCGTTCTGACCCGGGTGACTTGGTCGAATCTTGTGCAACTTGTTTGATTCGTTAGTTTCAGTTAAACTGGCTAGTTAATTTTATTTTTTTTTTGAAAAAGTTGGGTCTACGGTTATGTTGAAACATCGTCAACCCCAACTCAGTTCTTTTTCTTATTGATTCCAGCCAGTTTCTGCTTCTTCGATGGTTTATCTGCACAAGGAAACAGATGGAGGTCGCTTGTTGAAATAACTTTTGATGGCGGTTTATTTGCGCACACACCACCCACTCCCCACTGAAGAAGACGAAAGTTGGGTGAAGAATCTTCACAAATACGCTTTTCAAATTGTTTTTCGGGTTCCTGCGCTCTTCTCAGCTTTTGAGATGATGGCATATGTGGAGTAGGTAGTGTTACGTGCCACAACACGCATCATTCCTTTTTTTTTTTTACTGTATTATATTACATGAGTAAATATACAATATAGTCGTTCAAAAATATATATGATGTGTATATATTGGAAGATTAAATTGATGTTATATATATTTTTAGTGGAGTAATTTGAATATGTGTTTTATATTACATAATATAAAGTAAAAGGGAAAGAATACAATTTTTTTTAAAATTATTAAATACTCAACTCTATCATATTTTTAATTAACAATAAATTTTACATCAAATTAAGAATTTTTTTTAGTAAATACTTATTTTAATCTCTCAAAGATATAAGTGATATTATTTTAGTTTTTTAATAATTATGTGACATTAAATTGGTCTTTTTAGAGAATTATTTTATATTATTGAAAGACTAATTTGATGTCAAAAAATATATTAAAAGACCAATTTGATATAAAAAAATTTACATTAAATGACCAATTTGATATCACAAATTATTGAAGGACTAAACTAATGTCACTTATATATTTAAATGACCAAAATAGGTATTTAATCATATTTTTATATTATAAGTTGTGAATTTTAATTAGTTTAAAGTTAAATTATATTTGTATTAATGTTTATATTATTATTATCTATTTTTTAAAGTAATTCTATATTTATTTAATTTTATACGATTTGAGAGTGACTTACCAGTTAAACCAATGACTCATTGATTTAGTATCATTCCCAAATCAACCACTAATCTGAGTTTTATAAAACTGCTTGTGAATGTTAATTTTTTTAAAAAAAAATAAGAGGAAGTAATGCCCTTAGGATATGATTCTTTTTTAAAAGTTTTAATTTTGATGACAAGTTAAATTATGTACACCTTTTACATTTTAAAAATTAAAAAATTTAATAGCTTAAATTAATGAATGATCGCAAACATTTAATGAGAAATGATAATTGTTATCAAACTGTTTTAGCAAAAATATTTTTATAAAATCCTACGTGTAATACATCAGTGATTGTTGAAATAATTTTTAAATTTATTTTATTAATTAAATTAAGAAATTATCTCAATCCCTAAAATTAAGGGATTGAGATAATTTATTAACTTAATCAATAAATTTAATTTAGGAATTATCTATTACAAGAAAGTTTTAAGAAAAATAAATTTTTTTACTAAAAAGTTTGAGATAATTTTTACAATATAGAGACATCTACTAATCTCTTAATTTTAGGGATTGAAATAATTCCTTAATTTCATTAATAAATTAAATTTAGGAATTATCTATTACACGAAGGATTTTACAAAAATAAATATTAGAAAAATTGAGATAATATCAAATGAAGGATTTTACTAAAAATATTTAGTACACTTACACTGAATAACTTTTTATAAGTTTTGAATTTCATCAATTTAATTGGTAGATTAAAATTTTTTATTAAGTAGATTAAGTCTATAAAGTTTTATAAAATTTTAAAATTAATTAATACTTCATTTAATTACTTTATTTTAACGTATAATATATTTTTTAAAATATAAATAAATATAAGTTATAAGATTAAATATTTATACATGTCTAATTTATTTTAAATTTAGTATACATAATCTTTATAATGATATTATATGATTCAATTATTAGATTAAAAAAATAATAATTTTATGAAAAATAATTCATTTATATAAGTATGGCAAAATTTACTCTTAAAATAAATGAATCTCTACTCGTGTATATGTATGTATTAAAAAAAATCTGACATGCCGTGCGTTATCAGGACTTTTTAACTCATACCGTGCATTTTTCACATTTGGGGCAAAATAATTCTAGAATTACACTAAAGTGGGACACGTGAGGCACATTGACAAGGATAAGTTGGAATTATAAGATTAGGAGTAAATATTTATTTTCGTTTTTTAAAAATATAAGTTAGTCTTTTAATAATTAATGTTTTTTAATATTAATTTTTGATATTAAATTATTTATTTAATATATTTTTTGATATCAAATTAAATTTTTAATAATATAAAATAATCATTTAAAATAATTAATTTAATATTATATAATTATTAAAAAATTAAATTCATGTCACTTGTATAGATTAAAATAAATGTTTAGCGTAAGTTGTATTATATTATGCATCCGTTGTCTTATTTATCTATCAGTATCTGTTTTCTAAATTCTGCCCTCATTACAAAATTCCAGACTATGATCATTCTCCACCCCTCACATTTAATATTGAATTCAATTTTAAATTATTATTAATATAAAAATTTACAATGTTATTTAATGTGTTGATATATTTTTAAAAGAGTTAATTTTTTAAATAATTATTATAATAATTAGATTATTTTAATAATTTAATAATACATAATTAAAAGATAATATAATTTTCTTTTACATTTACTATTAATCATAATTAAACTCCTTAAAATTTAGTTAATATATAATAAAATAAGGAGTTGCTTCAATGCGAATTTGTCATAGCCGCCCCGGACTTCAACTCGATGTTTTCTTGAGTAAGACTAAAGATTCAAATTTTTTTATGTAGTAATAATAAAAATAATAATATAATAGGGATTCGTTGATATCGGTGTAAATAAAAATTAATCTTACCAGTTTGAAATAACTTTTTCTTTAATGAATTTTTTATTATATTTATCACCGCTGCATTAATAGATTTTACAACGTAGTTCATATTCATAAATTTTATTATTAGTTTAAAATTATTTTATGTCTCATTCATATGTCTTAAGATTAGTGTAGTTTGTATTTTTTAAATATAAAAAATATCAACAATTTGATTATATACTTATTATTGTCCATTTTTTATTTATTTATCAAAGTCTCATATACATCATCCACTTGATAAATTGTAATAATTTAATGGATAGATCTATAAAAATTAATAGTCTATGAAATGTTATTGCAATATGTAAAGTATAACACGTTTTACACAAAATCAATTTATCAATTTTCAAAAAATAAATATTGCCACAAGCTAGTATAAATAGATGTGCAAGTATTGTGGCTACTCTATCCTCTCCTAGGGCCACCATGGATCCTGCTTCTTATGTCCACACTATTGTAGGGCTCTTAGCTTTGTTGATTGTATACAGTGTCTTTAGGTCCTTTAGGTCACCTAAAGAAAGTAAGGGCAACACCAAGCGCAACAAAGTGCCGGAACCATTTGGTGCTTTACCCTTCATAGGTCACCTCCATCTTCTGGGTGGTCGAGACCCAATTTTTAGGACCTTTTCATTCATGGCTGAGAAATATGGTTCAATCTTCTCCCTCAGGCTCGGTTGCCACCAGACCCTAGTGGTGAGTAGCAGGGAAATAGCCAAAGAATGTCTCACCACAAATGACAAAGTTTTTGCTTCAAGGCCAAACATAGCTGCAGGGAGATACATGGGTTACAACAATGCCATTTTCGCTCTTGCCCCTTATGGACAATATTGGCGTAACATGAGGAAAGTGGCCACCCTTGAGCTTCTTTCAAGTCACAGGCTTGAACAGCTAAAGCATGTCAGAGACTCAGAAATATATTCTTTTGTAAAAGATTTGTACACATCATATGCAAAGAATCTGAATGATTCGATTCAGGTGCCTATAAGCAATTTATTAGAGCACTTGACCTTCAATATAAACGTGCAGATGATAGCTGGGAAGCGATTTAGTGGTGAAACCATCAGCCAAGAAGATAGTGAGGCATGGCGGCTTAAAAGCGCAATCAAAGATGCTACTTATCTTAGTGGTGTTTTTGTGGAGGCTGATGCCATTCCTTACCTTAGTTGGTTTGATTTCCAAGGGTATGTGAGTTTCATGAAGAGGACTGCTAAGGAAATGGACTTTGTTCTTGATAAGTGGATGGATGAACATCTAAGAAAGAGAGCTGAGGATGAGAACAGCTACGAAAATGACTTCATGGACATCTTGATATCAACGTTCGAAGAGCATGATGTGATTTGTGGGCATAAGCGGGAGATAGTCATCAAAGCAACAGCAATGGTACGTTTTCTTGACATGCTTAGTTTTTTTTTTTTTGAGGGACTTGACATGCTTAGTTGTAGTTTAGGTATTGGTAGTTATGCATTGATAATCAATAATTTATGTATCATAAAAAAAGAAGGACATATATTAAGAAATTATACACATACATATATAAATAAGATATATTTTGATTTCTCTCTAACATTTAACACGTTTTGTGGCGTTTGGTTTTTGGATTATTTTTTTCATTTTTAGAAATTTTACATGGGAATGTTAGATTCTCATATTTGGTACAAGATTTTAAAAAATATTTCATCCAAAAATGACTCTTAAGAATGATTTTTGTTTAACATTTTCACACTTCCATTTTTATGAGGGAAGTGAATTTGCTACATTCCCATGGCTGATAATATTTTTGCCATGTCAAATTTCTAAATACTTACCCTTTATCATCATGTCATCAATAAATCATCACCACGTCATTGCAGGTGACCACCATGATCACAATCAGTCATCGTTTCCTGCAGCCAATCACTAAAATCTAACTATCCCTGTCTCGCTTGCAGTTGACAATAGCTAGCAACTTCTTAACTTCCAATTAAGAAGGTCATTCAAATCCATGGACAAAGAATATATATATATATATATATATATATATATATATATATATATAGTCTTTTCCGGATCACTTCATTCAATTAAGCCAACCCACGTTAGTTACAATTCCAAAACTTTACTTCTAATATTTTTTTTTGTCTATTAATATCAGTAATTACCAAATTTTTAGGACTAATTGAACTGTATGCACTAGTCATTGTTGAAGTTATAGCCATGTATAAATGTATAAGTGAACATAGCATGTTCAACTATTATTTTCTTTCACAAGATTAAAGATCCATGTGGTTGGATTCAACAATACAGGGTTATGACTACTTTCCGAAGGAAGTAGTGCTCATGTGTGGCACTCTACCTGATTTGTGAATGGGTATGTACAATTTTGATCAAACATGTACAAAGACATATAGTCATCAAGCTTTTAAATCTAGTAATCAAGTTTTCAAAATCTAGGTTCGCATCAGTTGTGGCGATAGTTACATACTACATTAACTCACATCAGCTACAACGCGACTACAACCACGATCCTAAGAGTAATTTAAAACCTTCGACGTCATTGTTGGAGAAAATTAATAACGGAAAGCAATGACCACAAAAGAAATCTTCTTCAATTTCTTAAACACTGACCCTTGTCTTAAAAATACTTATTACATGTGTTTATTGTTATATTTTGGATCCTTGTTCTACTCTATTTTCTTTTCTGTTTTCGCAGAGCAAGAAAAAAACATTTCTAAAACTCAAATTTTTGGTGCAGATCCTTATCCTTACCGGCACAGGAAGCACAGCCATAACACTAACATGGGCACTTTCCTTGCTGCTAAACCATCCAAATGTCCTAAAGGCTGCCCAAAAAGAGCTAGACACCAACATAGGAAAAGACAAATGGGTGCAGGAATCTGACATCAAAGACCTGAAATATCTACAAGCCATTATCAAAGAGACTCTTCGTCTATACCCACCAGCACCCTTAACAGGAATCAGGGAGGCCATAGATGACTGCTGTGTCGCAGGTTACCATGTCCCAAAAGGCACTCGTCTGCTTGTTAACATATGGAAGCTGCATAGAGACCCAGAGATATGGCCCAACCCTGATGAATTTCAACCTCAAAGGTTCCTCACCACTCACGCAGACATTGATTTTCGGGGTCAGAACTTTGAGTTTATCCCATTTAGCTCTGGAAGAAGGTCATGTCCAGGCATGACATTTGGGCTGCAAGTGGTGCACTTGACGCTGGCTCGTTTGCTTCAAGGGTTTGATATATCCACAAAGGCAGGTGTTCCGGTTGATATGACCGAAGGATTAGGAGTAGCCTTGCCAAAGAAGAACGCACTTGAAGTTATGCTGAAACCACGTCTGCCATTGGAGCTTTATCAAACCCGTTGAATCGAGTGTATATAAAATTAAATAATATTTGAATTCTGCTCTGTAATGGAGTCCAAAATAATCTGCTTGTCTTCTGGGTTGTGTGTCTCGTTGCAATGAACTTCTTCAGCCTTCAAATAAAGTAAAATCGAGGCTTGCAGCAGCACAATAAAATAAAATCTAATTAAGGAATAGATTTGTTACACTAGTAGTTTATGACTTAATGGTAATCTTATCTTTTCTTTTGAAATATGTATGCTTGTGTCTCTAAAGTTTTTCTTCATATTATACGTTGACCTCATTTTTTTTTGTTCAACCATCCTAATTAGCCCTTTAGACCGAGTGGCGCTCCGCGGTATCCCCACAAGTTAAGTCCTTGATAGGACTAATTGACAGTCAACAATTTAGAACACAAAAGTTTTAGTTGACACCCAATTAGAGCGACTATTATTGGGATTCGATCTTACGTCCTATTTCATGAAGGTGAACCTGCTTATTAGCTCGACTAACCCTTAATTGTTATACTTTGACCTCTTTTAGTTTGCTAGAATATATGCGTAGTGAAACCTAAGTAATAAGGCCAACAAGGCCATAAATCTGAAATGGATTTATGATTTATGAGAAGCCGTTTCTTACTTTAATTTGGTGATGCTTAATTATTTGAAAATTAGCTTCTTTTTTCTGATTTGATAGAGTAACTATGGATGGAAAAGATTAAAAAATGAAAAAAAAAAGCCATTAATCAATTCATAGGTTTTAAGGCCAAATTGAATATGGAACAAAAGCTTTATGTTTTCTAATTAACAGTAAATCTTGGCTGATTTTCACCGGTAATTGTTATTTTAAAAAATACAAGAGTTTGCTCTGGGATACGCTTTTTCTTTATTTTCTGTGGAGTATAAATTCACCTATTATTTTGTATGTTATTCTATAAAGTTACTTCACTCACGTTTTACATCAATCGAAATTTAGCTATTTGTAAAACGATTTTAAAAGGACATTTCTTATATAGGTTACGTGCATTTAAAAAAGAAAAATATTTTTTAGATGTTAGATTATATATATATATATAGAGAGAGAGAGAGAGAGAGAGAGAGAGAGAGAGAGAGAGTCAAATAATTTCTTTTGTATTTTGATAAAATATATTAATTTTCGTAATGCATACATGAAGGAATTTCCAAAATTTTATAACCCTTCCTACCATCATTTTGTCCTATCATTGTTGTAAATGGTGAAGAAATCTACGAGAGTGATGGAAGGGGTTACTCTATTTCTATGTCTGGTCAGTTGTGGGCCATGGATGGTGGTCTAGAAATCCCATATATTGAGCAAAAATTCGGACAGAGGTAACACAGCGGAGAAGAATGAGGAAAACAATGCACAATGCGTAGCTCAAAGTTACTGGTGCGAGGATTTCGAGATCACGCCACTAATCATTGGACAGCTTGCAGGAGAATGATATATATGGCCAATGATAAGGGGTGGCAAATTGAGAGGATTCAATCTGGCAAGCAAGGAAGGTACCATGGGAGGAAAATTAGAATCTAATAACACAAAGCAAGGTAATAGACAGGGGTATGTGGATGTGAGAGGAAAGAACATTGAAATGGGCACGAAGGGAGGACTCAAGGACAATAACAGGTCAAGTCATCCTGCTGGCTTCCGAACATTTCGGCAGACTACCCTTGTGCCACTGTCTCAAATCTGGTTCATGGTTTGGAGGCTTTTTTACCTGGTTAATATTGTTTTCAGAATTTATTATTAAAATATTATTGTTTTGAAATATATTATATATTTATTATTATTTTTGTCAAATAAAAAATTATTATTATTTTCAAATAAATACTTTAAACGTGTTAACTCATCTATATAAAATACGTTAAATGCATTGGTGCATCTATTCAGAATGCACCAAATAATTTGAAGTATAAAGGGGTATGACGTATATAGAGGTATAACGTATGTGTTATGTCTTATGTGGTACATAAAACTTTTTTTTCACATGACAAAAATAACAATAAATTAATAATATATTTTAAAATAATAATATTTCGATAATAAGTTACATAAACAATAATAACCAGGTTAAAAATCCTGGTTTGCACCCATATCCTCCAAAACCACCCCATGTGGCCCTTTCTAATCAAGAACTGCATATGGAGGTTCATGTGGTTGAGATTTCAACTTATCCTTGCCATAAGGACATTATGGAAGAGTGGGAAAATGTCCTTTTAATTTGAATCTAGACTAATCCTAATCGTAGTCAAAATAATTATATTTTCTTGTGGAATTGTAGGGGGCAGGTAGCAGTGCCGTGTTTAGATATTGTAATCAGTGTTTGGAAGTTAAACCTGATATAATGGTTTTTTTTTTTTTATTTATGGAATTGCGTGTCAAGCCAGCTAGGCTAACTAATACCATTTATATTTGTGAAAATGATTTGAAAGTTCGACTTGGGGATATATTTAGATAATTTAATTCTTTTAAAAAATTAATTAAATATTTTATTAATTTAATTAATAATTTATATACGGTTAACTAATAATTTATTTTTATTTTTTATATTTGATAAGTGATTAATCGTATATAAATTATTAGTTAAATTAGTTAAATACTTAGTTAATTTTTGAAAGAAACCAAATTGTTCCACTTTCTCACCAAGCCGAATCTGCAGGTCATTTCCCCTTCATATTTTGGGTTTTGATGGTGTAGAATGACATGGCTATGCTGGAGAAATCGTTGTAACTTGGAAAGAAAAATAAATGAGCTTAATTTTGAGTGTAAATTTTTTTTAAACTGTCACCCAATCATGTATTGCAAACTCATTAAAAGAGTTTGACTATTATAACAATTACCTCAATAGTTTAACACTTTTAATGATGTGTCATTACATGATTGGATAATAATGTAAAGAAACTTCATACTGATAGTTGATTAAAATTAAATCCAAAATATAATGTGAATATCAGTTATGAAGAAGGATTTCTAGCCAATTCTTTCACCTCAAGGTGAATTATCCTCAAGCTCAAAGTTGATGGCTTACTTCTATATATGTAACCCCAATAAAGACTTAAAAAAGTCCTTCTGATAAAAATTGGAAGACTTCTCCAATGGCACTGTTGATGTTTGGCTTATATCAGATGACTTGAATGATATTAAAGATAAGATAGAGAGGAAGGAAGGTTTTGAAATCAGTAAAAGGAGAAATGATCCATTCTATGAAGAGAATGAGAGGGATGGTTGGCTTATTTGCAATCAAAGTGGATTGTTAACTAGGTAACGTACGAGGTGTGAATTGACAGTGGTTGATTAAAATAATTATGAAGGGTATAAACTCAGTTTCGGCCAATGTTCATTGGAGTTGTAGCTGTACTTGTTATTTTGAGCGTACTAAGGGAAGAAATGTCAATATGGGTTGGGACTGTTGGGTTGGCCTGCTCCGTGATGTTTTCGGGTGGGTTGCGTTGCTATTTGGGTTGGAACTGTTGGGTTGGCCTGCTCCGTGATGTTTTCAGGTGGGTTGCGTTGCTATTTTCACAACATATTTAAAATGCGGATCAAATTGACCCGTACCTATTTGGGCTGGGGTTAGGTAGGCTCAAGGCATGCCTACCTGCTAAAAACAAATAAAAACCCTAAGCAAGGCTTCTAAATCAAACAAGGCCATCACTACAAGAAAACCATTAAATTATGATGAAATTTGCGATGGAAATATTTCCATTCCAATTGTGATGGATTTATTGACGAATTCTGTCACAAATTATTTCTTTTTAAAATATTAATGATTGTGACTGAAATAATTTTCCTCACTATTTGCATCACTATTTTTCTGTAGAAGATTTAAGTATCCTAGTTTCCTTTTGAATTTAAATCTTATGTCCATTTTTCCTGAATCATTTTCTGTTAGAGATGAAAAATAGGTTAAACCCTATGGGTTACAAAGTGTAACTATTTTATCATCAATTGAGAAAAAATAATTTAGAAATAAAATGTAATCAGACAATGGTTTGAAATTCATAAAAAATAGTTTCCGTAATAAATTAAAAAAATTATGAATTTTTAAATAAATCCTAAATTTCTATATAAGATTAATAATGGAGTCAGTAAGAAGTACAAGTGACACTTTCCTATTAAAGAGAAGATATGGTAAGGTGTTACAAAGTGCAAAAGGGATTCCAACTGAAAAGTTTCTCTATCATTCAGGTTCTAGAAAAATATGAAACTTCCAAGAGAAGTGGAAACCTAAATTCTATATAAATTTTGGATGGGAAATTATGTAAATAGGAAGAGACAACAAACGTAAGGGGAGGTCTCTACTCTACATAGGAAACACCGAGTGCATGATGTTCTTCTAAATTTGATCCTGAAACCATCACCCACCTGAGCAACCGGTGGTTTGAGAGAAGCACTCATATCCATAAGTCATCTAGAGAAAGTAATTATCATCAATGTTATGTTATGTTACCCTTCAAGTGGGTGTCATACTTAATTCCATACTCAGTTTTAGTTATGTTCACATGCCATCCCTCCCCCTCTCCCGGGTCTCCCGTGTTTTTGAAGGCTAGTAACTATGGTCATGCATTACCCTCCCATTCCTAGAGATTAGACCACAACCTACATCCATAGAAAATCACCCTGGAGCAAACTGTAGTACTGCAGAAGTATACAAACAGGAAAAAAAAACTAATATAATGAAAAACAAAAAATGAAAGAAAAATTGCACAAAAAGGGAGACAAAACAAAGGTCCACCAGGGATCTCAGAGTAGAACAATATAGGCAACTAGTATATGTTCGACTTCTAGTACTGGCAAAATGGTGTAGCTTAGCTTATTATTTAAATAATGAAATATCTCAATAATATACACAAAAAGGGATGAAAACTTCTAATTTTTCGTGAATTCTTATTATGACCATTGGCAATCAAATTAAGCTTCAAGCAGTCTATCCACGTCATACAGTCTTATTGTTAAATATTTTAAATGAACTCATAAAGGATTAAAGAATGAAGCACCACCATTGTATCAAAATCATATGTTGCCTTCATTGCATAATAGTCAATAATAACTTCACTCTTGAAACAAGACCAACAAGCAATAAACTTGGTTCACATTTAGGTTATCGTAACAAGCAAGGATGACATCTAAGTGTGGTAATCCCTTAAGATAATCAATTAAATTTCCTTGCTGACATGATAACCAAGCACTCTTTAACTGAAAAAACAAAAAAAAGTTGGTGTATGCCTTATAATGATTGATTTATTCTTCAAGATGAAGATGGATTAAGAGTAGCTAGAAAGCTGTTAAAAAGTTGCAGAAACATTCGAAGATTGACTTGGCATTTCGGAAAAGATCAAAAGGCGACTAATCCTAATAAAAAATCAACAAAAAAATTAAAGGTTATAACACTTAATTTAGAACTCCTACTGAACTCCTACTGAAGACAATAACCTAAGGTGGGAGGTTTGTGTTAGGAACTTGAGATTATAGATTAATATATGGGAGACTAGCTTCATTCCCAGAGATCCAGAAAACTCCTGAAAATGCACGAAAAAAAAATAGAAAGCAATGGGGGCCTGCGACACATAGGGGATCCCCAACCCTTCCCACACCTCTCCAAATCCTCTTAATTCTTGCCTAACCTCTCTCACACCCTTCCCATCACATTTATCCCATCTTCTAGTATTGATATTAGAAGGCTTTTTTATATTAATATAGTAAAAATTTTTTTACCAAAATCATGCTATTTTGAAATTAAGTACCAGAATGTGGCTGATTTTGTTGCAATGAGAAGTCGATTTCAATGTAACCGGCTTCCCAACCTTTTTTTTTTAATGGAGTAAAAAAGTTAGTGTTAATGTAACCGGTTTCAATTAAAAATCCTACTCTATAAAATACTTCACTCCTTATTACACTTCTCACACACCTCATAGTTAAACACTTCTCACACACCTCTCCACTTCATTCCCCCTCTCTCACTTTCTCATTCCCTTTCCACCAATTCATTTTTCTCTTAACTCATTCTTACCCTTTTTCAATTTGTGTTTATTTCTCTTTTCTCACTTTGTTTTATATTTACTCACCATTCACCTTCCCTACCTTAAATCATATGGCATTGCTAAGATTGCAAGAATCACATAGGTCTGGATATATAAACCATGATGTAAGTATATTTGTATAATATTTTATTTAGTTATGTTAAATATTGTTTAACTACATTTATTGATTAAGAAATAAAATTTGAACAGAACCTAGTAGATGATCAATTTTGTATGAGAGTACATACACTGAAGGAGCCACACCCATTAATTATAGATCTCTTGTGAGTTTTCAGTTTTTATCATGCCATTCAATTGGGACATCATGTGCTAGACCCAGCACTGATAGTTGCTTTACGCATACATTTCATCTACCGGGTGGTAAATGTACGGTCACCTTGGAAGATTTAGCACTAATTATCGGTCATATGATCAATGGTAGAGTTGTGACTAGTAGTAGTTGGTATGTTTGGGATGAACTCTGTACCGAATTATTGAGTGTGACTCCTCCGGCTAATTAGAGGAAAGGTGGGCAACTAAAGATAAAATGACTACAAACAACATTTGTCGATCTCCCAAATGATGCTAATCTTGAACAAATATAACGCTTCTGTAGAGTATATATTTTATGCTTAATATGAGGTTTATTAATATCCGATAAATCATGAAATCAGGTTCATTTAATGAATCTAGCATTATTAGCAAATTTTGAACGTGTTAGACGATATAGTTGGGGATTAGCCTGTCTGGCAACTTTGTATAAGGAATTGTGTCGAGGGGCTGAAAAAGGTGCAAAGACGATTGGTGGATGCTTAGTGCTTCTTCAATCTTAGGTATGTGATCGATTGTCTTTTATCGCATCACGACCAACTCGTTCACTAGCATACCCACTAGCAAGCAGGTAAATTTAGAAAAAATGTTTATATATTTAGTTATTATAATTATTAATATGAATTTATTTGGATCATAATAGATGGGGCAGGCGATGCAATCATGTTGGCACCACATATAATGACTTGGGAGCATATCGACAACGTTTTGATCGCATGACACTTGACTAATTAAATATTGTCATTGTATTTAATTTATGTATATACTTTGTTTGATATGTACACTTAATGAATTGTTGCTTGGGTTTGTAGTTTGTATGATACTCTGTCGTCAATGTTCAAGGATGTTTGTCAGCGGATGCATTCGAAGATGCTAATATTTGGAATGCATGCACTGCTCTTATATGTTTTGCAATTGTTGAGTGACACCAAACAGATCGGGTTAGACATCAATTTGGATTGGTTCGAGGCATACCACAAGCACCAGTTGATCTTGAAGCTATGCACAAGGTTGACATGCGTGGTAACCACTACATCAACTGGGGGGAACAATACACAACTTGGCTGTAATTTTGGAGTCAACGTTAATAGTTAGTTTTACAAGGACCCACCGCTGAGGGTCAATTGTTGCCAAGTACAGAATACCTGACTTGATACATGAACAACTCTCAGCCATTTGTCTCAAGACCGTTTGATTTCGAGGATCTAAGGAGTATACAATATTCAGAAACATCAAATCCTTGCGATGTGACACAAGAAATTTGATTTTCCTAGGTCGAGTTGTCGACGAGGAGGTAGTGGTGCGGGTAGTTGAAGGATATCCCAACCTATGCCCCAAATTGAGGAGGATAACACTCAGCTTGATCCGCCATGTAGTCCTATAGTTATAGCCCCATGCAAGAAGTGGAGCAACTAGGTGAATCGGGCTGACATTCATTTTCTAGCACTGAGAATGAGTATTGGAACCAAAGACATATTCAAGTAATTGATATTGAAACCAAAATTGTTCAATGAAATTGAACCCCTTAAAATTTTGAAGATAACAATATATATTAAATTGAAGTGAATAAATAAGTTTTGAATAAAGTTATACTATCTCGTTCTAAAAAGAAAAGTCCAAATTGTATCTTTTGAATAATTTTTTTTAAGTACTTTTGGACCCAAGGCAAAGTTTTTGTAAAGATAAAATATCTGTTCATTACGTGCGTCCAATACATATGAACTGCTTATTATATTATATTAGATCGTCCATTGTTTTGTCTATGTGATTGTTTCTTAAAAGCATCCGTCCAAGGAAATTCAAAGACAAGCAAAACAAAGTGCATTTATTGCTAATATGATTTTTGACAAAGTACACACATTTCAAAATCAACTTTGTACGCTGGAGCTGATGCTCCTAACAACTACAAGGACCAGCAACTAAGGAACTTTTTGCGTGTTTAGAAGAGTCAAAACTAAGATATCAAATTCCTTACAAACGTTGATAACCAAACTCACTTTTCAGAAAGAGATCAACACGTTATCAACTTAGTGCATTTAATGCAACTTATAACGGTAATAAATATTACCGTTGGATGAAAAAGTTTATGAAGACCAGAACAAGCTCTCAAGCTATAAATACCAAAGTCTTCGAAGAGATAGCAAGAGACATCAATAGAACAAGAGAAAATTTTCAAAGTTTCACTATGTTTCATATTCTTTGTATACTCTTGTATAGAGTTTTACTTGAGTTGATTATTTTATCCTCACTCATTGTGAGTTAGTTTCAAGTGTTTCAAACACTATTTTTACTATGTTGTTGGAAAGCCTGAAGATGCTTGTTTAATAAAGAATACTTGTTGTTTAGATCCTGAAGAGGTTTAGAATACTTGGTTGTAAGCTTGAAGAGGCAGAGTGAACAATACTTGTAAACTGAGAAAATTTAGTGAAAATTTCTTCAAGTTGAAGGGACTGGACGTAGCTCTGGGGTTGTGAGAATGAACCAGTATAAATCTCTGGTGTAAGCTTCTCTTCCCTCTCCTTGTGCTATTTGATTATTCAACTATCATTCGGGGATTGCAATTGTTGTTCTTAGCAAATATTTTCAGAGAACATAAGTCTTTAACTTGCGTCCAAAGATTTTAAGTAAAATTCTCTTTGCATGCAACAGATTGTAAAGAGTTTACGTTTCGTCCATTTTTTTCTACAATCTTGAGAAGCTTTTATCCCTAGAACTATTTTACGAAAAGTTTTCCAAAAAGGTTAATAAACACAATTCAACCCCCTTCTTGTGTTTCGTATTTTTATTTCAATGAGTTCTTTGGGAACCTATTTAGTGTTAACTTAAGGACCACTACTTCGGCTAGTGCTTACATGTCCAACCGCTTAAATGTACACATTTGGGTCCTCATCTGTTAACGCTTCAACTTTTGGATCACCATCTTCGTACCTACATACACCTATGACAGATGTCGGCCCTTCAAGCAGTTTGGAGCCATATCAGCTAACAATGGAAGGTAGCTTCTACGGTGGAGAATTATAACATGTGGCCCACTCATGAGTCAGTAAAATTACAGGCTATAGTAAGTTGCCAATCTTTTACATTTTTTAAAATTTTTTTTTTATATTTACAAATTAGACCCTTAAACTTTTATAATTCTTAAATATTTAACTACCTAAATATACTTGTTTTAATGGAAAATTGACACAAATTTTCTGCACATAAGATCAGGCAAGCTCTGCACTTCCACACAATTCCCTGCTTCACCCACTTCCCACAACTTGACGCTCCTTGAGATTCCATTGCTCCCAATCCCACCAAGCAAATATAATTTACCATGTCCATCACTCACCAATCGAACAAAAGTGAGCTGGTTGGGCAACTCACCAATGGGTTTCTTCCATCTTCCACTCTCCAAATCAAAGCGAACCACTGAAAACGGTTCTGGGGTCGTAAAATACAAACCCCCATCGAAGAAAACACCTTGTTGGTGATGATTGTCGACGAGAATCGGATCGAAACCGTCAAGACGTCGCCAAGAAAGTATGTTTGAATCATAAACGAAGGCACAATTTGAAGTAGACTCAGAACAGAGAACGAATATCATATACCCAGTTGGCGTAGTAACAAAAGTAAGATGTTCCAGGTGAAGAGAGTAACTTGGGAATTGGATCTTTGTGGAGGATTTGGCCAAGAGATTGCAGATGAGCAAGGAGGAAGAGGTGGAATCAGAGAAACAAAAGAGGCCACCAGAGGAGACGAGGGTAGTAAAGGGACAAATTTCTATGGAAGTTTTTCACACGGGAGATGAATAAAAAATAATAATTTTTTATTGGGACAAATTTGTAATTATTTAAAAAAATTAACAAATCTTATTGGGTCTAATTTGTAAATTTTTTATTACAGGTAACCTATACTAATGGTATCTAATTTGGTCTAATCTAAACCATTCATTTATTTTATATTAAATCTAACGGTTTATAACCACTAGTCCACCGATGAATCATATAATTACTGGTTCACTTTAGACGCCACCACAATGGAAAACATAGAACAAGATAATCAAGAAGAAGAAGAGTCAGAGGCAGACACAGGTATTGTGGTAGGAGAGTACAACCAGCACGCCATAGGCATACTCCAGCATGTGGAACACATAACTGTAGAAGAAGAATGCGAACATGTTGTCAAGCTATAATTGTGCAATTGAAAAAATCAGATAAAAAAATTATTGTAATTAATGAATGTTGGTTTATTATTATAAATAAATGAATTAGATTAATGTATTTAATTAGTGTGTTAACATCAATTGACAATTTGGTATAAAATAATCGTGTACATTAAATTATTATATGAAAATTGTGTTGATTTTTAATATAAATAAATAAATAACAATTAAATAAATTAGATTAAAATATTAGATTCAAATTAGAGTTATAAGAATAATTACTTTGTTATTATAAATAAATGCATTAAATTAATGTATTTAATTAGTGTTTTACGAATAAATGACAATTATTATAAAATAATGATGTACATTAAATTATTATATCAACACTGCATTAATTTTTTGTCATAAATAAATTATTAGATTAAATTATTATAATTAAATCAATTAGATTAAACTATGAGATTGAAATAGAGTTTTAAGAATAATTATTTTGTTATTATAAATAAATGAAAAGCATGACTAACTTCCAACTAATGCATGATATGAATCTTCTAATTGATATCTTATTGCATGCTATCTACATACATATATCTTCTTTATAACTATAGAAGAAGCAAATTTCACATGCTATGCTAACTTCCAAAGCTATCACATGCTATGCTAACTTCTAAAACAATGCTAACTTCCAAAGTCTAAGTTCTACTATTTTGCCTAACATGTCAATCCATTCACGTGAAAATCTAATAGATATCTCACATCATGTGAATTGAAAATGTAAGGAAAATCATTTTAATCTTGCAAAGGCATGCTAACTACCAAAGGCATGGAAATTTATATCAATATGACCAATTCACATGGCAAAGTAGAGGTGAGATCAGGTGATAGTCAAACATTGCAATAGAAGAATCCAAGCAAAGCAAACATCACACTCTGCATATAAGTACAATAATTTCTAACATTGCAGTATATGAGACCAAAGCAAACATCACAATCTGCATATAAGTACAATAATTTCTAACATTGCAGCAAGGAGACTATATGTCTTTTCCATGTCTAGTATGTGTAGTCACAACCAAATGGATTTAAACACACTGAAATGGTGGACCCTAAAATTCTATGCAATTGAGGGGTAATTAAACCAATTTAGCCCATCATATAAGCAGGAAAGAGATCTTCCTTAATAGCACAGGACAACATAGGCAAGTTTCAGCAGACACTTTATTGTAGTGCTCAAGTCAGGTTCTCAGATCACATACCCTTGAACAGAAAGTTGTTATTGCCTTATTCAACTGTCACCAAAATTCTAGAAAAAATCATCAAGTAAGACATCCAATACATGACAGTAAGGCATGTGAGTTCTTAAGCTAGATATCCTCTCCTCCCACTTGCACTGATGTCTTATACATTTACTTAGAGCATGTTCTTTTTAACATATTAAAGGCATCTCCATAGCACAATAACCAGAAGCCAAGCAAAAAAGATTGATATCTGTTGGCCTAATCAATAATCAGGCCGGCGTCACCGTTAAAGATTCTTGGGCTTAACATCCCAACCTGTGGCACCTAAAAATGGGTGCATCCCCTTGGTTCCTAATGCAGCTTTGAGAAAAATTAAAGAAATAAAATTGCACCCTTAACAGCTAAAGCTTTTGGTTTTTGATTTAGTGGCAGCTGCTTGATCCTAAAATATCTGTTTTCATTCAGTATAGCCACCACTACACATGCCATTATAAGCTAGTTAGATATTAAGAACAGATTAAATAATAAAAGAAGAATAACCAGGCAGGGATATTATGGGAGTATAATCTGTAAGTTGTGTCATCAATTTGTAGAGAAAAGAGATAATTTGTTTATGGAACATACCATCTTGCAGGTTAGATGATCAAATCTCTAAGTATGTGTACAGCTAAGAAGGCTTGTTGACTGACAGCATCAGAAGCAACAGTCATGCTTTAATCAACATGACTTGGGAATGCTATGATCTATCAAATTCAAGTATAGTAAGTTCAAATGGGAGGAGACTCTGCTTTAAACTAATAAAGAGAACATTGATGTAATGACTTATAAGATATGAGATCCTTGTTTAAAATGTTTTCCCTAGTAGCAAACGACTACAAAGTATGAACATCTAGTTATCAACTGTTAAATTTTAACGACATTTATATAACACACAGAATAAGCTGCACAAGTATAGGTATAAATCGGACTCTTCACAAAGTAGAAGAAGACAAAAAAAAAAAAAAAAGGTTCATCAAATTATATAGTTAACAAAGGCACCAGGAACACAATTTAAACCATAGCCACTACATATGCAGGTAAGGGAGTGAAAAAAAAATCTAGGCTCTGTTGTGCAAAATCCTAATTTGTTCATTTCCATGGTTCCACAAGATAGCTAAAACCCAAAACACAAGTAGTTGATAGCTCAAACATTCCGAATGCCAGACTCTTGGAAAGAAAAGGAAAGTGAACACACGTGTACCAAGAAAGTCTCAAATATTGAGCTTTGGCCTTGCTAATGCGGCGAGGATTTTTAGAATCTTGGATTGGGTTTGGTAAGAGAGAGAGAGAAACAGGATTCAGGTGAAAATCCAAATCGAATGCGCTGTCCATCTGGATTCAAAATTCAAATGTATAGAGAGAGGGCTGAAATGGAAAGCAAATCATGTGAGTCGGAGAGCTCACAATGCATTCTACCTAGACATAAGTGAAGAGTGGTTTCATGAAAAAAGAAAGTGAGAAAGCTGTTAACAAAAGGGAGCACATTAAAGACTTTCGAAAGAGAAAAATCGTTTTTCAGAGAAAAAACTCAAAAAGAAAATAAGAGGAAAAAAACAGTTCCGTGTCATTCAGAGAAAGAGAAACGTATCAGAATATTAGAGCGAGTACATCCGCAAATGAAGCCACTCTCAAGAGAAAGGTCTCTCATTTAATAAATAGGGGTGATGGTTGTAGCATTCATTATCTTTATGATTCAATGTTTAAATTATTTGCAGTGTAAAAAATGCAATGCTTTTCCACTTGTATGGCTCCATTTTGTTTCTAAGTTTAGTATAGGTTGTAAGTATAAATGCATAAGTCTCAGAATATACCCCCTACAGTTTCTCTATTGTCGTATGGGTCTTCCAAATTCCCCCGACGCTCATTGCACTTATAATATATAATTAATAAGAAATTTTTTATTTATTTAATATTCAGAATGAATTTTGATGATGCTTAACAGGACTTTTTTACTTTGGCATGCATAGAGGCAAAGACTTAAAGCATGTCTTTAGCTTGTGCGAAGTAGTTGGTGTTTATGTTTTATAGTATCATTAGAGGTGCCATTGATTGTTAAAAAAAGAATCATTAAGTTTTGCATGAAGAGAGAAACTTAGTATATCCTATTATTTTAATTTTTACATTGGTTATGATACGTATTTTATTGTGTACGCATATTTCAGCCCATTCTATTTAATATATCTGTTTTGTTAAGTTTTATGGTTGCTTAGCTGTACTAGCCATTATATATGTCACTAACATTTGAAAAAAAAAAAAGAAAAGAAATTGGCCGTTTAGCCATGGTTTCTCCAAAAATTATGGCTAAATGTTAATTTTTCTTTTTAAATTTTAGTGATGAAAAATTTCTTCTTTGATAAGCGATGAAAAAAATTCATCTTTGAATAATTTAGCAATGCCTGTGTTTAGCAACGAATACTATTCCATAACTAGTTTTGACACCGACTAGTTTAGGGACGGAAATGACGATTATTAGTGATGGAATTATTCTATCACTAAAACATGTTTTTCTAGTAGTGTAATTATGAGGCGAGAAAGAAATTTAAAATAAAGTTATAAAACAAAAGTTTTAATCAATTTTTTTTCTTTTCATTGGCAATGAATAATCCATTTTTTCAATGAATGATTGAAAATGATTAAAGGACTAAAGGTATTTGTTACAAACTTATAACATCATCAATCTTGTGCATGCACCTTCAATGCTAATTTTATGGCACCATTGAAGGAAAAGAAAATATAAATTTATTTTTACATAAAAATTTATAAATATTTACCTAAAAAGGCTAATTTACAAAAATAATTGGATATACCGTGAAGTTAAATATTATCCAATTTGATAAAATATGATATTCAAATATTTGTTTGATCTAATTCATGAAGTTTGATTAAAAAAATAATTTAAAACATTAAAATAGATAAAATGGTTTGCTTATTTATATTTTTTTAAAATTTGAGATAATTACTATCACTATTAGTAATAAAAATTGAGATAATTTTAAATTTGTTTAGAATGTCTATAAAAAGATACAAATAAATTTTTTGTCCCTTAACTTTATTTTAAGTTTTGTTTTTGTCCCTCAATTATATATTGTTTTAATTTCCTCCTAAATCTTTTTCAAAACTACCCAATTTGTTATAATCACTAACTTCCAAAAAATTCTAGTTGACGAGAGTACATTACAAATTATACACTTATAGCCACATAAGCAGCCATGTTAGCAAATTTTATTAACATTTTTAACGATGTTAGTGTTTATGACGAATTTGGTAGAATTTAAAAAGATTTAAAACAAAAATAAAACAAAAATATAAGTATAGGATAAAAATAAAATCTAATATAAAGTTAAGAAACAAAAAGTATATTTTTCACGAAAAACTTTAGAGACACAAGCATACATATTTCAAAAGAAAAGGTAAGATTACCATTAAGTGATAAACTACGTACTAGTGTAACAAATCTATTCCTTAATTAGATTTTATTTTACTACTGCAAGCCTGGATTTTATTTTATTTGAAGGCTGAAGAAGTTCATTGCAACAAGACACGCAACCCAGAAGACAAGCAGATTATTTTGGACTCCATTACAGAGCAGAATTCAAATATTATTTAAGTTTCTAGACACACGATTCAACGGCTTTGATAAAGCTCCAATGGCAGACGTGGTTTCAGCATAACTTCAAGTGCGTTCTTCTTGGGCAAGGCTACTCCTAATCCTTCGCCCATATCAACCGGAACACCTGCCTTTGTGGATATATCAAACCCTTGAAGCAAACGAGCCAGCGTCAAGTGCACCACTTGCAGCCCAAATGTCATGCCTGGACATGACCTTCTTCCAGAGCTAAATGGGATAAACTCAAAGTTCTGACCCCGAAAATCAATGTCTGCGTGAGTGGTGAGGAACCTCTGTGGTTGAAATTCGTCAGGGTTGGACCATATCTCTGGGTCTCTGTGCAGCTTCCATATGTTAACAAGCAGACGAGTGCCTTTTGGGACATGGTAACCTGCGACACAGCAATCATCTATGGCCTCCCTGATTCCTGTTAAGGGTGCTGGTGGGTATAGACGAAGAGTCTCTTTGATAATGGCTTGTAGATATTTCAGGTCTTTGATGTCAGATTCCTGCACCCATTTGTCTTTTCCTATGTTGGTGTCTAGCTCTTCTTGGGCAGCCTTTAGGACATTTGGATGGTTTAGGAGCAAGGAAAGTGCCCATGTTAGTGTTATCGCTGTGCTTCCAGTGCCGGTAAGGATAAGGATCTGCACCAAAAATTTGAGAGTTTAAGAAATGTTATTTTCTTGCTCTGCGAAAACAGAAAAGAAAATAGAGTAGAATAAGGATCCAAAATATAACAATAAACACATGTAATAAGTATTTTTAAAGTTTTCGAATTGTAACTAAGGTGGGTTGGCTTAATTGAATAAGTGATCCGGATAAGACTATATATTTCTTTGTGAATGGATTTGAATTTTCTTATTTATTGGAAGCCGTCGGACACTATTAATTGTCAACAAGGTGAGGGTGGCCGGATTTCAGTGATTAACCGCAGGGGATGGTAGCTGGTATGTGTATAATTTCTTAATATATGTCTATGCCTTTTTTAATGATACCTGAATGATTGATTATCAATGCATAACCACCAATACCTAACTACAACTAAGCATGTCAAGAAAACGTACCATTGATGTTGCTTTGATGACTATCTCCCGCTTATGCCCACAAATCACATCATGCTCTTCGAACGTTGATATCAAGATGTCCATGAAGTCATTTTCGTAGCTGCCATTCTCATCCTCAGCTCTCTTTCTTAGATGTTCATCCATCCACTTACCAAGAACAAAGTCCATTTCCTTAGCAGTCCTCTTCATGAAACTCACATACCCTTGGAAATCAAACCAACTAAGGTAAGGAATGGCATCAGCCTCCACAAAAACACCACTAAGATAAGTAAAATCTTTGATTGCCCTTTTAAGCCGCCATGCCTCACTATCTTCTTGGCTGATGGTTTCACCACTAAATCGCTTCCCAGCTATCATCTGCACATTTATATTGAAGGTCAAGTGCTCTAATAAATTGCTTATAGGCACCTGAATCGAATCATTCAGATTCTTTGCATATGATGTGTACAAATCTTTTACAAGAGAATATATTTCCAAGTCTCTGACATGCTTTAGCTGTTCAAGCCTGTGACTTGAAAGAAGCTCAAGGGTGGCTACTTTCCTGATGTTACGCCAATATTGTCCATAAGGGGCAAGAGCGAAAATAGCATTGTTGTAACCCATGTATCTCCCTGCAGCTATGTTTGGCCTTGAGGCAAAAACTTTGTCATTTGTGGTGAGACATTCTTTGGCTATTTCCCTGCTACTCACCACTAGGATCTGGTGGCAACCGAGCCTGAGGGAGAAGATTGAACCATATTTCTCAGCCATGACTGAAAAGGTCCTAAAAATTGGGTCTCGACCACCCAGAAGATGGAGGTGACCTATGAAGGGTAAAGCACCACATGGCTCGGGCACTTTGTTGCGCTTGGTGTTGCCCTTACTTTCTTTAGGTAACCTAACGGACCTAAAGACACTGTATACAATCAACAAAGCTAAGAGCCCTGCAATTGCATAAGAAGCATGATCCATGGTGGCCCTAGGAGAGGATAGAATAGCCACAGTACTGGCACATCTATTTATACTAGCTTGTGGTTATGGCAATGTTTATTTTTTGAAAATTGATAAATTGACATTGTGTAAAACGTGTTATACTTTACATATTGCAATAACATTTCATAAACTTAATTTTGGTAAAATCACGAAGTGTTATTACACCCTTTGGCGTCGGCTTTACCTTGGATACACGGTGATTTTCATGAGATTCAAACCCTACACTGCAAGTCAAGTTAGTCCACATATAAAACTCAGTCTGTCAACTAAGTCACACATCATGGTTGATTTACTATTAATTTTTATAGATCTATCCATTGAATTATTTCAATTTATGAAGTCGATGTTGCACATGTGAGACTTTGATAAACAAAAAATAGACAATAATAAGTATATAATCAAATGGTTGATTTTTTTTAATATTTAAAAAGTACCTATCGTACTAATCTTAAGACATACTAATAAAAAAAATTATGAATATGAATTGAACTACGTTGTAAAAACTTTTAATGCAACGGTGGTAAATTTAATTAAAAGAATAATAAAATAAAATTTTATTTAATACTGTACGATTAATTTTTATTTACACTGGTATCAACGAATCCCTATTATTATTATTTTTATTTCAATCTCTACATTAAATTTTTTTTTTGGTTCTTTAGCGAAATTCCTACTCAACTAAACATTGAGTCAAAGTCGAGCGCCTATGACAAATTCGCATTGAAGCAACTCCTTATACTATATGTAGAAAATGACAGAGTCTGGAATTTTGTAATGAGAGGGTAGAATTTAGAAAACAGATTATGATAGATGGCTATGGCAACAGATGAATATGACAGATGAATAACACAAATTATTATAATTCAACTTATCTTTGCCGATTAATAAATATGTACGCGTAGCCTGTGTCCTTCACGTTCCCCTGAATTAATTCAAAAGAGAAAATCTAAATCTATAATAGTATAATGGTTGTTCCCCAGAAAAACTAATACAATATCATTTTATTAAATTTATACATAAATTTATATAAAATATATTTTAATTGAGAAGTGATCAAGTAATACTTGTATAAGACCTCGCATATTAATTTGTACAATCCAATAACATTTTATAAAATATACTTTTATTAAACTACTGTTTAATTATAAATATTTATCACGTTGATTATGTATGTTAATTTTAAGACAATACAAAAAATAAATATGTAATCAAATAATTTATTTCCTTATTTCTAAAAAGTATATATTATGTTAGCCTTAAGATATATTGGTGGAGTGTACTACAATTTTAAATTAATGTCAAATTTTATGAATATAACCTATATGAAAAGAATTTTTAATCCAACAGTTATTTCATAAAATGGTCATCTAATAAAACATTGTTTAATAGTATAAGATTGATTTTAATTTACACTTGTGTAAATGAATTGCTCCTTAATTATTTGAATAAAAACAATGATATCCTCACACTTTTTTATTACACTACTTTTACATCATTTTATGACAGATAATAATTTATAGGTACTTTTCTTGATAGTAATTTACTATTCTGTATTTATTACTTTTTTGTGTTTGTTATTGATAAATTTTATTACTGTTTAAAAATGAGATTAATTACCACATATTTCAAAAGTTATCAATACAAAATGCACTAACATATTTTAAAAGTTATGAATATAAAATAGTAATTTGGCAGTAATATAAGTGTAAATTATAATTTCCAATAGAAAGATATAAATGTGATGTAATAAAAAAAATAGTGTGAGAATATTATTACTATTTTACTCATTTAATTTTGCATAAATTTAAAAAATATATGAATTTGTGTGGAATAGATGTATAGATACAAGGATTCATTTTAAAAGATGTAGTCTATTCAACCATTTGATCATTTTTTACACGTGCACACAAGCAGGGACCACATACAAGCCTCCCAGCTTTTAAAAATTTTAGAAGCACCCACACCTTAATGTTTTGATATCTTTTATTAAATAATTTTAGCCGAGTTCCAACAAAACGTTCACGCTTCGTCATTATTGTGGAATCAATAATTTAGATAGCTAGACAAAATAACACTGTCTCTCAGCTAGAGCCATTAAAATAGGCTGAATTTGTTGGGTTAACCTGTTTACTCATTAAAATTATACGAGTTGAGTTTTAAAATTATTGACTCATTTAAATTAATTTATTTTTTGCTCAGTTCGTTTAACCAACGGATTAAACGGGTTAAACTTGTTTATTCGCGAGTTAGTCCGTTAGCCCATATTATTTTTCTTTTTTTGTAATTCTTTTTTTTCTCTTTAAATTAGCATCTATATGATGCCCGCAGCCTAGGTCCGGGTCCAATAGCAAATGACCCTAGCATCCAACTCCAGTCTAAAGTTTAGGCTAGATTCTGTCTTTAATTTCTTTCTTTTTTTATAGAAATCTAAATAATATTTGCTAAGATCTTGTTTTGTTTTTTTTTCTTGGTTTCGTGTTATCAATTTGTTATATTTTAATATGACGTTCTATCGTTACTTTTATTGTTGCATGCCAAATTAAATCTAGAAATTTGTTGGAAAGTAAAAAATAAAAAGGAAGAAGTAGAAGAATCGTTCAATAGTATAAACTATAAAGTTTTGGATGATGATTGGCTTTACTTTTGAGTAATTTATGGATTTGATGTTACATTATAAATTTGAAATTAAAAAAAAATTCAAATAAATGGCTAACCCATTTAGGGTCACAGTCTGGCTTTAAAAAGGTTGAGTCAGCCCGTCATTCTTAACTTATTTTTTCCAGCCCGACGAGCTAGGCTTAAATGGATCGGACTAACCCATTTGATAACCCTACCCAGCAACCAAGAAATAGAAAGCTCATAAGTCGAGGGAAATTAGCTTTTTGATTTTTAATATACACACAGTCTAGTGGATTTCTATCTTTCAATACACTTAACTTATTTTCATTCATTTTATTAAAAAATTGTATGAAAAAGTATATCAGTACCATATATTAAATATTTTCAAGAGATTAAAATTAAACTTTAAATAGATTATATATGATTAATATCACAGTACTATTGATTTAGTATATCACATTTTTTTCATAAAAAAAATTAAAGAAAAGAGCATACAGACCTCCTAAACTTTGGGTCATTTGTAAATAGATATCACAAATTATAAAATCGTCTGATTTAATCCCTAAATTAACTATATTACTTCAATAGACCCTTCCATCCACTCGCCATTAGCACACTAACGGATCTGTTACATGGAAACATCTTAACTGTCCACGTGTCATGATCTCCACCATTAAAAGGAATTTCCTTTAAACATGTTTATTAATGTTATAAACCTCATTAATAATGTTTTAGGGTTTTTAAGAAATAAACCATAATAATATTATAAAAAAATAATAAAAATTTCATAACAGAATACGTGACAAGCACATGACCTCATCTGCTTCCAATCAAGAGATATTCCTCTGTGTCATTCGAAGAATTACTTGCAGTGCAGTCGTGGTGACGCAGGTTGGTGATCCCTTTGTGCTGGTGGTGGTCGCTTCGTGGTAGTGGGGGTCCCTTATTGCTGGCGGTGGTTCCTTTGTGGTAGTGGTGGTCCCTTAGTGCTAGCAGTGGTCCCTTCGTGTGATGGAAATCTCACAACTTGGTGGGTCTTCTCGCGGTGGTCTAGTCCATGAACCAGGGGAGTAACTTTTGTCTCTTCTCCAATGTTGTGATTATGGATGTTTTGAAATAGTGTTGATTGGGGAATTTTGTTTTCATTTGGGAACTAGGGATTCATTTGGATTCTGTTTTATGTTTATGTGACTGGTGTATGAGTCTAGGTTGGTTTCTAGTTTGTAGATCTCATGTGGATACAAGATTATGTTTTTGTTCATGGAGTATGAATCTGGGTTGGTTTTTTATTGTTTGGTTCTTATGTGGAATCTGTATACTATTTTCTAGTTCGGATGCAAGCATGCTCACAACTTTGAGTTGAAGTGCAATATGCTATTGAACAACATCTCAGAGACATTTAATTCATATATAAAGGTGGCAAGAGACAAACCTATAATCACCATGTAGGAGATGATTAGAAGGAAATTAATGAAGAGATTTCATGTGAAAATGGATGGGATGCTAGCTTACTCACAGCCAATATGTTCGAGGATACTTAAGAAGCTAGAAACCTCTAAGAAAGATGCAATGAACTGTTAGCCTAAGGTTCACTAGAAAGCCTATCTATGTGATGATAACAAACATGTTGAATATAATGTATTAATTCAATAACACTGATTGCTAATGTTTGATTTTAGTTAAAGGACAAATGTGTAGATTTTTCATTAATCAAAGACATTCTCAAGTACAAAAAGTTGATATTTCAAGATGAACTGATATCTTTGTTACATAAAGAATACAAGGATTCTCAAAGTGAAAGTGAAGACTACACAGGCCTTACAAAGTCTCAAAAAACTAAGTATACAATTTGTTGTCCTAAGGTTAATGTTCATATCTAAAACTTAGACATTGAGCACTGCCTATAAGAACTATAAGGCCTCTATGAAGATGAAGAACAAGTCCTAGACGAATCATAGGGAAGAACAAGATGAGGATGCCTATGATTGAAGATGGTCCGCTTAAACTTGTGCAAACTTCAAAAGTTTTAGATTCATAATGAGCTATCTCATGAATGAAGATGAGCTAGCTACTGGAAGGAATCTGCAACTGCTGCAAGGACAATGCAACTTCTAAGATTGATTTTGCTTGATCCTATAGAACTGCAAATGGTTCAAAATCCATCTGTAAAGCTGAAACTCAAAGTTAAAAGACTGTTTATGTGCTGACAAACACCCAACAACCCAACAAGCAAAAAGAAACATTTTAGAAAAGGTGTTGTTCTTGCTGTACTTCCTGTAAAAGTGTGTGGACCACCTTCAAATGGTCAAATCTCCCTTTTTAAGGATGACAATTTGAACCCACCCGGTGGGTACCCAATTCGCCCCAAACCGCATGGGGCAGGTTAAACCCGCCCCGCAGCAGGGGCGGAGCGGGGTAGGTTTAAACTATGTTGCGAGGCAGGGCGAGTTCGAGTTTGAGGTTTACTTACCCCTACCCTACCTGCATCCCATTTTTTCACAAAGAGTGTGTTTAATAGTTGATGTAACTTGAGATTTTTTATGCAATGAGTAATTTTTTTAATAATTTATATTACATTGTGTATTATATAGTATATGTGGGTAGGGTTTGGGTTCTATTATTTTTTTTGCAAGTAGGGTGCAAGTTTTCATTTACAAAACTTGTGGAACGGGTAGGGGCGGGTTGAAAATTCCTTTAACTAGTGTGGGGCAGGTTCGGGGTGGGCAAACCTACCCACCCCATTGACAAGCCTATCCTTCTTTGCTATAAAGCCTTTGTTGCATGAAGGATTGTACATCGAATCATATCATAATACAATCAGAAAACAAAAAGAAATATTGTCATCCTTTGTAAAATCCTCTTGTACTCTATTTATGAGCTAACTTATGAGATATTTACTCTTAGTGAGTTTTTCATATACATAAATCTTTTGAGTGAGCCCTGCATAGCTGAAAGGAAATCTAGCTAGGTGAGCTAGTAGTTAGGTATGTGAGTAACCTATTAAGCAGTGTAGAGGTGCTACTTACTTGTTATTAGCTTGGATAGGCTAAGGTTGGTCAAAGAACACTCAGTTGATAGTGGAAAATCTTAGTTTGGCTAGGGATTGGATGTAGGTTCCACATTGGGGCTAAACCAGTATATATTCTCTTGTGCAATCTCTCTTAACCCTACTCTTTTACATTACATTGATTAACTGTTATGTGTGTTAAGTTTTTGATTGCTTGAGCAAGTCTTTAAGTTACTGTTTTATTAAGTTTCCGCTGACATAAGCTACTCAATGAGCTATCTCATCTCTACACCAATTTCTTTGTTTGAATATTTTGCAAGAACTGAACTAATGGGTGACTTAATTCAACCACCATTTTCAAGTCTTCTTTTACCTCCATGAATTGTATAGTCTACATTGGAGGGCACAAGACATTTGAGATTAGCCATTATATTGATAGGAATAAGGTTGTCAAACTGAAGAAGATGACTTGTACTTGTATAAAGTGGCAGATGACTGGTTTTCCTTGTAGTCATGTTGTTGAAGCAATATTCGATGACAGAGGAAGGCCAGATAACTATATTCATCCCATATTCTTCAAAGAGACCTTCTTGAGAGCATATGGCTACCACATACATCTAATGCCTGGGGAAGATAATTGTCCTGAGTGCAACTATGATGAAATCCTTCCACCAAACGTGAAGACACAATCGGGTAGGCCTAAGAAAGAAAAGAATCAGATAAGAAAGAGGGCCTATAAATCAAAATAGAATTAGCAAGAAAGGCACGAAGATGAAATGTGGGACTTACAATAAAAAAGGACACAATGCAAAGTCTTGCAAACAACCCCCGAATCCAAATAGGAAGTTTGTCAGGAAGAAGCGAAAGAAGGAACAAACACCAAGGACAGATGGTGGACATCAAAGAGGGCATCAGGGAGAAGCAAGTGGGACAAACACTGGTGGTAGCTAAAAAAATGACATAGTGGACCACTTTCTTGTGTCTTTTTTTGAATTTTGGACATAGTGGACCACCTTTTTAATCCTTTTTTGAATTTTGAACATAGTGGCTAGTTAGGACCACTTTTATTATAATTTGGTTGTGGGTCCTATCAGTATTTTGGACATAGTGGACCACTTGTTGCAGCAATTTTTTGAGTCTTGGTCCTCTTTCTTGTAATCTGACAATTGGTCCTCTTTATTATGAATGATATTTTTTGGACAAATTACTCCTTTCTACTCATTATACTTTTCTTGATATGTTTTGCATATTGAATCTATGGTTTGAATTATTTCTACAATTATGGTTATATTTCTAGTTATGCATACTATTGAAGTAATATAGTTAGTTTAGGGACTAAATCAAACAATTTTATAGTTTGTGATGTTTATTTGCAAATGACCCAAAATTCAAGGAATCTGGATGCTCTTTTCCTAAATTTTAATGTCAATGTCTAAAAGTAGACATTATATAAATGATTAATTGACTTGAGAATACCCAACAATCAAGTTAAAAATGTGTGACAAATACAAATATATGAATAATAGGTTAAGCCTATATTAGTGATCATGATAATATTAACTTCCTTTCTATTGTACTTTCGAAATATAATTTACTAACATAGTAACGAAAAGGAAATTCATAATTAACCAAACAAGGTCCACATATTGTAAGGTCAATTGATCATAGTCCTTTCTCCATCATCTTGGTCTATTCCTTTTTGTTTGAGTGTTTGATAATTCCAAAAACCATTAACTTCCATGTACATGGACTACTTTGGTTGTGCTTGCATATCTTGTTGCAAGTGTCTTCTTTCCATGAAACATATAGCTTAATAATAAAAATATAAAACATCTTGAGTTGCAAACGAGCTAAAAACTTACTTTGAACTAATTCAGAGTTTGAGGTTGTTTCACCGAGGTGAGAATATATAATCCTTTCGATAAAAAATTTGGCTCAAGATCTATCAAATATTACTTCATTGGTTATTTAGACCATGAAAAAAAAAATACAGGATCGATCGCCCTAAGCGAGGTATCAAGATTTCTTGAATTTGATGTTGTTGAGAGATTAGACAGGTTACTATTAGAGATTACTATGATAGCTTGAGTAGAGTGGTCCCTATTCCTTTGCCTACGTTTGAGAATTTGACACTTTCAACTATGGTTAAGTTAGATGATCAAATAGTTAATGAGCCTCATGTAAATAAGCATACATCTTGCTCTTGAAAGCTCATAAGTTGTGGAAAATTAGTTTTTGGATAAGTTAGATGATTAGACAGTTAATGAACCTTATGTCGATGAGTATCTTGTTGTTAAACGTGTTGCTCCTATTGAGATTCCTCAACCAGATAGGGCTACTGCACAAGAACTTTTGAAAAGGTTGTGAGGGTGTTTATGGTGAAATTTGGTGAATGCAAACTTCAAACAAACAAATATATTTATCAGTCGAATGTGGGTTGCGACGAGTTATGTGGTAATCTCGTATGAGAAAGGGTAAAAACTTGGTGCAAAACAAGAAGGAGTTAAGTATAATAACAAATAACAATGCAAATGTAAATTGCAGAAAATAAATGAAAAGCAATAAATGAATGCAAATAAAAATGCAATGAAACGTAAAGAAATTTAAAGAACAAAGCAAAGTAATGTAAATTGCAGAAAGTAAAGGAAAATAACAGCGTGACAAGAGAAAGTAAATGAATTTAAAGAACAGGACTCAAAGTAAATGAATTTTAAAGGACAAGGCATAGGAAGTAAAAGGAATTTAGAAGAACATTGCATTAAGGTAAATTGCTTAAAACGAAAATGGAAGGCATACTTGGAATCAAATCCTTTAATCTGCTCGAGTGAGATGTTAGGATTGTATATCCAGTAACCAACCTTTTTTACATCGTAAATTCTAATATTTATAAGCAAACTAAGTAAAATAACCGACTCTTAAAAAATGGACACGTATACATGGCAGTTAAGCCACGCATTCAATGTACAAAACTTATCAAAGTCATAAGGAAACTAGGTGCAACTTTTCAACGGAGACTATTATTCGACAATCAATCACTGTCTTCTTTGACGAAAACTTGTCATTCGACGAACAACACCTGCAAACTCATTATCTGACGAATAATATTTGCAGCATTTTCCACCAACAAAATGAATCTTTTCGACATATATAATCATCCGACGGACAACATTTGTAATATCATCTTCGACGAAAATGTTGGTAATAACTTCAAACCTTGGAGAAATTCTTCAAATTCCCATGATCGAATTCATCTTTTCCTCATTCCTTTATAGACTTAGAATTTATTTCTTCCCCTAACAGATGCCCACCAAAATTTTTCTTTCGACATCGTCGGGAGAAAGACAAAATTTTAAACCTTTCACCATCTGATTATATAAATTATCACAAAATTTACGGAGGTATTTGAATTTTTAATTTTCAAATTTCAAAATCCAATAAAATCCTTCGTATTTTCCTAAAAAATCTCAACTAAAACCATCATCTCATCATTAAATCAGCCGTTTTCCCAATAAGGTAAAGTTCACCTCGTCATTGTCTTTATCTATAAAACAGTCACATAACAGTAACTTTCACTTTTCTTTTACCCTTTACTATTCATTGTCTTCCAAAAACCTCTTCAAAACATTTTCTTCGAAGAAAACTAACCTTCATCAATGGCTTTTGGTTCTCAATCCGCCGGCAAACTTCCAGTAGACCTAGGCAGTCACTCCGTGGTGGAAGATCCCATTCTAGAGAAGTCTGAGCTCTGGAATCTTTCAAAGGTAATCCTACCTCTTAAAAACCATTCTTTGGCTTTAGATCCTCCAGCCGCATTTTTGGGTCCTATTTTGCCCAAAACCTTCATCACTGATGAAATAAACAGTTTCTTCCCTTGTAAAACTCCACAAGAAGCTATCTTGGCTTCCCTTCCTTCCATTCCTATTAACTACTTTAACAAGTCTGAGAGACTCTTTCGAACCCCACCATCACAAATTAATGGGTACATAGATTTGCTCAACAGAGTCCAAGCCTCTAAGGAGATGTTATGGAGAGAAGTAGGAATTTTTGATTGTATTCAACTTTCCCGCTATCCCATTAAAATGGATCCATGTATATTAGGTGCATCCTTTTTCTTCTGGAATAAAACTACTAATTCGTTTCAATTCCCCTATGGCATGATGGGACCTACCTTGTTCGACACTGCTGCAATAGTTGGTCTTCGACTAGAAGGTGAGGTCATAACACCCATCCTTCAACCTGCAAACACAGTTGATGTCTATTCTGGTGCCCCTACTTCTTTTTCAACATTCATCAATTTTTACTATAAGAGCTCAGGCCCTGTTTCCGACGAGGAACACATAGCTTTCCTCCTTCTTTGGTTATCAGCCTATGCTCTTTGCACTAAATCAGTTCAAGTTTCCAAGTCTTACCTTCAATTGGCCAACCTCCTCCACGAGGGTCGAAAACTTGCTCTGGGTCAATTTCTTCTTGCCAACCTTTATCTTAGCATTGGTGAAATTGTTCAAAGCATTCGGCTCCAAGTAAAGAAAACCAATTCTGGTGGACCCATATGGCTACTCCAACTTTGGTTAAATGCCATTTTGGGTGATTATTTGACTGATGTTTCTCGTTCAACAGTTTCTCTCGCTATTTATGGCATAAAGCTTTGCCATGTGAAACATGAGAGAACTCACAAACAAGATTCAGAGAACTTCATGCACTTCTTCAATATTTTTCACTCCATTTCATTCGACACTGAAGACATATATTTTGCCCCTTTTGCTAATTGGTCACTTGGTCCTGAATGGTTTACTCGACCAATACATTCGACCGATGCTTCCATTCAGGCTGACAACGTGTCGATTTGGTCTGTATTCTTATGTCGACAAATACTTGTTGCTGGGCTTCCACGCTCGACTGACAAATCTCTTGAATTATATCTTCCAAATGCTGTGGCTCGTAAGTTTGGATTTTGTCAAGCAATTCCAGCACCATTCTCTCCCAAATCCAAAGAACACATCATCAATGGTCATTTGTCCGACATGAGTGACCTTATTCGTGTTGCTACGAAAAATGAAAGATACAAGCAACACTTTTTAATTTCTGAGTTTACCCCTTATAGAGGCATTTCCAAAGACTTCGTCGAGTGGTGGACTCAATATTATCAGCGTTTTCATGTCGACATTGAAGTTTGTCGAACCAGAATCACTGAAACTCTTATTCCTGTGCAGGGTCAAGATCCCTCGACGAAAAGCAAAGGTATGCACATTCAAGAAATTAGAGCTTTTGAGAAGTACTACAAGATCAAATGGGATTACCGGTATCCTAGCTTAATTGTTCGACATTGCGAAGAAGTCGTGGCCAAACTAAAACAAGCACACCAAGAAAAATGTAATATCAATTTTATTGCGGTTTCAATAAAAAATCCATTGGCACGGCTCGAACCATTTCAAATTCCTTTTCCAAAACCAGTGCCTCTTCCTTGTTCTCGTTTTGGTTTGGCCGACGAATTTCCGGGTAAATCTACTAAGGCTGGCAATTTTCCTACTCTTGAAAGGATTAGTGACAAAAGTAATATTTTCCTAACAAGAAGCTCGGAAGTTAGCTTTACTCGATGATTTGCCTTGTCGAATGAACAATTTGCCAAGGATACCCGGATCATCACTAAAATTCCTGAAGGTTCTTTTTCCTATTTCGTCGAATCATTCTCTTTTTCTTATTTTGACCATCCATCTTTTCTTTTGTAGCTATTCCTTTGAAGCGAGCCTTGGAATATAAACAAACAGAGGAGGAAGGCGCGGAACAAGAAGAAGAAGAAAAAGCTCCTGCCTCTAAAAAGAAGAGAGGTAGAAAAGCACCAAATCCTCCTGTCCCAAAAGCCCCAAAAACTCGGGCGTCGAAACAAATTTCGACAAAATATCCCTCCAAATCCAAAGCTGCTGTCGAACCTTCAAAATCAAAATCTCATAAGGTAATTTGCCATTATACTCCTACATTTACTTTTCTTTCAAACCTCTTGACTCGACATCAATATTGAATGCAGACTAGTAATTCGACCTCCATTTCGTCTATTGAAGTGTCTGAATCTCCATGTCCATCTCCTGAAATCCCTTTAGTGGTACGCTTTTTTTTTTTTCTTTTTCTTCTATATTTTTCCTTTATCCTCACTTCATTCCTTTTTTGCAGAGGAAAAAGAAAAGACTGAATCGACAAGCTCTAGCCTTCAACAAACTACTGAACTTGTCGCAGAAGCTGCTTCAATTCCACCTGAGGTTTGATCTTAGAAATCATTTTTCTGACTCACCACTTCGTCACTTAACTTCCTCTAAGTCCCAATTTTTCCTTATATTTCAGGACCCAAAGGCTGAAGGCGCCACTGGAATTTTCCTGGAACCGACCGTCGAATTGGGTGCAGAAGAATCAATTCAACAATCCCCTGAGGTATATACTTTGAATTTCGATGTGTACAGCCCATGATATTTCTAATTTTAACACTTTTTTTTATTCTCAGAAATTCACAAGTATTCCCTCTTCCGACGATCCAATAACTCAGGGTACTGTTGAGCCCATTACAGAGGCTCAAGACTTCATCCCTTCTCCAAGCCCTCCAACAGAGACCGAGACACTTCCAATTTTGGAAAAGGAAAGTCACATTCCTTCGACTGTCGAAAATCCTCCTTCCGTCAAAAAAGAGGCTCATGTCCAAGTCTTTGTGGAAGAAGTTGATATGGATAACCTACTGAGTGAATTTGCACCTGCAACTTTGCCTTCATCTCTTCCGACAAACCCAATTGACATCGAAGCTAAAAGGACGGAGGACCTCGACGATGACCTGGATGATTTAATAACTATGCTGTCGGGTGGCCATAGAAGTTACCCTCAATCAGCTCGTTCTTCTAACCAGCTTGGGCAAGACTCTGTGGATTCCCATGTTGCTGAGTTATTAGCTGAGTTGAAAAATACTTTCAACCAATCCTTTGAAGATTTAATTTCTGACCAAACTCTTCAAGAAAGGATGATGGCCATTTTGACAGAATTGGAACCTCTTTCTCAACAACTGCCAATAGCCAGTCGAGCGCTCCCTTCCACTGTCAAAGATTTCCTTAAGAACTTGGCACTAAAGTTGCCTATTATTCTTCGAGTCATCCCTGCTTATGAAAAAGAAGTTGAAGAAAAATCCAGAATTCTAAAGCAGTTGACCAACGCAAAAGAGGAGAATGCCAAGTTGAAAGAAAATCTTATCAAAGGCAAGAGAAAAGAAGTTGAAATCGACCAGGAAATTGGGGATTTAGAGAAAAGACTTGAAGATGCACGTCGTTGGAAGCAAAGACTTAACGATGCCCTACAATAAGGAATCATCAGGCAACAAAATATCGCTGCTAATTCCAAACAATGGGCTGTCGACGCCAAAGCAGTTGTTGCCAAGTTGAATTCCCTTGAAGCAGAGTATCAAACAGCTCGCTCCGACAGTCAACTCTTAAAGGAAGCTTAGGAGGGTTTGCAGAAAACTTGAATATTTAGCCTTTGTCAAATTATTAATTTGACCAAACTTGTATAGCTTTTAGGCTTTTCAATTTTCAATAAAATTTTCTGAAGTTACTTGCCGCTCCGAATTTTAGCACGTTTTATAAATGTTTCTTTGACTCGTTACTTCCCAATGCTTCTTGTAACTTTGCATCGTAACACTTCTCAATTAATCAAGTGCAAATTACAAAGCAACATTAATTACACAACTAACGCCAGAAACCTTTATAAATAGTGATTTCTGGGTTCTATGTTTCATATCAAAGAAACAAATCAAAGCTCTTGCCTTTAGTTTGCCATCATGTTTCCCACCACCTTTCTGCTTCGAATTTTCTTTTTACTAGGAAAAAATAGCATAGCCATGAATTTTCGACAAGAGGACTCTGTATTGACGGTGAACTATGTTTTGGGCTTTAGTAAGAATCATAATATCCCAGATGAGCTTCAGTAATCATCGTAACCTAAGTTAGGGCGATGATGACTCATCTGGGAGTAGACGGCCAATGGTGAACCAAACAGCACTGGAGAGCTCTCCTATCCTGTCTAATCATGATCATGCGAGAAGATGCCCCCCAGTTCCAGTTTCATCATAAGCCTTCTACTGTCTTCTTCTTCTTCAGGTCCAACCTTAGGCATATGAAACAGATGTGCTTCTTAGGGAATCTTGGACTGAAGAGGATCTACAAGCTATTTGTTTAAACTTAGTTTCTCTTCACACAATTCTTGTTTAAAGTTTTATTGTAATGAATATTTTTTCAATGGTATTCTCTCGACAATTTCATGTATCACTTGTCAAGTATATGAATGAATTTCATCTTTATCATTCCTTGTCAATCTTTACTTCACACATTGTCGGCCTATATGGCTTTAAATATTTGCCATTAATGGATTTGATCCTTAAATTTGAATCAATTCCGACGAGTGCATAGGCATTTCCAGAGAATACTTGAACAACTTTAAATGGTCATTCCCATTTTGGGGACCATTTTCCATATTCTCGACCACTTTTATCCAAGGGCATAATCACCTTCCAAACCAAGTCATTAACCTTAAAAGATTTATACTTAACTCGACTATCATAGAATCTGGCTATCCTCTCTTTCTGTCGAATCAAGTTTTCTAAAGCGATCAATCTCTCATCACTTAATTCATTCAACTCATCAAACATTAAGTTCCAATAATGTTCAACTGGCAACTCATTTTGTTTCTGAATGCGAATTGATCCGAGATTGATTTCGACAGGTAACATAGCATCATGACCATACACCAACTTATATGGTGATGTTCCCGTCGATTCTCTAGGTGAATTTCTGTATGCCCACAAAATTTGGTTAAGAGTATTATGCCAATTTCTAGGCTGTCGACCAATATGCTTCTTTATCAGACTTATAATTATCTTGTTCATAGCTTCTACTTGGCCATTTGCCTGAGCATAATAGGGAGTCGACGTAATCATTTTAATATTCCTAGAATTGGCATACTCTAAAATTTTCTTACCGACAAAAACTGTTCCTTGGTCAGTAGTCAAAGTTTGCGGTATACCAAATCGACACACGATATTATTTTCTATAAAATCAATTACATCCTGTTGGGTCACTTCTTTCAAAGCTACGGCCTCTACCTATTTGCTAAAGTAATCGACCCCCACAAGGATGTACTTGTGCCCCTTCGACGATACAGGATGAATTTGGCCTATCAAATCCAAAGCCCATCCTCTAAAAGGCCATGGTTTAATTATGGAATGTAATTCACTAGCAGGAACATTTTGTATATGACCATGTCTTTGACATTCCTCACAAGACTTAGCAAACATAATACAATCCTTAACTAATGTTGGCCAATAATACCTTTGTCGCCGAAGGACCCACTTCATTTTATCACCTGCTTGATGTGCCCCACAAATTCCTTCATGAACTTCTGCCAAGGCCATATAAGCCTCTTCTTCACTCAAACAAGTTTCTAAATTCCCATCGACAAACTTTTTGTATAATGCTCCTCCTAGTACTACAAATTTTGATGCTTTGAGCTTAAGCTTCCTATCGACATTTTGACTTGGATTCTCCAAATAACTTAGTATTGGTTGCCTCCAATCTTCAATTGTCGAAATATCATTTTGTAGTACATCTCTTTCTTCTAATGGGTATAAAAGATCCCTAATCTCCATTAAGTTTGACAAAACCTTGGGTGAAACTTTATACCCGGATGCTAGTTGTGCCAATTCATTAGCATCCTCATTCAAATTTCTGGGGATATGTTCAATAATTACCTCGTCGAATTTCTTTAACAGTTTACTTGCAACAATACAATACTTAGTTAAATTATAGCTAACACATTTGTATTCTTAAGCAAGCTGCTTGACAACTAATTGTGAATCCCCAAAAATGTGCACTGTGCGTGCTCCCATTTCGACCAAAATTTCTAATCCAACAATTAAGACTTCATACTCAGCCTCGTTGTTAGAACAGTCATATTTTAACTCAAACATAAATTTGGTTGGAATGCCTTCAGGAGAAATTATTAAGACTCCTATTCCAACTCCATTTTGATGCCTTGAGCCGTCGAAATACAAACGCCAAGGTTTTAACTCGACATAGTTTGTATTCTCAACATCCAAACATGGGTGATCCGCCAAGAAATCAGCAATCACTTGGCCTTTAACAGCTTTCATTGGAAAATGTAAAGAAAATTCTGACAATGCAACAGTCCATTTACCAATACGTCCATTTAACACTGGTTTTGACAACATGTATTTTATTACATCGGTTTTTGACATAACCAACACATTACAAGGCATCATATAATACTTAAGTTTGGTACAAGAGAAATATAATGCTAAACATAGCTTATCTATTGCACTGTAATTTTTCTCAGCATCTTTCAAAACTCTACTTAAATAGTAAACGGCTCTCTCGACATTATTTTCATCATCTTGAGCCAGCATACTTCCTATGGTTTCATCCGACGCTGAAATATACAACTTTAATGGTCTTCGAGACACTGGAGGCACCATGACCGGTGGATTCGCCAAGTACTGCTTTATTTGGTCGAAAGCCTCCTGGTGACAAAGATCCCACACAAAATCTTGTTCATTTCTTAGCTTTATCAATGGAGAAAAGACTCTGATCCTTCCTGACAAATTGGATATAAGCCTCCTGAGAAAATTTACTTTGCCCAAGAAAGATTGCAATTCTTTCTTATTTGTTGGTGGTACAGCCACCAAAACTGCTTTGTCTTTATTTTTGTCCACTTCAATGCCTTTCTTGTGGACCAAGAAGCCCAAAAATTTGGCTGCTGACACACCAAATCCACATTTCTCTGGATTCATCTTGAGGTTATGCTTTCTCATTCTGTCGAATGCCTGCCTCAAGTTGACCAGATGACTTTCCTTTGTTTCGGATTTAACAATCACATCATCTATATATACTTCCATAAATTTCCCAATAACATCATGAAAAATTGTGTTCATGGCTCTCTGATAGGTGGCCTCTGCATTCTTCAAACCAAAAGGCATGACTACCCATTCATATGTCCCGATGGCACCTGGACATCTGAACGCGGTTTTCGACACATCCTCCTCAGCTATGAAGATTTGGTTATAACCTACGTGGCCATCCATGCAACTGAGCAACTCATGTCCAGATGCGGCATCAACCAACATGTCCGCAATTGGCATAGGTTACTCATCTTTGGGAGTAGAAGCATTTAAATTTCTAAAATCAATACACACTCTCATTTTACCATTTTTCTTCAACACAGGAACTACATTAGAAAGCCATTCGACATACCTGGTTATTCTTATGAACTTTGCCTTGAGCAGTCTCTCGACCTCTTCTTTTATCTTCAAGACTACCTCAGGTGCAAATCTTCTGTTAGCTTGCGTAACTGGCTTGCATCCTTCTTTCAAGGGTAATCTATGTTCGACAAGATCTCTACTCAGCCCAGGCATCTCGTTATAGTTCCATGCGAAACAATCTTTGTATTCTCTAATTAATTCAACAAGCTGCTCCTTAAATTCCTTTGGCAGAAATGAACTTACAAAAATGAGCCTTTTCTCTATTTCTGTGCCCAAGTTTACTTCCTCCAAAGGGTCTTCAATTTCCACATTTTGTCTTTCATCAAAACTTCTTTCAAAACCTAATGGACTATCATCAATTATACAATCCGACAATACACCCTCATTGGTGTATATTGCCCTATCGGCCAAGTAAGCTGACAGTCGATCCATATGATTTTCAACACTCATGACTAGTGCTTGGCCGATCTATTTCGGCCTTGTTCATTAGTCGGATCCCAAACTGATCCATTAAGCATGCCTCAAGTGTCTTTTTATCAACCACTCCATCTTTTGCTGTGACTGGCTTCACATTTGGAGCATAAATCTTGAAATCAACATGCAATTGTTGCAAGTAGCAGGGGCTATCATCCGCCTCAATGATCTCTACATGACTATTTTCATCCCACAAAATGAGTTTCTGGTGAACTGTTGAAGGTATAGCACCAACAACGTGTATCCAATCTCTTCCCAACAGAAGATTGTAATTGGACTTTGTTGGAATAACCACAAACAACGTTGTCCTAGCAACGGATCCAACTTGTACATTTAACATCACCACTCTGTCGGATGGAGAGGTCTTTCCACTAAAATCAGTGACGACCATGTTACTTGTCATTAGATTCGACTCATTTTTACCGAGCCTTTTCAACATCGCTCTAGGTATCAAGTTAATTGCTGCACCTCCATCCACCAACACTCTATGTTTTGGTTTTCCTTCCAACAAAGCTTTGATGTGAAGTGGTCGAAGATGAGCTTTCTGTTCCTCTGACGGCCTTTCAAACTGTGCTGGGTTGTCGAATACAGACACCAAATTATCTTAGAGAAAACACCAATTATCCCAAGGATCCTCTAAGTCATCCTCAATTGGCTCATCATATTCAACCTCATAGTAGCCTTCAAACTCAGTTGGTAATACTGAGATCAGATTCACATTCATTGACTTCAAAAATTCCTCCTCGTCGGATAGCTCTGCATCCATGTGCCTTCCTATCCTGAAATATTCTTTGTCAATTGTGTTTGTCGAGGAGATAGTGCTATCCATAGCCTTTATTATTTCGTCAAGATCTTTACTAAAGTCAACATCCATATCAAATTGCTCAGAGTCACCAAGGCCAAGCAAATCATCAGGGTCTTTTAAGGCCTCAATGACCTCATTAGCAGTTAGATGATCATCACCCACTGAGCAATTAGGCTCTGTCAACTCTCTTCCCTCCTTGATCATACTATAAATCTTTTGTTTCCACTCGGCATCCTGATTAGGATCCTTCAGGACTCTTATTACCTGTTCCTTTGACCAATCTTCGAGATCTCCAAAAGTAACAGATTCACCTTCATGACCCTTAACCTTCCTCATTTTCTCTATCATCTTTTCGACCATCAGTCGGTCCTTCTCTTTATTTTGTTGTGCTTCTTTTTCAGCTGCAATTAGTCCCATTGGCCATTGTCGTCCAATTTTATGCGAACCATGGCCTTGAACCTGTTTTCCTTTCTTAATCTCTTCCAACTTCTTTTGTCAGACGCAACTATCCTTCTCTAGCTGCTTAGATGTACTTGTCGACGCACCCACAATTGATTTCTTTTGATCGACAGGCCCCTTCGTAATAACACTTTTCAGCTTTCCATCACCTTGATCTTTACACGGTGATGGCTTAATCCCGATGATTAAACATCCTTTCTCGTCGAGTTGTTCCTTCACCACTAAACCCTCAGCAATTTCCTTCCTTTTTTGTGCTTGTCTCAACCTTTGCAACCTCCTCTTTTTACTTTTTGACATTGGTTGAGGTTTTGAGAGTCCGGTATCATCCTGGTAACAACCCACATTCCTTGGGTTGATTTTACCATGTTTATAATCTTTGTTCCAGAATGGTTGATTATTATGAAACTAATTCTTCTTGGCAATCACCCTTCGTCGAAGCTCTGGGTGAACAGCCATTGTGGAATTTCTTACCCACCTGTCGACTGCAACGTTTGCAGGTGGTACTTGTGTCTTTGTTGGCCCAACGCGATCTTTTGGGAACGCATTGCTTCCTACTGATTCACCAGGCTTTTCAATCAACCAACCATTCCTATTAGGCCTGGGTGTGTAATCTGGCCTTGGTCTTGGTGTATAGAATGGTCAACGAGGCTTCCAAGCTTTTCTGTCGAAGAGCTTCTTTTCATATTGAAAACTTCCTTGTCGAATCTCATCCTTTTTCTTTGCAGCAAGCTCATCATAAACTACATTACACCTTGGACATAACCTCACCTTCCCGCTTTCCTTCTTTCTTTTAAGGAACGCGTCCAGAGATTCCCCTGGTTTTGGGTAAGTGTCCAATGCATCTTCCATATCAACATCAGAATCTTGCATTTTTCCCATCTTAACCATTCCTATACTCAAAGGAGTTTGCTGTTCAACATAAGTGATACCAGCCTGGCATGGATCTGTGTCAACTTTCATATCTGCTTTTTGTCTATCAGCAAATTTCAAACGCCCATCCATCAACGCTTTCTGGATCAAGTCCACGAAACGAATACACTCATTAGTAACATGACCGAAATTATTATGAAACTTACAATATTTTCGGTCCTTTATCTCATCAGGCTTCAAGAACCTATGACCATCCGACAATTTAACTTGTTTATCTTTTAATAATAAGTCAAATATCTTGTCGGTTTTAGTGACGCCGAATGTATACGTTTTGTTATTAGCATAACCCATTTTCTCCTTATTTCGCATAGGCTGCAAAGCCTGGCAAACATAGGGAGGACCTTTTTGAAGCTCAGCAATGTTAACCTCAACTTCATCATCACTGTCCTCAATTTCATTGTCAGATTCTTCCAATACGACAAACGCTACTTTCTCCCTTTTTAGGAACCTTTTCTGCTTTTGTACTTTTTCAGCTTTTAGTTGTTCTATTTGCCTAACCTTTTCTCCTAGTTGGGCAAGATCAACTCAGTGTTGGTTCACTAATTTCTTTCTTATATAATAGTCCAAACCTCCTGAAGCAATTTTCACTACTTCTGCCTCAGGTATGGGAGTAAAACACCTACTCCTCATTTGTCGAAACCTAGCCAAGTAATCATCCACAGTCTCGTTATACATTCTTTTGACATTAAAGAGGTCTGTAAGTCCCACTCTTAAGTCTCCCCTAAAGAATTGATCATGGAAACTCCTCTCTAATTGGGTCCAAGAATGAACTGAGTTTGGCCTTAGTGTTAAAAACCAAGAGAATGCATTCTTTATAAGAGAACTGGGAAAAAGTCTCATTTGAAGGCCTTCTACGGTGGCTAACTCCCCCATTTCTATGGTAAATGGAGCAATGTGTTCGACAGTCGATTCTCCACTTTCTTCAAAAAACTTAGAAAGTTTAGGAATCTTGGTTCCCCTTTGCAATTCTGCCTGTTGGACCCAATGAGGAAAAGCTGAAACAAAATAAGGTTGGTTGGCATAGCCAACATTAAACCCAAAATGATTCAACACTTGTTCTACAACCTGGTTAACGTTTTGTTCGACCACCTGTTGCCCCCCAAGGTTTCAACGAAGTAATCTCATGGTTAAATCATTTCTTGCCATTTGATCTTCGTCTCCTCGACGGAGCATATGGACATTGCCATGTTCCAGGCATGGTTGTTCATTCTGACCTATTTGACCAGGATCTTGATTATTTTGTTTGACGTTGACTTGGGGTACATTTGCTTGGGTAGTAACGTTGGCCGTATCATTTATCCCTATGGCCTGATTCAATCTCACCATTTGTCGGGCCAATGCATTACAAGTATTATTAGTCATCTCCATGATTGGTGTAATCACTGCACCCATTTGCTGAGTGAACATGTGCACCATTTCATGGTTGCTCTCATCCATTTGCTGTCGAAAACTGGCCAAAGAGTTTACAGTGGGCCCAGTTATGCTTTGAGGAATATCCCTCGACATGTTTGGAAATACTAGCCCCAAATTCATCATTTCCTGTCTAAAAGGAGTAGGATTACTAGAGCCTGCAACTCCTATTCCTTGGCCATTAAATCCTACCAAGGCTGAACAGATTTATGGTTGACTCATAGAAGCCGCAGTTTGGCCTATGGTACTGACCAAAGTGCTGCCAATTCCCATCTGTGCCATTACAGGAGGCACATAATTGGGTGGCAAACCATATTGCGGTGCAAACATTGAGTTTGAATTTATTATACTTTGATTGCTTGGTTGACTCGGCGATGACAGAGTCGTTGCAGGTACTATTTGTTCCAATACTGGATTACTCCGAAGAGTACCAGTTGGCACTTCGTCGATTACAAGGCCTGAACTAACACCGGTTGAAGGTGGCACGGTGACGTCGGCCACTGGTGCATTCGACACTTGATTTAGTGTATTACTCTTGGTTTGTGTATTATGAGAAGAGGAAGAATGAACAAACCTTCTACTTCTTAAACACATATAATGAACCTCTTGTGAGAACAAGGTCCGTGACACTACGAGTTACTCTAAACTCGTCCCACCGGGCGTGCCAATTTGTTTATGGTGAAATTTGGTGAATGCAAACTTCAAACAAACAAATATATTTATCAGTCGAATGTGGGTTGCGACGAGTTATGTGGTAATCTCGCATGAGAAAGGGTAAAAACTTGGTGCAAAACAAGAAGGAGTTAAGTATAATAACAAATAACAATGCAAATGTAAATTGCAGAAAATAAATGAAAAGCAATAAATGAATGCAAGTAAAAATGCAATGAAACGTAAAGAAATTTAAAGAACAAAGCAAAGTAATGTAAATTGCAGAAAGTAAAGGAAAATAACAGCGTGACAAGAGAAAGTAAATGAATTTAAAGAACATGACTCAAAGTAAATGAATTTTAAAGGACAAGGCGCAGAAAGTAAAAGGAATTTAGAAGAACATTGCATTAAGGTAAATTGCTTAAAACGAAAATGGAAGGCATACTTGGAATCAAATCCTTTAATCTGCTCGAGTGAGATGTTAGGATTGTATATCCAGTAACCAACCTTTTTTACATCGTAAATTCTAATATTTATAAGCAAACTAAGTAAAATAACCGACTCTTAAAAAATGGACACGTATACATGGCAGTTAAGCCACGCATTCAATGTACAAAACTTATCAAAGTCATAAGGAAACTAGGTGCAACATTTGTAATATAATCTTCGACGAAAATGTTGGTAATAACTTCAAACCTTGGAGAAATTCTTCAAATTCCCATGGTCGAATTCATCTTTTCCTCATTCCTTTGTAGACTTAGAATTTATTTCTTCCCCTAACAGAGGGACAAAATAACATTGTTCCAATTAACAACCAAGAAATTGAAATCTCATGAGATTTCAATTTTCCACGACTTATGATCATAAGTCGTGGAAAATTAGTTTTTGGATAAGTTAGATGAATAGACAGTTAATGAACCTCATGTCGATGAGTATCCTGCTGTTGAATGCATTGCTCCTGTTGAGATTCCTCAACCAAATGGGGCTAGTGCACAAGAACTGTTGAAATGGTTGTGAGGGACAAAATAACATTGTACCAACAACCAAGAAATAGAAAGCTCAAAAGTCATGGAAAATTAGTTTTTGGATTTTTTTATATACAAAGAGTGGATTTCTATCTTTTAATACACTTATTTTCATTTATTTTATTAAAAAAATTGGATGAAAAATTACATCAGTACCATATATTATAATGTATATATTATTTAGGATTTTAATATATATGTGTTTATGGTGAAATTTGGTAAATGCAAACTTCAAACAAACAAATATATTTATCAGTCGAATGTGGGTTGAGACGAGTTACGTGGTAATCTCGTATGAAAAAAGGTAAAAACTTGGTGCAAAACAAGAAGGAGTTAAGTATAATAACAAAGAATAGTGCAAATATAAATCGCAGAAAACGAATGAAAAGGAATAAATGAATGCAAGTAAAAATACAATGAAACGTAAAGAAATTTAAAGGACAAAGCAAAGTAATGTAAATTGCAGAAAGTAAAGGAAAACAACAGCGTGACAAGAGAAAGTAAATGAATTTAAAGAACAGGACTCGAAGTGAATGAATTTTAAAGGACAAGGCAAAGTAATGTAAATTGCAGAAAGTAAAGGAAAATAACAGCGTGACAAGGGAAAGTAAATGAATTTAAAGAACATTGCATTAAGATAAATTGCTTGAAACGAAAATGGAAGGCATACTTGGAATCGAATCCTTTAATCTGCTCGGGTGAGATGTTAGGATTGTATATCCAGTAACCAACCCTTTTTACATTGTAAATTCTAATATTTATAGACAAAACTAAGTAAAATAACTGACTCCTAAAACGTAAACACGTATACATGGCAGTTAACCCACGTATTCGTTGTACAAAACTGTCAAAGTCATAAGGAAATTGGGTGCAACTTTTCGACGGAGACTATTATTCGATGATCAATCACTGTCTTCTTTGACGAAAACTTATCATCCGTCGAGCAACACTTGCAAACTCATTATCTGACGAATAGTGTTTGCAGCATTTTCCTCCAATAAAAATGAATCTTGTCGAAATTTACAATCATCCGATGGAAATGCTTGCAATAACTTCAAACCTTGGAGACATTCTTCAAATTCCCATGGTCGAATTCATTTTTTCCTCATTCCTTTGTAGACTTAGAATTTATTTCTTCCCCCAACAGATGTCCCCAAAAATTTTTCTTTCGACATTGTCGGGAGAAAGATAAATTTTAAACCTTTCACCTTTTGATAAATTATCACAAAATTTACGGAGGTATTTGAATTTTTAATTTTCAAATTTCAAATTTCCAGTACAATCCTCCGTATTTTCCTCGAAAACTTCAACTAAAACCATCATCTCATCATTTAATCAGTCGTTTTCCCAATAAGGTAAAGTGCACCTCATCATTGTTTTTTATCTATAAAACAGTCACCTAACTAGTAACTTTACTTTTCACTTTACCCTTTACTATTCATTGTCTTCGAAAAACCTCTTCAAAACCTTTTCTTCGAAGGAAACTAACCTTCATCAATGGCTTCTGGTTCTCAATCCGCCGACAAACTCCCAGTAGACCTAGGCAGTCACGCCGTGGTGGAAGATCCTATTCTAGATAAGTCTGAACTTCGGAATCTTTCAAAGGTAATTCTACCTCTTAAAAACCATTCTTTGGCTTTAGATCCTCCGACTGCATTTTTGGGTCCTATTTTGCCCAAAACCCTCATCACTGATGAATAAACAGTTTCTTCCCTTGTAAAACTCCACAAGAAGCTATCTTGGCTTCCCTTCCTTCCATTCCTATTAGCTACTTTAATAAGTCTGAGAGACTCTTTCGAACCCCACCATCACAAATTAATGGGTACATAGATTGGCTCAACAGAGTCCAAGCCTCTAAGGAAAAGTTATGGAGAGAAATATGAATTTTTGATTGTATTCAACTTTCCCGCTATCCCGTTAAGATGGATCCCTGTATATTAGGTGCATCCTTTTTCTTCTAGAATAAAACTACTAATTCGTTTCAATTTCCCTATGGCATGATGGGACCTACCTTGTTCGACACTGCTGCAATAGCTGGTCTTTGATCAGATGGTGAGGTTATAACACCCATTCTTCAACCTGCAAACACAATTGATGTCTATTCTGGTGCCCCTGCTTCTTTTTCGACATTCATCAATTTTCACTATAAGAGCTCAGGCTCAGTTTCCGACGAGGAACACATAGCTTTCCTCTTTCTTTGGTTATCAGCCTATGCTCTTTGCACTAAATCAGTTCAGGTTTCCAAGTCTTACCTTCAATTGGCCAACCTCCTCCACGAGGGTCAAAAACTTGCTCTGGGTCAATTTCTTCTTGCCAACCTTTATCGTAGCATTGGTGAAATTGTTCAAAGCATTCGGCTCCAAGTAAAGAAAACCAATTCTGGTGGACCCATATGGCTACTCCAACTCTGGTTAAATGCCATTTTGGGTGATTATTTGACTGATGCTTCTCCTTCAATAGTTTCTCTCGCTACTTATGGCATAAAGCTTTGCCATGTGAAACATGAGAGAACTCACAGACAAGATTCAGAGAACTTCATGCACTTCTTCAGTATTTTTCACTCTATTTCATTCGACACTGAAGACATATATTTTGCCCCTTTTGCTGATCGGTCACTTGGTCCTGAATGGTTTACTCGACCAATACATTCGACCGATGCTTCCATTCAGGCTGACAACATGTCGATTTGGTCTGTATTCTTATGTCGGCGAATACTTGTTGCTGGGCTGCCAGGCTCGACTGACAAATCTCTTGAATTATATCTTCCAAATGCTTTGGCTCGTCAGTTTGGATTTTGTCAAGCAATTCCAGCACCATTTTCTTCCAAATCCAAAGAACACATCATCAATGGTCATTTGTCCGACATGAGCGACCTTGTTCGTGTTGCTACGAAAAATGAAAGATACAAGCAACACTTTTTAATTTCTGAGTTTACCCCTTATAGAGGCATTTCGAAAGACTTCGTCGAGTGGTGGACTCAATATTATCAGCGTTTTCATGTCGACATTGAAGTTTGTCGAAACAGAATCACTGAAACTCTTATTCCTGTGCAGGGTCAAGACCCCTCGACGAAAAGCAAAGGTATGCACATTCAAGAAATTAGAGCTTTTGAGAAGTACTACAAGATCAAATGGGATTACCGGTATCCTAGCTTAATTGTTCGACATTGCGAAGAAGTCGTGGCCAAACTAAAACAAGCACATCAAGAAAGATGTAATATCAATTTTATTGCAGTTTCAATAAAAAATCCATTGGCACGGTTCGAACCATTTCAAATTCCTTTTCCAAAACCAGTGCCTCTTCCTTGTGCTCTTTTTGGTTTGGCCGACGAATTTCCGGGTAAATCTACTAAGGCTGGCAATTTTCCTACTCTTGAAAGGATTAGTGACAAAAGTAATATTTTCCTAACAAGAAGCCCAGAAGTTAGCTTTACCTGACGATTTGCTTTGTCGAATGAACAATTTACCAAGGATACTCGGATCATCACTAAAATTCCTGAAGGTACTTTTTCTTATTTCGTCGAATCATTCTCTTTTCTTTTGCAGCTGTTCCTTTGAAACGTGCCTTGGAATATAAACAAACGGAGGAGGAAAGCGAGGAACAAGAAGAAACAACTCCTGCCTCTAAAAGAAAGAGAGGTAGAAAAGCTCCAAATCCTCCTTTACCAAAAGCCCCAAAAACTAGGGCGTCGAAACAAATTTCGACAAAAAGTTCGTCCAAATCCAAAGCTGCTGTCGAATCTTCAAAATCAAAATCTCATAAGGTAATTTGCCATTATACTCCTATTTATTTTTCTTTCAAAACTCTTGACTCAACATCAATATTGAATGCAGACTAGTGATTCGACCTCCATTTCGTCTATTGAAGTGTCTGAATCTCCATGTCCATCTCCTGAAATCCCTTTAGTGGTATGCTTTTTTTTTTTTTGACAACATGTATTTTATTACATCGGTTTTTGACATAACCAACACATTACAAGGCATCATATAATACTTAAGTTTGGTACAAGAGAAATACAATGCTAAACATAGCTTTTCAATTGCACTGTATTTTTTCTCAGCATCGTTCAAAACTCTACTTAAATAGTAAACGGCTATCTCGACATTATTTTCATCATCTTGAGCCAGCATACTTCCTATGGTTTCATCCGACGCTGAAATATACAACTTTAATGGTCTTCGAGACACTGGAGGCACCATGACAGGTGGATTCGCCAAGTACTGCTTTATTTGGTCAAAAGCCTCCTGGTGACAAAGATCCCACACAAAATCTTGTTCATTTCTTAGCTTTATCAATGGAGAAAAGACTCTGGTCCTTCCTGACAAATTGGATATAAACCTCCAGAAAAAATTTACTTTGCCCAAGAAAGATTGCAATTCTTTCTTATTTGTTGGTGGTGCTGCCTCCAAAACTGCTTTGGCTTTATTTTTGTCCACTTCGATGCCTTTCTTGTGAACCAAGAAGCCCAAAAATTTGGCCGCTGACACACCAAACCCACATTTCTCCGGGTTCATCTTGAGGTTATGCTTTCTCATTCTGTCGAATGCCTGCCTCAAGTTGACCAGATGACTTTCCTTTGTTTCGGATTTAACAATCACATCATCTATATATACTTCCATAAATTTCCCAATAACATCATGAAAAATTGTGTTCATGGCTCTCTGATAGGTGGCCCCTGCATTCTTCAAACCAAAAGGCATGACTACCCATTCATATGTCCCGATGGCACCTGGACATCTGAACGCGGTTTTCGACACATCCTCCTCAGCTATGAAGATTTGGTTATAACCATGCAACTGAGCACCTCATGTCCAGATGCGGCATCAACCAACATGTCCGCAATTGGCATGGGATACTCATCTTTGGGAGTAGAAGCATTTAAATTTCTAAAATCAATACATACTCTCATTTTACCATTTTTCTTCAACACATGAACTACATTAGAAAGCCATTCGACATACCTGGTTGTTCTTATGAACTTTGCCTTCAGCAGTCTCTCGACCTCTTCTTTTATCTTCAAGACTACCTCAAGTGCAAATCTTCTGTTAGCTTGCTTAGCTAGCTTGCATCCTTCCTTCAAAGGTAATCTATGTTCGACAAGATCTCTACTCAGCCCAGGCATCTCGTTGTAGTTCCATGCGAAACAATCTTTGTATTCTCCAATTAATTCGAGAAGCTGCTCCTTAAATTCCTTTGGCAGAAATGAACTTACAAAAATGGGCCTTTTCTCCGTTTCTGGGCCCAAGTTTACTTCCTCCAAAAGGTCTTCAATTTCCACATTTTGTCTTTCATCAAAACTTCTTTCAAAACCTAACAGACTATCATCAATTATACAATCCGACAATACACTTTCATTGGTGTATATTGCCCTGTCGGCCAAATAAGCCGACAGTCGATCCATATGACTTTCAACACTCATGACTAGTGCATGGCCGATCTGTTTCGGCCTTATTCACTAGTCGGATCCCAAACTGATCCATTAAGCATGCCTCGAGTGCCTCTTTATCAACCACTCCATCTTTTGCTGTGACTGGCTTCACATTTGGAGCATAAATCTTGAAATCAACATGCAATTGTTGCAAGTAGCAGGGGCTATCATCCACCTCAATGATCTCCACTTGATTATTTTCATCCCACAAAATGAGTTTCTGGTGAACTGTTGAAGGTATAGCACCAACAGCGTGTATCCAATCTCTTCCCAACAGAAGATTGTAACTGGACTTCGTCAGAATAACCACAAACAACGTTGTCCTAGCAACGGATCCAACTTGTACATTTAACATCACCACTCCGTCGGATGGAGAGGTCTTTCCACAAAAATCAGTGACGACTATATTAGTTGTCATTAGATCCGATTCATTTTTACCGAGCCTTTTCAACATTGCTCTAGGTATCAGGTTAATTGCTGCACCTCCATCCACCAACACTCTATTTGTTGGTTTTCCTTCCAACAAAGCTTTGATGTGAAGTGGTCGAAGATGAGCTTTCTGTTCCTCCGACGGCCTTTCAAACTGTGCTGGGTTGTCGAATACAGACACCAAATTGTCTTGGAGAAAACACCAATTATCCCAAGGATCCTCCAAGTCATCCTCAATTGGCTCATCATATTCAACCTCATAGTAACCTTCAAACTTAGTTGGTAATACTGAGATCAAATTCACATTCATTGACTTCAAAAATTCTTCCTCGTCGAATAACTCTGCATCCATGGGCCTTCCTATCCTGAAATATTCTTTGTCAATTGTGCTCGTCGAGGAGATAGTGCTATCCATAGCCTTTATTATTTCATCAAGATCTCTGCTAAAGTCAACATCCATATCAAATTGCTCAGAGTCACCGAGGCCAAGCAAATAATCAGGATCTTTTAAGGCCTCAATGATCTCATCAGCAGTTAGATGATCATCACCCACTCAGCAATTAGGCTCTGTCAACTCTCTTCCCTCTTTGATCATACTGTGAATCATCTGTTTCCACTCAGCATCCTGGTTAGGATCCTTTAGGATCCTTTAGGACCCTTATTACCTGTTCCTTTGACCAATCTTCGAGATCTCCAAAAGTAACAGATTCACCTTCATGGCCCTTAACCTTCTTTATTTTCTCTATCATCTGTTCGACCATCAGTTGGTCCTTCTCTGTCATCTGTTCGACCATCAGTCGGCCCTTCTCTCTATTTTGTTGTGCTTCTTTTTCAGCTGCAACTAGTCCCATTGGCCATTATTGCCCAATTTTATGCGAACCATGGCCTTGAACCTGTTTTCCTTTCTTAATCTCTTCCAACTTCTTTTGTCGGATGCAACTATCCTTCTCTAGCTGCTTAAAGGTACTTGTCGACGCACCCACAACTGATTTCTTTTGATCGACAGGCCCCTTTGTAATGACACTTTTCAGCTTTCCATCACCTTGACCTTTACCCGGTGATGGCTTAATCCCGACGATTAAGCATCATTTCTCGTCGAATTGTTCCTTCACCTCCAAACCCTCAGCCATTTCCTTCCTCTTTTGAGCTTGTCTCAACCTTTGCAACCTCCTCTTTTTACTTTTTGACATTGGTTGAGGTTTTGAGGGTCCTGTATCATCCTGGTGACAACCCACATTCCTTGGGTTGATTTTGCCATGTTTATAATCTTCGTTCCAGAATGGTTAGTTATTATGAAACCAATACCTCTTGGCAATCACCCTTCGTCGAAGCTCTGGGTGAACAGCCATTGCGGAATTTCTTACCCACCTGTCGACTGCAACGTTTGCAGGTGGTACTCGTGTCTTCGTTGGCCCGACGCGATCTTTTGGGAACGCATTGCTTCCTACTGATTCACCAGGCCTTTCAACCAACCAACCATTCCCATTAGTCCTAGGTGTATAACCAGGCCTTGGTCTTGGTGTATAGAATGATCGACGAGGCTTCCAAGCTTTTCTGTCTAAGAGCTTCTTTTCATCTGTAAAACTTCCTTGTCGAATCTCATCCTTTTCCTTTGCAGCAAGCTCATCATAAACTACATTACACCTTGGACATAACCTCACCTTACCGCTTTCCTTCTTTCTTTTAAGGAACACATCCAGAGATTCCCCTGGCTTAGGGTAAGTGTCTAATGCATCTTCCATATCAACATCAGAATCTTGCATTTTTTTCATGTTAATCATTCCTATACTCACAGGAGTTTGCTGTTCAACATAAGTGATACCAGCCTGGAATGGATCCGTGTCAACTTTCATATCTGCTTTTGGTTTATCAACAAATTTCAAACGCCCATCCATCAACGCTTTCTGGATTAAGTCCCTGAAAGGAATACACTCATTAGTAACATGACCGAAATTATTATGAAACTTACAATATTTTTGGTCCTTTATCTCATCAGGCTTCAAGAGCCTATGACCATCCGACAATTTAACTTGTTTATCTTTTAATAATAAGTCAAATATCTTGTCGGTTTTAGTTACGTCGAATGTATACGCTTTCTTATTAGAATAACTCATTTTCTCCATATTTCGCATAGGCTGTAAAGCCTGGCAAACATAAGGAGGACCTTTTTGAAGCTCAGCAATGTTAACCTCAAATTCATCGTCACTGTCCTCAATTTCATTGTCAGACTCTTCCAATCCGACAAATGCTACTTTCTCCCTTTTTAGGAACCTTTTCTGCTTTTGTATTTTTTCAGTTTTTAGTTGCTCTATTTGCCTAACCTTTTCTCCTAGTTGGGCAAGATCAACTAAGTGTTGGTTCACTAATTTCTTTCTTATGTAATAATCCAAACTTCCTGAAGCATTTTTCACTATTTCTGCCTCAGGTATGGGAGTAAAACACCTACTCCTCATTTGTCGAAACCTAGCCAAGTAATCATCCACAGTCTCGTTATACATTCTTTTGACATTAAAGAGGTCTGTAAGTCCCACTCTTAAGTCTCCCCTAAAGAATTGATCATGGAAACTCCTCTCTAATTGGGTCCAAGAATGGACTGAGTTTGGCCTTAGTGTTTAGAACCAAGAAAATGCATTCTTTGTAAGAGAACTAGGAAAAAATCTCATTTTAAGGCCTTCTACAGTGGCTAACTCTCCCATTTCTATGGTAAATCAAGCAATGTGTTCTACAGTCGATTCTCCACTTTCTTCAGAAAACTTAGAAAGTTTAGGAATCTTAGTTCCCCTTGGCAATTCTGCCTGTTGGACCCAATCAGGAAAAGCTGAAACAAAATAGGGTTGGTTGGCATAGCCAACATTAAACCCAAAACGATTTAACACTTGTTCTACCACCTGGTTAACATTTTGTTCGACCACCTGTTGCCCCCCAAGGTTTCGACGAAGTAATCTCATGGCTAAATCGTTTCTTGCCATTTGATCTTCATCTCCTCGACGGAGCATATGGACATTGCCATGTTCTAGGTGTGGTTGTTCATTCTGACCTATTTGACCAGGATCTTGATTATTTTGTTCGACGTTGACTTGGGGTATATTTGCTTGGGTAGTAACATTTGCCGTATCATCTATCCCTATGGCTTGATTCAATCTTGCCATTTGTTGGGCCAATGCATTACAAGTATTATTAGTCATCTCCATGATTGGCGTAATCACTGCACCCATTTGCTGAGTGAACATGTGCACCATTTCATGGTTGCTCTCATCCATTTGCTGTCAAAAACTGGCCAAAGAGTTTACAGTGGGCCCAGTTATACTTTGAGGGACATCCCTCGACATATTTGGGAATACTGGCCCCAAATTCATCCTTTCCTGTCTAAAAGGAGTAGGATTACTAGAGCCTGCAACTCCTATTCCTTGGCCATTAAATCCGACCAAGGCTGAACTGATTTGTGGCTGACTCATAGAAGTCGCAGTTTGGCCTATGGTACCGGCCAAAGTGCTACCCATTCCCATCTGTGCCATTACAGGAGGCACATAATTGGATGGCAAACCATATTGTGGTGCAAACCTTGATTTTGAATTTATTATACTTTGATTGCTTGGTTGACTCGGCGATGGCTGAGTCGTTGCAGGTATTATTTGTTCCAACACTGGATTACTCCGAAGAGTACCAGTTGGCACTTCGTCGATTACAGGGCCTGAACTAACACCGGTTGAAGGTGGCACGGTGACGTCGGCCACAGGTGCATTCGACACTTGATTTTGTGTATTACTCATGGTTTGTGTATTCTGAGAAGATGAAGAATGAACAAACCTTCCACTTCTTAAACGCATATAATGAACCTCTTGTGAGAACAAGGTCCGTGACACTACGAGTTACTCTAAACTCGTCCCACCGGGCATGCCAATTTGTTTATGGTGAAATTTGGTAAATTCAAACTTCAAACAAACAAATATATTTATCAGTCGAATGTGGGTTGCGACGAGTTACGTGGTAATCTCGTATGAAAAAAGGTAAAAACTTGGTGCAAAACAAGAAGGAGTTAAGTATAATAACAAAGAACAGTGCAAATATAAATCGCAGAAAACGAATGAAAAGGAATAAATGAATGCAAGTAAAAATACAATGAAACGTAAAGAAATTTAAAGGACAAAGCAAAGTAATGTAAATTGCAGAAAGTAAAGGAAAACAACAGCGTGACAAGAGAAAGTAAATGAATTTAAAGAACAGGACTCGAAGTGAATGAATTTTAAAGGACAAGGCAAAGTAATGTAAATTGCAGAAAGTAAAGGAAAATAACAGCGTGACAAGGGAAAGTAAATGAATTTAAAGAACATTGCATTAAGATAAATTGCTTGAAACGAAAATGGAAGGCATACTTGGAATCGAATCCTTTAATCTGCTCGGGTGAGATGTTAGGATTGTATATCCAGTAACCAACCCTTTTTACATCGTAAATTCTAATATTTATAGACAAAACTAAGTAAAATAACCGACTCCTAAAACGTAAACACGTATACATGGCAGTTAACCCACGTATTTGTTGTACAAAACCGTCAAAGTCATAAGAAAATTGGGTGCAACTTTTCGACGGAGACTATTATTCGATGATCAATCACTGTCTTCTTTGACGAAAACTTATCATCCGTCGAGCAACACTTGCAAACTCATTATCTGACGAATAGTGTTTGCAGCATTTTCCTCCAATAAAAATGAATCTTGTCGAAATTTACAATCATCCGACGGAAATGCTTGCAATAACTTCAAACCTTGGAGACATTCTTCAAATTCCCATGGTCGAATTCATTTTTTCCTCATTCCTTTGTAGACTTAGAATTTATTTCTTCCCCCAACAATATGATTATATATTTTCAAGAGATTAAAAATTAAACTTATGACTTGAGACAATCCAACACTCAAGTTACAAATGTGTATATGAATAATTGGTGAAGCATATATTAGTGATCATTCATTGTCGTTTCGTTTCTCCATCACATCTTGGTCTATTCTTCTTTGTTTGGGTGTTTGATAGTACCAAAAGTCATTGACTTTCATTTCATGTACATGGATCACGTGGTTGTGCTTGCATTGTGTGTCACGAGTGTCTTCTTTTCATGAAGTATTGAAAAAGAAATATCTTTTTAGTTGCTTATAGAGCTTATTCAATAATAATCGTACATAAATATTTTAAAATCACGTTTATTTATGTTAGTATTTATTGTATATATCATAAATTATTAAATAATATAAATAATCGTACATTATTTATATTATTTAATAATTTGAGATATATACAATACATACTAACATAAATAAACGTGATTTTAAAATAGTTTGCAATAAATACTAACATAAATAATCGATCGAACACTATATGCCATTTTGGCCTTACCCCTGATGGTGTGACACTGGGTGCCTCAAAGCTCATCCAGGTTCGATCTTGGGCAGATAATTTCTCTGCAATTTTTCTACGCCTCAAATTAACTTAGAACTTTGTCCACAACATGTTTGAAAGGGATTCAATTTTGCTGCCCCTTTTCCTGTCTCTCAGAAAAAACTAAGGAGAAATATTAAGCTCGTCCTCATTTTTATCTTGGGAAAATGACTGTGCAATAGGTTGACTTGGGGAAAAAATTTTTCTTTTAATTTATTTTAAAAATTAATCAAGTATTCAATTACATTAATTAATAATTTATATGCGATTAGCTAATACTTTATCTTTATTTTGATATTTGATACGTGATTCATCATATGTAAATTATAGGTTAATACAGTTAAATATTTAATTAATTTTTAAAACAAATCAAAATAATAAAAATTTTCCCAAACCGACCTATACGGTCATTTTCCGTTTTCTCTTCTGTGACCTAAGAATTTTCACTGTAAACTATATATATTGGTATAACATATTGGTACAACACTTAGGGATCTCGTCCCCTTCATCCATTGAATCCAATTCATGGCACCTGATTTTGTAAATTTCCACTGTAGAGTTTTTAGTCAAAATGCACAACTGCACAAGCATTAAATTTACATATGAGTAAGATTTATAAAACGATTTTTCTTTTTGGAGAATTGCTCACTGGTCTAATTATATGAAAAACTTTTTTTCTGGCTAATAAATTTTAAGAAATTTAAGACCTCTTGAATTTACTATGAAGTCTACATAGCATAAGCTATTTTGGACTATCTTTAAATATTAGAATAAATAGTAATTTATACCTTTTTTATTTTATTTTTTTAGTAAAATTACGAGGTGTTCTTACACTTTTTTAGTGTAAGACTAATTATTATTTGGGCATTAGCTTGTCCCTGGGAACAAGGTATTTCCAGTAAGATTTAAGTCCTTGCGTTGTAGGTAAAATTTGCCCACATGGAGCTTGATTTCACAATTAATATTGTCACAACCGGAATTGCAATGGAATAATAGGAAATTAATTGAAAATGGAGTCGCCATCAACTTTTTATTTAATAGGAAAAATAATTGGTAAAATCCTTTAAATTTTTTTAAAAATAAAATGGTCTGCTAATCGGATAAGGTTCGGGAGATGGTTAAACACAAGAAATGACAGAAACTTAATTCTATAGCACCTTAATACATTTGTCCTATGACGATTACCTTAAGCTAAATGTGCAAATTTAATAACCTTAACAAAAATTATTTTACCCCATTAAAATAATTATACACAAGCAATAAAGAATAAATGTCGATTTTTCTTAGTTTAATTTTATCTTCAATCCTAAATAAGATTGGTCATAACACTAGGTCAAAGAGTAACTCTAAAGTGGGTCAGGTAAGTATTTAACTATTCAAGCCCACTAAGTAAATTAAATTTATTTTATTTTTGAATTAATCCCTAAATCGGACACTGGACCACAAAACAACTCTAAATTGGGTCAGGTGAATACTTAACTCCTCGAGCCTACTAAATAAATTTATTTATTTTTAAATTGAATCATAAATAGGTTCGGTCATGGTACTAGGCCACAGAGTAACCTCAAATTAGGTAAGGTGAGTAGTACTTAACTCCTCAAGCCCACCAAGTGAATATTAATTTATTTTATTTTTGAAGTGAGTCTTAAATAAGATTGGTTATGGCACTCAACCACAAAACAACCTCAAACTGAGTCAGATGAGTACTTAACTCCTCAAATTTATTAAGGGAATTAAATTTATTAAACAATTAATCTTATCTAATTTATTTTGGGACTATGCCAACAGTAAACTTTTTTTTTATTTAATGCATTTAAATAGATGAATATAAATAACAAAAACAAAAGGTAATACCGGAAATGAAATGCATGAAAAACGAAATTTCCTTTTTTATCAATTCTTTTCATTCTAATGAAGGAATATTAAAAAAAAAAACTAAAATATCAAGTTAACCAAATGGAAACAAAAAATCGGTAAAAGTTTTTTAAAAATGTTACGCATTACCTTATTTATTGCACGAGATATAAAAACCGTGCTATTAGAAACAAAAAAATAAAAATAAAAATCATGTAACAACACCTCCATATTTGATTACGTGACCCAAATGAATTCATACATTTGTTGCCCATATAGCTCAAATTGATTGGATCATTTTTATCCTTAGAAATGAACAACAACTGATTTAGACTACCTAACTTGACCCAAATATTCCTGCGTAAAGAAAATCTACATGACAGCTAAGCACAACTCATCTACGGCGTCACAGCACGCTCGAACTTGATATGAGGGATTGGACATTGTCAGATGTACTGCTAGACTTTTCTCATATACATATCTCCACTTTATGATTTCCATTATAAACGTTTTTCACCTTTTTGAATAAAAACAAAACTAAAAATTCAATGCCCTTGCCCTTAATTATTTATTGTCAAAATTCTAACTACACAACTGAGCGAATATTATTAACCCAAAATCTCATAACCCTAAAATTAAGAAGGCTCTCAACCATAGACAAGCTCAATGAGTCAGTAAAAAAAAAAAAGACAAACAAAAGGATATTATGGCATGGAAAAAACAAAAATATTGACCGTGGTGAGCAAGGTACCTGCGTTGGGGGGTTTTAGATGTCATGGGAATTAGTTAGTGTTTAGTTTAGTTTTTATAAACTCAAAATTATAATTTAGATAAAAATATTAAAAAATTAATTTTTACCCAAATTATAATTTAAAAAAATTTTAAAAACTAAATCGTACTAATAATATTGAGTACTCATACGGGTAACTAGGATTTTGAAAAGGATGAATGCCTCCAAGCAGAGTCTCCCCTTTCTTTTGATGCGTGATGTTTCTCTCTTTTATTTTTTCTGCAACTTTTCCCTCTTAATTACAGATGTTGCATCCTTTTTCTTTTCTCGTGTTTTCTGCCTTAGTCATTTTTTTCTCTTTTGTCGGTGTGTCTCTATGTGTGTTTTTCTTGCCACCCTAGCCGCTTTTGTTTTCAATTTTTTCAGTCTTATTGCTGTACTAGGATCCTCCTTTGTCTGTCCGTCTCCATTACTGCCTCCTTGTTAGAATTTTACAAGAAGGGATTAGAGTTTTTTTAAAAATTATGTACTTTTTGTTAACTTGAGTCTTTTTTTATTTTTTTTTATTTAAGTTATTGGATTGTATTTAGATAGGATCTCTTTATTATTTTCTCTTTTTCACTTCTTTACTTTTTATTGATTAATAAAAGAAAATTTTGATTTAAAAATTTGATTCTTTTAAATTTTTTTAAGAATAAACACATATTTTAATCCTCTAAATATACAAGTGATTAAATGACTAATTTAATGTCAAAAAATGATATTAAAGGACCAATTTGATGTCAAAAATTGATATCAAATGACTATTTTAATGTATTTGTTATTAGAAGACCTAACTAATGACACTTGTATCTTTAAAAGATTAAAATAAATGTTTAAATTTATTTTATTTAATTTTTTAAAATTTTAAACGTGACTCAAATAAAATAGTGTTTACAAATATTGAACCACACTTTATGGTTTATACCTTTCAACTTTAGTTAATGTTTGGAATAGTCTGGGAATTTAAAAAGTATAAATGAGCCACTGAATTTTACACTTCATGTAATAAAACACCATTTGTTAAATGGTATGGGACATTAATAAGCCACGCACCGATAGAATCAGGAGAAAATGACTTAATAGTGCAGCTTGTGGAAAATATTTTTTATTTAATTTATTTTGAAAATTAATCAAGTATTCAACTACATTAACTAATAATTTACATATGGTTAACCATGTATCAAGTATCAAAATGAAGATAAATTATTGGTTAACCATATGTAAATTATTGATTAATGTAGTTGAATACTTAGTTAATTTTTAAAATGAACCAAATTGATATTATCTTTCAGAAGAAGACCTAGAAAGTCATTTTCCCTAGAATCAGCTCCTTCTTAGGACATTATTCTTAAGGCATAATATGACCTTTTCATTTTATATTAATGCCCTCTTCTACAATTTCATCTTTAGATAATTTAATTGTGTTTGTTTTAGATTTTCAACAACGTAAATGGGAAATGCATGTTTTTCAATGTACTTTTATACAAAGCAAAAAGAATTTTCTTCTGTTAAACACCCATTTGCATTGTTGAGGAATTCAAAACAAACAAGCCATTACTTATTCTTAAACAATTTTACAATTTTGGAATAAAAATTCTCATTTTCAATTAAAATTGAAAGCTTTTGATAGTTAACTAATATAATCAAATTGTAAAATGAAAAAAATGCACACACTCCTTGAACTTTATCACATTATTATGAAATAGTCACTATTAACTTTCAAATTCAAATGAAAAGTTTTTTAGTTTTTTAAAACTTGCAAACATATTCTTCTGTCCATAAGCTAAATTGTTCATCACATGACTTGTATATATTCATTAATTAATACTTGTGACAACCTCTAATTTGTCCCTATCATTTGACAAAAATTAATTTTTCTTCTTAATTTAATTCTTTTTTAATTACCTGATATTTTATATTTTTAAAAATAGAAATTAAATAAAAAAACACATTTTTCAAAATTATTTTTAAAAATAATGTAGGCAAATGAGAGGCAACCTATATATTAATTAAGGGTAGTGCTAATAAATACTCGAGGGCATATACGCTCAAGTTATTGCTTCCTATAGTAAATTTTCATTTTAAGTTTTAATTATAAAATCACATATTTACAAAAAAAAGAAGTAAAAGTATCAATAGTTGAAACACTCAAGCATTTAGAAGCTCAAGTGTTCAATAGCAACACTCATTAATGAACAGCTGCTGAATTTCGGGAGGATGCTCATGTGAGTTCTTGACCTGGCCAACCTGCATTACTTTGCTAACCGAAGCATATATGACTCTCATTTACCAGCTATCTTCTTCAAATTCTGCAGCAGAAAAAACTCCCTTCATCTTGCCACTCTTAGATGAATGAGACGCTTCAAACAAGTCTTCCTTGAGGGAGAGTAGTGTATACTTCTTGTTCCCTTTATAAAATGAATAGGTATTAGGCTTGGAACGATGTCCCACATGATTATCATATAACCAAGGTCTTTCCAAAAGAATATGGCCAACATCCATCAGCACAACATAACAAAGAGCTTCATCTTCTATGTTATGACCCTTGACAAACTCGACAAGACATCGTGATGTAACTAAAACTTCATCTTTTTTAAGCCACTTAATTTTGTAGGGATGAGGATGTTTTTCAGTTTGCAACTTTAATTTCTCCATTGCATCCTTAGAAATAACATTTTTCATGCTGCCTCCATTAATAATTAAGTTACAAACCTTGCCTTTACAAAGAACAAGAGTCCTAAAGATACTCTGCCACCTCCATTTCTCCCCTTCATTTGAAGCTGTGACTATCATCACTCTATGAACAACCATGGACTCCTCCACAACTGGATAGATATTTAATTTGCCATTCTCATCAGCATGATCATCATAAATAGTTTCTAGCACCTCATCTCCTCCTTCTTCCTCTAATTCAGCAAGATTAATTCTTCTGTGTGGACATTCATAAGAGCTATGTCCTTTTTTATCACAAGTGAAATAATGAATCTGTGACTCACTACCTAATTTTGGAATACTCGTTCTAGCAATGTTTAGCTGTCTAAATATGACAACATTTTTTCTCTTGTCATTTCTTTTAATTGAGCTACACACCCTCCACTTATTGTGCTTTGCGGACCGCCCCCTCGTCCACTTCTCAGGGTTGTTTGTGCATTATGGGATCCCTGAACAGTATCAATTGCACTTTGTAAAGTGCCACTAGTCCTGTCAAACATAGGCCTCCTAGCACCAAAACATAACAATTGTTTTCCTGCCTTCAAGGCATATTGCCGACTATCTTCAAGGTTAAACAGACAAACTATTCCCATCTCATCCATTAGATTGGTTCAAACCAAGAAGATATCGGGGAGTCATTTGTTCATTTGAGCCAACTCTTGTAGACAAATTATTAAACTTCGAGGTGTACTCTTCTATTGTCCTACTATTTTGCTTCAAAGAGTGGAATCTCTCATCTAACTCCATTCCATAATCAGTAGACAAAAATTGTTTCCTCATATTTGCTTTCATATGCTCCCATGTGCTGATTTTTTGTTTTCCCTACCGTGTTCGCTGCTCTCCAACAATCTTCTACCATTGAAGCGTAGTCCCTTTCAATTTGAGTTTCACAAATAACACATTTCTAGTTTTTGCCATTAGTTTTCACACAAAGTAATTCTCCAAACTAGCCTCCCAATCTAAATAATCTTCAGCAAGAAATTTCCTAAAAATGTTAGGAACTTCAATCTTGATTCCACCACTGTTTAAATCTAGGGCTCGTATTAGCCGCTCCTCCAATCCCCTTTGTGCCCCCTGATTTATAGGTTCTGTTGTGTGAAAGGGGTTTCTTCTTCTCTATCTTCACTATCATCCTCCAGACCACCTTCCAGAATGTCTACAGGGTCATGGTTGCCTTCTGAATTCTCCATACAAACTCCCACTAGTTCCTATTGATGTAGAGTAAGAACTACACGTGACAACTCTTTAATCATTCACCTCAACTCAACCAATTCTTCTTGTTGCGCCTTTGATTACCTTTACCACCTCTGCCTCTTGCACGTCCAACCATAGTTCTGACACCAATTTGGTGTAGTAGAAGATACTAGACAATAGCTAAACGATATAAATTGGAAAAACGATAAAAGAGAGGTTCTAGGGTTTAGAAACATCTCGAATATGAAATTATAACATTATGGCTAAAGATATTGAAGACAAATCTCTAGAGTTATTTATACTAGGGTTATTAGCATATTATTAAACCTAACCCAATTTTTTAAGGCCCAAATATTCTTAAGCCTAAATACCTCATTAAAAAGTCACATGCTAGTCATGTGATTACTTATACAAAGAAAACACTTTAAAATAAAAACAAAACAAACCGAAATAGAGAACGTAAAAATAGAACACTAAACAAACTCTCCTGCATCTCAGTAAGTATAAACAGACAAGTATTGTTTATACCATATTTGAAAAAGGAAAAGAACAAATCAACCTGCATTTGTAGAAGTAGAATAATAAGCTATAAGCTCTAATATCTTATTTTTTTTATCAAAAGGGGGGAAATCAAAGAGAAAAGGAAAAAGTCCTAGTATCTGATCGTATCTTCTCAATATTTTTGGTTTAAGTTGATGAAATTTGTTTCTTTCCTTGGTTTCTAATTTAAAAAACATTCCGTTCTCTGAGCAGACTATGTTTTTCATCAGTTGTTCCCATTGTTGACTCTTTTTTTTTTCATTATAAATTGAACTTATGTGCTTCCCTTGTTTAGATGTTCGTGTTGTTGTCAATACTGTCTGCATTTGTGCCAGAAAATAGGATCATTTGCTAACTATCTTCATTTTTTTGCTTTCAGGAATAGTATGACTGAATATGATCCATGCCTGGTGCTCCAACCTGCCTATACCTGGCATCAAAATCAGAAGAAAACACAGTGCAGGCCCGGGCGTTTGTATTTTACATTAAAAAATTATGTAAGCACTTGCTTACCTTATAAATTTATGTCTTACTTTATTTGATGTTGACTTCTTCTAAAAGTGAATTGTTTGCCATCATAGTTATGTGTTGCTATTACCATTCATTTTGTGCTGAAAACACGACAATTTTGTTGCAGTTTCTGATTATAAGTACAGGTAGAAATCCAGGACGTACTTCAAATGGAATTGAAGATTTTAGAAGCGCATAACTGTTATTACCTGGTTATTTTCCTCCCTTAACGTTCACTATCTCAGTAAGTCTTTAATAAGATTGGTTGTTCATTTTGTGCATACACCTCTTCAAATAAAGGCAAAATTCTCACTAATACACCTTGACCTTTGACCTTTTTGGATGTACAGTCTCTATGGTTTCTTTTCGATGACATCCTTTTTAATTTAGTAATAATTAGGTAAGTAGACCCCACATGGTTAGTCTTTTGTCCTAATTGATAGTTAAAAATGTCTTCTAAGCAAAACATAAGATACTCAACTGTCTTTCAATTCAATCTATATAATGCTTTTAAATAGAAATTTTTAAAATTATCTAATAGCTTCTAAGAATGCTGTATTCAAGACTACATATGTTTGGATAGCATGTGGATATCTCAAAAATCGCTTGTGCAATATAATTTTTATCAATTTAGACAAAATAAATAAATAAAAATAAGAGCAAGTAGTCTATGTATCCAATTATTAAATCACAGGTGGTGTGATTGAAACAATTGAAACTAAAGGGAATGCAATTTCTTAAAAGCCAGAATTTAACGGGAATTTATGCATAGTATCCTTATTTTCATGCATCTGTAATTTTATCTTGCACTTCATTTTTTAAAAGTTGAAGTTCATTAATTGATTTGTTGTTACTTCAACAAACTTATTTAACTCCTCTCGTCCAAAAAAAGAACTGCAAAGTTGTACCTGGTTCATTTTAGTTGTCATTGTTCTGGTTCAAGTTGCTATTAATACTTTGGCAATTACAATATCTGTATAGATCACTAATTAAATGTTGCCTAGGTTGTTTCGTTCACCCATCAAACCTTTTTCTGTAAGTTCAGACTTCATTTTTTATTTCAACTTTTCAAGTAATCCCTCACATTCTTTGGAACTGAAAATTCCTTTTCAGTGTTAATTGCATGTCTATCACTGTCAAACTTCTTCACAATCCTATTCATTCTCTCTCTCTCCCACAATGCATGCACACATCCAATGTTTGACAAGTCATAACCAAGTTGTCTAGCCTGTGTTGGGGATAAGTGCAAGCATTCTCTTTCACACCATTTCGTGAAATGAAGTGACTTTTTATTTTGTATTTCACATCAAACTTTTTATATTTAACTTCAAGTTCTGAGCATGGACCTCATGTATTTCTAAGAGCTTGTCTACACCACCATTGATGGGTTAGGTAATTGAAAGAAATTCATGAAGGGAAGGATGACAAGTATTTGGATAAAGCATTCTTATGATGCTCTTTCCCTGGCCTTTTGTTTATGTATTTCAGGAGTATGAGTAGTCATCTGCTCTGGCACTGTCGGGCAGCTTGGGATATGTGATGCATGTTATTTTCTAAAGTGGTGGGATGTGGGTTTTTCCAGCATCTCATAAGGATCTTTCATTTTGATTATGAGCTTTTTAGGGTGGATGAAAATTTCTTCATCGCCTATCTCCTTATCTATGTTTATATTGTCATTTCAATTCTCTTAATTAAATGCTTGGTGATATAAACTGTAGGAGTGTGAAAATGCCAATGTAATAGGAGTTCCTTGCTTCTTGGGTCTTCACCTTTCCAAACTGTGTGCAAGTCAAACAAATACCAGCATTCAACATTTTAGCTAATTAGATGTTTAAGCTACTTAATGTTGACTGCAGAACTGGTTCTATCTCCTTGCCATTAGGATTAAATTCATTAATAGTTTCTCACTGTCATTATTATGTGAATTCTCCAGGTTGCTTCAGGATGCCGGTCTGAATGATCTAAGCATGACTCAATTAACTTGGTAAGAGTCTATTCCTGTTGAACATATGAGAACAGCTTTTGAATAGGTTTTTCCATTCTTTTACTTTCATTTTTATAATATCCCCTCCTCTACCCAGTATTACCTGCTTTCATCAGTTGTTGCTCTGGTTTTACTGTTTGACTATACATCATTTGAAATGAAGAAAATGCCGAGGACCCTAGCATTAGAATTTTCCCATATGGGAAGGAAATAAAGATAAAATTAGCTTTTAGATGGAGGATCAGGATCCAGCACAGTCAACAGTAGCATATCTTTGCACTTCGTTTCTCTCAATGAATTATTTTCTATAAAGGAAAAGAGAAAAAACACAGTATATGTTTGTCGTGTTCGTCTGGGTTTTTAATACTAGTAAACAGGGTGGATGACACCCTTGCTTATACTTGTCCTCATTTGAATGTTTTTAGAACAAGGTCTATGGTGTATTCCAGATCCTTTGTACTTGGGTACTACCCTTTTCACATACACCAATCAAGTGCCTCATGTCGGTTCTGAACATGTTTCCCAAGCATCATGCTATATGAATGATGGCATTTTTTTAAATAAGGCTGACAACTTCTGAACCAGTATCATGCCTTTTCGCTGAATTTGTTTTGTACTTCTGTATATTTCCATGAAAATTAACTGCAGCACTTCCCTTAAATATTAATCACTAGTTTCTTGACAAGTGCTGACTTGCATGCCAATCTGCTTTTTAATTTTATTTTTATTTAGATAATAGAGAGAGTATGAAGGGGTTTTAAAATTTTGAATAATTTTCCACTAACCACAATTTATTTTTTAGGGTAAAATTTGTCTTGGAAAAACCAACGTGTGGGAGAAAAGTGAGGAGACGACACAGTTGCTGTAGAGTGTAAATGTATTTTGTATTTTTATGTTATTTATTTTTCATGAGACCATGATAGGCATTGGCTTTAGATAGTACTAGCAAATTGACAGGCACGTTTGCATTTTTAATTGTTAATCATTTTATTACAGTACTTAAGCATATATATCATATCCTTGCAATGAAAAAATTCACTTTATATTGAAGAAGTAGATAGAACATATATATATATATATATAAAGTTATTGTATAAAACACTAACAAAGAAATACTTATTTTAAACATAAATAGCTACAAATACTAATATGTACCAAATTAGATATGTATGCATGTAAATAATTAGATACAAATACTAATATGTACCAAAGAACATATGTATACATATAGATAAGCTTCAAAGTTCAAACAAACAAAATAATGAAATATCTATGTACAAAATTGTAAACCCTTTCATTCTCTGCATAACCAATTGTAAAGTATGAACCTGAGATGCTCACCTAATATAAAAGAAGTAAATGATATTTGTAACAGCCAACAAATTAAATTGACCCCTTTGTAAATGAAACTGAGATTTTACAGCAACTTTCTATTCTCTGCTTTCTTTTTTTCTTCACTCACCTTTTAAATTAATCGAAGGCTTTCAAATTAAAAGGGAACCATCGGCACGTAGTAGCAACATTCAAAAACACATATTGGAGGTCCAAATCTAAAAAATCACAACCACCGCAACATGAAGCTTCACAAATTGAAAACTGCAAGTTTGAATTCAAGGTTTATTTGGAATAGGAACATTTGAATGACTTGATGACAGGATAAAAGCCCACAGTAAGCAAGTATATATTATAGTATAAGAGAAGAGAGCATTGATTGATGTTGAAGTGGTGGAGAAAGGCAAGGATAGGAAGGAAAGGTAGTTTGAAACCATTTACAAAATGGAATGAAACCGTTCTAAAAACACTGGAAGGTGGAACTGCTGCTTCCAGAGCAGTTGCGAGAGTGAGGAGTGAATTTACAATTTTATGCTCGCTTATTTTATACTATTCAATTTGCTTTTTAATTAGTTGCATTGGCTTTTTGGGAAAAGAGAAAATGAATACCAAAAGAGGGGAATCCTCTTTATTAGTAGTAGGAATCCTCTTTTTTAGTAGTATAGATAAATGAATTTCAATTGGCGATGGACTAAAGTGGTAATGAAATGCTGACAATAGAAGCTATTGCAAGTAAGTATCTTGCTGCAAAACTGCCTTTAGTAGTACATAAGAAAGTAGATGGTTCAGTATTCTTTGACAGAGGATGCAAGGACCTGGAATCGAATCTCGCCTTCACTAGGGAGGGAAGGGTTTCAGGGAGGGGAGAGGGTTACCTCTTGATGTGTAACATGCTCATGGACCCAAGAGAATAAAAGTAGATAGGCCTGCTGCTTAGAGTTTAGATTAATCACTTGTTTATCTTTTAACGCAAAAGGTTACTATAACAATGACAATGGAAGATAGGTCATTGTTTTTTGGCATGCTTAAGTTATGAAAGGCATAACTGTTTTGATTCTCAGGAGTCAAGACCTGAAATATCACTGTTGTAATAAGTTAAAAAAATTGCAGGAATTGTTCTAACATTACTGTTGTTGTTGTTGTTGTTGTTGTTGTGTGACATATTCTCTCGTTTGCTTTTAAATTCGAAGTTTCCCAGATGGATTCTTCACTAAAGTTGCTTTGGTGCTGTAGATAGCTGAATCTCTTTAACCAGAAACGTCATTTACTTCAATAATAAGCATTATTTTCTGTTGTTCCAGCAGCAATCTTGCTAATGCTATTGGCAATGTCAACTTCTATTTTTATTAACCATTTATTAGTACAGTTTTGTTGTTGTTATTGCTTTTAGAGTTAAATTTACAAAAGCATAAACATGAAATGTTAATGCTGGCAGGGGACTTGGAAATGACACATACAAGATGGACCTAATTCTTGTACATCCTCCACATCTGATTGCTGTAGCTTGCATATTCATTACTAGTGTGCTAAGGGAGAAAGACACCACTGTTTGGTTCGAAGAACTTTCTTTTGCTTCAACTTTACTTAACAAGCTTGCATATTCACTACTAGCTTGCATATACATATGAATGTGGTGAGTATTCCACAGTATCTAAGCACTTTCTTTTGCTTCAACTTTACAGAACAGTCTTAACCCCTTATGTCTTTCTCTCTCCTGCTTCTATTTTTCCTTTTTCTTTCTCCAAATTTCTAGATAAATCTTGGCAATGACCATTAAAATGCAATCTAAAACTTGAATGGTGATAGACTGATATGGTTAGTCTGCTACTGACTCGTATGAATTGTGGCCCAAGACAGGATTAATTGGACAAAATAATAAAATGAGATAAAAACAGTGGACACAACAAGTTTACGAGGTTCAGCTTTTTCCTGCATCCACGGGCATAGGTGGCAAACAAGTTCACTAATGAATAAATAGAGAATACAAAAGCTTCCTAATTCATTTTTCTGTCAAAAAAAAAAAATTCTCTCTCAAATCCACACCTGAAATACACCCAAAATAGCCAGTATTATCTCAGAAATGGTTTATATACTCTTCATTCTCTCTACAAGCTTCAACGAAAGAGTTAGAGATAATTGTGTAATCTCACAATAATTTATCAAGTGCACTACACTCAAGAAAGGAGCACTCAAATATTTTACCAAAAGGCACACACACCTACTTTCCGAAGCTCTAGCACAATCCCCTCTCTTTCTCACTAAAGACTTGAAAAGAAAATGAGAACTGTTCAAAGTGACCTGAATGTGGTTGCTGACCCTTCATGAAGCCATTGGCTCTTCAAAAAGCCAAATGGTCCGACGACATGATTTAACCATTACAATAGCCAACAGATTAGCTTCTAGAACTTGACGTTTCAAGTTTCAATTAACCACCCAATAAATTGGCCAATAATCATCACATGCTGACCAAGAGGACGACCCTTCAAGTTCTTAATCATTCCTTTGGTCAAAGAGATTCTAAGAATGGCATTTCTGCTTGAAACACCATGCATTCATCTCCAGAACAAAGTGAGCTTATCTTTATACGGTATTTGGACGGCAATGCTATTCCAATCTCATGTTACATGCACTCATCATCATAATTATAGGATCGAACCACTTTCTACAAAGTATGAGCTGAAAACTTTTAAAATTTTGGTATTTGTGAGCCATGTAAGCTTTGGCACAACAAAATGAAGTATTTTATTAATTTTATCTGTCATGAAATTATTATATGTATAGTATTGCTGGAAAACAGAAGGATGTAAACTGTGGAGACATGGTAAGATAAATAAGGATATGGGTAGGTGGGTAGGACAAGAAGGTGTGTGGCTTTTTTTGTTGTCTACGATTATATAACTGGGTAATGCATTGGATTATTAACTGAATGTCTGGCTGTATGTTGATTTTTCCTAGTAGAATGGCTAGACTGATTGTTTTGGGTGACATCATCTCTTATGGACTGTTATGCTCCATTCGAATATTGAATCAAAATTTATTATAGAAGTATTGTACTTCGATATGAGAATTTGCGGTGAGATTATCCTGAGACCTATGATGCATGGATATTTTAGAATTGGTGACGTATTTGTATCATACCTGTATCTGATACTGATATGCGCATAATATTGTTGCATCCGTATTTTTGTCGTATCTCTACTTTCTTTTTCTTCAAATACCTATTGCCCTTTTAATTTTTTTTTAAAATGACATATTTACATATAGTATCAGATACTCGTACCCATACCTATGCAACATAGACTCAGACTAAGCTTTCTGCATATATGCCTTATAATTGAGCAATGGCTAAAGTAGTGTCAAGTACCTGTGCATGCTATACAAAACACTAAGTTGATAAAACTCTATAATATGCTGTATGTTATGATAGAGGTCCAAAATGTAGTAGTGAATTGTGCTGTCCTATGAGGTTATAACCACTTTATTTTAAATGTTCTGAATTTGATAAGAAGCACGGACACTTCAAAATGGCCGCTGTGTCGGTCTCACTGTCGTGTCAGTGTCAAATACTTCTCCGACATCTTTCGATACTCCTATCCTATATCTTCTAATTTACAATTTTTTTTTGAATTTTTGTACTAATAGAGGTGAGATACCACTATAATTAAATAAATTATAGTATTTTATTTTATCTACAATGACTAATGTTGACTTTTGAAATATTGATGTCTTTATTTTAATTTAGAATTTGTGTTTATATGTAATCTAAAATTAATTTTAAATGTTGTATCTAGCTGTGTCGTGTCTTATAATTTTTAAAAGTTGCCGTGTCTGTGTTGTATCGTATCCGTGTCTCGTGTCGTATCTGTTCTTCCTACTAGTTCTACCGTTCTATTTATTTGTGTTAAAGAAAATAAGACAATTGTTTATGTTCTTTTGACAGGATAAAGATATATCCATGGAGATACTGGAGGCCCTAAAAGCTTACTGGAGATGAGTCAATGCTGAATATGTGGAACGAAATTAATGCTAGAGTGGCTGGACTGAATGAAGTTTTTTTTTAACACAGCTTATATACATAAAAAATTGTGTACTCGTCAACCTGTAAATGATATTTCTACAGTAGAGCGTTTTCTGAATTTTACTAATATTGAGAGCACAAGATATTGGGGTCAATTTTGGTGTCTTGTTAAGAGCCAAAAGAGGGATGAAACAAGGTGATTCTTTATGAGGACCAACGACTTCCACTTAATTAGTTCATACGTAACATTGGTGTGTATGTTTTGTAATGACCTCCATTTAATAGTCTTATTTATTTGTTTATTTTTTGTGACCATAATAGAGGTATTTGGAGGATCATTAAACAGTTTTCTTTTTCTTTTTCTTTTTTATTCGTATGAAATGAGTAGTTAAACTAAGTGAGCAAGCTCCCCATGTAAAAAGGCATTTTTAATATCAAGTTGAAAGAGAGGCCAATAGCACATGGCAACTATGAAAAGAAGAAGTTGAGCAGAAGCAATCTTAACAACGGGTGAGAATCTATCACTATAGTTTAATCCATAGATATGAGAATAACACTTAACCACTAGGCATGCTTTCAAGCGATCAATTTGGCCATGAAGGCAAACTTTCACAGCATAGACCTATTAACATCCAACTGTGGACTTGCCTGAAGGCAAAGAAAAGGCGCATCTCTATATCAGTCTGGTGCAAACATGAAAAAAAAATATTAAGTGTCTCAATGTTATAAAGTTGTTTAATTTTTTTCCTCATTTTTGACAATAAAATATAAACACATTTGACCTAAAGGTAAAAATAAAAATGGTGTTAATAGAAAAAAAATATTGATCAAAATAGTTAACTTTTTTATTTTGAGATCCACTCAAATAGTTTAAAGCAATATCATTTATCGTCTATTTCTAATAAAAGTAACGTGTTTGGGATCTGTTGCTCAAATTTAACTCACTCATTCAATTTAGGGAGGATTTTATGTTGAAAAACACTAAATAACCTGAATGAACTCATCTCGAGGCTGACCAAATGTGTTAATGGGGGTGGGGTGAGGGGTGAGTCCCACACGGTATAAATTTAAGCTCACCTTTCATTTTTCACTATCCTCGATGTCCGGTCTACAAAGCCACCGGGAACAAGACTCTTTCATGTTGTTTACCAAAAAATAAAATAAAATTTCATTAGATTTTGTTTTATCGATATTCATCTATTATTTATTTGAAAATTAACAATACTTTTAAGAAAAAATTATTAAAAATTGAATTAGTACTAAAAATATTTTTAGATCAAAATTATTAATTTTTAATTTGTTAACAATGTTTCAAAAGTATTTACTAATAAATCACTTAATGATTAGTTAACTACAAGAATGTTTATTTGTTCTTAAATTAAAAATAATTTTATCATGTATTTTTTTCTACTTTCAAATAGACATAGGTACCACAACAAAAAAGCAACAGAAAATTCTTTTCTTTGCAATGTAGTTATCTATGTTAATTTGCAATATAATCTAATGACTTTCATTAGTTTTTGACAAATATACTGACAAAATACGAAAATTTCAAAACCTATATATAAAATGTGAAAATAAAAAACGTTATTTTAGAAATATACTGTCTGCAATTACGAGTGTATTTTGACATTTTTTTTTTCAAGGAAAACCTACCTTTTTCAGAAAGATGTACAACAACAACAAAAGTCTTTTCCACTAAGTGAGATTGATTACATGGATCAAACAATGTCATTGAACTCTATCAAAAGCCATATTTTCAAAAAATATATGTAAACTTTAAAAATGGCATTCAATACTCTCTTCATTATATGGATTAGTCTTTTGTTAATAAACTTTATAAAATAATAACAAGATCTTACGGGGGCAAAAAAATGAACTACATACATTAGTAAGTAATTCATCCTTTTAAAAATTGCAGACAAGACTCCTTGTTGTCATAGAACACTAGCAACAATGACGATTGATCCTCATCTGGCTTGTAAGAAATTACATCCTCAAGAACAGGATCTTCATCAACCACCATTGAACAGCCTCTTGATTATCCATGAAGAACGTGTTAACAAATGTTTCTGTCTATATTTACTTCTTTCCCTTCTTGCCCTGCTTCTTCTCTGTACAATATTTATAAAAACAAAAAATATTAGAAACTAGTTACGTAACTGAGTTAGATTATTGATAAGAGCCTTATTCTTAATTTTCTTATCTGGATGATTCAAACCCAGTTATATCACACTGATTATGTCAGACCAGACTTAATCTTCTGGGTTTTAGTGGATTTGACTTAAAACAGATATGACGAATCCAAAGAACTTGACAGTTTAAAGGCCTGGATGACATGCTCAACTTTCCAACAGCAAGTTCAGTTGAGAATCGAGAATAAAGTAGACACATACGCACAGACACATCAACACGTGCACAAACTGCATTACATATCTAATATGTATGTGTGTGTGTGTGTGGAAGAAAGGGCAGGGGATAGATTAGCTACCTAGTTGCCTCCTAGCTTCAGATTTAGCAAAGAACTCCCTCCATTCATCAGTTAGAACAAAAACTGGCTCATCATCCTCTTCCTCATCACCTAGCTCTATATGCTCCAGCTCTTGTGAAATCCTGATACCAACCAAAACCATCAAAAGATTACCTTGATAAAGGATGATCAAGAGGGTAGATGAAGTAGCCGTACAGAATCCTAAGACTCAATTTATTTCAAGAAGTACTAATTATAACAAGAAAATAGATACAATGGCAAATGTCTAGTTAAATTTCCTAGGCTAACCATGACTGCACAACATCCAGAATCTAATAATAAGGAACAGGAAACAATGTCAGTATACTTCTTTTGGGGACAGAACAACAGAAAATCAATCAAACGGGCCCAATTGTCAAAGGAAAAACTCTTAATTTTAAGAGAATGGTATTATATAGTCAGTTTGTGATCCGAAGGAAAAACTCTTACTTGGAGAGGAAATAGCTCAAGTACAGCAGTGATCTACACCCTGCACAGATTTGTCTGTAATTTGGGATCACAAATGCAGTTTCTTCCATAATAATTCAAATAGTAACCATAGGTTAACTTTAAATCTTTTCAGTGTTCCATTTTCGTTCACTATATACATGGTGGAATTCACAATCTACTTTTCAAAGGTCAAATTCAGAATCTACATAGTTGTTTTTCAAAACTTCCAAGCTTTGCACTTTGTTCTATTTTTATTTTAATTCTCTGGATTTCGTTTTGATAAATAAAAACCTCTATGTGGAACTTCAATTTGTTTTGATAAGATCTCAAATAAAATATTTGAATTTCTAGGTACCTGAAGTTTCGCATGATTTCTTTTATTCTCTAGCTATGTCCACACAATCTATGTAATTCTCTATCCAAGTTTTCCACTTTGTAACATCGTTTTAAATCTCAAGGGAACTTCAATTTGTTTTCATACAATCTTTGAATTTCTAGCTACACGAAGACTCTTTGAATTCTGTATGCATACCCTTCACTAGATAACTTCATTTATAGGCTCTCAAGTTCCTGTTCAGACTAAAATTGCAAATTCTGATTCTCTACAATTCTACATTGCTTGCAGTATCTACAGTTCTTAAGGAATCCCCCACTTAATTGTTGTGTATTAGCTTCTGTTTTGAAATACAGCCATTCTTCTCTTCCCATATCCTATAAACAGTCGCTGTAAAAGAATGACCTTTTAATATCCCCCCTATTGCATTTGCATTCTTTCCCTAGACTGATCTATCATCCACTGTATCTCTGGCTCCAAATTGCCATTCTTCCTGCTTATATAGTTTCATGATGAACAGATTGCCATATCAAAGAGGTAATAAGACCATAAAAAATCAAATGGGTCAAGCTTCTTCTGCTTCTTTAAGTAACTGAAATGTTAGACAAGGCTTAGTTAATTCCTTTCTTGGGTAGAGCTACCTTCCTAAAGGTATGAAATTTTCTTTAGGGACAATATTGCTATCCCACAATATCATCCCATGGTCTCATTTCTTACTTCTTTGCAATAGCAACCAATCACTCTTACTTGTGAATGTCCCTTGTTGTCAGGGTCTATCCTATCAATTTTCTTCATTTCTTGGAATTTAATCTTCCTATTTCTTATCAATCAATTCTAGTGAAACCTTTTTCATAATAAAGTAGTGCCCATCGGCCACTCACATACAAATCACTCAATATGCCCGGTTAAGGTGTCCTCACATTTATTTTCCCCACTTATTTAACTACAGGGCCTTTAGACCCAGATGAAACATTCCCTAGTCTCTCTTTTTCCTCTCAAAATACACTGTCTTTTCTTCAAGTCCAGCATCATTATGAGGTTTCACACTTCAAAGCTTTTCTTTTCCCCTCCTATAGTCATATACCCACCATACCCATATAAGTAATTGTTTTTAATATGAAAAAAATCATCATATGCTTCAATATCAAAACTTCATCACATTCCTCTAACTTTCTCAATTCCTACTCCTTCCATTCCACTTAACCAAACTCCTACTTCCCTTCCTACCCAATTGCCTTTCACCATCAAATACAGTTTAAGACTATAATAATAATAATAATAATAATAATAATAATAAAACAGAAACAAAGAAAGAGAGAAAAAATATAGGGGAGAAACAGAAGAATGAAAGCATCTTATTCTTACTGAGCATCAGAAGAATTGGGTTCTTTAAACTCAACAAAGCCAGAATTGGGATGGCTTCCACCAACAAGTAAGGGAGGGAAGCGGTGTGGATTTTGAGGAAGAGGAGTGGAATATAGCAGTTGTGGTTGAAAGTGATGGTTGTGAAGATGGAGAGGGCAGTGGAGGCAGTGATGGTGGTGGAGATGGAGATGGAGAGGGCAGTGGTGGCAGTGAATCTGATGATCATGATGAGGGCATCGCCTCCATACCCTACAACCGGGTGAAGCCATGGGAATTGCAGTTCAAAATTCAGAATGGGTTAATAAACCACAGCAAGTTTATTTATTTATTTTTTTCGAAACGAACTACAAAAAGCTTCTTCAATTGAAATCTTGTGAGTGTGAGTGTAAGTGTGTGTGTGTTTTTTTTCCCCAGATATTATTGACAAAGTAGGTAAATTTTTATTTATTTATGAATAAATAAGATTTTTTTTTGTGCTACGGAATTAAATAATATTTTTTTGGGGTAATAAAAAGGGGGCAAAGCCCAATAAGTTATTTTAAAAATATGAATAATTCGGGTATTAGAGTTTAAGAAACAATTACATATTTGTTAAATGAGTCTAAAGATTATCAAACTTTATAAAGCTTTAAGAACAGAGATTATAAATTTAAAATAGAAGAATCCATTAAGCAAAACTAAATCCCAAGTCAATTACAAGCAAAAATTCATCAAAATTCACTCAATCTCAACAATAAGGGAGTTAGTTAGGGAGTTAGTTAGACATTAAGAAGAAGATAAGAGAGTAAAGGGACTCCATAAGCTGACGAAAACCCAAAGACTCTTCCTCGTCTCTTCTTGAGTGCACCCACTCCAATCTTTAGATTCTTCAATTTTCCTTTCTCTTTATTCTGACCACCCTACTGAAAAACCTAATTTTTTCTATTTATATGCAGCAACAACAGATAATTGAACATATTGAGCGCTTAAGCGCTTAATTTTTCACCGATTAATCGCGCAGCATGTTTTTTCCCTGTGTTTGACTGATTAAGAAATCAAATCTCATTGCTCAATCGCGTAGCTCCCCACAGCTTCTGTACTTGACCGATTAAGCGGTCAAAAATTGGCAATTAAGCGCTCAGTGTCAGCAACTTCACTTCAGATTTTTCTCCCTTGATCAAGCCTCCATTCTTCCACATGCACTTACCTACTGACAGAATATTCCTCTTTTGCTTGGTCACAGTTCTTTTGGCTTTGAGTCATATTCATGCTTCTTTAATCCTTACAACCAAAATATCATGAATTAGGTCTAAAATGCTTGGAATTATAACCAAACTTAAGAAATTTTATTAGTTTAAACAATGCATGTTATAATGATCAATTCAGAGTTAATTGAGGTAAACAATGTTAAAAGTTGGGTATAAAATGGCTAAATCCTCATCAAAAAGCACAAGAAAAACAGATAATTCGCAAGATTATCAAATTGGCTTGGAAAGTGAAAGCTCTTGCAACATTGAGAATATGTTGATGTTTTCTCTCAACAGTGGAATTTTGTTGAGGAGTCTCAACACAGGTTGTTTAGTAGATTATTCCTTTTGAGGAATAGAAGGGGTTATATTGAATTCAGGACCATTATCAGTCCTAATGACCTTTATTGAGGAGTCAAACTGGGTTTTGGCTAATGTAACAAAGGATTGAAGGTGTGTTTGTGATTCTGATTTTGTTTTCATCAAGAATATCCAAGTAGTTCTTGAATGATCATCAACTATAGTAAGAAAATATTTATGACCATGAATGGATGCAATGGATAGAGGTCCCCATAAATGTCTGCATGAACGAGATCAAATGATTTGACAAATTTTGTATGACTAGAAGGAAATAATAACCTTTTCAATTTTGCAAAATGGTAAATATCACATGCTTTAATATTTGTGCAGGTTACAAAGGGCAATCGTTGGTGAACAAGTTCCATCATATCATCATATAGGTGCCCTAGTCTATAATGCCAAAGATTGAAACTATTTACAGAAGCTAAATTGGTGGAAGAAAATTTGTGAAACTAAATTCATGGAATTGTGGTGTGGTCAAGGTGTATAATCATCCATCAACTTTAGTTGAACTAATCATCTTCAAGGAGTGTTGGTCCTGAATGACATAAAGGTTATTGGAAATGTCAATTTACAATTCAATAATTATGTAAGCTTGGTAACTGAAATTAAGTTGAAGGTGAAATTGGGCATATACATAACATTTGTGAGAAAGAAAGAATCTATCAATTGTTGCCTATTTAGAAGTTTAACAAAAATAGGTTAGATTTTCTTGTAGGAAGTACAATTGCCCAAGGAGAAACAAATGTGATTCATGGCATCTGCGCCTAGGATCAATTTGAATGAACTAGAACAAGACTAAGTTTTGTGACTCTTACTTGGTGTGCAGAGAGAATGTGCTCCAGTGTGTGTGTTTACTTTATTAGAGGAATGATGGTCAGGCTTTTGGATCAAGGCTAGGATGCTTTAATACTGTTCTAGAGTAAAACCAAAACTTGAGTGTTTTCCATCTTCCAGAGCATGCTTAAGCTCAACTTGGTTGATTTCAGCATCAGTACTAACATTGTTCACTACAAAATTGGATTTAGAAAATTTTCAAAATTTGAAGCTTGGAGGGAATCCTTGCTTCTTGTAACAGGTTTCTATTGTGTGCTTGGCTTTTCCACAATATGTACAAATCTTGTTTGCACCTTTATCTTGTTGACTAGAGTGTTGGTCTTTGTTTCCTCTACCATATACTTGTTTCTTGTTGCCATTGGATGTGCTTGCCAATTTTTGAGATTCAACAATCACTCCACTGGATAACTGTCTTTCTTGTTGTACAACAAGTGAGAAAACCTTGTTTATTGAGTGAAGTGGATCCATGAGCATGATCTGTGACTTCACATTTGTGAATTGGTCATTTAGTCCTTTAAGGAAACTAATCACATAATCAGTGTTCCTTTGGTTTTTCACAATGATAAGTGCATTGCAGGTACAAGTGGTAATTGGCTTGAAACAACTCATCCCACAAAATTTTCAGTTAAGTGAAATAATTTATGACTGGATGCTCACCTTGCTTGAAGGCATAAATTTCCTCTTGCAGGTCAAAAATTTGAAAGACATCTCCCTGGGAGAACCTGTCCTTAAGATTGTTCCAAACTTATGAAGCTTTGTCAATCCATAGTACGCTGCGAGCAATTGAGGGAGCCAATGAGTGTGTGATCCCTGAAAGCACCATTGTATTGCATATTTCCCATGTCAAATACAATGGATCATTAGTGGCTAGTGAGCAAATTGTGCCATCAATGAAGCTCACCTTGTTCTTGGACAATGGGGCCATTCTCATGGCCCTCGACCAAGAATGATAGTTGCAGGATTCTCGTTTAGATGGAGGTAGTAGGGATTTGATGGATTCTGTAATTGATCCCTGGCTGAATTCGTAGCTTGGGAGTTTGTATAATTGGAGGTGGCTGTCATTGTAGCAGAATTGGAAGAACTAGGGGAGTTTGCAACCAATGCAGAGCTCAGATATGAGCTCTGATACGATATCAAAGAAATGAATGTGTATGAATGTTGAGTTATTCATTGATGAAGCTTCTATACAATATATATATATATAGCAATCTGTCATAATAAACTTGGGTGATGTTGGCATGTAACAAAATCTATACACGTTAACAACACATCAACAACTAACTTATGAACATAAACTAACTCTAACTAATCTTTGTTACTAATAACTAATTTACAATTATTCACAGGCTAATTAACCGAAGATGAACTTGAGGGGATTTGAGAAACTTGAGAGAACAATTGTTAGTCGTGATCATCTTGGTCTTGGGTTAGCTTGATTGGTAGTATTCTACAAAGAAGTCTACCTTGCCTTATCACTCTTATTTCTTTTCCTTCTTTAAAAGTTTAGGGCCTTCAGTTTTATATTGACCTGATTGTTTGCATTCAAAGCAACGCCTACCATGCACCTAAATAAAATGGGTACATCCATGCTCCATTAAATATCAATCATGGATTAGGAATAATAAAATTCATCAACTCATCCAACGGTTCAAAATTGTACCAGGAATCGCATCAAGAGGTTAAGAAAGGTAACCTTGATTACCTGTGAGCATGCAATTGCTCCGACCACTGTTGCCATATCTCTTTATTGTTGTTGTTGTTGTTGACTTGGAACACGGGCGAGGAAGCATGTTGTTGTTGCATCAACGTTTGATGAAGCAAGAGCAAGATGACTGCCTTCTAATGAAAGCTTTTTTTTTTACTCATGCATCTCTCAAACTAGAGGAAAATAAAATTAAGAAAGGTTAATAAAAAATAAAAAATAGACCACTTCCATGACCTGCAAATTATTGAACATGGCTCCAACAAATGACGAGTTGTTGATCTATTGTACTTGAAGAACAATTTATATCCCAATCACACAAAATAAAAAAGAGCTTGTAATATTTAAAAGACATGCACAATTATAGTAAATAAATTTGATGAAGTATTAATGCACCTATGCCTTTAAGGTGTATAGTAGAACACTCCTGCATTTAAAGTTTGATTTCAAGAATTCTCCCTTTCTTGACCTTCTTTAGGATCTTTTACCATCTTTAGGGACTTACTTGCAAAAGAAAGGCTACAACTTCATTGAAGTTATAAGTATAATTTCTCTCATCTTCTGTCTTTCTTTTTTTTTTTATTATTATGAAAGGTGATTTTTTCAATAAGGCTATTAAATGGGTCGGCTCGACCCGTTTAGGTCCGCTCGCTATGGGCCGCAGGTTGAACAAGACGGACCAAAACTGCCCGTGTTTAAACAAGTTACAAATTAGTCAGCCCGACTTGTCTTGCATCAATTCACGGGCTTAAACAGATTGACCCGATAAATTATTTTTTATTTTTAAAACTTGTAAATTTTGAAATAAATTTAAATTTAATAATCTCAAATCAAATATTACATTACATAGACATAGTATTGAATACTTTCATCTCATATAAAGGGTTAAAAGAGAATTCAAATAAATAAATAACATAAACTTATACAATTTGACAAATGTGTTTGTGTGTGGGTGTGTCACTACTAGCTTGTACTATACAATATGTACTTGAGAAAATTGTTTAACTAACTTTTAAATTTTTAAATTAATTTTTTTTACTACAAACAAATTGAAACTTAAAAAAATAAAATTATGGGGGCGGCCTGCGGGCCTCTCTGGTTTGCCTGTTTAACTTGCGAGTTAAACATGTCGATCCAAAATTACCCGCATTTTTACGAGTTACTAATTTTGAAACTCGACTCACATAATTTATGCATGTACATAGGTTGTCTCGACGAGTTTGACCCGTTTTGATGACCCTAGTTTTCCATACTGTGTCTTTTTGCATAAGAAGATTAATAATATAATAAAATTTTCTTTTCCATATCTTTAATTGATTCACTGTACTTCATTCTAAAGAATTTATATGACTGAACCAAATTAGTATTTTTTTTTGTTCTTTAACTTGTATGATGCCTTCATATGAAATAAAAGTAAAAATCAGAATAATTTTTGTTTAGATTTGTTCAAAATTCAAAAAGAATCACATAAATACGTGAATTTTCTAAAACATGCACATTTTGCATGTGATGAATGACTATATTAATTAGAAATTATGGGTGTCATTAGTAAGGGTTTATTGTTAAAACATTTGGTCTCCCTAATAAATATGTAACCTCTACACATTATGGTGTATTTTATTGAAAAATGTAACCCCTTTCTCCTTACTTATGTTTGGGGTCCTATATAAGGACATGTTTTGTTCAAGAAGAATAATAAGAAAGGTTTTTATGGTATAGCTAGTTCCTAAAGAACTAGACTTTTAAAGTTCATATTTGTTTTTATCTATATTTTTCTTTCTCTCTTTATTTTATTTATAGCACGTTATCAACATGATCAAGTCTCTAAGGTGGAGCAAACTCCTTCCATTTTCTTTTCATTATATCAGGGTAAGAATTTTGTTTGCTCTAGACATCTAAAATATAATCTTATTTGTGTGATTAAAGTATAGATTTTTTTAATTATTGGAATTCTTAATTATCTTCCTAACTTTAGATTCTTGTTTCAAGTGTCTTCACCATGTCAAATCTCACAAAACTTGAATTCGTTTCCCTTGATATTTCTAGAGGAAATTACTTGTCATGGATCATTGATGCCGAGATTCATCTTAGTGCTATGAATCTTGGAAATATTATTCAAGAAGGAAACCAAACACCTCCTGCAGGATCGCACAAAAGCAATGATTTTTCTTCGACACCATTTACATGGAGAATTAAAAACTGAGTGTCTCACTATTATAGATCCATTAGCCATTTGGAATAATTTAAAGGAGAGATAGGAACACAAACAAAATGGTGATTCTTCCAAAAGCTCGATATGAGTGGATACACTTGTGACTACAATATTTCAAAATCATAAGTAAATGTAATTCTGCTTTGTTCCAAATTAGCTCTCAATTGAAATTATGTGGAGAGAAAATTACTGGTGAGGATATGTTAGAAAAAACATATTTGACTTTTCATGCCTCGAATGTGCTCCTGCAACAGCAATATCGAGAGCGTAGATTCACAAAATATTCTGAGTTAATTTTTTGTTTACTTGTGGTTGAACAAATGTGCAGAAAGGAATCAAAAGAAATGGGCGAAACATGAAGACAATCAATCCTAAAAAAAGTAATAAAGTGCAAAAGAATGAAGATATTTGCTATAGGTGTGGAGCAAAAGGTCATTGGTCTCGTATATGTCGCACACCAAAACATCTAGTTGATCTTTACAAGGCATCACTAAAAGAAAATGGAAAACATGTTGAAGTGAATTTCTCTAAACCGATTAATTCTACTCATGCTAATGAATCTCCTTTGAATGTTGATTTTGATGTTTCTAATTTTTTTGAAGATCCTAACGGAAAAATTGATCATTTGATTAGGGATGGAAATGTCTATTATTGAAATATTTATATGTTTTTGTTATTTTCAAGGTTATCATATGTAATTTTTAATTGAAGTTTTCTTTATAATATGACTACTAATGTCTTGCATATTTTTTGAATATTATCTCTTTCTAATTCTTAAAAATATATTTTTGTGTTACTAGATCATGCAAAATAAAATTGATATTATGGAGGATGACATATGTTTAGTGGACAGTGGCATAACTTACACAATTCTACGCGATAAAAAATATTTCTTACAATTAACGTTATCTGAAATTAATGTTAATACAATATCTGGTTCTGTGCAAATGTAGTAGAAAGCTTTGGCAGAGTCCATATTATGTTCCCAAATAGGATAAAATTATATATTAATGATGCACTATATTCTAGTAGATATTGAAGAAATCTACTAAGCTTCAAAGATATACGTCGCAATGGGTATCACGTTGAAACAAAAAAATGAAGAAAATGTGGAATACCTTTATATTACCTCTAAAATTTTAAACCAGAAGTTCATATTAGAGAAACTTTTAAGTATCTCATTTGGCTATATTTTACAAAACTAAGGACGGTTGAGTCAAATTTTGTGCACCGGAAGTGCTCAAGTCCTAAAACTTTTATACTTTTGACCATCCAGGTTCAACTATGATACAGTATATAATTGAAAATACATATGAGCACCCATTAAAGGATCAGAAAATTCTTTTGCTTGATGATTATTTTTGTACTTCTTATGCTCAAGGTAAATTAATTATTAGACTTTCTCCATCTAAATTATCTTTGTTGGAGTCTTCTACTTTTCTACAACGAATACAATGAGACATTTATGACCCCATTCATCCATCTTCTGGACAATTTTGTTATTTCGTGGTTTTTATTGATGCTTCTACTCAATGGTCACATATTTGCTTGCTTTCAACTCGTAATACTGCTTTTACTAATAAAGTTAAGATCAAGTTTTCTTGATTATCCTATAAAGATAGTTTGTTTATATAATGCTGGTGAATTTACTTCAAAATCATTTTATGATTATTGCATATCAATAGGAATTAGTGTTGAACATTTCATTGCACATGTTCAAACTCAAAATGGTTTAGCAAAGTCTTTCATTAAACGCTTACAGTTAATTGTTAGCCTATGCTTATGGGTTCAAAACTTCCTGCATTTGCTTAGGGACATGCTATAGTACATGCTGCATCTTTGGTTCGTATTCGACCAACTGCATATCATAAGCATTCACCTTTGTACCTTTTTTTTATTTATCAACAACCAAAATATCTCATCTTAGAATTTTTGGTTGTGCAGTATATGTCCTTATTGCTCACCCTCAATGAATGAAGATAGGCCCCCCAACGTTGTCTTGGAATTTATGTTGGTTTTAACTCTCCATCTATCATTAGATATCTTAAACTTTTAACATGTGATCTTTTTAAAGCAAGACTTTTAGATTGTCAATTTGATGAATCAATATTCCCGTCATTAAGGGAAGAAAAAGCTAAAGGACCAAAAGCACACGAGATTTGTTAGAACACACCAACATTGTCCAACCTTGATACACGCACAAACCAATGTGAACATGAAGCTCAAAGAATAATTCATTTGCAAAATGCAACAAATCAATTGCCAAATATTTTTATCGACACCCAAGAGGTCACTAAATCACATGTACCAGCTGCAAATATTCTTGCATGATTACTTGTCCTTGTAGGAAAATCTGTGGGTATAACGGCCATGGAATCTAAAGCACGCCAAAAGCGTAGTAGACCTATCAGTGCAAATAATACTATACCTCAAAAGAAAAAAAAGAAATGAATAAGTCTCAAAACGACACTCCAAAAGAGGTTAAAAGTAATGTAAATCAATAACCTGTTATTTCTAGAAAAGTAACCCCATATTGGATATAAATGGGTCTTTGTGCGTAAAAGAAATGAGTTAAATAAAATTGTGAGATACAAGGCATGACTTGTAGCATAAGGTTTCTCACAAAGGCCTGATATAAATTATGAAGAGACATATTCTCCTGTTATGGATGCAATTACTTTTAGATTTTTGACTAGTTTGATAGTCTTTGAAGGACTTGATATACGTCTAATGGATGTCGTGAAATCGTACTTATATGGGTCATTAGATAATGACATATATATGAAAATCCCAAGATTTAAGGTGCTTGAAGCATATAATTCAAACCCTTGAAGTATGTACTCGATTAAACTATAAAGATCCTTGTATGGGTTAAAGCAATCTAGACGCATGTGGTACAATCGTCTAAGTGAATATTTATTAAAAAACGGATATGAAAACAATCTTGTTTGTCTTTATGTTTTCATCAAGAAAATAAATTCTGGATTTGCTATAGTCTTAGTTTATGTTGATGACATAAACATAGTTGGGACTTTAGAAGAGATCTCAAACACTGCAGACTACCTAAAAAAGGAATTTGAAATGAAAGATCTTGAGAAGATAAAATTTTGTCTTGGATTTCAAATTGAATATTTTCCAAATAGAATTCTTATTCATCAATCATCATATATTAAAAAGATTTTGAAACAATTTTATATGGATAAATCCTATCCATTAAATTCCCCAATGGTTGTTCGTGCACTTGATGTAAAAAGAGATCATTTTCATCCATAAGAAGATGATGAAGAAATTCTTGGTTCTGAAGTACCATATCTTAGTGATATAAAGGCCTTTTTGTACCTTGCAAACTGCACTTGACCTGATATAGCTTTTGCGGTTAACTTACTAGCAAGGTTTGGTTCTGTACCAACACGAAGACATTGGAATGGAGTGAAACATGTTTTTCGTTATCTCCGTGGCACATATGATATGTGTTTGTTTTACTCAAATGATTTAAAGTCCAAATTGATAGGGTATGTTGATGCTGGATATCTTTCTGATCCTCACAAAGCTTAGTCACAAACAAGCTATGTTTTTACACATGGTGACATTACTATCTCATGACGTTCTATAAAACAAATAATCACCGCTACCTCATCAAGTCATTCAGAAATATTGACTATTCATGAAGCAAGTCCTAAGTACGCATGGTTGATAACTATGATTCAACACATTAGGGGAGCATGTGGATTGTTCATGAAAAATGACAAGCCGACAATATTGCATGAAGATAAAGCAGTATGCATTTCACAAATCAAAGGTGGCTACATAAAAGGTGATAGAACTAAACATATTTCACCAAAGTTCTTTTACACTCATGAACTCTTGAAGAAAGACGATGTTGATATTTACAAGATTCGCTCAAGTGACAACTCAGCAGATTTATTCAAAAAGGCATTGTCAACTTCAATTTTCTAGAAGCATGTGCATAACATTGGAATGCGTCAGCTTAAAGACATTACATAATTGATTATATATGTTTTTTTATGGGAAGTAAGTTATCTATGAATATTGTACTTTTTTTTTCCTTTACTAAGTTTTTATCCCACCAGGTTTTTCTTAGCAAGGTTTTAACGAGACATATTCATAGTGAATAGTCAATCAAGGCGAAGTGTTGTAAAACATGCATACTTTGCATGTTATGAATGACTATATTGATTAGAAATTAAGGGTATTGACAAGAGGTTGTCGAGACCTATTGATCAATCAATTTAAGACACTTATGTTAGCATTGTATTAGGCTTTATTAGATGTTTATTGTGCCCAATATTAGTATTTTAGATGAGTTTAATGTTGTTGGGCTTCATTGGGCTTTAATGCAAATATTGAATAATTTTCGGATTTTGATGCATTTTGACCTTTCTTCCTTGGTTAGGCCATAACTTGGGACTCGGTGATCCAATTGAGGTGATCTTGGTTTCTGTGGAAAGCTAAGACAATGCTCCACAAGTTTCATGAAGAACTCAAGAGCTAGATCGGACTTCTAAGGGCCCAAAACATCCCTGCAATGCAGAGTGGATTTGCTGTCAGGAAAATCTGGGCAGTGTGCACATATTGGACTACATAGTGAGTTATAGGCCTCCTCTTGAGCTGAAACTTGGTCATTTGAAAGATAAGACTCATATCTCCAACTTCACTGAAGACCATTTTGTCAATAGATGTCGTTTTAGGCATGCTTCTGAAGCTACAAGTTGGTCTGAATTTGGAAACACGTTCTTCCAACCTAACTTGAGGTAGGTGCAGTGTTTTTGGCATTTCTGGAGTTCTAAAAGTCCAAATGACATGATTCAAATTGGGGATTTTCAAGGAGACAACTGGCTACAACTTTCATGAAGACATTCAAGCCAAAATGCACCGTCTAGGTGATGAATTTGAAGCCAGAAGTCAGATAAGAGTTGTTGACTAAAAGCCACCAACCATACACCAACCCACCTACCATGCACCAACCCACCAACCATGCATCAAGCTTCCATTTTTGACAATTTTCATATTTTTATAGCTTGTATTCAGATTATGTATATGTACAAATTGGCTTCTAGGATTAGTATAAATAGAGCCAACCTCTTTGTATTTTGAAAATTCAATTTGGAAGTAAGTTTGAAGAAAGTTTGAGTATTTGTGAGAGTTTTCTTTCTCTTCTTCTTCTTTCTCTTTAGAATTTCATTTTTGTTCTTTATTTTATAAGTTCTTCCTTCCCATCCATGGAAGGCTAGGCTCTTATAATCAATCCAAGGGATTAGCCATCTTGATGTTTAATTTGGAGATCTTGTTTTGCTTGTTCATATTGCTTAATTGTTATTCAAGTTTCTCTTCTTCCTCTTTTAATTTTGATCTAGATTGAATTGCTTAATTTGATTTGGATGTTTATGTGATACTAGCTTTATTATCATGTATTCAAGAGGATCACATAGAATAAACAATTTATTAAAGCTTTTTGATGGATTGTTTAGCTTGGTTAAATTCTTGATCTTAAGTTAATCTATGTTTGGATGGTGCTTACTTTATCTAACCTTGGTTAATTAAATCCTAGATGCTTATCTAGTAGAGGATTCTTGGATCATGTTGAGGCGTCTTGATATGATCTAAGGCCAAGAACATGGTTAGCAATTAAGTGAATTCGTTGTGATCAATGATGGATTAAACTCAAGATCGGTAAAATTTCATTGGATTGGTTAATTTGTTAATTGCATTTCTTTAATTCAACTAGTGTATTATCTTTTCAAATCATCTAAACCCCCCTTTTAATTATCTTGATTTGATTAATTCTTTGTTCATTTTGGATCCTTGAGAGACGATTCGATTCATGCTCTATACTACAAATTAGTTTGCGAACTGGTAATTTTTATTATTTGACGAGGTCTCGACAACCTCTTGTCACCTATCAAATAATAAAATAACCGGTTCACAAACTAATTTGTAGTATAGAGAATGAATCGAATCGTCTCTCAAGGATCCAAAAACAAAGATTTAATTAGATCAAGATAATTAGAAAAGGGGGGGTTTTGTTGTTGATTAACAAGATTAATAAAAGTAGGAGATTTAAAGTTGTAAACAAATCTAAAGAAACAACCAATCCAAGGAAATTTACCGATCTTGAGTTTAACTCATCATTGATCACAAGGAATTCACTTAATTGCTAACTATGTTCTTGGCCTTAGATCACATCAAGAAGCCTTAACATGATCCAAGAATTCTCCACTAGATAAGCATCTAGGATTTCATTAACCAAGGTTAAATAAAGTAAGCACCATCCAACATAGATTAACTTAAGATCTAGAATTTAACCAAGCTAATCAATCTATCAAAAAACTTTAATATATTGTTTAATCTCTATGATCCTCTTTGAATACATGATAATAAAGCTATTACCATATCAACATCTAAATCAAATTAAGCAATTTAATCTAGATAAAAATCAAAAGAGGAAGAAGAGAAACTTGAATAACAATTAAGCAATATGAACAAGCAAAACAAGATCTCCAAATTAAACAACAAGATGGCTAATCCCTTGGATTGATTATGAGAGCCTAGCCTTCCATGGATGGGAAGGAAGAACTCAGAAATTAAAGAACAAAAACGAAATTGTAAAGAGAATGGAGAAGAAGAGAAAGAAAACTCTCACAAATACTTAAACTTTCTTGAAACTTACTTCCAAATTGAATGCCTCTAATACAAAGAGGTTGGGTCTATTTATACTAATCCTAGAAGCCAATTTGTACATGTACATAATCTGAATACAAGCTATAAAAATATGAAAATTGTCAAAAATGGAAGCTTGATGCATGGTTGGTGGGTTGGTGCATGGTAGGTGGGTTGGTGTATGGTTGGTGGCTTTTAGTCAACAACTCTTATCCGACTTCTGGCTTCATTTTCATCACCTAGACGGTGCATTTTGGCTTTGAGGTCTCATGAAAGTTGTAGCCAGTTGTCTCCTTGAAATTTTACAATTTGAATCATGCCATTTGGACGTTTAGAACTCCAGATATGCCAAAAACACTGAACCTACCTCATGTTAGATTGGCAGAACGTGTTTCCAAATTCAAACCAACTTGTAGCCTCATTATCATGCCTAAAACGACATCTATTGACTGAATGGTCTTCAGTGAAGTTGGAGATATGAGTCTTATCTTTCCAATGGCCAAGTTTCAGCCCAAGAGGAGGCCTATAACTCACTATGTAGTCCAATATGTGTATACTGCCCAGATTTTCCTGACAGCAAACCCACTCTGCATTGGAGGGATGTTTTGGACCCTTAGAAGTCCGATCCAGCTCTTGAGTTATTCATAAAACTTGTAGAGTATTGTCTTAGCTTTCCAAAGACACCAAGATCACCTCAATTGGATCACCGAGTCCCAAGTTATGGCCTAACCAAGGAAGAAAGGTCAAAATGCATCAAAATCCGAAAATTATCCAATATTTACATTAAAACCCAATGAAGCCCAACAACATTAAACTCATCTAAAATACTAATATTGGGCACAATAAACATATAATAAAGCCTAATACAAAGCTAACATAAGTGTCTCAAATTGATTGATCAGGTATCATTAGTAAGGGTTTATTGTTACAACATTTGGTCTCTCTAATTAATATGTAACCCCTATATATTATGGTATATTTTATTGAGATGTGTAACTCCTTCTCCTTACTTATATTTGTGGTCTTATATAATGACATGTTTGTTCAAGAAATATAATAAGAAAGGTTTATGATATAGCTAGTTTATGAAGAACTAAACTTTTAAAGTTCATGTTTGCTTTTGTTTATATTTCTCTTTCTCTATTTATTTTATTTATAACAGTGAAGGAAAACACCTAATTATTATATTGATGAGAGTTGTTATGATACTTGATTTTCTTTAGAATATTGATATTTTTGTTGAATTGTTAAATACTTACGAATTATTAATTTTTATAAAATATATATTAGGCACAAACTTCACAACATGGAATTGTGTAACACACATAACACTAAATATCAACTGCCATTTGTCATCAACTCAATTAAAAGTTGTGTTTTTTCTTTGTATTTTTATAAAAATTGGATCAAATTGGTTGGTTTGACCGATTTAAACTGCGAATCAATCTTTTTGACCAATCCCGTTAAGTAATTTAAATTGTATTAGAGTTAACACGATTGAATTGATTAAAATTTATTTAGAGAAATTTTTTCAAAATTGACCACTGATGCATGTTTGGTTAATCGGCTTATGATATATATATATATATATATATATATATATATATATATATATATATATATATATATAAGAGGCTACAATTTCAATACTTGATTCTTGACTCTGGAATTTTTAATATTGTGAGATGCGTTATTATTTTATGGTTGTAGTGTTGACTGTGTTGTGTCCATATGCAATGTATTAATTCTTTGTATATGTCATGAATCAATTTGATCATGTTAGATATATATTAAAAAAAATTTGTCAATAATTGACTTGTATTTCTAATATATGTATGTTATTTTTTAACCTTAAACCACTTTTGTTTTTACTAATTCAAGGATTTTATTGTTAATTTTTTAAATGCCAAATTATTTCTGTATTTATATTTTTTATTTAGATATTGATAACTTAATTACACATATTCTAAGCATTTATAGAGATACCTATAAATATTTTATTACTCATAAAAATTACTAATATAATATTGCTATGCTCGTAGACCATAAAATTCAAGTCTTCACAAAAAATGACATTGACGTTTCGAGAACTGTACAGCATCTAATTCCAGCCTTTATATCTGGGTTATCTCTCGGTAGCCATTTTTGTCGATTGATTTGAATCAATTTTGAGGGATAAAATTATCTGAATAAAATTAATCAATTTTTTCATATATACAATCAATCGATTTGGTTTGGATTTAGAAACTGAATTAAACTGATGGTTTGGATTGATTTTTTGATTTTTGACTATTTAAAAGAAAAATCTTATTCCTTTATTTTTTTATGACCCAAAAGATAATTCTGTCTATTTATATAATAAATAACATACTTACCCATTTAAAATAAACAACAATAATTCATTTAAACAAAAATTAACAATCTTCTAGTGTAATGATCAAATATAATCATGATTAAACTTCTTGTATAATAGTCAAGTACAATCATACAATAAAAATCTAAAATTTCAAATTAATTTTTAATTACATAAACTAGAACTTCTAACCATAATTACCAAAGAAAACAACCATCAAGTAGACATATACCTTAAATGATAAATATTATTTTAAAATTATTAATATGAATAATTTTAACAAAAAATAAGAAAGTAAAGCTTTCAAATTATTCAACAACACATACCAAGTTATTTAAAAAATATATATTAATAAGTAAAGTATATATATATATATATAATATTCTAATTAATTTTGTTTGAATAAATTTGATTTTAAAAATTAAAACAAAAAATCGATCTAAATCAATTCATTTCTAAAAAAAATTAAACTAAATTAAAAATTTCGACTTTAATTAAATTTTGACTTTTTTAGTTCAATTTTTTAATTTTACTCGATTTAGTTTAGATTTTAACACTCCATTCGAGTAATAATGTATGCTTCTAAAAAAAATTTCAACGTACTTTTAATTATTTAAAATAAGAAATATTAAATTAAAAATATAATTAAAAATATTATTAGAGTAATTCTTCATATAGAATTATTCGGTGGGTATATGGGTTGGTGAATCATACCAATTGCCATGTGCCCAGTGCCAAACTACAATTCTCTCCCTTAACCCTCACCCAGTTTGGGTATTTCCTGCAACGGTTCAAACCTCATTTTTTATTTTGTATGTAGGAAGTTATTATAATATTTTGATGAGTAATTATTAATTATTTATTATTTATAATAAAATTTTAAAATTTTATTAAATATAAATAATATTTAATAATTTATTTTAAATATTAATATTTTATAAAAAATTAAAAAAATAATCTCTTTATATTATATTTTAATTTATCCAACAATAATTTTGTCACCAATTTTAATATATATATGATTTAATTTTAATTTTAATTTATTATTAGTATAAAAATATTTTATATTATCATTTAATAATGTATTATCAAATCATTAAAAAAATTTAATTATCACAATAATTACTTAAAAAGTCTAATTCTTTTAATAATATATTAACACATAATTAAATAATAATATAAAAATTTTTTTTACAATAAAAGTAATTTAAAATTAAACTCATATATATATATATATATATATATATATATATATATATATATATATATATCAAACCAACGCATATCGCAAGATATACAACAGAAGAGATCCTCCCTCCTTCCCCTAGTGGGTCCTCGTTTGCATTTTGATTAGATTGCATTACAGAGCAACCTTAGAAACGAGGATCCACACATTCCAAGATCAACGCTAACCCCACGAATCCATTCATTTTTCCTAGCCTCTCTCTCTTTTCCATTTCCCACTTTTCTCTATTATCTCTTTGGTTGTTCTTCTGTAATGTCCATTCCCTGCTTCTGAGACCGATCTGTGCGACCCTTTTGCGTTTTTTCTTCCTTCTCATCGTTTCATTTGTGATTTGTGTGTTCTCTCTGATTTTGGATTCATTTGGGGTTGTTCTGAGTACTTGGGTTATTTTGGAGATTTGGGTTGTTGTTCTGTTCGACCAATAATTTCTTTTGACCTGTGTTTCATCCTGCTAACCCGTGTCTACAAAAGTTGTCAATTGGGTGGTTTTGAAGATTTGGCTTGTTTTTTTTTTGTTTGGAAAGTTGAGTACTTGTGCATTTTTGGGTCCATTTTGGTTTTGGTATATTGGGGAGGTGATTTTTTGTTTTGTTTGGGATTTGTGGTCTATCAATGGGCTGTTTGGATGAGGGGCATTTCAATGGTGAGCTTGAAAATGGAGTGAGTATTGGTTGTGCTGAAGTGGGTTTCGAGGAAGAGGCAAATACAGCAGCCATTGAGGATGCAGTGAAAGTCCTTTTGCTGGGTCTTGGGGAAGATACAAACAGGGAAGGTCTTAGAAAGACTCCACTTCGTTTTGCCAAGGCCCTTCATGTAGGAACCAGAGGTGACTATATATCTATCCCTCCTCAACTTTTTAGACTAATAATGATTTTTGTTTAGTCATTGATCTTCTTTTTGTATCAATCATCGTAGTTTGATTAATGTTTCTTTTATGAGACATGTTCTTGAAAGATTGTTAACAACTTAGCATATGAATTATTTTTAATTTTCTGAAAAGTACAATTTTTTTTTTCAAGTATTTGCATTGTCATTGTCATTAATAGATATATTTGTTCGTTTGTCCCACGTTACTACACGTTGTTCAGAATTCTGGGTGTCATACTTTTTCGTCTTTGCTCTACTGTCGTTTTTTGAGTAATAGATTTCTGTATGGTCTGATATCAAAATTTGGATCTGAAGTCATTCATGTTAGTTAGCTGGATATATGGTACTTAATCACCCTTCAACGATTTTGTAGAAATTGCACCATTTTCTTAGGAAACAAAAAGTAATAGAAAAAATTGATTGCAGTTATGGAAGTTCATATGTTTTTCTTGGATAAAATATATGTGATTGTTGCAAGGCTTTTTGGCCTTCCCAAGTACTTTTTACAGTACACTATTTATCCTTTCCAAGAGAGCTGGACTGTCTTGCAGAGTGGAGAAAATTGATGGGGATGGACTTAGGAAGTTATGGTACTAATTCATGCATAAAGAAAATCTTGTCAATTTCCATCTTTCTTTTCTAGAAATAGAAGACCATAGTTTTGAGGAAACTAGCCATTTATCCACCTGTTTAGAGGAAATAATATCCGGTCAAAAGGGTATGTTCAACCCCTTTGAGGCAGTTGCTAGATGCATATTTTGCTTCTATCTTCTGTTCCTTTTGCGTTCCTTTTCTGTTTTCCTGGTGCTGCTGCTGTAGGGAGGCTTTTAGTACGCCATTGATATTGTGCATCACAGTTGTCAAAGTATGCATGCATGTTTAATGGAGAGAGGAAATGTTTTGACATCCAGTTTCATTTTTTTCTGAAATATATAATCAACCAAGAATTATGATCGTATTCCTTAATCCACTTCTGTGACCATGTTGCAATTTAATGCACTAGCTCTTAACGTTTGGGATGTGTAAGCTATTGTTAAGATCAGAATAGACCTAATGATTATTGGTTATTTATATAGCTGCGTAGGTAGTTCACCATTACATTGAGCAGTGTTTTTCTTCCTCCTCCATTTTCGGTTTCATGCTTTAAATGTTTGATTGTTTTCCATAGATTCTCTTCATGAGTATGACCCTCACAGCATTGTATAAATTAAAAATTATCCTATTTTCTTCAAAAATATTATCACTATTCTTGAGGGGATTGATCTTTTTCCAGGTTACAGACAAAAGGTGAAGGACATTGTTCAAGGTGCTTTATTCCCTGAAGCTGGTCTAGATAATAATAGAATTGGTCATGCAGGGGGAGCAGGTGGACTTGTGATTGTCCGAGATCTTGACCTTTATTCCTATTGTGAGTCTTGCTTGCTACCATTCCAGGTCAAGTGTCATGTGGGTTATGTCCCTTCTGGCCAACGAGTTGTGGGTTTAAGCAAGCTCTCTCGCGTGGCTGATGTATTTGCCAAACGACTCCAAGAGCCTCAGCGTCTGGCAGATGAGGTTTGTGCAGCTTTGCATCAGGGAATAAAGCCAGCAGGTGTTGCTATCGTACTTCAGTGTATACATATCCACTTTCCAGACATAGAATCAATCTTTCTTGACTCAAACCACCAAGGATGGGTGCAGGTACTTGTTTCTTCAGGTTCTGGGGTTTTCGAAAACAAAAACGTAGACATATGGGCTGATTTCTTTAGCCTTCTTAAATTTAGAGGTATTGATAAGGAAAAAATTCATTTTAGAGGATCATCTGACCAATGCTGGTGTCCTTCTCTTTCTTCTCTTTCTGCTAAAGTTTCCCCCAATATTGGAGCAGTCAATCCTGCAATGGTCACTGCTGTATCTTCAATTCTTAAATCTTTGGGAGAAGATCCAATAAGGAAGGAGCTTGCAGGGACTCCTAGTCGATTTGTGAAATGGCTGATGAACTTTCAAAGCAGTAACATTGATATGAAGTTGAATGGTTTCCTTTGTGGTGGGATAGATTCTTTGAACGCCAATGGGGAGGTAAACTTCAATGACAAACAAATATGCTCTGAACTGAACTTGCCTTTTTGGTCACAATGTGAGCATCATTTGCTTCCATTTTATGGTGTTGTTCACATTGGATACTTCATTTCCGAAGGATTTAATCCCATTGGAAAATCCCTTTTACAATCAATAGTACATTTTTATGGTTTCAAGCTTCAGGTTCAGGAAAGGCTTACAAGGCAGATAGCAGAAACCATTTCACCACTGTTAGGTGGAAATGTAATAGTAGTCGTAGAGGCAAGCCACACATGTATGATTTCTAGGGGAATTGAGAAGTTTGGAAGTAGTACAGCTACCATTGCTGTATTAGGACGCTTTTCAACTGACCATGCTGCAAGGGCCACGTTCTTGCAGAGTATTCCAAGTGCTACATCTTCTGGGGGGCAATGATTCTTGTTCGAGCCCACTGGGCAGGATTTAGCAGTAGTTCCAGTCATTCTTTGCATTTTTTAAGGTTTTACTACCAGCAGTGCAGCAGCCTAGAAATGGATAAATTCAGAAGAGATCCTTTCATGGATAATTTCAGGAAATTTCAAAGTCACTCAAATTTTGTTTTGGTGGCACAGGCTTACACTCAGAAATTGTCTGATGATTGATAGTCAGATCTTCATTTTTTGTCTTTCTTCTTTCCTTTACGTGATTACATACCATGAATCCCTTAGAAAAATTGAAGGGGTGAGTCACTTCGTCCAGATTTACATACTGGCAGACTCTGCTTCTCCTAGAGTTTCATTGATATTAGTCTACCCTGAAATTTTTTCTTAATTTAAATTACAACGGTTGTTACTCATTCTCATTATTTTATACGAAGGTTCAGGAAGGAAAGATTTAAACTTACTGTTGTTCCTGCAAATGCTAGAGTGCCAGGGAAATGAAGTGGTGGAATGGCAATCACCAATAGGATCTACCATTATTGAACTGATGGTTATATAAATCGGGTTAATTTGTTAGAAGTAAAATAAGGAAGAGTGCCAATTCAAGAGTCAAGTTAAAGAACCACACGGCATCAACACTGAGGCACAGACCCAAACAACAATAACTACTTTATGTGTTTTCCTCTTGGATAAACAGTTCCCCAAGCATCCAGTATAAGTTCATTAACTGTAAGAGGAGGTATAGAATCCAAAAGCTTTTGTTTCTTCCATTTGCTACGGTCGGTAGGATTTTTATTCGCTGCAACAAACGACTCATACTATTCTCTTGATACACATGCAGCTCTTTTGAAGTCTGAGTGTTTGATCTTTTTAAGTCTTTTTGGTTATAAGGTTAGGATATTCTCAGACCAGCTTTCCGATCAATCAAAATTAAGTTTTTCCTAAATAATCTTAAGGGAAGGTACATTTTATTTTTCACTTTCTCATATTTTTGTGAGTTTAATTTTGACACACTGTGAGTGTAAAAAAATTTTATACTGTCATGTGTTACCAAATCATTAAAAAAGTTTGACTATCACAACAACCACCTAGAAAGTCTAACTCTTTTAATGATGTGTCAGTTGATAGTGAATTGAAATTAAATTCTATTTTTGTTATATCTAACAAGTGTGAAATAATTTTTATTCCAAAATTTTCAATTTTCCACTATCTACACCTACTGAATCAAGCAGACCTTTAACCACATGGCCGTATAGAGTTTAAATAAATCTGCATTGGATGCTCAAATTTTCAGCACACCACCTGGCATGCACGAGGTGATGCACAAAAATCATTTCTCCAAACAATAATAGAGAAAAGCGGGTGGTGTTTATCAACCTTGAATAGTAATAAGGTCAAACATAGTTTTGGAATCTCATTCATGTTGTAAATACTTAATTCCAATCGTTTGAGCATGTTGCAAACCTTCCTTTACAGCCGAAACTGCAGCCTGTGTATGAGTAATGCTAGTGTCAGAACTTTGTGGCCTCAAATCAATAGCAAAGAAGCAAAGTTGTGTTTTTCATAAATGTAAAGTTTTGACACTAACATTACTCCTCTGTAATAGTGCCAAACCCCATTTTATTATTGAAACCCCTTGTCCACTTTCCACAACGATCTATTATATGAGGAGGAAACACAGACTGCAAAGTAAATACTAGAAAATACTCATATTTTCATAATCAACTCTCCATCTAGCCAAAGGCTTAATTACAACCATGATTTATATATAGTAGCAAAATTTTGGCTCCCAACAGGAAAGAATAAATAAAAGGATAACATAATCTCATAATATCCTAAATTAAATTAAAGTCTGGCTCCCAAAAGGAAAGAATAAATAAAAGGCTACATAATCCCATAATAACCTAAATTAAAATAAAATAAAAGATAAAATTGATAGCCTAAAATTATGTGCTGAAATCCAGCCTAAATTAACGCGTTGTACGCTTTGATTATTCTTGCAAAGTGCTAGGTAGTGGTCACCTTATATAGCAATATAATGTAATTAAACAACTAGAATTCTATGTCAGTTGCAATTCTTGCTTATTATATTTATGTTAGTGGTTCTTTTCTGCTTTCATACCATACATATGCTAGGTCCATGTTGTTTCACAACTTTTTTAAGTTCACATGTTCCAAATTAGCATTTAAAAGAATTTTGACTTTGATAATTCTTACTTATCAACGGATTATCCAAATAAAGACAAAATAACCATGAATTATGGGCCTAGATGTGAAGGAATGTCTAGAGTGCAGTATGACACATAATAACTGGTGTAATAAGGGCATGGGTGCTGTCTCTAGCATAGTATGTGGCACAACTAGGGTAGTGGATTGCTAGTCCATAATGACCAAACTTTTCTATGAAAGTATCTTATTACAGCACCAAACAACTAGAAAAAAATGCATGAACAAGCGCATGGATGAACCCGAACAAAAAAGGAAAAGAATAAATCACATGAGCATCATAGTTATACTCTGAGTTGGAAAAATGATTCCACTCCACCCAATCCCATATTCAAGTCATAGTATTAACCATATGATCATTCAATCTATTATGCTGGAACTCTTAACACTTCTTTTGTTTCAATGGAACTGCTGGTGTATGGAGAATAAAGTGCCTTTTTAGTATTTTTAAGTCAGAACTTGACTTCCTCCAAGGTGCCTTTTTCAATAATAATTACCATCCGATTCTTTTAAGACAACTCTAAAATTTATTTTTAATTAAAAATGTGCTTTTTTCAGGAGAAAAGCACAAACAAAGAGGCTCACAATCCAATAATTTAAGAGGGATAAATACATGTGTTGATATGTCTCTCAAATCTGTTACAGCTGTTACAAGTCTGTTGGCATTCAGTTATTCATTTATTATAGTTACTGGCCATAGCTGTTAAGTGGTAATTTCTGTTATGCAGTTATTTGACTGATACATGATTGTTCTGGTCCTTATATATAGAGATGCCACTGCATCTTCGGTGGAGATCAAGAAAATTAGGCATCAGCAAGTGAGAAACAGAGAAACTTGTGGGAAACAGTTGTGAGTGAGATTGATTGATATAACTCTCTACTGAAAAAAGAAGATTAAAGAGGTTGAGAGATCTTGGGGATTGGTGTGTGAAAATAGAGTGTTGTGAGCTTGGGAAAATCTTGTAAACTGTTTCTCAACTGTGAGAATCAAGAGGCTAAGGGAACTCTATTGCATTTGGCCTTGATCTTGTATCATCTTTATCATCATATTGGATTTTTGCTCCCTGACCCGTAGATGTAGGTTTTACAACCGAACCACGTAATTCTCTGTGTTCTTTGAATTTTCTTTTATCTCTTTTCAATTCTGAAATTTGTACTAGGTGTTATACAAATTCTAGTTTTTTTTTTTCTGCATTATTGTTCAAGTTGCAAGATCTTTATTGTTTGATTGTTTCACACTAAATCCACAACAACATGGATAATCATATCATTCTAACAAAGAATTGGACTACCCTCATCAGTTATCTACCTTCTTGGTCCCCAATATTATCTTTAAAGATTGGTTTTAAGATCAATTAGACAAGTAAAAGCATATGTCTTTTATTTTATTTTTTAATTTCTCAGCTTTTTTGGGTTGTAAATTAATATAAAAGAAAGGACCACAAGAAAAGAAATGTACCCTCAGGTGTGGATGCATTCTTCATGTCATCTTGGGAGATAACATGTTCTATCTCTTTTCTCACCAATTGTTGCTTTCTCTTTATCTTAACCTGTAACACGTAAATGTAAAAACCACACAAAAGCACAAAAGAACATAAAAGAAAAGCATGTAGCATTTTGCATTACAAAACCAAAAAGAAAAATGAAGTCAACTTCTATAATCATTTGTCTTAGAGATAAGTTAACTAGCATTTTAACATTGACACTCGACACTATATTTGTCCTTTCCCGTTTCATTCTTGTCTTTCAAGTTTTCTATTATTAATGAGAGTAATTGCTGTAACAGTCTACATGACTCTGGCTACATGCCAGGGATCAACATCTATGGCTGCATTTCAAGTCTACTTGCAGGATTGGTTGGCAGTGTCTCTTCTTTTCCAAGTATATCCGATCAAAATATACTTATCTATCAATGTACTATAAGTAGAAATTTTATTAAAAGCTACTCTTTATAAACACTACTAAAAAATAACGATTTAGAGACGGAAAATTTCCGTCGCTAAAGTAAAAATATCCGTCGAAGTTTTATTCTGAGACGGAACCTGAGACGGAAATAATTCCGTCTCAGAAATGCCTGATCGCTAATCGATTAGCAACGGAATTTGTTATTCCGTCTCTGATTAGCGACGGAACAATTCGTCTCTGAATATAAATAAATCCGTCGCTGAATTCTTATAGAATTGGTGTCCAATATTTGCTGCAATATTTTTATTAATATAATCTGTGACGGAATGAATCCGTCGCAAATCAAAATTAAAAATTACGACGGATTTAATCCGTATCTAAGTATGAAAAATATAATATAGCGACGGAAATAAATCCGTCGCAAATAATTTTTTAAATTTATGTTAATTTTTCGATCTCAAAAACATGATTTTAAACCCGTATCTAATCCAGGAAAAACAATCTAATTTCAACCAAAGAATGAAATTTAAAAGGAATAATCAACATTAAAATGTAAAATATTGATAGTATACAATTATTTAACAATATATCTAAACAACTAAAGAAAAGATAAATGTAATGTTCATTACAACAACTTAATCAGCCAATCAAACATCTGGAGGACAAGGATCGTAGTCCTCATCCATATTCTGTGCGTCGTCCCCTACGTGCTCATCTGCTCCGGTATCTGCTGCAGGCTCTGATGCATTAGGAGCCAGGTTTAGACGCTCCATAATACTGTTGATTCTGTTTTCCTGACTGTTGATGATACCCTGCTGTTTTTGTATCTGGGATGTCAGATCTGCAACAAGACTCCTCATAAAATCCATCTCTGATGGTGAACATCCCTCGGAGGCAGTAGAGGTAGATGGAGCTAGACTAGCAGCTTCAGATCCTAAACCATAAATGCGTCCTTTCTTAGTGACGCCTCCAACAACATCCAAGTAGATGGAGTTATCGGACTGGTAGCCGGCATCGACATCCCCAGGCGATTGTGAGTCCCTCTCACTCACACGTCTCCTGAACTCATACTAAAAAATGCAATTGTTAATGAACCACATGTTGCTTGTAAATTAATTAAACTATTAAAGCTATCAAAAAAATAGTTACACTTACAGCAATTTGCTCTGCTCTAGAAGAGGTCCACTGATCTGGCTTCCCCTTTGGCGTGTGAAGCCGCTGGAAAATATTCCACGCTGATGGTGGCCTCTGCAACTGGTCTCTCTGAATAAATAAAAGCAAACATTAGTTTCCTTTGAAGTAATATGAATAACAAAAATTATAGAATTTACTCACCAGCCTCTTCTTGTGCTCTCGAGCTGGGATGGATCCACCTGAGTGTATTGAGAGTCCCTCCTCAGATTTCCTGTTTTGGGTATTCTTCTTGGCCTTCTCCATCCAGGCAGGATCACGCCATAAAGTGTCCAACTGGTCCCTAACATGTGTAGGAATCCATTTGCCCTTATCTACCCCACTTCGAACCTTGCTCATTGCATTCTTTAGTGAGTCAGAGGCTTTATGGTTGAAACACTTTTTTATCTTCTCACGATCCTCAGAGAGCCACTTAAACTTTTTCTGCATTGAACCATACATATGAATTAGTCATTTACAAATATTTAAACATAAACTAATACTAAAAGATAATATATATAATTACCCCAAACTCAGCAAACCACAACTTTTGGACATCTTCGTCCACCTCACCAAAATTTCTCCAGGCTCCTTCAAACTTGGCCTTTATAATGCTAGTGATAGCAGCCGGTGGTCCAACTGCAGGGTCAAACCTGTAAGTAGACCAAGTCATTATATATATTGTAAAATCCAAAGACAAAAAACTATGACAAAAGTAAGAAAGCACAACTTTTAAGCACTTACGTCAAACCATATGCTGGCCTAATCCATATGCGGCCGTCTGCATCTCTGCTCCCCCAACGAATTTGTGGTGCAGTAGAAGACGATGCGTGGGGATGCGAAGAGGAACTAGGGGAGCCTGACATGTGGGGATGTGGTGAATCAAGAGGGTGATGCGGACACCTGGTGATGTGGAGATGGGGCGTGTGAACTCGATGTAGGGTTATATGGAGATGGGGTAGGCGAAGGGGATATGTGAGGATGCGTAGGAGGAGTAGGAGACTGAGATGCACGAGGATGTGGCTCAGTGGGGTGTGAAGATGTGTGCGAGATGTGGATCCGACCGAGAGGTACCATGACCTCTACCCCTACCCCTACCTCTACCTCTACCTCTACCTCTACCTCTAACAGTATCATGGTCTGCCATCTATATGTCTGTGGTAATAACATAAATCAATTAGTTTTGGTTATATAAAGTCAAACTTACATGAGCATAGAAGTAAAAACTTAAACAATTGATATGCCGAATTGTTTCTTCAAATAAACCAAAACTTAGGAAAATTGACAAGCAAGCAACATCCAATAGTATAATTGTAATAATACATAGTTTAATAAGTAAAATACACATAATTGTAATGCCGGCCTAATCCATAAGCTAATTAGAATCAGTTTCGTCAATGTACTCTTCTTCTTCTTCTTCTTCTTCTTCTTCTTCTTCTTCTTCTTCCTCTTCTTCTTCTTCTGTTATAAGTTCTACTTCTTCATAAGCATCTTCCATGTCAAGTTGATTTAAGGACGATCGGTCTACTTCCTCTACTGGACCTGTAATGTCAACAAGATTTTGTTGAAGATCGTCATCGGCAACTATCATAGGAACTTCTGATATTTCAGCCTCTTGGTATGGATCATTTGTTTCCGGGTTTCTAGTTTCCAATGCTTGAATTATGCTACGTGCCTTGGTTTTGATTACACACAACCATCCTTGTTGTCCTTCAGGATAATGTGTATAGTACACTTGCTCCGCTTGTTGTGCCAGTATGAAAGGATCATAATTTTTATATCTCCTAGATGCTCTGACTTCAACTGTCCCATAGTTTTTATCGATCTTTGTGCCCTGATTCGGTGTGGGATCAAACCAGTCACATTTGAATAGAACCAACTTCTTTATGGGCCATCCGGTATACTCCAGTTCAACAATGTCAGTTAATACCCCATAATAATCATTTTCCATCGTCTCATACCCACCACCACGAACACAGACACCAAAATTTGTCGTCCCCATCCCTTGACTATGATCTTTGGTCTTGAATTTATAACCATTTAAAGAATATGTCGAAAATTTATTAACATTTCTAAGTGGCCCCCATGCCAAACTCCTTAAAAGAGGATCTTCAATCATGTTAGTTGGGTTGAGCACCTATATCGGAAGAGTATTGGTTAATTACATCTATGAAGTATAATTCCAATTAATAAGAATATTTAGAAGTTAACATACATATTCTTTAAACCAGGTGGGAAACGAAGTAGAAATTTGTTTGTCAACTTCCGAGTCATTTATGTCAGGCACCAATTCTCGCAACATTTCTGCATATATGCTGCATACATAATACATAGTTTAATCATTCACGTTTGGCATTAAATGTTGGCATCTAACGAATTATACACACATATTCGATAACTTACTTCATAAAAGGCTCAACCTCTGGACAATTTAGAAGAATATATAATTTAGCAGCTTCCATTTCTTTTTCTTCCAAAGTACTTGAGATACGTTTTCCAGAAGGGCGCCCTGTATAATTGAAAATAGACAATGGTGGATTAGAAGCACTTCCTTCACCTCCATCATCATTACGTGGCACTCTTGTCCTCCTAGATGGGACATCAGGTGGGTAGTAGTAAGAGGCAAAAGTAGAAGTCTCTTCTACTAAATAAGCTTCGCAAATGGATCCTTCCACGAAAGCCGTATTTGTGACCTTGTCTTTTAAGGTGCACGTATGAACCTAATACCAATAATTGAGATTATTAGTACAAAATTGATACATACCCATTAAGAATTGAATTGAATTGAAAATAATGAAGATCAATAAATGAATCAACCTTTCAAATGGATACATCCATCTATATTGAACGGCCCACCAACTCTTGCTTCATATGGTAAATGAACGGAAGATGCTCCATAGAGTCAAAGAAGCTCGGAGGAAAAATTTGTTCTAGTTTACACAAAATGAATTCAATGTTCATCTCCATGGCACGTAGTTTATCCTCTCTCAATAGTGAGGATGTTAATTCCCTGAAGAATTGAATGAACTCAGTAAGTGTATTCCAAATGGGCTTTGGTAAAGCTTTGAATGCCATTGGGAGCAAACGCTGGATGAATACGTGGCAATCATGACTCTTCATACCAAACAACTTCGCTTCCCTCATGTCCACGCATCTAGTCAAATTGGAAGCATACCCATCTGGCAGCTTAAGTTGTTTCACCCATTCGCAAATAGCTAATCTTTGTTGCTTATTTAATGTGTATTGCGCTTTAGGTTTTTTGAGTTTTCCACCTCCAGAATCCTGCAGCTCCAAATCCTTTCGTCTGCAATATTCAGCCAAATCCAGCCTAGCATTGAAGGTATCTTTTGTCTTGCCCTTTGTATCCATAACTGTGTATAGGATATTAAGAAAAACATTTCTCTCAATGTGCATGACATCCAAGTTGTGTGGGAGAATATTTGTTTTCCAATAGGGCAAGTCCCAAAAAATACTTCGTTTGGTCCAATTGTGACCAACCCCATACCCTGGTGGGTGTTCTCCTAAGGATTCAGAGATGCTGGGTAAATATCTTACCCTTTCCCACACTTCTTCCCCGGATAACCTGCACGGAGGGAATGATGTCTCAACATGTTTCTTCCTAAATGCAGCCTTATTCCTTCTATAGGGATGATCAAGTGGCAAGAACTGTCGGTGGCAATCAAAAAATGAAGTCTTGTGGCTATGTTTAAGTGTGAATGCTTTTGAACGCTCCATACAAATTGGACAACTAAGTTTTCCCATTGTCATCCAACCAGACAGCATCCCATATGCAGGAAAGTCATTAATTGTCCACATCAAAGCTGCCCTCATTATAAAGTTTTGCTTCAGTGATACATCATAAGTCAAAACACCCTGATTCCATAACATATTCAGTTCTTCTATTAGCGGTTGCAAGTACACATCAATTTTACTTTTAGGATTGGAAGGGCCAGGAATTATGGCAGTCAAGAACAAAAATTCTCGTCTCATGCACATCCAAGGAGGAAGATTATATGGCGTCACCACTACCGGCCAACAGGAATAAATCCTACCAGATTTATCAAATGGAGCAAAGCCATCAGCACATAATCCTAATCTCACATTTCGAGGGTCTAGTGCATATTCCGGATATGTTTCATCAAAATGCTTCCAGGCTTCTCCATCAGATGGATGAGATAAGGAACCAGGCTCCCTTTGATTCTCACGATGCCATCTCATTTGAGTTGCTGTTTGCATTGAGGAATAAAGTCTTTGTAGCCTCGGGACAAGTGGGAAGTACCACATTTTTTTCAAAGGCCTGTGTTTAACTTTCCCTTTTCTATTGATGCTTTTATAACGTTGTTCGCCACAAAATTGACAACTAAGCAGATGTTCATTGGGAGTATTATACAACATGCAGCCATTGGGACAACAATCAATCTTTACACATCCCAGGCCTAGTTGTGCCACTGATTTTTTGGCATGATAAAAGTTTTTTGGCATGTGATTATCATTTGGCATTGCATCTCTCATAAATTGCATCCACTGATTAAAGCAAGTCTCAGACATGTTAAAATCGGTCTTCAAACTTAGAGCTTGTACCGCAGCTGATAATTCAGAGTAATTTTCACAACCATTCCATAAGGGAGCTTGTGCAGCCGTCAACATATTGAAGAATTTTTCGGCTTCTGGGTTAGGCTCTTCACTCATTTGTTCTTCATCCTGAAATCCTTCTTGCTCGATGTAATTACCAATTGAAGGTCCAGCAGCATCCATAACCATTTGCTCATACCTATTCAAATCTTCCCTAAACCCATTATCTCCATAGTATGAATTATCAATAACTACTGGAGGAATGGCAGGCATAGATTCTCCATGATTGGTCCAGTAGTAGTAGTTGCTCATAAACCCCTTACTACATAGATGCACTTTAATGTCGTCAACATCTTCGTATTTCTTACATTTGCATTTTTTACATGGACACCTCACCCTTCCTTCAAGCTTATATTGATCTTGTGCACATGCAAATTCAACGAACTCAATAACCCCCGCTATATATTCATTTGTGATATGTCTATCATTACCCACCCTTTTATCCATCCACTTGCGATGTTCAGGAACCTCCATGTTTGTCTAATTAAAAAACAAGTACGGGTTATGTTAAATCAAATAGACCTATTGCTCCAAAAATTCATTTATCAATAAATGACCTAAATATACTACTTTTAAAGGCAAGTCTGCCAAAATTTTGGCAGAACCTCCCCTATAATTCCAACATTCCCAAAAATACACATCATTCTAATTTTGATTTGGCTAAACAGAGTTCATTACTTATGCACCTTAAAGTGAAAATAGATACATTACTCATGAATGCCCTTTTTCTTTTGATCTGTCTCATTTACCTTTCTCTAAATGAGTCAATTTATGATGAGGAATCCTAAGGGTTTGAAGATGAATAAATGACTACTAAAAATTATTAATAGGTATGAAGATCTGTAGTGGCGACAGACTCACAATCCAATTATTAATTTGCTGTCTAATACAACAATCATAATGAGATATCCAATGAGTGATTAAACCGTAAACACAATAGGGTAAATCAAATCCAACGAGTTTAATAACCAAATCATAAAGATAACATCAACATGGTCATAAAAACGATGATGAATGGAATTAATTTCACCAGAGGGACAACTAAAGGAATTAATTTTGCATATACTCATAACAGAAATGAGCCAAGCAACCATAAAGGATACCAAAATTTCAGCATTTAAAAAAACCTTGCATCTAAATCCCATTCATAAACAACAACACATACTTGCCATTATCTTAACCAAAGTAGGCATTCCAAAGTAAACAAAACCGATTAACAAATAGTTTACTTTTGCAATCTTGATTTGCACACAAACCACCAAGCGTGCTAGATCAAATGAAGGGCAAACCCAAGCTAATAAAACAGGAAAACAATCATTAAAGAAGTGAAATTGCAACACCAAAATCTCTAAGCAAATCAGGCACCAAATGGCAAATTCAAATTCCAAAGAAATCTGGAATGACAGCATGAAAACACAGTACGACCCACCAAAAGACAGTTTATTCACTTCAACCAGCTTATTTTCAGCAAGGTGACGGCGATTAAAGAAATTCATCATCCCAATAGCCTCCAAATGACATATATAAGCACAATTAAATTCAAAAAGTCTAAGCATAACCTTCGATGACTAAAACGGACTAACAAGCATACTGCCATCAAATGCTAAGGTACAATGAAACTAGAAAATGCAGCCCATAATAACCAAACAAGGTAACTTTTAAGATCCTTTATAGCATAACAGATCTCAAAACTTAAAAGCTTAAGCAAAGATAAGAAAGCATTATTTCAAGCTCAAACCTCCAAACAGGACTCACAAAATGCATCAAGTCCTAAAACCCTATCAACATAACAGGGAAAATTATAGTTCTTTTTCCTTTTCTTCTTTTTTTCAAGGCAAGTGCTAACATCAATCTCTTAACCCAAGAATTCACAAACCCAGGCAGAAAACAAGCTAATAAAAACACCTTCAACACACAGCTTCCAAAATTAGGCACACATTAGAGAAACTGAACCCAAACTGCAAATTTCTAGATCCACAACAACAGATTAAATGATACCCATAACTTATCCAACACAGAACCTCAATGACAAACATCTAATATTAATGCACTCATTTGTAAAGCCTCAAACAGAGTTATGTTCACCTCAAGACTCCTAGTTTGGCATAAGCAATGGTAAACATTAGCAAACCACTAAGAGATTCAAAATAGGACCAACAGATTTCTCATACGTATTCAACAATATCAATTAATCATATGATTTCTCATACGTATTCAACCAGAGCAATTGCAAACACAACAATATCAATTAATCATATTATCCAATGACAACATTAAAAATAAATCAATAAACAAGCGAATCAGCAGTACCAATTAGTCATTTTTAGTACAATCAACACAAGAGAAAACCATAAGAATTAGCTATCTATTGAATCTGAGAAATTAAATTTAAATACAAATAGTAAGAATAAGTAGAAAGATTACCGAGTATGTTTTCCTTTGAACCTTGGTTTACTTTCACATATCTCTGGACTAATCTCCCAAAACCAAAAACAATCCAACCAAATGGGAAAGCTAGTTGTCGGCTATAGAGTGGCTAGGGATAGTGAAGGTGCTGGAGGTTGGGTGCAGCAAATGGGGTGCGGCACAGTGGTGCCGCGAGGAGGTACGGCTGTGAAGGCTGGGTGCGAAGGCTTTGAGTCAGTCTTTGGTGCTGGCGCAAAGAAAAGGGATTTAGGGTGCGGTGGTGGCTGCGGCGCAGCAAAGGGATTTAGGGTGCGGTGGTGCTGGAGCAGATGGGCTTGCAGGAATGTGGTCCTCCCATTTCTTTTTCGGTGCAGCAAGATTGGTACAGGTCATGGTGGAGCGGGTGTATGGCGCGGTGGAGCTGGGTGGTGGTAGCACATCAGATGGTAGTACATCTGTTGAGGGAAAAAGGTAAAGGGAAGGAGAGGGGGAACGGAAGAGGGCTCGGGTCAGATGAAGGGGAAGGGGAATGGGTTTGGGCCGTGGCCTTAACCCAGATGGCGGAGTTCAGCGACGGAATTAGCGACGGAAAAATTCCGTCTCTAAAGAAATTCAAATTTACGCCTAATCCGCGACGGAATACACCCGTTGCTAATATTTTTCTTTAATTCATTTATGTCTTTATAATATTAGGTTTCTTTTAGCGACGGAATAATTCCGTTGCTAGTTAATATCAATTTTTAAAAAAAAATCTAAATTCAATTTTTTTATAATAACTCAAGCATAAATCAATTAGTGACGGAAACTTGTGACGGAAATATCTGAGACGGACAAAATCCGTCTCTGATTCCGTCTCTAAATTTTAAAAATTAAAGTTCGTTTTTAAGTAATATTTCCGTTGCAATATCCGTGACTAGTAGTGACGGAATTTATTCCGTCTCAGAAATCCGTCTCTAAATTCTAATTTTCTAGTAGTGAAAAGGTTCAAAAAACTGAATATTTTGATGTCAAAAGCCTAGTAACGGAGTTGCTAACATCTTTCAAACCATAAACTCTAGAATGACCTTTGTAAATAGAAAAGCCAGATTAAAACCCTGGATCCTTAAGTGTAAAACCTTGTCATTATAGACATTATTCCACTGTGACCTACCCCTTCTCAAACATCAAACTGGAACCATAGACCATAACAGAATTTTTTCATGCATTAATATGCAACCATAATGAAACAAATCGTACAAACAGCCACGAGCTCAGACCAAATGGTTGTTCAAACTCAATCAGACCAGAGATTACAAATATGGAGATGTTTTTTGGCAAATAAAAATACCCATTAGGCATGGACATCAAAGAATCACACGGTATCTTCAAAGTCAACTCAATAGTCATGAAAGTTTGATTGCATTATGTTGAGCCAAAATGTCATCCGAAACACAAATCCAGGCACCCATGCTACCGCCTGACCCAAAATCAAATTACTACCCTCTCAGACATTTAATCAAACACGTAACTTGCATTAATCCTTAAATCACAGCACAAATGTAGTTAGTACCTAATAGTATTTGTTATGCAAACCCAGACAATCCAATCAAACCACACAAATCCAGTCAAACCTCGATTCGTACTTAAGAAGATGATAATTGTTGTTGGCACTCTGAGAAATGACTATTCTCCAAATAGCCAAATTGGTTGGCTGTGGAGAAAGAAAACAGAAAAAAGGCCGAGACCTCATCACTGCGACGCGCTAGTGCCTTTCTTTAGGGAAAATAACCATTTTGTTCAGTTTGGGAGAAATAATTCTTAATTAGTTCGTCTTGAAAATTAATAATTTATATACGATTAACCATGTATCATGTATGTATCATGTATCATAATGAAGATAATCGTATCAGCACAAATTTGTCTCTCAAGAGGCCCAAAGGAGGCACACTCAATCTCTCCTCGGCCAAGTTCTAATTCAAGAAAGGGGATTTAACCTCAATCCAGCTTTTCACCGGGAATTCTATATTAACATTCACTCCAGAAAATGACATAACTTCTGTGCACAACCCCAAGCTGCGATTGTGCCTGTGGTTAGGGGATTCTATGCTAATGCCACCGAGCATAAAGACGGGAAGGTTTATGTGAGAGGTAAACCAATTCCTTTCACTCGTTTCACCATTAACCAGTTTTTTGGGTTACCCGAGATTGATGATGATGATTTTGGTAAGTACATGGCTGGTGAAGTTAATCTGAATGCAGTATTGGATGCTCTCTGTGCACCCGGTACTTAGTGGAAGACCTTGAAAGGAATCCCTGTATCTATTCTTAAGAGTTTTCTTGAAAGAGAAGCTAAGGTGTGGCTTCACTTCATACATGCTAAAATGCTTCCAAGTCTCCACAACACTTATGTGACCAAGAATAGGGCTATCCTGTTGTATGCCATTGTCACCGGCAAGACCATTGATGTAGGTCGACTTATCTAAAATGCTATTCATCAGAACGCATGCACGTAACATCATCATTTGGATGTCACATTTAATGGAATCTTTAAGTTAAATTTCAAAAACCTTTTGTATTATCTTTATGAAAATATTAGTTCTAAAATTTCTTTCTGCGAATATAACATAAAATAACCAGAAAAGAAATAACTTAATATCAAAAGATCTCAAGAATATACATAGTATGTTCTTATATCTGATTCTACTGTTTAATAATGACATGGAAGAAAACAATACTCAGTAGAATGTATACAGACGTGTACACCACCCTACTGGCCAAAGTCCTAAATATCCGTATACTTAATATCCAAGGGGAGGTGCCACACGTCTGAATCACCGTGGAACTATGTTCTAACAAAACTAAACAGATCCTTCCATGATGCCTTTGCCGTCTTCATAAAACAGAAAGAAAAAGAACACAACACAACATATAAAACAATACAACAAAGAAGTGAGATCCTCGTCACCTATCAATACCAATAAAGCAGTGTAGAAAACATAACAAATAGTACAGTTAACATAATAATTAGTATAGTTAACATAACAATTAGTATAGTTAACATAACAAATAGTACAGTTCCATACTGAATTAACATATATAATCATGTTATCAAACAATGGATAAATCAAAATCAATATGCATCATAATAATGTGACAGTATGACAATTGAGTATGCAATCATTCAATGATTGACCCCCTACTCTATGGAGCTAAAGCACAAGTTGCAGAGAGTAATTTGAAGTACATGTTCTGTATCTTATCAGCCTCCAATTTGCTCAAAAGTGCTATAGAATCATCTCATTTGGCAATACGGCTCACGAGAACACTCTCCACCAATCGTGAATAGGATAATGTCTGGTTTGGATCATTTGGTGTATTGCAATCATATCACCACGGCACAGTCCAACTGACCTCCTGTGGAGTTTCCGCACCCCGACGTCTCCAAGATCATTCATAGATTTTCACTACATAATTCGCACCTGCACTAAGGTGTAAGCTCAACTCCTAGGCTCAAAGCCTTAACAACAAGTCTCATACAGACTATCACAATGCCATGGTCAACTAACCCATGCAAAGTGCGATTACTCATAATTAATATAATAATTCACGGTCAACTAACCCATAATTATCAAATTAATCATGATCAACCCAATAATGGATGGTCAATGAACCCATAATTATCAGTTTATCAAAACACAATCCCCTCGGGATTCAAGCCACCATTTTAAGAATAGAGTCAACTGTCCTATCCAGGGTCTAGTCTACGTTAGCCCGATAGTAGTACCGTTATTTCTTAACCTATGGTGCTTCTAAAGTATTTTCCAAATCACGTAATACTACGATTACAATTTTCAAATCGCATAACACATCTGTTACGTTTTATAAATCGCATAAAACTATTTTTCTGTTTTAAAATCGCGTAACTCAAAAACTAATATTTTTAAATCACGAAACAGTTAAAAATCACTTTTCAATCACGTAAAGCATTTTCTGTAAAATTTAAATCGCGTAAAGCATCTTTCACAAAAACTAAGTTATTTTGAACTAAAAAAAATATTTCCAAGTCTATTCTCACCATGTGAGCTAAAAATAAGTTTCAAACAAATAGGGACTTTTCAAAAAATCTTTCAAAAAAATCATTTCTATTTAAAATTATTTATTTCTACCTCAAATCATCACCAAAATGTTTCTTTCTCAAACTTTCTGAAATATAAGAGTCTTTAATAAAAATAAGCATTAATTCAAAATAGTTTGATACTAGTAAATGTTTCAATGTCTAAACTAATCTTTAGAAAACCTTTCAAGATTCAAACAAAATTTCAGAAGTGTTTCTTCTTAAAAAAATATTTGTTTTCATCTTTAAATCATAACTAAATATTTTTTCTCATATTTTTGAAAATCCTTTAAACCATATACTAATTTACGAAAATAAGAACAAAAATCTTTGATAAAATAAATATCACTTCTACAATAGTTTCTTTTCAAAACCTTTCCATTTCTATCATGATTCACTGGTTTTCAACCAAACATATGCATGTTCATAACTATGTTCTTTATACATACATCATCTTATTCACACATAAGTTATATCATACTTGAATCATAACAAGTTCATGCCATATTTCAAAAATGTAAAAACACAGGATAATCAAATCATAAATCATAAAACGCAACCACAGAATACCAACCATAAAACATAAAATATAAACCATAAAATTTATTTCTCACCACCATATTGGTTGATGAGAGAAATCTCCCCCTTACCTTGGTTCAAAAATCCTCTCTAGTGAAAGTTTCTTGGCTTTCCACCAATAAAATCCTTCTTCCACCAATGAAATTCCTTATAGAACCAAGTTCATAACTTTTAAACTCTAAAACATGAAATAAGATGATTATGGATTAATCCAATGATCTAAAACTTTGAAATAGAAATTTAAAAGTGAAGAGAAAGAATTTTCACTTTAGGCTCCTTCAAATTTCGACAAGCTTGAAAGTGGTGAAAAAAGTTTGTATTTTAAGAAACTCACAACACCAAAGTTTCTTAAAACACAACTAGGATGCTAGAAACTAACTTAGAATTTTGGCAAGAGATTTGGAAGGTGAAGATGAGCTCTTGGCCGTGAGCTTTAGAGAGAAGAAGTGACGATTTTGGTGTGAGTTCAAGTGAATGGTGGTCTTGGCTATTTATAGAAGAAAAGTAAGGACCAAGAAGTAATTAAATAAAAAGAAAAATCAAGATATGTTACCTTGTGTTGGCTGGCCACCCTTGGCATTGATGGAAGGTGATGGTGTTCATTTTGGACACCATTTCTTTGTCATTAAGACTAGGTGATTCATCCCCCACCATTAATGCTTAAGTGACTCACCTAGGTGAGTCATTATACACATAAATGCTATAAATATTTTCCTCAAGATATTTTTCAGTAGCTATTATCCATTGGACAATAGATCAATATCTATTGTCCAATGGACAATAGGATGTACCCAAAATCACCCAAAGATTTTATTTGCTCATAAAATCCCTAAAAATGGAAAATGATCAAATCTGTTGACAGATTTGAAATCTAAACTTCTATTTATTTTTACAAATTCTCCAAAGATATTCCGGACCAAAAATAAAATATTTTATTTTTATTTTTCGAAATGGTCTAAAATCAACATATAAGGTTAAGTTCAATCAAACTTTGATTTAATTGAACTCATAAAAATTCCTAAAAATCATTTATCACAAAAATTTAGGAAAATAACATATATAATAAAATTTGAGATTTTGAGGTGTTACAATGCACACCTCAACAGGGGCTTTGGTTTCCCTTATTGATCACTGCTCTATATGGTCAAGCTGGAGTTTAGTGGGAGAAGAATGAAGAGCCTCTCCATCTCAAAGCACCAATTGATGGTGCCATCATTCACAAGCTTATCAATGGGTTGGAGGATTAACCAATTTCTGTGGGTGCTAGCTCATCTACTGGCTTCCCCCACAAGCTAGCTCATTGAAACCTCTCTTTGGTCGAGCGACTAGAGAGGCTAGAGGTACAGGCTGCCTAGAACATTTCTTATCAGGTGGCTTGCAACAACACTATGGAGTAGATGTTACGGGCTTGCGCCTACCAATTGGGAGAGAACATGGATCACTTCCTGCCCTTCCCACCACCACCACATGACTTGGATGAATAGGCTGCTGAGGATGCTGTGGACTAGGTACCTCTGTCACTTCGACCATCACTAGGGGAGTTTTCTTTTGTTCTTTTTGTTCTTTCCTTTTATGTTTTTGTTGCTCTCTTTTTATGTTTTTTTGTTAAACATCGGGGATAATATTTAGTTTAAGTTTGAGGTAGTTTGTTTATATTTCTTAGTATTTGTTAAGTGTGTTGCTTGAGACATAATGTGCCCATGTTATTGATTTCTTTTGCTAAATATTCTTGTTAAGATGTAATCGCAATGGGGATTACTTCGGTTTTTTTTTTTAACAGGGTACCGGTATCTATGATAAGTTGTCAAGTACTCATTAGTTGTGTGTTTATATTTAATAGATTTTTAAACATATATTGTGAAACTAAGAATTAATAAATTATGGACAACTCACCATGGGTACCATACTTATCAAGGTAACCATAGCAACTCCCGATTCCAATACTTATCTCTTACTTAGAGTTGCTTGATCATTTAGAGATTGTTTATCTGATGTGAACTTTGCTTAGGTCTAGATCTAAGAATTTGTTTGATTTTCCCTTGAGACGAAATCCTAAACTTGAACTTAGGACTTAGAGATTATTTAGGCATTCTTTAAATTGTTTTAGCCTTTTAAGCCTACCTTTTAAGACAAACATCATTAGTCACCCATTTGAGCTTGTTTAACATATGAGCCTAGTTTTTTTTTCTTGTGAGATATGCAATTACCTACCTATGGATAGCCTAGACACACACATCATACCTTGATTTGTTTTGGAAAATCCATTGATGTGAATGAACTCTTTCATACAGTATAAAGTTATTTAAATTAGATGCGAATTGATGATGTTTTCAAGTGTTGTAAACATTTGGAGTTTCATGACCCTAGTGCATAAAAGATTCAAGATTGGGGCTGATGGAAGCACTATTTATAAACTAAAAAGAAGTGGTTGTAAAAGAAATAAAAGCTATATACTTCTTGATTGTAAGAAATTGGCACCTAGATTAGTGTCCTTATTCATTATTGCTGTGATTGCTCTTAAGTCATTTAGTGCATTAATGGATCTCTTAAACCTGTGTATATCCATACCTTTCTTTTATACCCAATAAACTAAGCCTAACGTTACAAGTTTTAAGAGACCTTTTGATCTAAGTTCTTTGCGATAATCAACATTAGTAGAGAGAGATGAAAAGCAAACTTGTGAGGTCTAAGTACTAAGGTGGGTTTGCATTTGCATAAACCTATCAGGATGACATGTAATTATTTGTAAAGGGATCTCACACATACAATGAGAATTCTTGTTCACTTATGATTGTGATTGAATTGAAGCATATTCTTAGATAATATCCATGAATACCTTGAGTTGAGGTAATGAGGTAACTTACAAGGAAATTGATGGAAATCTTTATGCATGTCACATATGGTCTCAAGCGTGTCTTTTGTTATGTGTCTTGTTTTATTTATTTTGTTTCTTTTGCTGCTCGAGGACTAACGAGTAAATTTGTTAACAAATCCTAAACAAGATTAGACATGGCATAAAGGCCGGATAACCGCCCCAAGATAGTCAGGGAATACATAATTCCTCAAGAACACTATGTGAATGGAAAAATATTCAATTTTTTTATTTTAAATCCTTAATAAGATTGGACATAACATCGGACTATCAGACCCAAAATAGCGAGCAAGTACTTGACTTTCAATACCACTAAATAAATGTTTATTTACCTTATATTAAATCAAAAGCTAACATTTTTTATTAGCCAAAATAATCAAATCCAATGGTTTATCTCTTCATTAAAATTAAATTAGAAACCTATAAACAGGGCCAAATTAACAAATACACAAAAGTCCAAGGAATGTAACAAACTGATAATGAGACAGGCCCCCAAATGAACATATACATCGGAATATAGGTACATTATCAAGCCCATGATTGGCCTAAACATCAACAAATCATCTCTTTATGAAATTAAAGCAAAATAGATTGATAGCAAATAAGATAAAGACGAAAGGAACCATAATTACAGAGAAGCGGAAGAAAGATAAATGGACAATGGCTAGATAATCATTAAAACCAATAACAACAACAATAATTAAAAAAAAATAACAAATTAAAATATCAAGTAAATAAATAAACAAAAGAAAATGATAAAGATAACCTTATTGCTGCGACATAACAAATAATGTTGTTGTGGCATGAGACGCAAACCCACGGAGCTACGATGAAGCACTTCATGCGTTGGCTGTATGGCTACTCGTGGATCTGTTTCGTTGGAGCTGAAATGAGCACGCTTTTAAAACTAGTTTAGAGGGGCTTCAAGATGGTTTTCACGAGGGAGTGGGCTGTGAAGTGTGCAGGTGAGGATGGGACAAGGGACTCTGCTTAAAATAATTTAGAGGGGCTTCAAGATGGTTTCACGAGGGAGTGGGATGTGAAGTGTGCAGGTGAGTATGGGACATGAGACGAAACAGAGTCATGAATGAAGACTTAGAGCATGTTTGGGAAAGATTAATTCTTTTTTAAAATAATTTTTTTTTAAAAAAATTGTTTTATATAAAATATATCTTGTTTGTTTAAAGTGTGTAAAATTGATTATAAGTTATGATTATTTTAAGCATTTAATTATTTGATTTCAGATTATTTTAAAAGTTTTAAGAGAGAAATACTTATTTGCCCTCAATCAAATAATTTTTTCAATCATTTCATATATCTTTTGGTAATTTAATACATAAAAGTTGTTAGCGAAAGGTAACCATCACAAAAGAGGGGGGTGAATTGGGTGATCACAAATTTTAAGACAACTTTGAGATTTTGTGCATTTTGATGCACCCAATCAATACATACAACGGAATAAATATATTTCACAACAATTCATATAATACATAATATCAATCACATATAAGTATATAGAACAACGTAAATTATAGTGTGATTAATTGGAGACTAATGAGAAATAAACCAAGATAGAGAATCACTTGAGTCTAAAGCAAAGATTAAGCAATTTCAAAGCAAGATTCAAGCTTATCTAAGAACATATGACCATCATCAAAACTTGTATAAGCATTTTGGGGCAAACAATGATCAAGTAAGACATGTTATGTAATATAAGAATTTCAAGTAAGCACACATGCCAATCAAGAGAAAAGTGATTTTTTTTATACAATCCAAACAAAACTCTTTATCATAAAATTGATTATGAATTAACATATCCAAACATAAATTAATTTTCTCATAATTGATTTTCTTAAAAATTGATTATACACATAATCTTTTTTTCACAGCTAATCAAAACACATACTTAAAGTTTGGTTTCACCAAGGATTTTGGTTGTGATCATGGACGTATTGCAGCGTGGTTTGTAATTGTGAGGTGTTACAATTGGTGTTGCAATCGAGATGTCGCGGAGGTTGTGTAAAAAGATAATATTTTATTTGAATAACATTTAATATATATATATATATATATTAAAAAATCAATAAAAAGATTTAAATAAGAAAGGTTATTTTTTAATTAAGCAATAAAAATAAAGAAACTTGAAGGAAAAATAATAATAATAATAAAACAAAATGAAAAGCCCAATTTAAATGCAACCAATTAGCCCATTTTTTAAAAATAAAAAATAATAATAAGAGACTTAAGTTGCAAAATGAGCCATAGCCTCACTCTAAAATCTTAATCCCCTCCTTAAATACTTAATTAGAAAAAAGAAAAAAGGAACAGCAAAAAAAAAAAAGCGCACAAAGATAGAAGAAAATGACATTCCAAAAGGACAAGAAGGCATAGTAGCACAAAAAGGAAGAACTACGGGTGTTCAAGATTGGTCTGGCTGTCAACCTTGTCAATTCGGTGTAGCGACTCGATTTTAATGAAATAATCGGATTAGGGTTAAGTAAAATGACTTTAATTTAATATATTTTTTAGGTTAGATTTGGGCCACCTGATTCAATCTGAAGTATATAAATACATATATTTTTTTGACATGAAAAATTTAAGTCACACAAATTAAATATTAATTTTAAATACATACATTTAATTATCTTTATTTATTAAAAGTTTACTAATTATAAAAATATTAACATATAATTTGAGCCTTCAAATACATTACATAATATAACATACCATATATATAACTACATTATAATTTAAATTTTCACAAACTTCAATCTTAACCCAATCTATCACAAACTCAACTATAATCACGTCTACTTAAATTTAAAATCAAATTCGAGCCTAAAAAATTAATCCTTCTAAAATCTAGATCCAAGACCGGACAAGCTAAAATCCCGGCGCATGCTAAGGAAGTTGCACAGAACAAGAGCTCCATTATCAGGTAATGGCTTCTCTCTTTTTCCATTCCGTTTCATTTAAGTAACCTACCTATTAGAGTTTCTCACCTTTATGTCATATGCTGGCGCGTTTTGACTATTTTGTAAAATCAATGCAGCTTTTTTTTTTTTTTGAGGGAAAAATCAATGCAGCTTGGTTCATTTAAAAGAAAAAGAAAAGAATTTATGATAGGCTTGATCATTCATGCTTCGTGATATTTCATGTCATGTCCACACGTTTCTCATTTCTTTTGAGTTTTTTGGTTTCTTATTTTCAGTTTTATGTAATAATTACATATATATATATATATATATATATATCAATATCTCTCTTAATAACCTATCTTTTGAGTATCTTGTTTTATTTTGCTTTCTTTAATAATCAATTTATTTCTTTAATTACACTTAATCATCTTATTTTACTTAAAAATTAGCAGTAATAAAAATAACTCTTAAGATATTGCTTAATTATCCATGTAATGGTCAATGATACTGATTGTACTTGTGTCATCTTCAATGTCATTTAAATTCATAAGGGTTTATTATATGGTCCAGTGTCGTCTTGGACTACATATAAGAGTGAGTTTCTAATAATTATCCACGCAATGGTCAACAATAACTATTGTATGACCTTGTATTGTCTTTAGTGTCGTTTGAGCTAATAAGGGTTAGTTGTATGGTCCAGTGTTATCTTAGACCCCATGCATGAGTTGATTTAATTTGGTAATAAAAAACATCAATTAATCATTTTAAAGAGAGTTCAATCCTTTTTAATGAATTCTAAATTCTTTTAAAACAATTTAATTTTTATTAATTAAAATTAACCAACAAACAATTATTTTTTAAAGAACTACGTGACTTTAAATTCTCCGTTGTACGCAAGAGATACGTAGACTTGCAAGTTAAGCCAGAATTGTAAATTTTGTAATTTAGTTTTTATTCAACTTGTAAATAATTGTAATTTAATTTTTGTAAGTGTCATTCCTTTAGCATTTTAGTTTTGTCCTTTTAATTTGTTTGTTGTTTGAAGGGTAAAACAAATTTTGTGAAGGATATTAATAATTTGTACAATTAGCTTTAGGAGTCTTAGAAGGAATGTATTAGGAGTAGGATTAAATTCTTTTCTTTCCGTATACATAATTAGACTCTCAAACCAAATTTCTTCTAAAAGACCAGTTTTCTTAATAAATGGAGTTTTTCCAATTATTTCCTCTGGTACCTTGTGACAATGCAGACTGAGATTTGAAACCTTTGGAGGCATTGTAGTTCATAGCTGTGAATGGATTTATGCATGGACTGTGGCTTGTTGGAGTTAATGCGAGGGCATTTTAGATGGTTGCAGAAAGATCGTTTGGGGTCAAGTGACTCACGAGTTGGTGCTTGTTGTGTTGGTTCCACGGTTTGGTGATCGCCAGTTAGGGGAACTGAGCTAGGAGGCTATGGGTTGTATTGTTGTTGCAGGTACTTGGAGTACGTGAGTGAGTGAATGATCGCGGGGCGTTTGAAGCATAGAAGACTTTTGGGGTTTGGGTGCCTTGCAGTTGTGAGGAGGAAGGCTCTTTTATAAGTGTTGATTAGAGATGTCAATTCGGGCCGGCTCGTATTCGGCTAAACTTATTTTGGGTTGGGCCGGGACGGCCCACTATAGGTGTGGGCTAACAAATAGTCAACTTAACCCAGCCCATGCGGGTTGCGGGTTGGGCTGGCCCGGTCTATGGGCTGAATTTTTTTTTCTTTCTTTTTTTTTGCTTTTTTGTATCTATAATAATAAGTTATTGATAAATTAAACTTCTACATTAATCAAAGCCTACAAAAATATGTACGCAAATTAAATACAAGCATAACAGATTATATTAAGTGTCATCAACATAAACAGTGAAGATTTACTATATTGTTTTCGACATAAATGATTTAGGATATATCTATAAAGCATTGCTTGAACCATAAATTAATCAATTTAAGGAACTAGCACAAATTAACATCATATTTCAAGTAAAAAAAAAAAAAGAAAGGCTTAGATGTACTTCATAAATTTGATTTTTTTTAAATCCAAATAAAACTAGTCATATGAATAAAAAATAAAAAAATTAAATATATAATAAAAATAATAATATTTTACATAGTCGGGCCAACGGGCCGACCTATTTTCGGGCTAGGTTGGGCCAACCCAAAGTTGGTTCGGGCTGAGATTTTCTCAACCCAGCCCACATTTTTTATCGGGCTATTCGGGTCAGCCCATAGGCTCGTCCCATTTTGACACCTCTAGTGTTGATAATGAAGGATACTTAGACTGTGTGGGTGTATGCATGAAGGCCCTTTGATGGCTGCTTGGGTTGAGTATAGAGATTTGATGACTTGGTAGGTGAGCTCAGGGACGGATCCAAGGGGGGGGGGGGGCGAGCAGGGGCCCTGGCCCCTCTCCTCATCCCAAATTTTTTTTTGAGTATATTCTATCTTACAAATTTTATTTTTTTTATTATATGTAATAGGATTTTTATATTAAAATATGTATAGGCCTCTACATTAATTTATAATTGACTTTTGTTATACTTAAAAAAATTAAAATAGTCATTATTATAAGTTAATAAGTATGTATATTTTATAAATTGTTTGGTCAACTAACTTAATAAACAAGCAAATAAAATAAATTTTTATCAAAATAGACACACAAATTAAAAATATTGTGCTTAATTTTAATAAAATTATGATATATTTAATTTTTAAATTATGAAATTTTTATTTAATATTTTAAATTTTATAATTGGCCCCCCTAAAAGTAATTTTTGGATCCATCCTTGGGTGAGCTGCATTGAAGATGCACAAGTGAGTCTTGAGGATGGTGTTGGCTTTCTATGATGGTGGTCTGATTTAGAAAGAGGCCATCATAGGTGTGTGTTTTATGAAACTGTGGTTAAGTGTTACGAAATTCGCTTACCCCATGAGAACCGCGAATTGGTTCATGTGTACCTGGTTCGCAGTGGTATCCCTCGAGATTTGCTTGAAGTTTATGAAGATCAATTGTCTTTCATGTCTTTTGTATTTGTTTTTTGGTGTTAGGAAACATGTTTATAAGTCATCATTTTATTCTATTTTGATATTATTTTTTATGTAACTTTTAATTTCTAACATTTTGAAAAATTTACATTGGGAGTGTACCAATTGTCATAACCGTCCCTAAAGTGGCTCTTTTAACAAATGTAGCAACTGAATTTTATAAATAAATTTTAGAAAAGTGGTCAACAATTCTATTTGATTAGGAAAAAAATTAGAAAAATGGTTTAAAATATTTGAAAATTAGTCTCCGAAACAAAAGTTAGCTTCGTGAGTACATTTATTTATAGGAAATTATAGAAATTTACTCCTACAACACCCTTGATACATCATCTCTAAGATCGATACACTAAAATTAATTGTGCAAATTAAAAATAACCTAAATATATTTAAATTATCTCATACAATAAATAAGTGATGGCAAAAATAAATAAAAAAACAAATCAATAAAAAATCAAATCACAATATTTACAAAACAATGATAAAGAAACCAAGACTAAATTAAGATATTTAGAAGCAATAAGAAAAAAAAAAGATAAAAAGGAATTTAAAATATTTTCAAATAAAGAGATAATTTATCCCATAAAATAAATAAACCATGGCAACAATAATAAACAAATTAATTAATGAAGAATAAATTACAAACTCATAAGTAAATAAAAATAAAATATTAAACGAAAATATTTATAATTTTAATATGTCGTGAGTATTTACATATTTCTCAAATATAATAAAAAAATTAAGTAAGTCACGTTATTCTTTACAAAATAATTATGGATTAATTATTTTTAGTTATAAAAAAAACAAATTAAAACATTTGAAAGAGGCGTTTCAAATCAACTTTACGTCTTATGTTACTAGGAAGAAAACAAATCTATATTTTTATTTTTTATGAAAAAGCAAATAAATAAAGCCAAAACACAACTGTACCTTTATCTTTTTCACTCATTTTGACATTGGCACCGTCGCACAATGATAGTAAAAACACACACCAAAGAAACTCATGGAATCCTACTGCAGCAAAAATGATTAAGGCATTCCACACTTAATTGCTTAACACTAAAACAAAGTATACTCAATGATCCTGAACCCGCTCGTCAGAGAAATAAAGAGAACCCAACAAACAATAACATCAATTTTCATCTCACACTTACACACGGCACACACACCACATTTATTTATTTTTTACATTTTTTCTTTTTCTTCTTTCACATATTTTCTAACCCAATTCCCATGGTCAATCACTCCTTTCTACCCTTAAAAAGTCGATAATCATAACAAAAACTAGGAAAAAGATTACATAAAATAATAAATAAATAAAAGATGACATGCACATTGAGAAATTCTTAGCTATATTTAGAGTTATACTCTAGATCAATAGAAGAGTGATATATGATTAAAATAAATAAATCTCACTACTCTTTTATTTTATTTTATTTTTATTTTAATCACATATCCCTTTCTTATTAACTTAAAATATTATTCTAAGTGTATTTAAGAATTTTTCCAAATACTTCACGTGAATCAACGTGATAAAAAACCAGACTAAACTATTTTTTTAACTATTTATCAGTTCTTTCTACATCCATCACTATTTTCAAAGTTGTTCTCACTTTTTTTTTTATTATTATATATCTTTTATGCTTCTACACGTAACTTTGACTCTTTATTTTTTTTTATAAAAAAAAAAGCAAGTAACAAATCTCCTATAACACTAAAAACATTATTTTAAGACACTCAAACAAAGAACATAAACAAAGGTACGACAAATTACAGCACAAAATATGAAAACATTGAAATAATGAAACTGCAGCACTGTCTTGATGTCCGTTCACATCCGAAAAGTTCAAATGCAAGGGCCAACTCAGCTTTCAACGAAGGTTAATAGTAAATCCCATTTATCAAGTACATTCCAAAAGGATTTGACGGACCAGATATAACAACAAACATATTATGAACAACTAAACGGGCATCACAAGATCAAATCAAAGGAATTACTCAGAACACCAGAATATCTACCAGAAAAGTCTACACGGTTTGTGAATAATAGTTGCAAACAATTCATTAATGTTAATAACCCACTAGGCGCTACTTGTCGGAAATATTTATTAATTATGATGTACTTTATCAAGCAAAAATATTAATATGTATTTACAGCAATGGTATTAGATTTAAGCTTGGTAGAGAAGGTTGTCAATGGGAGGACTTTGTTAGTAAGGTGGGGGTCCATGACTTAGATTGAAAACATTAAGAGACAAGCATACATGTGGGTGGGAGGACATAAAAAATAAAAAATGACTTCTTGAAAATAGGTAGCAGAAAAATTAGTAAAGACTTCGAGGACCAACAAGCAAATAACTGAGTGGTTATATAAAACATCAGGGAGGAGTTTTGTGTTGAAGTATCAATTAGCAAGGCTTATTGGGCTATGAGAATGGCCAAAGAAAAAAACAATAGAGGGTAGCAATGCAGAGCAATACAGTCAGATCTTGGATTATTGTGAGGAAATAAGGAGAACAACCTAGGGTGCCAGATCCAACTTGAAACTAAAAATCCAATTGCAAGACCTAATACAATTAAAATTTTAATGATTGTACATGTGTCTAGCTGCTATCAAGAGTAGGCCCATCATAGGTGTGGATGGTTGTCTCTTGAAGAGCCCATTTGATGGGATCTTGTTGGTGGCAATAGCAATAGATCTTAATGATCAATACTTCCCCTTTGCTGTAGCAGCTGTTGAGAGTGATACCAAAGACTCACGGCTTTGGTTTCTTATATACTAGGCTGTTGGATGACAAGAGATGGTTTTTCATCTCGGATCAACAAAATATGTGATTTTTATTAATGACATTTTATAGTAAGAACTAGGACTGTAGTAGTTAACTAATAATATAACCATGTTTGTTTAAGTACACAGGTTAGTACTAGCTATTACAACTATTAAGTTGTTACTTGAACATGTGGAGCACAAAACTTGTGTTAGGCACTTGTATGCAAATATTAAGAAGTACTGTGATGGAGGGATAATGCTTAAAGATAGGATGCTTGCAATTTTCAAGGCAACTTATCATGCTCAGTGAGTTAGAGAAATGAGTGCGTTGAAGGCTATATCAAAAGAAGCACATGACTAGTTGTGGGAACCGATCCTCATTTATGGGCTAAATCACACTTCAGCAAGTATTCAAAGTGTGATATGCTAATGAACAACATTTTCAAAGGCATTCGATGACCTCATTCTTGGAGCCCGAGATCAACTAGTGATATCAATGTTTAAATGAATACGAGGGTATTTGATGACAAGATTTGCAAAGAATAGATTGATATTGGAAAAGGGAAGATTTGTCCCAAGCCAAGAAAGAGATTGGACAAAGAAGTTGTGGAATTTAGTGTTAGGTTTCAGGATATGAAACAAAAAACATACGCAACGAAAAAATAAAAAAAAAATCTCAAAACTTAGCCAAGGATCATGCGAAATTCATAAACCGTGTTAGGGAGTTACCTTTACGAAGGAACGACTATCTCCACAGTCTGTCAATCACGAGCACGGTAAGGTTGCAGTACCTTTATGGTATCCATACGAACGGAGCGAAATCAGGTTCTCCTCCATGTCGTGGTGCTAGCAACCGGTGAGGGTGTTCTTCTCACTCTCACTCTTAATGATTGACAGCTAGGGTTTTTGAAAATTGTTTCAGATCTCTAATGTTTATTGTTATGGCTACTGCTACATGTGTGTGTGTGTAGGGCAACTGTCATTAGTGAGTGTGAGGAGCATTGATGTCCTTGCTTAATAGGTCAAAATTATATGCAAACTCATCTATTCAGTTGGCTCATCTAGTCTAACTATATGTTCAACCAGTTATTTAGGAGCCCAAGTCATAATTGGATTCCCAACTAAATTCATCTCATGAATTTAAATCCCAATTTCGATTCATTCAAAGTGTGTGGCCCTATAAGTTCATATTATGTTGACAGTAATACTAAAATCCTATTTTAGCAATACAAACAATGAGTGATATCTAGTAATACATCACTACTACTCAAGTAATAGGAATGTCAGCTATTTAACATAACTTCTCCGTGAACAATGTTACCATGTAGTCTAGTCCCTTTGTCCATATATCTCAATTGAACATAAGGCATGGAACGTGTCATCCTTGTACAGTTTAATCTTTGGTTTCGTGATCTCCAAGTAGACTTACTAACATAAATTAGATCAATATGTCATATTGACTCATTTAAGCATGGACATGTATTTTACAGTCTCACTCAATTAAGGCCCCTAAAGATATTGCTCATATTGTGTAGGAAGGACAAATCCTATCTAGGTCACTCATATCCCTTCGTATGATTTGCAGTATGTCTAATAGTCATCGTTATAGTCACCTTATCACAAAGGATGTTTAATGGTATTTTTGGTGTATGCCCTAAAGGCTAGTTATATATTGACTTTATGGTATACATTGTATCATGACATTTATTTAATATATGAGGCATCTCATTTATTGTGTTATTTATTTGTATTAAATGAACATAATAGAGTCTTTAGAATGGAAAGTTTTATGCCATGGAATATCAAGTACATGACTTGATAGTGAGATACCATTGGATAAATTGGAACGCTATTCTTACATGTCCGTAGTTAAGTATTACTGTCAATTAGGACGACAGTGATAAGTTGAGACTAGTATGTGCATAGGCTGATGACCATGTCTCACAGGTCATAGATATGAGATATCAAGTCTACACATTGGTACATATTAGAGTAATTATGTACTGGACTAACCCACCATGAGAACATTACATGGATCATTACGTGAGTGTCATAAGCGGTTCTTATAGTGACAATAGTGTATGTGGTCATTTGACTTGAGGTCATTACGGTTCCCTGTCTTAGGAGCTATATGTTTTAATATCGTCAAACGTCACTTGTAACAAGGTGATCATAAAGTTGATTATTGGACATGTCACAAGTCATGCAGAAGGATGTGAGTGACGTAGATAGGATTTGTCCCTCCCACTAACATGAGCGATATCTTCGGGCCCCTTGATGAGTGAGACTTGAAAATGCATGGTCGTGCTCAAATGAGTTAATATGAGATAATGATCTCATTTGTATTTATAAGTCTACTCGGCAATCAAGAAACCAATGATTGAACTGTACAAGAGTGACACGTTTCATGCCTTCTGTTCAATTAAGATATCAGGATAAAGGGACTAGACTACATGATAACATTAGTCACGATTAGGTTATGTTGAATCACTGACATTCCTATTACTTGAGTAGCAGTGATATATTGCTAGATACCGTTCACTATTTGTAATATTAAATAGGATTTAATGTTACTGTCAACACAATAGGATCCTACAGGCTCACACACATAATGGATTGGAATATAGTTAAATGGGGCTAGTTGGAACATTATTAAGACTAGATGGGCCAACACAATCGAATGGGGCTATTCTTACATGTCCCTAGTTAAGTATTACTGTCAATTAGGACGACAGTGATAAGTTGAGACTAGTATGTGCATAGGCTGATGACCATGTCTCACAGGTCATAGATATGGGATATCAAGTCTACACATTGGTACATATTAGAGTAATTATGTACTGGACTGACCCACCATGAGAACATTACATAGATCATTACGTGAGTGTCATAAGCAGTTCTCATAGTGACAATAGTATATGTGGTCTTTTAACTTGAGGTCACTACGGTTCCCTATCCGAGGAGTTATATGTTTTAATATCGTCAAACGTCACCTATAACAAGGTGATCCATAAAGTTGATTATTGGACATGTCATAAGTCATGCAGAGGGATGTGAGTGACGTAGATAGGATTTGTCCCTCCCACTAACAGGAGCGATATCTTCGGGCCCCTTGATGAGTGAGACTTGAAAATGCATGGTCGTGCTCAAATGAGTTAATATGAGATATTGATCTCATTTGTATTTATAAGTCTACTCGGCAATCAAGAAACCAATGATTGAATTGTACAAGAGTGACACCTTCCATGCCTTGTGTTCAATCAAGATATCAGGACAAATGGACTAGACTACATAGTAATATTAGTCACGATTAGGTTATGTTAAATCACTGACATTCCTATTACTTGAGTAGCAGTGATGTATTGCTAGATACCGTTCACTATTTTGTAATATTAAATAGGATTTAATGTTACTGTCAATGTAATAGGATCCTACAGGGTCACACACACATAATGGATTGGAATGGAGTTAAATGGGGCTAGTTGGGCCATTAGTAAAACTAGATGGGCCAACACAATCGAATAGGCCCACACGAGTCTGACCTAGGTCAGATATGTGTAGGGGCCTATATATACATCTCTCAGTCTCTTGTACTGCACTACTACACACGCACAACTGAGAGTTGGAAACCGTTTCCGAGTAAAAGAGAGACTGAGAGAAACTTGCCCCCCTTCGTGGCTAGCACCGTGGCGAAGAGGGAGACCTTATCATCCGTTCGTGTGGATACCGTAGAGATGCTACAACAATACTTGTTGCAGCGTTCCTGATTTGCTGTCCATCATGAAATCTATTTCGTCCATAAGGTAATCATCTTAACACGGGTTATGACCATCGCATGGATCCTTGGAGGGTTTCGTATTTTGTTTTTCCGCTGCCTTTTCTCATTGCGAAACCCAACATATGTCTAACTAGTTATTTAGGAGCCCAAGTCATAATTGGATTCCCAACTAAATTCATCTCATGAATTTAAATCCCAATTTCGATCCATTCAAAGTGTGTGGCCCTATAAGGTCATATTACGTTAACAGTAATACTAAAATCTTATTTTAGCAATACAAACAATGAGCGGTATCTAGTAATACATCACTGCTACTCAAGTAACAAGAATGTCAGCCATTTGACATAACCTCTCTGTGAACAATGTTACCATGTAATCTAGTCCATTTGTCCAGATATCTCAATTGAACATAAGGCATGGAACGTGTCATCCTTGTACAGTTCAATCTTTGATTTCGTGATCTCCAAGTAGACTTACTAAAATAAATGAGATCAATATGTCATTTAAGCATGGCAATGTATTTTGCAGTCTCACTCAATTAAAGGGCCCAAAGATATCGTTCATGTTGTGTAGGAGGGACAAATCATATCTACGTCACTCACATCCCTTCGCATGATTTGCAGCATGTCTAATAGTCATCGTTATAGTCACCTTATCGCAATGGACGTTTAATGGTATTAAGTCATACAACTCCTCATATAGGGAATAATAGTGCCTTTAAGTCAAAGGACCATATATACCATTATCACTGTAAGAACCGCTCATGACACTCATGCAACAATCCATGCAGCGTTCTCGTGGTGGGTCAATCTAATACATTATTACTCTAATATGCACCAATGTGAAGACTTGATATCTCATATCTATGACTCGTGAGATAAAGTCATTAATCTACGCATATGTCAGTCTCAATGGATAATCCTAATTCACAATAATATTTGATTGAGGACATTTAATAATAGTGTTCCGATTGCAAATAATAGGACCTCACAACCAAGTCATACACCCGATATCTCATGGCATTGTTCTTAATATTCTAATGACTTTATTATGTATATTTAAATAAAACAAATAACATAATAAATAAAACGCTTCATATAAAATAAATGACAAGAAACAATGTAAACTAGAAAGGTCAATATATAAATGGCCTCTAGGGCATACACCAACATCTAAGAAATGGACTGCCACATGGGTTGGAAGTATGAAATATGAATTTAAAAGTTACCTAGAGCAATATGAGGTTGACTAAGAGACCATGACTTGTGCTTGTAGGTTTTGGAACAGGATTGGCTTGCAGGCATGTTATGGTTGCTATATTCACTAGCAATCAAGGTCCACAATACTTTGCCTATGAGTGTTACCACATTTCCAGGTATGCAGCCAGCTATGGTCTTGTTATTAATCTCATCAATGGAGAGAACATGTAGCCTGTTACTAGTCTTCCAGCTATGATGCCTCCAAAATATAGGACACCAATTGGTATACCAAAGAAAGTAAGGAGAAGATAGAAAGATGAACCACCAAAATCTTACAAACTAAAGAGATATCAAGCATCTTTGAGGTGTTCAAAGTGCAAACATTATGGCCATAACAAAAGAAATTGTCAAAATATAACCGGACAACCACATTCAACATTAACTTCAACATCAATATATGCACCATCAAGATCTGCAACACTTGTTTCATATCCTTGGGGAGGATTAACAGTTAAAAGAGGACCAACTAGGGGAGGGGTAGAGGCAAAGGCAGGTAGGTGGTTTGTTGTAATTCTGCATAAAAGTTGTGCTTATTTTGGATTGATTTAAAAGTGATTCCTTGTATTTCTTGCTACATTTGTTAATTTCTCCTTGTCATTACACCCTTGTTCCTTTTTTGTGTATTTCGGGTAATTGTTAGAGATTTTGAACCAAGTTCATGGAAGATCAAGTGATGCTATGAAAATCTCCTAGTTGATGTCAATCCTGCTACACCTTGGTGCAAAAAAAATAGGAATATCTTGAGTTACGTAGGTCCAAATAACATGATTCCAAAGGCTTTGGAAAGCTAAGGCACAATTGAGAAGAAATTATAATTAATGCATTTTGTTGGTCAAAAATCCATCACACGGGCATGGTCGTGTTATCACTCAAGAAACACGACTTCGCCCATGTGAATCAGAGCATGGAATAAGTACACAGCCATTCGACGTGCAATACTGAGCCAAGGACACACCATAGGCCTTGTGATCATCATTTAATGTGTTTTAAACACTTTTTGGGCTTGGGCCTCTTCAATACTTACAACCTAGAAACCCTACACATAAATAAAAGAGTTAGAAGATAAAAAAGAAGGTTAGACACATAGCAAGCCGTCAAGGGATAAGAGCAAAGAACATCAACCTTGAGAAGATAAGGGAGAACCTGTGGAAGAGGATTTGCAGTAGAGATCGAGAGATCCAAACTATCTTATCTTTGTTTCCCTTTCATACTCTTGAACTCATTATGCATTTCTTGTATTATTATTGTTGTTCAAGACCATGTTAGGCTACGATTTTCCTTTGGTTAAATGTGAATTCAAACCCCTAGATATGACTTTGTGATTGATGTTGTGAACACCCCATTTTGATTGGGTCATTTTAGAAAATTTCAACAAAAATGAAAAAAACTCAAATAAAAAATCTCCAACTTTTTTTGTTTTAGCTAAAAAAAATAAAATCAATATAAAAATAAAAAAAAGAAAGAAAAAAGGATTAAAAAGAAGAAGATTAAAGCCCATCTGATCCATTTGGCCCAATTCAATCCAAGCCTAAATGTCTTTCAACTAAAGCCCATGAACCATACCTACTTAATCTCACCCATTTGCTTATTCACCCTTTAAGCACCCATCAACACGTGAGTTTCCCACAAATGGTGGGTTTATTGAGGTGCAATGAGTATGGCAAGTGAGAGTAGAAGGAGGTCAGCGAAAAAAAAAGGAAATGGTTAGCAAAGAAGGGATGAGTTGACATGAAAGACCCCAACTGCCCATTTTACAGTGATGATCACGTACAAAGGGGGATATAGGGAAAAAGGAAAGGAAAAATTGGGGACTTTGGATTGGCTTTGGAGAGAGAACAAAGAGAAAAAGAAGATTTTCTTTTGAGGAGAACAGAGAAAAAACCGAGATGAAGAAAAAGGAGGTCCGAGAGGAGCCATTTTCCCTCTCTGTTCGATTTTTCCAGTTTGTGCTTCAAAAGGTAATCTCCCTTGTTGTCCATGTCTTTGGCCTTTGATATCCTCTATTTATACCTCTAAATGTTGTTACATATATACAATGTGGTTATAATATTATTGTGGTTTTGGTTTAGCTTGAATTTCTTTTCTTTTCTCCCTTCACCACCATACAACCATTTCATAACTCCCTGGAACAGCACCTCAGCCACCCATTTTCCTTGAAAATGCTTCTATTTACCCACAACTTCACCACCATAAGCCTCCCTATATCAGCATTTCCATCTCCAACCTAGGCCTACGTACAAAACCCCAAGCTCATCCATACCCAAAACAACAACCCCCTCCACGAATCCTTCAACGCAACAGGCCCCTATAGTCCCTGCCAAAATAGCCATAAACAATAGCAGATATTCCTACACACCCAAAAACAACGTCCTCCACCACCCAAAGCCTCCATTGTCATCAAACACTCTATGATAGAACCCATGCTCACCAAACCACCTGTCCACCAAACCTGAAACCACCCTTAACCAGCCACTATACATCACCAAGAACCCGTTCCTTGTACCACCTTGCCAAAACAGAGCACTTCCAAGTTCACCATAAAAACACCACCCAAAGCAACCCATACCATTAGACACCCATGCCTATACCCAACGACAACCCGTCCTTCAGCAACATGAAGTTTTAATCATCAACAGTAGCCACAAACCCAACAAAACCCACTTGAAACCACCACACCAAAAAGCAGAACCTGCGTCCTCCACCATCCAATCACTTTTCCCAGTTACTGACCAACCATCTTTACCCAAGTTTCTCAGTGACTGACCAAGCACCCTTTCACAGGCTCACTACTTGTAACTGATTGTACCAACCAAGTACCTTTAGTCATGACCATCAACCGACCAATCACCTTTAGCTAGGGCCATGAACTGATTGATCATCCTTGACCGATCACGCTTTTGCCTTTGATCACCATCATCCAATCGTCTTGACCGATCACCAATTTTCTCTTGATCACTATCATCTGATCTCTTTGACTGATCAGCCCTTTTCCTTTGATCTCAAATTGATCGTCCTTGACCGATCTTACCACTTCCTGATCACTTTACCCCAACAATCACCTCATTTTTCGATCGATCAAATCCTTTTAGCCTGAACACAAACCAATCGATCGTCCCAATTGATCACCTTACCCCCACGATCAAACTCTTTCCCGACTTCAACAACAACTTGATTACAACCGACCAATCATTCCATTTTCCCTGATCATCAATTAACTGATCGTCAACACCATCTGATCAACCCTTATCCTGTGATCTCCACCACCCGATCATCCTAACCGATCCAATCCCTTTACCGGTTTTCCCTATCAACCAAGCTTATCCTTAACCGACCACTAGCTACCCTTTACCGATCACCATTGTATTAACCGATCGAGCTCTGACCTTTCAGAGCCTTTTTCCCATATTCTTCACTAACCGATTGTGCTCTAACCGATCAGACAACATTTTCTTATGTTCTCCAACTAACCGATCGGTTCTGACTAATCAAACCATTTTCCCTTAGAACCACAACTAACCAATTGGCTCAGACCGATTAGACCTTGTTTTTTCCTTTGGAACCACAACTAACTAATTGGTTCCCAACTAATCAAACCCTCTCCTTTGGAACAACAATTGACTAACCAGCTCAGACCGATCAAATCTCATTTTCCTTGTTCTCTTATAACTCATCAATCGTACACTGACCAATCAACACTTTCCCTATTTTCACATCGACCTACTGATTGGGCCACCTGCCAATCTTATAGTCGATTAGTCAGATCCTCACATCCTCATCATCGATCGGACTGTCCTTCCTATTTCACAACTAACAGATTGGTCAGTTGTTTCCCCAATGAGCTCAGATGTCCAACCTATCGATCGACCTTTCCATTTTTTTTTGTTTATGCAATTTTCTTTGTATTTAACCCACTAAATTAGCTTTTAATCATCCACGTACCGACCAATGAGATTGATTGTACCACCTTGTGCCGTCTTTAATGTCATTTGGATTCGTAAGGATTTATTGTACAACCCAATGTCGTTTTGAATCCCGTGCAAGAATGGACTCAATTCGAAAATAATTCAATTAATCTTTTTAATCTCTTCTTCTTAATGAGTTTTCGATACCTTCAATAAATTTTTAAATATTCACGCAGCGACCAATGAGACTAATTGTATAACCTTGTGTAGTCTTCAATGTCATTTGGATTTGTAAGGATTTATTATGCGACTTCGTGCTGTATCAAATCCCGTGCAAGGATAGATCAAATCAAATAATCTTTTAAATGAACCCTTTTAAATCCCTATTAATTGATTCTTCAACCCCTTCTTATGGTGTTGAATCCTTTAAAGATAATTTAATCTTTCTTAACTTAAAATCAAGTAACTAGCAATTATTTTCTATAAAGAACTACATGGCTTTAAATTTCCCATTGTACCAGGGGATACGTAAGAGCATAAGTCAAGCCAAATTTTAAATTTCTGTAATTTAGTTTCTTTTTAAGTTATGAATACTTGTTCGCTCTTGTTTAATTCCTCACTTTTGTTTAAGAGGTAAAATAGATATTTGTTCAGTTTATAAAATTCGCACAATTAGTTGAAGGTAACCTTCTTAGGACAGATGTATCAGGGGTGTAGTGGGATTAAGTTTTCACCCTTTTCTGTACATAATCGACTCCCAAACCTTGCTTGGTTTTCGCAGACCATTTTTTATTTTTTAATCTCTTTTAAAAGATTTTGCTAATTATTTTCCCTACACAATAAAAGATTGGTGGCGACTCAAATATTTTTATTTATTTTTATTTTTTTTCTCTCACTACTCCCCAGCACGATTTTTTCGGTCGTGACAAATGTTATATATTACTTTCTTTGTTTTTAATTGAAGTTGATTATGTTCTTTCATTAAAATTGAATAAGGTCGTTATCTTGATTTGTTTAGGCGTGCAACTAAATAGAACTTGGTAATTGTCTAAAACTAGAATTATGGAACTTGATCTGTAATTGTCATGCTTTTTGATTCACAAATAACACTTTGCGATTGGTAATTCGACCTAGAGTTTTATTAATTATGATGTGGAACACAACATTAGTTAAATAACCCGAGTATGCATGGTTGTGGCTTAGATCAACCTATATTTTGCAACGTAAGGTTGCCATTAGGTTAAATCTAGATAGCTTGTTATATGTTGCTTGATGGATAGAGATTAATTAGAGAGCTTGTTCTAATTAACGACAAACTAAGGAAATATCAGGGTAGCAAAGCTTGTTGATATCTATGGTTGGTAATTTCTTTAGGAACTAAGAAGTAATATAAAAGTCAATTGGCATTGTCAAGGTTTAATTTGGTGATTCCTTAGAAATTGTCAAATCGAGGCTTAGTTGCCGAGATACTTTCACACACACCAGTAGGGCTAGAGGATCTACAACCAATTCCTAGGGATCTATTGAATGTGCACCACGACCATTCTTAGCTATAGCTGCACCAACACAGACACCAACAACTGCATTTGCAGCAACTACACCACCTAGATTTGCAACAAGCACTTCAATTATGAGAGCGACCAATAGTTTGCAAGGGGGGAATCCAAAATTGGGGGTGAGGAGAGTAACTTTCACATGGAGAGGAAATCCATGTGTGACAAGGAAGTAACTACAAAAAGTAGTGCAAATGGGACAAGGACAGGTTCCATGCAGTTGGGAATCTGTGAATGCAAGCAAGAATGATAGCATCCCATAGTGATTTCGATTAGATAAATAAACCAACTGTGACCATGCCTATTTTTTGAACACAACCTTTAATGTTTAGTACAGTTTTTATTATAGTCTTTTTGAAATGTGTGGGTAGATTCTAATGTATAGGGATGGTCCAACTTTTGTAGTTGATGGTACATACTGTCCATGTGCAAAGGGTTTTTTTTTTTTTTTTTTTTTTGTAAAAGTCATATGACATATATGCTAATGAATGGCTTTTGGTTGGTGCATTATTTTATTGTTGTCTACTTGGTTTATTTTATGGTAATTCTTTGTGTAGTTTATCCTTATTCATAATTGATAATGAAAGGAAACAAAATTACAAAATTTCATTGATGGGTGTAAAATTTTACAATGAATTGCACTCTTGCATAGTGTTGTCATTAATATTCAAACCATCCCATAACATTTACAATAATATTAACAATAACATTCTACTAGGAATGTCAATGAGGCGGGGCGGGGGCGAGAAGTACTCCACCGCTCCCCGTCCCCGCCTCCTATATTTTCTCCCGTCCTTGTCCCCGATTCTCCCGTGGGGAGTTTTCCCCCGTCCTCGTCCCCGCAGATCCTCGCGGGTCCCCACGGGGACCCTGAAAAATAATAAAAAATTACAAAATTACAAACTAAAATTTAAAAAAATTATATAAAATTAAATCATTAAATCTAAAGTTAAATCATAACAAATTCAAACTTAAAATAATACAATCACATTATTCAAATTAAATAAACATTACAAAAAAGGTTTATAACAACAATATCAAGTTTAATTTTTCTTATACATGCTGTCGTTATCACCATTCCATCCTTAAATCGCATTCCCAACTTGACTTGCCTGCAAAATAAACACATAACCATATTCTCTTCATAAAATAAAATTTAAAAATTATGAAGTAATCCAATTTTACTTAATGGAGATGCTAGATAAAAATGATGTTAGATAACTCATGTTTTAAATAGAACCTTTCCTATTTCTCCCTCCACTTAATACTACTCTCACAATCTCATTTCATTGAAAGAGAAAGAAACAGAGTCAGAGCAAAGCAGAGCAAGAGAAGGGAACGAGAACGAGAGCTAGCTAATCTTAGCTTAAAGCCCATTTCACACATCATCCAAAAGAGCAAAGGCAAAATCATCCAAAAGCTCAATGCAACCCAAGATCACAACAGCTAGCATCTAACCTCCATCAACACCACACCACTACTCTTCCAAGAACAAAAACAAACTGTGTTACTAGGAAAAAGAGAAACAGAGAGAGGGCAAAAACTAAGAATTATTGAATTCAATCAAGTAAACATTATTCAGCAAATTCAATGCCATTTCCTTCTAATCCCAGTACTTAAACCCAATCTCTTCTGATGCCATAAACCCACACACACTCTCTCTTACAAAACCAAAAAAAAAAAAAGTTCACATAGATATCAAACCTGATAGTGGTATTTTTTTTAGTGGTGCACCTCATGAAGACAGTTCTTGAATCTTGGATGGCTAGAACATTGGTGGTGGGTGGCAGTCGTTTGGCACAATATTTGGCTGTGGCACTGGCAGCTCATCCAAAGGGGAAATGATCCAAAGGTGGCTAGCAGGCGAGTTGACGATGGCAACTGGGCGGAGTGGCGCAGTACACAACGGAGCTAGTGCGGTACAATGGAGAGTGGATGGAGCAGTGCAGATCTAGGTTTTCTTTCTTTTGTTCACAGTGGCACCACACTCACACCTGCGCAGATCTAATCGATGATAGTTTCAGAGTTTTGAAAATGAGTTTAGTGTTTTTTTTTAAATAAAAAATATGAAAAGTTGAAAATGTTATTAATTTTTATGATATATAATATAATATTAAAGGGTATATATGTAATTTATTTGGGGACGAGGATCCTGCAGGGTGGGGGGAATGATCCTCGCCCTCGCCCCCGCCCCCGAATCATCTGCGGGGGGATTTTGTCTCCTGCCCCCGCCCCCGAAGGGCCCCGTATGGGGCAGTCCCCGCAGGAATCCCCACAAACAGGTATAAATTGGCATCCCTATATTGTACCCACCCCATTACACTTGCAAGGTCTAAATAGCCTACATAACTAACAATTTGCCAACCCTAGCATCATTAGTAGTCTTCAACTTTATGGTAGCTGCAACGGCCTTCCTCCTCCATGCCCATTCCAGAAAACAAAAAATATGGCAATCACTATCACAACCTATGAAATCAACATCAAGCACTTGTACATGCTAATCTTTCTTTTCATATTTGCAACTAGCTAGTCTCTATTGACCTTGAAGCATTTCTCTTGCATAGCCTATGAAAAAACAACTAGACCATTGTTAACATTAAACACAAATATGAAGAAGCATAGCCAAAGATGAGCTTATTGTCCTTACTCTGTAATATAGGCACCTAAGGAACCTACAATCGAGTTTTTTGGAGTCCAAGATGTGAAGATCAACACCCTAGTACCACACTCACAGTAGTTGATTCTCTTTCTTCAAGTGGAGTTGCTCTCTAATATGGCAGATTCCATAGCTTCCATAAGCCTAACTTCCTTCCTCTCTTGAAGCACAACAGCAATAGCAGCAATACTGGGAGCAAAAGGATAACCTTAGATTCCTCTCTTCAAACGTTCATATTTTAGATGAGAGAGATGGTGAGTTGGCATAAATTGCCATGTAAAGTGATGAGTGTCTCATAACATGGAAGAAAATCACCCATGTTAGCAATTAGTTTGCTACATTAGATGAAAACTCAGAGAGTCATAACTTGGACTAATGACAGGACAATTTTACTAACAATTGTATTTAACTACAGGGACTGATTTGGAAAGAAAAAAGTATAAGAACTAATTTAAAACAAGGTGTAAATTATAGAGACCAAATATATATTTTAACCATATAAAATATATTGATTTATATTTTACATTATATATACTCAATTAAACATATCCTTCAATTAAGATACTATCTCAATTAGAACACAACTTATAAGTTACAACATAAAAAATAAATTTACAAAGGAATGGGCCAGAGAAAGGGATGGAGAATAGAATATAACCTACCATAGATAATAATGTCCAAACAAGAGAGCACCAGTTTCGTACCTCCAGGCATTAAAAACTGACACGTGCTCTTTTTTTTTTTTCTTTTTTTTCCAAAATTGATAACACAAACTCACATAGGGATGATAGGAGAGACGGAGAGGTACATATGTGAAACAGAGAAAGATTGCATGGAAAGAGATAGAAAATTCTGCACTTACGAAGCGAAAAAAAACATGAAAAGAGTTTAACAAATTTTTCTTCAATTGAAATTAGGGACTGATATTTGGCATTAGAGGAAGTCCCTTTATTAATAGTGGATAGATTACTATAATCTGTTTGAAACTAAATTTTTTATTATATATATATATATATATATATGATAATAATTATGAATTCTGTATTTTGGTTTTAACTTATTCTTGCCTGTTATAGTACTTTAGCTTGAATAATTGTAATTTTTTAATTTATTTTAATTAACTATTTTTATTCAAACTAAATCTTAATTAATTATATTTTTATTTGTCTATCCATATTAAATTTATGGCAATTGATGAAGAAATTGTAATTAAAAATAGTTAATGAAAAGTGTAAATAAATAATTGAGAGTGTCAACAACCCCACATTAAATTGCATTATCATTGCAAAATATAATATTATTTAGTAAAATACATATACTTCATATATCTATTAATTACATTTTATACAATTGTTGAAACAAATGCCTTGACAAAATATGCTAGTGGTTGGCTAATCCACCACAGCCCTCACTTCTTAGATCAGTATCAGTCAGGAATATAAGATTCAAAAACTTAAAGCTTTTTGCAGACTAGCAGCATATGTTCGTGCTCACTGGTCATAATGAATAATTTCCTCAAGTGAAGGCGAGGCTACCAGTTCTTTTCTATGCTCCTCACATGTTAGCTCCACAACTTTGAAAATATCCAGATAGCTGATCCTGGAAACAGAAAAATAGCCAATCAAAAGTGGGTATTCACATTGACAAGTTAGAACATGAGAATTGCCGGTAAAGAATCAAAGTAATAAATCTAACTAATCAAATATTCAAGCTCTTAAGAAATTCTGATAAATTTTTTGTTCACCAAATACAAAAATATACAAATAATGGACTTCTAAGACTAAGTAAACAACCCAATCACTTTTATCCTTTCCTTAAGCTTTCAATAAAAGGAATTCCAAATGCTACACAAGTCAAGTGGCATCTTTGACAGATCCTGAAAATGAGTCCCCATTTTGGGTTTTCAAACAAAACAATCTATGGGTTTGTAAGGGTAATCATGTAACACTGTCGTGGAATGAAACAGCAAATTTTTTATTTATTTTTTAGGATGATTGTTTCATGACTGGACCATTTTTCCATCTGCATAAACTAACAAGTGATTTTACTCCCTTAGGACTAATAACTTGTGCAACACATCAAATTTCATTATCATCATACAATGGCATTTTAATTTACATGATTACATTCCAAATGGTCAAATTTTGGTCCTGATGCATCCTCCTCTGGTGTTCAGCAGAGATGTGGGCCTTGGATGTATCATAGGTTCACATCCTCCATCCCCACCACTGCCCCACCCCTATCACATCAGAACAATTTTAATGAAGGTAGAGAGGTCCATGGAAACCTTTAAAAAAACAGTGAAATTCTATGTGCAACACTGGCAATAAGGAAAATAACTAAAAGATAATACTTACTTTTCCTCAACAAACAATTCTACAGCTTTCTCATTTGCTGCACTAAGAACTCCTGTCATGGTTCCTCCAGCACGTCCAGCAGCATAGCAAAGATTCACGGATGGAAACTTCACATTGTCAGGAGCTTGAAATGTTAGAGAACCATACCTGAATGATGACATTTTAAATATAGCTGTGTCAATAAGTTGAAAATTTTGCAAAGTATGCCAATTTCAATCGTATTAAATGGCTCATCGTTACCATAATAGGAAAGGTTAGTTAGTTAGAAGTTCATTTACATGTTGTTATGTAGTTAGTTAAATAATAGCATTGTAGTACTATAGTTGAATGTGAATAAGATCATTGAGGAGTTGTTCTGTCACTCGAAGAGAGATATCACTCATCATACATAATATGAATTTAATTAAAGCAAAGGAAACTGGTAAGGGGTTTGGAATTATTAGATCATATTTTGAGGTTCCTTTCACAAGACGTTGCTTGAGAATTAGCCCATCTAAAAATTTTATTATGCTTAAATCAGTATTTCTTCAAGGGATGGAAATAGTACAGGACTAAATATGCTTACAACAAGCAACTTGAGTTGATCAAATTCAAAAGGCAGAGAAAGGGGAACGGAAGGAGATAACAACTTTTTCACCTTGTTCATATTCTAATTCTTCCTTTAGCATGTGAGAACAATTGAAATTCAACTAAGACTATAAATTCCATTTATGAAGAAAGATAAAGGTTAAGGTTTGCACAAACTAAAATTGTGTCAAATGTAGTGATAATTATTCCTTTTGTTCTCAGTAAATTAAGACATCTTTGAACTAAAGAAAATTTGATGGTGTTGAAACATGTAAGCTACAGGGGAAAATGATTTTACTTGGAAAGATCAAGGCGAGGCCAAGTAACTTCAGAACAATAGACTCTTTCTGGCCAAGACAACGTATAAAGGAGCGGCAAGCGCATATCAGGCAAACCCAACTGTGCAATAACAGATGAATCCTGGAAATAACAAAAAGATTTAATATAAGAAAATGTCAAGGCAATATTTGGTTATCTTTGTCTCTTTTTTCGTATTTCATTTTCCTTATATTTGAACTTAAAGAATACACATGCTCACGCCATCAACTTGTATCATTCAGTATGTGAGTGAGAATTTGAATGAACTTATATTAACAAGCAACAGCTAACACAGCATAATGTAAGGGTTAAACCTGTGTTTCAATCATTGAATGTATGATAGATTGTGGATGAATAACAATCTCAATATCATCATATTCTGCTCCAAACAAGTAATGTGCTTCAATAACTTCTAGACCCTGCCAAGAAAGAAAAGAAATTCATTTTATTGCTATGAACATGTCATTACACATTACATAGATTCATAAGAAAGAATTTTTCATCCACAAACATTGACAGTTGAAAGAAACAAACCTTATTGAAAAGGGTAGCAGAATCCACAGTTATCTTTCTTCCCAAACTCCAGATGGGATGCTTTAATGCATCAGCAACTTTAATGTCTTCATTTTTTCAACAGGCCATTCCCTGTCAATTACCAGGAATGGCTGATAATTCAGGTTAATTATATAGAGCCTAGAAACAGCACTAAGAGATGGAACGATTGAAGGTTTTCCCTAGTAAAAGAATATTGAAGCAAACTGATCTCCATCATGGTTTAGACAAGTTGATAAAAACCACAAATCAAGAAATACCTAAGAAAGTGTACAGTGCTATATCTTCCCTTTTAAGCTCCCTTCCATTGCTTCAACTTAAAATAAAGCATAGAGATAGAGCACTGAAACCACGAGTCGTTTAATATGCGCAAATGCTAATAAATATAAGAAAAGTAGGTTTGCATTTAGACAGAAAGAATTGCAAATTTGCAAGTTGACTTCAATACCCCAAAATAATGATTAATATGGTTTCATATGGAAACTTTCAAAACACTTCTTGAACTACGTTTCCTCACCTGAAAGCACCTCCAGATCCAGTTAAAAGGATTTTCCGAAGTGCTCCCTCTGGCAACCCCTGGATACACTGTGTAGAGAAGAATCCTTTGAGCCTCAGTGATTACCAGCAGCAAGAAGTGGTGCAAATTATAAAATCATTGTTTCAATCCAATAAAAAAGATGCAATAAATGATAAGGGTGTGTCTAGATGATGTCCTTACATACCTGAAAAATGGCAGAATGTTCTGAATCAGCAGGAAGAATTTTTATGTTATGCTTGTGAGCAAGAGGAAGAATAAAAGGGCCTCCAGCAATCATTGTCTCTTTGTTGGCCAATGCTATGTCTTTCCCTGCTTCTATCGCAGCAACAGTTGGCTAAGAAAATAAGATAGGAAGTATCAGCTGTCTGATAAGTAATAACCAATAACACTTTTAGTTTAGTGTCTTTTCTCTCTAATATTGCTAAGAATTTCATCAATATGAAAATAAATGTAAACTTACTTTATATTGAAGTGTAGGGAAATACATAGCAATAGAGCTCTGAAGAAAATAACTAGGTACACTCGACAGGAGCTGTATGGAACATTATATGCATTTTTCTTATAGGGACGAAACAGGATGTAAAGTTACCTTTAATCCTGCGCAACCAACTATTCCTGTAACTACAGTGGCTGCATCAGTGTGACGTGCAACCTGAAAATATATTACTTAGGAAAAACAATATTGGCTACTTTATAAGCTAAATCACATAATGAGACAAATAAGGTTTCCACCTCAATGACTCCTTGCTCTCCAGGGATGATTTCGGGTTTGTGTTGAGCATCAGCCAAAGCCTCTTTGAGTTCATCAATTAGAGACTCAGTTCTAAGAGCAACAACTTGAGGCTTAAATGACTTTACCTGACCAATATAAAATATCAGGAAATATGAGATTTCTTTTGTATGTACTCTGAAGATATGAGACAGATTAATGGAGCGTTTAACCGTACTAGTTAATTTACTTTTAAGAATCTAAGTCTTTGTTTTTCATATATATAAACAATGATTAAAGATATAGTGGTCAATTAACCACGGGAATTGATAAATAAAAAAATTCATCTCACTTTGTAAGATTTCAGATTCACTGCCGGTCATAGATATAGGAAAGTTCCATTACATGCTTGGAGTAAGGTATTTATTACCTGATCAGCAAGAAGAGTAATGTTTGAACCGGCTGCAAGCCCCTCAACTTTAAATCTATCTGGAAACTCAGCCACTATATTCAATGTCTACAAAAGTATGCAATGGAAAAGAATTAAGATTATATGAAGGATAATGGCAAGCCAAGCTATTATCTGGGAGGAGTAAAAAATCAATTGTTTTATTTATTTACTTGTTAACTTGACATTTCAAGCTTCTAGAGGGGAATTAATAAAAGAAGTAGATAGAGAGAGAAGAGCATACTAAGTGTTGGAAATGAGAAGGGGTTTTAGGAAATTTTGAGGGGAAGGGAAGAGGAGAGAATACTTGAGAGAAGGTTATTCTTTCTTAAGGAGGGAATGCTTTGTATTTTTGGCTTGATACAAACTCATAACCATGACCCCTATTTATACTAGTAGTACCTCCTTAACCAATGGCTAAGATTGTGCCAACACATTTTAATCTAATGGTTACAAATCATCTTCTAGAGATCTCCATACAAATATCAAGTTACTACTAGATTCTAGATTTTTCAATAAACTACTAGGATTTCTAAGGTATAATTATATAGAACTTTTTTCTAGAATATGGACTCTTATTTAGACAATTAAGGCCCAAATACCAAATGGGCCAAAATCAAGTTTAATTTTCAACAGCCCCCCTTAAACTTGATTTTGTCATTCCGATCAAATTTCTAAACTTGATAAAGTCTTCTTGCTTTAGTGGCTTGGTGAAAATATCGACAACTTGATCCTGAGTTCTTACGTACTCCACTTGTACATCCTTTCTCATGATGCACTCTCTAATATAGTGATAACGTGTATCAATATGTTTACTTCGATCATGATAGACTGGGTTTTTGGCCAAAGCTATTGCTGACTTGTTATCCACGCCTATCCTTGTTGGCTCCCCTTGTGGCATGCCCAATTCCTTTAATAAATTTCGAAGCCAAATTGCATGGCAAACACACGAGGTAGCAGCTACATACTCAGCTTCACATGTAGAAAGAGTGACAATTGGTTACTTCTTTGACATCCAAGTGAAAACAGTGTCTCCCAAGTAAAACACAAACCCAATGGTGCTCTTTTAATCATCTATATCTCTTCCCCAATCGCTGTCGCTATATCCAACGAGCTTGTAATTATTAGAAAAAGAATAGTATAAGCCAAAGTTAATCGTACCTTTAAGGTAGCGTAGAATTCTCTTTACAACCTTCAAGTGAGAGGATGTTGGATTCTCCATGTATCGACTCACAACTCCTACTGCATAGAGAATGTCAGGCCTTGTGCATGTCAAGTATCGCAAGCTTCCAACTAAGCTCTTGAAGAATGTTGGATCCACTCTTTCTCCATCTTCTTGCTTTGATAACTTGACTCTACAATCCATTGGTGTACTTATTGGCTTGCAATTGTCCATGTTAAACTTCTTGAGGATATCTTTTGTGTATGATTCTTGTGAGATGAAGATTCCATCATCATTTTGCTTAACTTCAATGCCAAGGTAGTATGCCATTTGTCCGATATTTGTCATCTTAAATTCATTGGTCATTATTTTCTTGAACTCTTCAAATAGTCTTGGGTTGTTGCCAGTGAAGATCAGATCATCCACATATAAGCACACTATCAAAATGTCTCCTTCATTAATTTTGACATAAAGAGCGTGCTCATGTGGACATTTGGTGAACCTGTTTTCTTGAAAGTACTTATTAATCCGACTGTTCCATGCTCTTGGCGCTTGCTTCAACCCATAAAGTGCTTTCTTCAACTTGAGAACTTTGTCTTGTTGTCCTTTCACCTTGTATCCCAAAGGTTGCTCGATGTACACTTCTTCCTCGAGGACTCCATTCAAAAAGGCTGACTTCACGTCCATCTGGTGAATTCTCCACTTGTGTTGAGCTGCTAAAGAGATTATAAGTCTTATGGTCTCCAGACGGGCAACCGGAGCAAACACCTGATCATAATCGATCCCAGCCTTTTGACTATAGCCTTTTGCGACTAGTCTTGCCTTATATCTTTCAATTTCTCCCTTGGCATTCTTCTTTGTCTTGTACACCCACTTGACACCGATAGCCTTATGCCCTTTTGGAAGGGAGATGAGTTCCCACGTGTCGTTCTTCTTGATAGTTTTAATTTCTTCATCCATAGCATCTCTCCATCTTTTATCTTGCGCAGCTTCTTCAAAGTTCACAGGTTCACAGTTTGCAAAAAGACAAAATAGGGTGAGGTTGTCCATTCTCTCAATTTCCTCATAAAAGTCTTGAAGGTTTCGTGGTGGTAAGGCCTCAGTTTTATCAAAGAGATCTTGAAGACTTCTATAACGCGTCACAATCCTGTCACTCCCAGTGTCTTCCGAAGTGGTTGATGTTGGTGAGGAGATCTCTTGTTGAGCTTCTCTAGATGTTTGTTCTTCTTCAAACTGAGGAAAGAAATTGTATTCCTTTTCACGAGCTCCAAAGTCTCATTGTCCTTCTTCATCAAAGATGACATCTCTGCTAACTTTAATCTTGTTGTTGTTTGGGTTATATAACTTGTAGCCTTTTGAGCTTGAATCATAACCGATGAAGATGAATCTCTCACTCTTGTCGTCAAGTTTGGCTCTTTTCTCGTCTGGGATATGGACATGGGCTACGCTTCCGAAAACTCTCAAGTGTGAGATATCAGGCTTTCTTCCACTCCATGCTTCTTGTGGTGTCTTTCCCAATACACTTCTTGTTGGAGATCGATTTGATAGATAGACTGCACACACCACAGCTTCTGCTCAAAATTCTTTTGGAAGGTTCTTGCTTTTGAGCATGCTTCGAGTCATATCAAAGATTGTTCTATTTTTTCTTTCTGGCACACCGTTTTGTTGGGGGGATCTTGGAACCGTCAGGGGTCGTCTGATTCCATTCTCTTCACAAAACTCTTGGAACTCTTTAGAAGTGAATTCTCCACCTCGATCAGTCCTCATGGCTTTGATCTTCCGACCACTTTCTTTCTCTACTTCAGCTTTGAACTTCTTAAAGGCCGTGAAAACTTCTGATTTTTGTTTCAAGAAATAGACCCATGTTTTTCTTGAAAAGTCATAAATGAAAAGGAGAAAGTAATTATTTTTACCAAGTGAGCTTGGCTTAATTGGCCCACAAACGTCAACATGTATGAGCTCGAGCGACTTCTTGGCTCTTGAGTTTGACTCCTTTGGAAAACTCATTCTGAATTGTTTTCCAAGTAAACATCCTTCACAAAGTTGATCGGGGTGGCTGATAGAGGGTAGGCCTCTCACCATCTTTTGCTTCGACAGCAAACTTAAGCCTCAAAAGTTTAAGTGCCCAAATCGAAGATGCCAAAGCCAAGATTCATCACTGTAGCAAGCTTTAAGATATCTTGCTACATCATTTTGGATATTCAATAGGAACATCCTATTTCTTGACATAGGTACCTTGGTTATGAGATTGTTTTTCCCATCTCTAATGGAGAGACTGGAATCTTTCATGTGAATATCATAGCCCTTTTCTAAAAGTTGTCCCAAACTCAAAATATTGTTCTTCATATTTGGGACATAGTAAACATTTGAGATAAATTAATGTTTTCCATCTTTCATGCGGATTAAGATCTTACCTTTTCCTTTCACTGGAATCTTGGACTCGTCACCAAACGAGACATTGCCACTTACTGATTCATCAAGATCCACGAACATGCTTCTTTTTCCACACATATGGTTGCTTGTGCCGGTGTCAAGGTACCATGTGTTTTCTTGGCTTCCTTCATTGCCTCCACGTGCTAGCAGCACTGTTTCAAACTTCTTATCCTTCTCATCCACATAATTGGTTTCCTCCTCGACTCTATTCTTGAAAAATCTATATTCTGAAACGTAGTGGCCAAACTTCTGACAGTTATAGCATCGAGTTTGAGATTTATCATACCTTGTGCTTGAATGTCCTCTTCTACGTCCTCTTGTTGAACTTTCTCCTTTCTCGTAACTATTGTTGATGAATCTTAAACCCCGTCCACTATTGTGACGTCCGAACTGTCCTCGTCCTCGACCTCGGCCTCTACCTCAACCTCGTTGGCCTCTCTCATTTTCATGACTTTCTTCCTTTTCTTTTAGTTGTATTTTGAAGAGTTTCTCGATTATTTCTTGCTTCTTTTTGTGCTTCTCTTCATAAGCTTGCAATGATCCTTGAAGTTGTTCAATCGTCATAGCCTCCAAATCTTTGGTTTCCTCAATTGTCACAACAATATATTCGAATTTTGGATCCAAAGAACGTAGTATATTCTCCATAATCCTTACATCTTCTAACTTCTCACCATTTCTTTTCAGTTGATTTGAAACAGCGAGAATTCTTGAAAAATAATCGGAAATGGACTCGGACTCTTTCATATGTAAGGATTCAAACTCACCTCTTAAAGTTTGGAGACGCACCTTCTTTACTTTGTCTTCTCCTTTGCAACAGGTTTGAAGCTTCTCCCATGCCTCCTTAGCGGATGTTGCATCTTCATCCAATGCTTGGCAGATGAGGAAGAGAGCCTTTTTGTCTCTCTTTCTTGAATCCTTCAAAATTTCTTTTTATGCTTGAGATAGTGAAGCCTCATCTTATGACTCCTTATAGCCTTTTTCAACGATCTCCCAAACATCATGTGCTCCAAGAAGAGCCTTCATTTTGATACACCAATTATCGTAGGTGCTCCCCTTTAGAAGTGGGACTTGGAAGAATGCCGCGCCATTGCTTGCCATGACTATTGACGGATTTCGTGTCAGAACCTAAGCTCTGATACCATTTTGTTGGAAATGAGAAGGGGTTTTAGGAAATTTTGAGGGGAAGGGAAGATGAGAGAATACTTGAGAGAAGGTTATTCTTTCTTAAGGAGGGAATGCTTTGTATTTTTGGCTTGATACAAACTCATAACCATGACCCCTATTTATACTAGTGATACCTCCTTAACCAATGGCTAAGATTGTGCCAACACATTTTAATCTAATGGTTACAAATTATCTTCTAGAGATCTCCATACAAATATCAAGTTACTATTAGATTCTAGATTTTTCAATAAACTACTAGGATTTCTAAGGTAGAATTATCTAGAACTTTTTTCTAGAATATGGACTCTTATTTAGACAATTAAGGCCCAAATACCAAATGGGCCAAAATCAAGTTTAATTTTCAACACTAAGATATTTTAAATTTTACTTTCATTTCAAAGATTTAGAATTATAAGAGACTGAAGAACTTAGAATGCAAATTTTCATAGACTTCAGCAAATGCAGATTAGATGCATTAAGGGAAATCTCTGATTTGAGAGTTACGTACACGTCATATTAACACAGATTTGAGTTACAAAAGCTATGGATCAGGATAACCTGAATCTTAAGTTTTCCAATAACTAAATATCATACCAGTTTGAATAAAACTGATAATGATACTCTATCAATGTACACGGCAAATTACAAGCCCAGCATCTGCTTTGTATATTTGTCACACCAAAAGATTAGCTTGCAAGTTTCTTTTCCAAAAAAAGGGCGTGGTGCTGGAAAAACTCACATGAAAAAAAAAACAAAGAACTGCATCTACATGGGTAATTATACTATATATATATATATATATATATATATATATAGCTTATCATAGAGGGAGGTTCAACTTATACCTGGGTTCCAATCGAACCAGTAGATCCTAAGACTGATATGGGTTTTGGTCCATCCCATGTCTTAGGACGTGGCTCTGGAACAGCTCTTCCTGGCCAAGCTGGTGGTGGTGACTGCACCGAGCAATAAACTCGTCTCTCTACATTTGTTTCACAATCTTTTCTCTTCAGAGAAAAGCTACCTGAGAATCAAACCAGAATGAAGGTAAACCTACCATGTTTATTGTGTGCACGAGTCTCGCACAGTATTCCAAGTTTCTGAAAGAAAATAGTATAATAAAGTATTATGAAGAGAAGTGATGTGAAAATATTTATTTCCCATTTGTAAGCCATGCAATGCAATGGCTAAACAAACCAAATCGTGTAAGACATACAAGTCCAATCCTGTGACTCACTAGCTAACCATTGTAATTCCAATAATGATTCTTGCACATCTTTTTTTTTTTATATTACTTTTACACTTGATTAACGATGAGTACATTTTTGGTTAATACAGTATATTCCAATAATGATTCTTGCACATCTTTTTTTTTTTATATTACTTTTACACTTGATTAACGATGAGTACATTTTTGGTTAATACAGTATATTGTTTAATTAATGAGTTTTAATAACTAATCACTTACAAGTTAATAAAACTCATTAATCAAGTGATATGTTATATTAATCAAATATTTACTTATTGTTAACTAAATATAAAAATAATATAAAAAAAATAGTGTGGATATATCATTACTCTTGTAATTCTAGCAAGCTATGTAAGCACTACAAAAGAGCTTGCGTCTTTGATTTGCAAAAGCCCAAAGCCTTAACAACAACTCCTACGGGCTTTGAAAACCTTTTAAGAGCACTTGAAAAGCCACATGGGCAACTAAGGGTGTTTCATGCTTTGACAGTGTTTGACCCACTAGCATGCCCTAATTGGCAAAGACAGGCCGAAAATCTTTTCGGAAAGTTGACTGGTCGTCCTTGCCCCACTATTTGCTTATGGAAATATTCAAATATCTATGACCTAATGAATGTGAAATGGTAAGATTTTAAATGGCTCAATGTTATTTGCACCTAAAAATATTATATCAATAATTTATTTTTTTATAGGTATTCTTGCAATGGACCCAAAAACATGTGGCTCTCTTCACTTTCTTGTATAGGAAAATAGACTAATCTTTATACGAGAACTAAAATGGTACAAATTTTTCTCTCTCAAGATGTTCTCATACTTTTAGATGTGACTAATTCCCTTTTAGGTATCTAATGGCATCGTCTTGGCCATAAGGTATTTTTTATGGGATTCGAACTCCTACATTGTAAATAAAATTTATCTACATGAAAATTTTTTATTTTATTTGTTTTTTATTTTTATTTTTAGTTAGATATATTTTTATTTTAACTATAAAAATGTAAAATTATTTTCATTTTGTTTCTTATTTTCAAAATTTTGTGAAGGAAATGATGAAAACAACTAAAAACAAAAAATTTTATTTTCACAATTTCCTTTACAAACTTTTGAAAGTAGGAAACAAAATGAAAACAATATGACATTTTTGTAATTATATTAAAAACATATCTAACTAAAAATGAAAACAGAAAACAAACCAAACGCAAAGGTTACCAATTAAGTCACACCTTGTGATTAAAATGATACAAACTAAGTACAATGCTAAAATATGAGGAACATTTAAATGATGATAATAATAGATAATAAACTAGTTATCATCCATGTGTGTGATGCACGAATTTGTGGTACATGTAATGTTTTATTCTTTTGTATTCATTAATTTATATAAATTGATTTTTAGTAACAAAGTAATCGTTTGTTAGGTATAAATATGATTATGATTTTCTTAAAAATATAATTGGGGGAGCTCGATTTCAATCATAGTACTTTTTTTTTAATTGAATTAGTGTTCATGTATCTGTCTTAAAATTATTAGGAGAAATTTAGGCTATTTAATTTAGAGGATGATTAAGATTGACTTCAATTTTATTTCTAAAAGGTAAAAGTTGAATTTTGAGAATAATAATTTTATTTGTATTAAGGTAGTGTTTAATGTAATTATCTTAAAATCATGAAAGAAATTTAAGCTACTTAAAGGAATATATTAATAACATTTATTGAATATATATATATATGTTGAATTTATGTAAAATAAAATTTGATTTCACACTACAGATCCAGAAGTAAATGGTACAATTAAGTATGAATTTTTCTGTATATATAAGTGTTGTTTATATAGCATTATCTGATACCAAAATTTTGATGAACAAGAATCATTACTATTTTTAAATATAAGGACGTGTTTAGGACAAAGTAATTTAAATATATATATATATATATATTTGTGTGTGTGTATGTATATATTTCACTACAAGAATTTCGCTAAATTGCTACGGAATTTAGCTACGGAATTTTCCCTAGCTAATCCGTCGCTAATTAGCTAGGGATTAACTAGGGAAACTGATTCCCTTGCTAAATTTTAAAAATAAGAAGAAGGAAATTTTAGCAGGAAATTAGCTACAGATTAGCTAAGAAATATTCCCTAGCTAAATATATTCCATAGCTAATCCATTCAGACAGGGATTGTTCCCTCGCTAAAATAAAATGTTGAAAGTTACATTTTTAGCTAGGGATTTAGCTACGGATTTCCCTCCCTATTCCCTAGCTAATTTTGTTTAATAAGTTTTCAAGACCTCTCGGCCTTGCATTCGTGCCCTTTGTTCCCAACCTCTCAACACTTTCGGTTCTTTCCACTTCATTTTGAGCTTCATTCGCACCCAACCTCCATTGTTCGTAGGCCACGGTTGGAGTCTTACCGCCGGCAAAGTGACCGGTAATTGCCGTCTACTCTCTCTCTCTTTTGCTTCTCGTATTTGTTTCAGATCTATACGCTGAAATCAAAGATTTCCTCTGCTTTTTACTTCTATTTCATACTTTAATCACTTCCATTTCAGTGTTCGTGACTATTCTTTCAATCGTTCTATTTTCTTTTTTTTGAATTTTATTTCTGGTTTTGTGTAGAATTGTAGATCTCCTTTTTTAACTGAAGCGATTGGATCGGTGCTTGTGCGAATCCAAAGTTGAAACAGATGTGGTTGTGGCTATGATCTGGTAAATTCCTTCAACTATTTGCTACGAATTAATGGAGCTCTTTCCTTAATGGTTCTCATTGCTCCAATTTCTCAGGTTTTTCATTTCTCCTATAGGTTTTGGGTTTAGGTTTTGGTTTTTGAGAGTAATCAAAATTGTGCAAAAACGAACATCCTAATGGACTCATAGCCATGTAGATTGCCATTGTATGATTTTTGGTTGCTTTGGTTTACTCTCTTGTCTTGGTTTGGCATTGACTAGTCTAGTGCTTATAATCTGTTTGACATAATGCTTGAATCACTGGACCCGTTTTGAAGTGTATTTGATAAATTAGAGGAAATATTATCTGGTTACTTCATTCTCTGGTTTGTGCATTCTGGTTGTTGATGTTTATTGCGTGTTTGTCTGTTTTTGAGATCCTTTGGTTGCGGTTCATTGTTTTGAGTGTGTTTAAACTGGTCAGTTTGTCATCATGATAGAAAATGACTAGGTAATGTGTTCAGAATTGTATTGTGCTGATTTTATGCTTTTAGGAGAGGGCTTATGGAAGTTGTTCTGCAAAAGAAGTTTCTCATCTGTGTGAATGTATTCATTGACATATATTATGGGGAGGGGAGGGGATGGGATTTTTAGTTTTTACAGCTTCTGCTTCTTCTTAGCAACGCTGTTTGTTATCTTTTCAAATCCAATTTCAAATTTTTGGATTTCTGCACTAAAATGAAGGAATTAGTATTCACTTACCTAATTCCACTCTCCGCCATTATTTATTTATTTTTTTGTCCCTACGTGCTTTGAGTAAATTCTGGGCTTTGGCCAGATTCACTTTAAAATTTTAAGCTTCTGACTCTTGTTTTAAAATTATTCCTAGTGTTATTATTTTTTGAGTAGTGATTGATCTGCCACTGATGCTGACTTTTGTAGGAAGTTTTTGTGTAAATTTAAAAGATAGGTGGGGTCGTTCTGTATAATGGTAGACAATATATTCAAATTTGGAGCTTCATTAATTTTTTAAATAACTATAATGATTCATGATGATGGCTTTCACAGTGTATAGCAACTACTTGAATAGGTAATTCTCCAAGACGATATGTTCTGAATAGTGAATAGAATAACAATATTATATTGGAATAGAATAGGAAGTTTTATCTCATGTTCCATTAGATGTTCCTAAATTGCATGAAATTGATTAAAACTAATTTCAAATTCAAGATCAAATATTCTAAATTAAGTGTCAATTGATCTTTTTACTAATTAAATCACATAATTATCATTTAATTGAATAGGCACTTATTTGAAGTAATTTAATTAAATCACTAAAAATATTTCCTTAATAAAGAAAGTTTGGAATTCAAAATCATTTAATCACATCCCAAATCAAATAAGATATTGCTTAACTAAGGAAACTTCAAATTCAAATATTAAGCAAATACACAAATAACACTTAACATATCATCATAAAAACCTAAAAGCTAACAGGTGTGAGCCCCTCTCCTCTTTTGTCCCTAGCCTTTCCTAATGAACAAAGAGAGAAGAAAGAAGCAACATTAAAGAAGTTCAATTCCAAATTTCAACCTTCTACTTGATAATTGTCTTCCTTACAATGATTTTTTTTTCAGGAAATAAAGACTGCATAACATATTTGAAAAAATAAGAAACTTTTATTTAGTAAGTCAAGCTTCTAAACATATGAATAATCCTTTTATTTAAACATATCATACTGCTATAAGTAATTAGAAATTTATTATGAATGTGATAGTATTCTTATTCTTTTGATGACTGTAAACTACTAGATTTTTCCTTTTCTGATGTTGGAAAGTCATCATGTCCCTCCCCATTCTTATCTTTTTCATTTTTTTGTCCGCTAAGAATGGCCCTAACATTGAAACAATGATCACGAAGTTAAGGACCTGTCGAGACAACATTATAGAGTTTGGAGCTGATTTAACCTCTAATGTTAGATGGTGGGGGGCTGTGGACCGGGTGCCCACACTACTTTATTTGTGTTAATAGTTTAGTAGGACAAATCATATATAGTGACTTTATTTAATAATTAATATGTTTAAGGTTACGTTGCTAATGTTATAATGTCGCATATTAATTATTAAATAAAATATTTATGTAAGCATGTGTTTATTAATAAATTTCTCTAAAAATAAGTGCCAAAAAAGAGAGATAAAAAAAAAGAAATACTTCACTGAAAAGATAGGGGATGGATAGGGCAGGGAAGCGAAATAGCGAATGGTTAGCCTACACCTCTAGTGTCTCATTCTCACCTGTCAAGATCATGGGATTCATCATATCACTTTGGGTTTTGGGCATAGTTTGATCTATTCTTAATTACCTGTCATTCCCTTTGAAATGGACACGATACAAATTAAGGGAGTAATAAGTGCTAGCTCTGCTAAGGCAAAATATACAGGGCAAAATATACAAGGCAAATTGGCTTTGTACTTCTTATTTAGAAGCTGAACTCTCCTTTAACAATCTGTCATATGGAAAGTCAAGCCTTCTATATCCTTGCAGGATAATTATATGCTTGAATAGTGTGGTGATGGGACATAGCCTTCTATAACACTTGAGTGTGCATTGTTAGCCATAGGAAAAAGTTTCAAATACATCCTAAGACGAGGTCCTTCTTCCCAAGCATATGAATCTATTGATAGTTGATAGAGGTCCAAGTTTAAAGATTGAGTTACATATAATATAAAAGAAGTAATATATGGAGGGAAAAAAGAAAAGCTTGGGCTTTTCAGCCGGTATCCAATTCTAAGAGGTGATGCACAAAAGCAGGGAACAGGGGAAGCTGGCACATATTCAAAGAAATCATCCACTGGACAAGCTTGAACAGGACAGATAATTTTTGAATTTGTGAAGTTTTTGTCTGCTTCTTGCCCTCCAAGTCCACAATGTTTGACCAATATTTTGCTAGTTAGGGAATTCTTACAGATAGGATTTCCAACAAGCCTTCCAGGAAAAAAAAAAGAGAAGAAAAATAAATTAATGTGACAGTCTAGGCAAAACAAAATTGTACAAGTACATTTCATAATAGCCATGAAGTGTGCATGAGAAGTGATTAAAGAATATAATTACATCCATTTTTTAGTTTCTGAAATTTGGGATCACCTTCCCTGTGGGCACAAAAAAGTGCAGTAAAAAACTTACCTAAATGTGGCAAAAGCTTAAAACATTTTTTAACTTAGATTTTGGTAAAAACTAATTTTCAAATAACAAATACTGAATTACTCATAACATACTAAATCATCTTAAATCATCTTTGATGGTGACCATTTTTTGAAAATTTTTAACTGTGTTAATATATCTTGCAGGAGAATGCACAGAAAATTGCTGAGTTCCTTGCCTCCCATCCTCGAGTGAAGCAAGTAAACTATGCTGGTCTGCCTGGTCATCCTGGACGTGATTTACACTATTCTCAGGTATGGTAGATAAATTGAAATTTAGGATTTTTCTGCTATGCCCAGTATTGATTTTATCATATATTCATATGATCCCTTTTTGCAGGCAAAGGGTGCAGGATCTGTGCTTAGCTTTTTGACAGGTTCACTGGCACTCTCAAAGCATATTGTTGAAACCACCAAGTACTTCAGCATAACCGTCAGTTTTGGTAATCATTCTTCCACCCAATGCTCTAATAGAAGTTTTCAATTGGAAATAATACAAAAATATAATTATATTTAATAGGTTCTCCAGGCTGGATATCAGTCTGTTGATGACAATACAGATTGTATGAAGTTCAACAATTTGAACATTCAAATTAACTGGGGACCTACATAGGCCTTTTCCTTGAGGTTAAACCGCCTAATATTTGAACACATTAGTTTTCTCTCCTTTCTCTTATATTGCAAATACCATGTCCTATACATTTGTTGGTAATAAAGTGTGGCACCAATGGCAGAACCAGGACTCTAAAAATGGAAGGGAAAATTTTAAATACCATTAATATTAATAAAAACTAATATAGTTTTAACATTATTAGATTTACCTTATCTAATGTAAAGCTCCATGATGCAAGTGTAAAATTGTGTGTATTTAAAATTGATTGAAACTATATGAATTTGATAGTAACAGGTTGAGTTGAATTTTGTGTCACTAAAATTTTCATTTCCCTAACTTTTAAGGCTGGTTACTGGTAAGTCCTTGTATATGAAGCCTGAATTTTAAAACTAGTGTAGGCTCCAAATCACAGTTGAAGTCTGTTACATTACTCTGCTTCTATCCAGCTTTTATGATAGCTCTTTTGTAAATAAATTTGAATTGATACACAGTTCATGTCTATTGCATAGTTTAGATAAGCCTCCACAGCCAATTGGTCTTTCTCTTAGAACACCTAACCATGTACCAAGACTTGTATAATTTTCTTGTTTGTATTCGATAGACAATCTCTGTCATGGCCAAAACTGGGTTTGCAGAGCTGATTGAATTGAATCAATTTTTTCAACAATAAGACTTGTATTTTTCCAATTTTTTTCCTCTTTTCATTATTTTTTGGGGTCAATTAAATTGAATCAGCATAATAAAAATAATTGGACTATAGCAGCTTGCTCGGTGGAACCAATGGGTTAGCTTAATGATAAAGAGAAGATAAACATGTAATATAATTAAATTCAAGTCTTACTATTATTTAAATAATTTTTTAGGACAAGACTGACATTAATTTTCTTCTTAATTTATTTCTATTTTTTGCTTTGTATAGTTAATGTTTGATGGGACCCTAAAAATAAATGAAAAATAACTATACTATTTACATATTTAAAATACACATTTTATTTATTTTAATTTTGACTGAATCCTTACTTGATATGCACAAAGATATGCCAAAAGTAACATATCTTTGATTGAAAATGATAGTAGCCCAAATAGTAGACCAAAAACAATGAATAATGCTATTAGTAAAATTGAAGTGTGTAAAAGCTGACAATTGCCTGTCAACTGATTAGATGACTGACTAATTAGCAAATCATAATTAAAAGACAAAATTGAGAGTAGCGGTATTCAAATATTTTTAGATTTTTTGTTACTTTTTTTCTAGATTCATTTATATATATATATATATATATAATATCTTAGTTTTTTTTATGTTACTTTACCCAAAAAAAAATTACTGTTTATTCTTTTAGGCTAATTAGTAATAACTTGTTTGGTTTAGAAAATTTTTAACGCAAATGTAGGTTTACATGAATTTTAATGTATTTTTTGCCTACTACTACATTTTTTTTTGCTTTAGGGGTGTTTGTCAGACGCAAATAGGAAAAGAAATAAAACTTCTCAATAAAGTATCATCTTATTATTTTTTATAAAAAAATTATTATCTTATCAAAAAAAAATATTATTTCATTATTAACAATAATTAATCAATCACAATCCCTTGATAAAGATTAAGAGAGATATTATTTAGACTACATTTTATCACAACGGCTTAACTTTTTTAAATTAGAACCAAACTATCAAAACATATTAAAAATAAATAAATCAAGGAATAATTATAATGATACCTACAAGCGATTTACCAATAAATGATTATTGACAAAAATCAAATTTAAAACTTTTAAATGAAAATATAAAATGAGATTTTTTTACCGGTTTAATCACATTTATATAGAATAATTAATAATAACCATTCTTTTATTAATAACATCTATAATAATAACCATTTTTTATAACTCCTATAAAATAACCATTCTTTTTATAACAAAAATACCATATTTTTAATTAAGTTGTTAGCTTAATGAGACAATGACATTACTTCTACTTCTAGGCAAAGGATCTAGGTTCGACCCAGCCGTGGATATCTATATCCTCAGCCCGGAATTTGTATTTGTATCTAAAGAAGAAACAGCACTATAAGCAAAATACATGCACGTCTGATACAGCCAAGTTAGAACATATCAACAATTATATCCACAACGAATTGCAACCCCATACATAGGTCCAAAGCTATTAGAGATTAGTAACTTCAAAACATTTGAGAAACCTACCATTAGATTATATTTTAAGAGGTAACACTTTTTATATTCATTAAGATGTCTCAAAGTGGCATCAAGTCGGCAATAGAAATGCTTGGTTCAGGATCAAATCCCAATCAATTGATATGGGGGGAAAAAACCTCTATACATGCTTCATTACCTGACCTGGTTTTTGATTGATTTTTTTTTTTTGGTTTACAAGAGGGAGACATCTGTCAAAGAGGGATGCCACCAGGCCATTAACATGGTGGAGATTTTGATTGATTTAGTCTACATAAGTTGTAGGAAATAGTCTATACAATAATGCCTTTTGAATTTAGTTCAAAATCAAATGTCAATTATAATACTTGGGGATATCATTAATTAGATGTATATATAGATATCCCAAAACTGGCCTAAAAAATGGGAATGTTTGATGTGGATATAAGTTAGGGGTTTATGCAAGGGGTAATTCTTATGGGATTTTGGGGTTCCCGCAAGGGGTAATTCCCATTAAGTAGGGAAAAAGGGTCATTAATATTGGTGACTCTTTTGGCATATACTTTATGAATTTGAATTTCAACTACTAAATCTAGTTGAAATTCTAGTTAAAATTTGAGTCAACCCTTAGTATCCCATTTGAGATTCGATATAAGTGAGCATGCGTACTTTTTTAAGGTACCCCTCATTGTATTGGATCTTGAATTGTCCAAGTGGGACAGTTTGGGAAGAAACTTTTTCTTCACTTGATTAGTAGTTATTCCTTAAATCTCATATCATATACTTGATGAAATTTTGTTGTGCTGTATTTCCTTATGTTCTCTGGGTGCATACTTGATCGTGGTAGATGTCACCACTTTCAAGTTGTGCACTTGGAGACCAATGGGAAATGCTGCCGAAATTTTGTCAAGTATAAGATGTGTGATTTTTGTGAGTGCTACCAACCAAGTGTTGAAAGAGTGTCTTCTCGAATGGGATAGGGCCATACCATGTTAAGAGCAAGATGAGGATTTTGTAACTAATCGTAGTAATGTGCTATATTGATTTCAGAAATCATGAGACCTGATAGAAGTTGGATGTTACGAAGAAAGGATCCCACTGGCCGTGTATGTGAAGAATTCAGTATTGGAGTTAGTGATTTCGTTAGGTTTGCTAAAGAACACCCAGCAGTCGTTGATTCATTAAGTCGCATTCTTTGTCCATGTATAAGATGTAAGAACCGTGTTAGGATGGAATCATTTTGGGTTGAAAAACATCTGTACGATTACGGATTTATGGAGGGCTACATAAATTGGACTCTTCATGGCGAGGATAATTGGAGGGATAGTGGTTCAACGAACATTATCGTTGATGATGAAGTGGAGACTAGGAACCCATATGTGGACATGGTTATGGATGCCGCAGGTGATATATTAAGTTCAGAAGTTGAAGATATAGAAGAGGATCCAAATCCATCGGCTTCAAAGTTTTATGACTTGCTAAGAGATGCAGATGAAACTTTATGGGATGGTTGCCAAAAGCACACAAAATTGTCAGCTGTAACGCAACTCTTGAATCTGAAATCAGAGTTCAACATGAGTGAGCGTTGTTATGACCGAATGATCGCCATAATTAAGAGCATGCTTCCAGACTCAGAAAGGTTACCTGAAAATTTTTACAGATCGAAGAGAATGGTTAATGAGTTGGGATTAGGATATCAAAAGATAGATGCGTGTCCTAATCACTGCATGTTGTATTACAAAGAAAATAGTGACAAGACAGTTTGCTTAGTATGTGGGCACCCGCGATTCAAGCCTAAGGCAGGACATTCAATGAATCAGAAGGGTGTGTCATACTCAATGTTGCGATATTTTTCCATTATTCCAAGGCTTCAGCGTCTGTTTATGTCAAAGAACACTGCACAATATATGCGCTGGCATGCAGATGGAGTGCGTCGAGATAAATCAGTGATCACGCATCCTGCTGATGCTGAAGCTTGGAAACAATTTGACGCTGCTCATCTGACATTTGCGCAAGAACCTCGAAATGTTAGGCTTGGCCTTTGCACAGACGGTTTTAATCCATTCGGTGGTTCGACTACTCCGTACTCATGTTGGCCAGTTTTTATCACACCGTACAATCTTCCTCCAAGTATGTGTATGAGAAGGGAATATATATTTCTCAGTCTTGTGATTCCTGGTCCAAAGTCACCAGGTAAGAGTTTAGATGTCTATCTTAGACCTCTGATTGACGAGTTGAAGATGCTGTGGGAAAATGGGGTGAACACTTTTGATGTGTGGAAAAAGCAAAATTTCAATATGAAAGCTGCTTTGTTGTGGACAATAAGTGACTTTCCTGCTTATGGAATGTTGTGTGGGTGGAGCACTCATGGCAGACTTGCTTGTCCCTATTGTATGGAGCACAGTAAGTCATTTGTATTGAAGCATGGTAGGAAATGTTGCTGGTTTGATTGCCATCGTCAATATTTGCCTCTTGATCATCCGTTTCGTCGTGATCGATACTCTTTTAAGAAATCAACAGTGGAAAAGTCTTTGCCACCAAATCGATTGAGTGGGGCGGATGTCTTGAATAGAGTGACTCAACTTGAGGAAGTCATTTTTGGCTTGACATCAGGTCACCAAAAACAACATGGCTTCGGTAAAGATCATAACTGGGTAAAGAAAAGCATATTCTGGGAATTGCCTTATTGGTCCACGAATCTGATACGACATAATTTGGATGTTATGCATGTTGAGAAGAATGTGTTTGACAATATCTTCAACACTATCATGGATATAAAGGGCAAGACGAAAGACAATGCAAACGCAAGAGAAGATTTAAAGATGATATGCAAACGTCCTACCTTAGAGTTGATAGTTGAGAATCACAAGTGTATAAAACCAAAGGCAACATATGTTTTGAATGCCAACCAAAGGAGAACAGTATGTGAGTGGGTAAAAGGATTGAAATTTCCGGATGGGTATGTGTCGAACATTGCTCGTTGCATCAATGTAGATGATGGGAAGATATATGGAATGAAAAGCCATGACTGTCATGTTTTTATGCAAAGGTTAATTCCTCTAGCGTTTCATGATATGTTGCCGAAACCTATATGGGGAGCATTAGCTGAACTCAGCTTATTCTTTAAAGAAATTTGTGCGACTGAAATACATGCTCCTATTATGGAGAATGTTGAAATGTCCATAATTGAAACAGTTTGCAAGTTAGAGAAGATTTTTCCGCCAGCATTCTTTGACGTGATGGAACATCTAGTTGTTCATCTCCCTTATGAAGCTAAGGTTGGAGGACCTGTACAATACAGGTGGATGTATCCATTTGAGAGGTGTATGTTGTACTTGAAAAGGAAGGTTAAAAATAAGGCGAGAGTTGAGGGGTCTATTTGTGAAGCATATATTTTAGAAGAAATTTCCAATTTTGCTTCTATGTATTTTGATCCACACCTACAAACAAGGCGCACTCAAGTTCCAAGGAACGACGATGGTGGAGAAGACACGGTTGATGAACGCTTGTCTATTTTTAGGCATCCATGTCGCCCCATCGGGAGAGGTCATAATAGATTCTTGACAGATAAGGAGCTTGAAATTGCTGAGACATATGTGCTTGTAAATTGCAGTGAAGTAGAACCATACCTCCAGTAAGTCTACTCCTAACTTAGCTATTTAGTAATTTTTCAAATATGTTCTACTTAAAACTAATTATTGTATGAATTAGACAATTTGAGGATTCGCTAAGGGAAACAAATCCCAATATCACTGATGATCAAATACTGGAAGTTCGAGATAAGGAGTTCAGTAAATGGCTAAAGCATCTAGTGAGTCCTTCGTCCAAAATTGTATATATCATATATCATTATACTAAATGTTACAACTGTCTATTGTCTTTGTAATGATTCACAGGTGAATAGAGGAGGAGTTAATGATCAAATGATTCAACAAATGAGTTATGGTCCATCCAAGTCCGTCACTTCATACAATGGCATAATAGTTAATGGATATAGATTCCATACTAAGGAATACGGACAAAATAAAGCTACCATGAACAGTGGGCTGTGCGTTAAAGGAAGTATATATGGTGAGAATGAGTTAGACTATTATGGCATTCTTGAAGAGATATTGGAATTGTCATATCTAGGACATCAGAACAAAGTCTTTCTTTTACGGTGTCATTGGTTTGACCCGATTGATGGAGTAAAGGTTGATGAGAGATATGGGTTGATTGACGTTAAGCACAGATCTAGGCTTCACTCAAATGAGCCATTTGTATTAGCTAAACAGGCACAACAAGTGTATTATACAAGATACCCACTGAGCGGAGGTAGAGTTAATGGTGAATGGTGGGCAGCTTGCAAGGTTAGAAAAAAACTCTTCGTGGCCGAGACATTGAATGATGAAGGTGATGGATCAAGTGAGCTAGTCATTATCGATTATTACCAAGATGATGGATCTCTAAGAACATACAATATTGCCACGGATGATGAAGCAATTTCCTTGTTTGATGCTCATTCCCCAATGGAAGAAGTGGGCATAAATGAGATACATAATCCATTGGACGTTCCATCTGTTGATCAATTCATTGATGACAACGAAGATAGTGAAAGTAACGAGTTCTTTGATGAAGATGATGAACTATATGATTACGACTCAAGTAGTGACAGTTGAATTTTGTTCAATTGACACATATCCTTAAATATTCTTTTTTTCAATGATATGATTGTATTTGTACATGTTCTGTGGCTAAATAGCAAAGATTGTTGCTTGAAATGCAGTTATGAGTTAGTTCATCATCTTTTATTGTTCATTTATTATCTAGAACACGAGCAAAGTTTGTACATGTTTAGTTAATGTTTTAAGTTTGTTTGGTGATAAAAATCTAGAACACAAGAGCTACTCAATGGCTCCAATGAATTGTGAATTTTTTATTCGGATTGGATTAAATGTAAATGCATAATTTTTTTTATGAAAAGAATATCATGTTTCATTATGTAGATATTCATCATGACAGTCCGAGGTAGAGGCACTGGACGAGGTAGAGGCAGGGGGAGAGGTCGCAGTAATCTGCCCCAGCCTTCTTTACCGTCCATTGATTCTTCACCACCCCTACCTTCTCCTCGCACCCGCTCCCCAGGTATACCTATACTATAATTTTTTAATTATTGATAAAGGTTGTGTCTGAAACTTAAAGTTTTCAGAGCGGAGAAGAAGCTCTTGGGGTGTCCGTCAACCAACGAGGTTTGTGTTGCAGTAGGTGACAGACCTGAAAATGAGCCTCCACTGTAATGGGGATTACTCTTAACGGACTTCGCTTATGACGTAAGAGTTCAAATTCTACGCAAATCAAATCAAGTTCAACCATGAGTAAAGATTCATTTTAATTTTTTAACCAATATATTAAAAATATTCTTTAGCAAATACTAAATAATAATAATGAAATAGGAGAAAAATATGATACATTGAATCTAGATTCTAAAAGGTTGGATATTCCATAAATAGATATTTATGTACAAATATGATGTAGTATAAGTAATGGGCCCTTTAAACATGTATTTAAGAATTTGATTTATAATTTATGTATATAAAAAAAATCTGTTAAAAAAAATTAACTCTTTAAATAAATTTTATTATAGAGATTAATTATTACAATCATACATAAAGATATTTTTTTAAAAAAAAGATATTTATGCTCATAGTCATAGGATTTTACGGTCTTCTGTTTGGAAAGGTACCTTTTAGGAGAAACGTGTCCAATTTGAATTTTTGAAAGAAAAAACAGAAGTAGCAAGCTGTTAGACAAGGATGGTAATTTGAACTTATAATTATACTTAATTTGTCTTAACTTTTATGGATGGTTTAAAATTTATCCTATAATTATTGTCCCGGATCCCTGGCTTTCGAGCCGAACATCTTGCGCCGCAGGCACCATCGCAAGGTGAAGCAGATGGTGGGGATCGTGGGGATGGTGATGACGATGGAGCTGACTTAGATATTCATTAGTTGTGTTTTTTCTTTTTCTTTGTATAACTTGTTTGAACTTAGATATTTTCATATCTACTCACTCTATCTGGATGTTATGTATCTCTCTAAATAATTGAACGTGATCTCTTATTTTCTACTTGCCTATATCATTCTCTTTTACTGCTCTCTCTTCATGCTAGCTATTTGTTTCTCCTTGCAATTTGAATTTGCATTTTGAATCTAGATCTGAAGGGATTTTTTCTGGTTTTAGTCCTCTTCCTCTTCAATTTTCCTTGTTATGCCAAGGTGAGCCATCATCCACTATTCTTGTTCCTTTGCATCTCTTTACCTTCATGTTGCAGTATATTTTTTATTTTTATATATTTGGGAAATCATGTCTACATCTTTCCTTGGGGCGATGTTTCCATATAATGTTGGTATCAGCATGATTCAACTTGATAAATTGCTTTTAAGGTGCTTTCTTATTGATTTCAAGGTGCTTCTTCTGTTTATTGACAGTTGAACTAGTAGAAAGAGTTGTTCTTCTTGGAGCACCCATATCAATCAAGGATGAGAACTGGGAAACTGCTAGAAAGGTATAGGGGATTAAATTTTCTCTTAATAGTACTCTATTTGATAATCCTTTTTCAAGGTAATCTTTTGATGGTTTTGGTTGGTATCAGGATTTCACAAGAGCTAAGCATATAGAGCTAAGTGATGAGGATTGTGAATTTTTTCACCTCTGTAAAATTCCTCTGAGCAGCAAAACCAGCATAGAAACAGCTCCTGGTAGAAGCCTAAAAAGATAAAATCAGCTTGAACTTTCAATCAGGTGTGTCATACCTAAATTGTTCCATCTTTTCAATACAAGTAAGTGAGGCATAGGAATAAAAGTTATCTACCAGATAGGCATAATAGATTGTCTATTTCTACACATATTCACCCTCCAATCACACAAGAAAGTGTATGGTATAGATTTCATTTTGTCATTTTATCCAACAACACTACAAGTTGAAATTAATAATATTAAATGGAAAACAACGCTTACGGATAGAAATATTTGAAATATATATGCAGATGCAGATAGAAATTTTCATATCTTGCAGGCTGATTCATTGCATGCCAAGAAACGATTTAAAGCTTTAGAGGAAAAGGTTTTCTGCACCCTCCCCTTCCTTGGATCTATTATTTTCTGGATTTACTTGAAAGTTCAACTAATTTGAGAAATAGGCTTTGAAATACATAGGTAAAACTTCTTTGGGCTACCTTGAGAAGGAACAACTTTGATCTCCATATTTTAGAATGTAAAGCACAAGACACTGAAAACAGTTATGCGGAATTTGATTTTTATTATCTGTGAATGAAAAATGGTCTGGGCTTTGTGGTTTATGCCTGTTTAAGGGTGAGTGTGTTGGTGTGAGAAATCAATTTGGAAGCACAGGGGTTTTACTGGTATGACTATTATCCTGATACAATGAATGCGATGAGTTTATACCTGTTTGGCATTTCTCCTTTTATTAAAAGTCAGTGTTGAATCATGATTATGTTTCAATTCCATTCGGGAATCAGGTTTGTGATTTGGGCAACATTTTTCTATTTGGTTACTCTCTTGATTTAGTTGTTTGTAGACGAGTCTCTTTTTGCTATCACTAGTGTTGGCTTTTGGAATTTTGGAGGTATGTTCTTTCGTTGGGGGTACTAATTTTCTGATTGCTGTTATATATTCATGTAATGTTGATTTTGATTATAATGTACATTGTATTTGTCTGAAATTGGCATATCTTAGGCAATACACATGGAGCATCATTTATCTGATCATGTGATTAATAAGCTTGAGTACTCTTTGTCTGGATGAAAAATCTGAACCCATTTACTACTGCTTGATCTTGAACCCATTCATATGGTAACATGCCTTTTGCTTAATGTTTCAGTCTCTGAGTTTGTGTGATTGTTTCTGCAGATTTTACTTGACTGACATCATTTTCTTGATATGTGTTTAATGTTTTTTCTTGACATCATTTAGATTTGCAAATGAAATGATGATTTTTAAATGTGCATGCTTGGTACTCCTTAGCACTCTTTGGTTTACTGTCATGGTTATATATATATAGAGTAGAGAAGGGATACTCTAGAGCCACTAGCCAGTGACATAGTGCCACGGTCACTGCAGAGGCGACGATTTAGGAGTAAGAGAGGTAGCAGTTACGCATGTGATACCATCGTCTCCCCTTCTCCTGCGCCTTATTATATAGCACTTGTCTTCCTTTGTATGCTCTGTTCTTTGTCTTTGTGGAACATAGCATAGGTGATAGGACACATAACATAACGTGACAGCATCCATCGTTGTTTGTTACTCTTTTGTTTTTTTTTTGTCATTTTTATTGTTTTTGTTTTTGCTTTTGTTCCTCAAAATCAGTTGGTCGCCATGCCAATGAAGTCCACCAGAGGATTCATCATCTACCTTGTATCTGGTTTCTCTATTCTTTGCATTACTGCTGCTTGTTCCTCACCCACCATGATGACTACAAACCATCTCTGTCCATGTCATCATCACCCTCTGCTGTTTCCCTTGAGTCTCATGCCCGTTATGGATCTGAAACTGTTAAAAGTTTGGCACGTATGTAATTTCTCCGCCATTTTCGTGTGATTTAGCATGAGCGAATCGTTGGTGTGGAGAAAAAGATTAATGCTTTGTTATTACGGTTGTGTTGTGGATGCAGGAATTAGAGGCCGCTTGGAGACTTGTGTTAGCCACAGTGATTGGGTTTCTGGGATCTGCTTGTGGAACCGTTGGTGGGGTAGGTGGGGGAGGCATTTTCGTTCCCATGCTTACTCTGCTTGTTGGGTTTGATACCAAGTCTGCTGCTGCTCTTTCTAAATGTAACTCTTTTCACTCTCTTTCATATTCATAGGTTCTTGGACATGACGTTTTTTATTGCATTGCAACCTTTGATTAGAGTTTCCCAAAATTTGATTGAAATTGTGACCCCATATGTATACATGCTTTCTGCTTTTTCACTTCATCATTAATAATTGCCAAGTTGGTTAGTACTTTGTTTGGTTTCTCATTGATTTTCTGCTGAAATTTCATTGACATTATAGCAATGGTCTGTTTGGCTGCTGGGAAAAGGGAGCAAGAGGAAAAGGAATGCAAAAGAAAAGGAGTTTCTACTCTCATCTCTCAGTAGCTGTATAATGCATGTAACACAAGACATCAAGTTCATACTTGGATTTGAACTTTGAAGCTAAGCAAACAAAGGTTCGTACTTACTCTGTCCATGTACTCCCCCCGCAATGCCATGCTGAAAATTGAGTTCATTTGAGTAAAGGATTTCATTTCTTCACTTTTCTTAGGAACCAAACTGAGATTTCGTCATCTTCTAGCACGCTTTCTTCTTTCAATAAAGCAATACAGATACTTGTTCTTTTTCGAATATTTGCAGGGAGGGAGTTAAGGTCTGTTCTTTGAAATCCCAGGAAGTAGACACATCATCACTTAAATATGACGGTTACTCAAATTGCAGTATCGCTCCCTTGCTAAGGTTTTGGATGATCCTTCAAAAGTCGCCTCCACCAAGTTGGGACCTAAGCGGCTTTAGATCTTGCAGCACGCCATCATCGATCATACTTTTACACCAAGATACCACGTTATTTTGAGTGTTTGATCGTTAACATACCAAACATGGTTTCTTCTTTGTAATTCCACTATTGTATTCCTTGCAAGAAAATTGTGCTAGTAGACTTTGTAAATATAGAAGCCTTGTTTAATTTACATTGCTTCTTTTACATTTAATTTACATTGCTATGCTTGCAACTTGTTTATATATAAAAGTGACAATTATAATTTGTTGAATTTTATGTTTTGAATAAGTTTTTTACGTAGGTTTAATTTGGTAAATCATAAGAAATAAAACTTACTTTTTAGTTCTATTAGATTAATTAATAATTAGTTACAAAATGGTAAATTAGTTACAAATTAGCTACCGATTTGTTAAGGATTTGCTAGGGATTAGTTATAAAATGGTAAATAAGCTACAAATTAGCTACCAATTTAATAAAGATTCGTTAGGGATTAGCTACTGATTAGCTTTGGATTAATTAGAGTTTAGTTATAAATTAACTAGGGATTGACTATGGATTAACTTGGGAATGTAAAAATTAACTAGGGATTAGCTACGGAATTAGCTACGAAAATGTCTTAGCTAATTTGCTAGGGAAATGAACACATTTTTTTAAAAAAACTTAGCTAGGGATTAGCTACGGATTAGCTACGGAAATTCCGTAGCTAATTTATTTTAACTACAGAACAATTTTCGTAGCAAATTAGCGACCCAGATTTAGCTACGGAAAATTCCGTAGCAAATCTCTAGCAAATCTGTAGCTAAAAATTTTAACTAGGAATTTGCTATGGATTTGCTACGGAATTTTCCGTAGCTAATCTATAAATTTCTTGTAGTGTTTCACATCATTATATTATACCACTTTTATACTTTTATGTTAAATAATAACTTACACTATCTTGTTAGTAACTTATTATTAGGTGTTGATAACTTTCGAAATGTGTGAATATCAATTTTTAAACAGTGATAAATATATTAGTTGCAATAGATATAATAAAAGTGGTTCACTTTATTTTTGTGAAATTGAATTTAGTGGGTCTTAATGAGAAGTTCAAGTTATCATGAAATCGTCAGACCCATCATAGAAAAATAGGCTAAGATCCAATCTTTGGAAGAGATCATACTATCATAGCCCAATAATACCTTACCAAGATAATTTTAAAAAATTACTATTTAACTTATACAATTAAGTTTAGTTTGTATAAATTTTTATATTTAATAATAAAATATTTGTAAGTAATGAATGATTCATTTTATAATTTTGATTTCTAAAATTTTAAATTTCTAGTTAGATTAACCGTGTGGAAAGTTTACTTATTAAATGCCAACCAGTTTATTAAACAAGCAACCTGCTCAACTTGGTTTAGCATATGTTTGAGAGTTGGGAAAAATCAAGGAAAACGAAAAGGATGAGACGCGAAGAGATAAGGTTAATTAAATTATATTTTTTTTTCTTATTTGTATTTTAAAAAAATATAGAAACATAAATGAAGGGTTAAACAAATATAAAAAATTTAAAATACATATAAAAAATTTATTATTTATTAATCAATAATTATATTAACATTATTTTAAAAATGATATAATTAGAAAAAAATTAGAAATAATTTTAAAGTAAAATAATAACTTAATTTTTGGTTCTTGCCTAATTATCCTCACATTCTTTGCCTGTGAACAGTATTTTAAATTGCGATTGTGATTGCACTGCAATTGCAGAAATTGCGAATGATTGCAGAAATGCGCCTACAATTGCAGCTACAGAAACTTCCAAAATCATAATATTGCGGCCGCAATTTAAAACTTTGAGTGTGAGACTAATTTTATTCAGATACTAAAATTGTCCTTCCTCACAAGTAACTTAGTTTCTCATTCAAAATCTTTTAAAATTGATAGAAAAATATGTTTCCTATGATTTCGAAAGGTTAAATAAAAAATCTTTCATTTTTTTCTTACCAAATGAAAGAATCTCAATTAAAAAAATGATTTAAACCTTTTGCTTTCTTTCTCTTTTTCTATATTTATTTATCTTTTTGTATTTTGATGAATCTATCAAAAAATAAGTCTTCCTTGGATCCATCGGAGGCTTCTTGGTGTGAAAAGGATAGAATCATAGAAGAGTTAATGGAGCTTCTTCGTTTGAGCCTTAGATAACTTCGTGCCTCGTGGCCTTATTCAACTAACTCTGTTGTCTTTTTTTGGTAAGAAACTAACTCTGTTGTCTTATTCATTTTATTTATGTACGGTTTGTCGTTTCTCTGTCATTTACTGCATGCACACACCAGTACTGCTTCCTTACTTATATTTGTGCCTCTTCTCCATCGTTTTCCATCAACACAACCCTCAAAGCATAACATTAACGGTAAGATGATTCCATAGCTAAGAAAACAGAAAAGTTCACGTAAATAAGAATAACCCACAATTAGCCAAGGAAAAAAAAATTGGGAAACCCATGTAAGGAATAGCACAATTTATGGACAAATCATCAGCAAGAGAACACAAGTTAATTAGCACAAATATTGCAGTAAAGGGAAGCTCTTAGTTTTTTGGATTTTCAAGCATATCAGAACGATAAGTATGTGAGACAAAGACAAGAGAGAACCTGGAAGTTTTGTGGAGCTGTTTGACTTCAGCGTATCAGAGAAAAATAAAGGCTTCACTAGAGCTGGAGACGGCAAATTCAGAGCCATTACAAACACCAAGTTGAACCAGCCACTCAATATGCAGAAGAAAAAAGAACCAATCAGAGTTTTATCAGTAATCTAGTTATCCGCATGCTAGTTAGTGCGAAAGAGAAGCAGACAAAATGAAAATATAATTGCCACAATTAGTATATGTGGTCTAAGAAATGCTAAGTCTAATGGGCAAGATGTGTTTTTGACATTTTCCCTTTCGGAATTTTTTTTTTCTCTCTCTCTCTTTTCATTGGTACATCTGTTTCCTTCTATTATTGGTAGAAAACAAAAAAGTGGAAAATGGTTTGTTACAGCAAAGAATAAGAACTAATGGGAGGAGGGCCCCAGATAATAACCAGTATTCGTTGTTGGCTCCATACATATGAAGATATGATAGATATCTATCCGTAAAAACGAGTTAAATTTGCTGAGTTAGCCGTTTACTCGATAAATTATGTAAGTTAGACTTTAAAATTAATTACCTATAAAAATGTGAGTAATTTTAGAATGATTTGTTTAACCAGCAAATTAAACGGGCCAATCCACACGGTTTATAGGCCATCCGCATAGCTTTTTTTTTAAGTTTCAATTTGTTTGTACAAAAAAATTCAATATTATGTCTATGTAATGTAATATTTAATTTGAGATAATTAAATTTAAAAATTTTAATAAATTTAAATTATTTCAAAGTTTACAAGTAAAGAAAAAAGTTTCGCGGGTGGCTCGTTTAGGCCCGTGAATTGATGCGATACGAGTCGAGTTAGCTAATTTACAACTCTTTTAAATAAAAATAAATTTAGCTCGACCTATTTAACCTGAGACTCGTCACAAGTCGGCCTAAATAGGCTGGGCTGCCCGTTTGACAGCCCTGTTTATAAAGTCCTCGTATCATCAGTCGAAGTTTCTATATCATATCGTCCAACGGAGGAAATGGTTCTCTATTCTTCTGCTGGATTTATGGACTCTGAATAAATAAATAAAAAATGATGGATTTTGACATTTTGTGCAAAGAAACATATTTTTTTCTTTCTTTAGAATATGATACTGTCACACTGCTGCGTTCTTATGAAATGAGAGAGATAACTAAGTATTCATGCTGCCAAGTCAGTTACTCTTCAATTACTTCAAACCAAGGAAAAGCGCCAACGCTTGCTGCACAGGTTTCGTTCTAACTGTTATGCCACCGTAGTATTCTGTCTAAAATCAATAACTCGTTTGTCTACATTAAAGATGTTAAAGTGAGTCGGTTCAAAACCTAATCTGCTCTTAGCCCATGTTGCATGGAGCTTCGAAAGCTGTGACCAAAAAACCTACATTTAAATGGAGGATAAAGACCATCAAGTAGTTGGTCGAAGTATTAAGCGGATTCGACTTTTAGGAAGAGTCGTTATTGTTTAAAGAACTTTACCATAATGTTTTCAGACTTAAAATAATTACTGTGAATACATAGTTTAACACAAAAAAAAAGGAGAATGGACCTATTGACACATCCCTATTTGTCAATATACAATCATCTTTAATTGCTTTCAAGTTTAATTTTCTAAACAATCTTAAACTAAATGGTCCTATTTTTCAATTTTCAAACTTATTCGTAAACTCCAATTCTCCTCTCTCTTTCAAGTTTTATTTATCAGTTCAATAATTTTTTTTTGGTAAAACATTTCAATATAATTTAACTCTATAACATATTAATAAAACATTATCTTACTCTATTCTATATTCATTAATTAACAACGTATTTTTATGTATTTGTTTCTCTTGATAAAAATATTGCCCTAACTCATTTTGAAACAATTGTAGCATCATTTAGCGAAATTTTATAAGTTAAATTTAATACTTAAGTTGTGAATGTTCATTGATATAAAGGCTATCAATAATTGATTTATTAATTAATTTTAATACCATTTAATTTTAAACAAGCATGTTAACATTTGGATTTTGAAGCGTAAACTTTATTGATAATGTTACATAATATTTCTTTATTAAGAAAAAATTATTTTATGATATTTAAAATTAGAATTGAAATTTGAACGAATCACTATTAGTATAAAGTCTTCTACATATATTGACATATAGTTAAACGAGTTAAATTTTTTAGGTAATTCTTGTAAAAGTCAAATAGATGTCTGGTAATAAATGATTGGATAATATAATAAAAAAAATTTACACTGACAGTGAATCAAAATTAAATTCTTATAATAATTATACTACATACGAATTTGCTAATTTATTTCCTAAAAAAGTGTATAAAAATTTCCTAAATTAAATCAAGCTAAATATTGATTAGAAATATTTTAAATTCTATTTTATAATAATAATAATTAAAAAATCATTGTGTAGTGTACCTTCCTAAAAAATCTAATAAAGGTCGTTATATGAATAATTTTTTATGAACAAAGATGATTTTCTTGTCACGTTATATTATAGCAAAGCTGGTTACTTGAAAAAGAACATGGAGATCTTGAAGTAGATAGGTGGTCCATAGAATTTGACAGTTAATTTTTTCTTTTGTGGGAGTTCTTTTTTTACGTAAATATTTATTTTGGTCCTTCAAATATATATATTGTTCTTTATTTATCAATTACATTAAATTAGTCATTCAATAATAATAAATGTCATCAATTTCATCTGACAAAAATTAACTTAATATCATTTTAAGAATCAATTTAATAACAAAAATGTGACATTAAATAATTAATTTGATATCGCATATATCTTTAAATAATTAATTTAATATATTTATAAATAAAAGATGAATATGATATTACATGTATATTTAAAAGACTAAAATGTACATTTATTATTTTTGTTTCCTCTCCTTTTTCATTGGTGCATCTGTTTTCCTCTATTATTGGAAGAAAACAAAAAAAGGTGGATAATGGTTTGTAACAGCAAGAATAAGAACTAACGGCAGTTGGGAGGAGGGGCCCACATACTTACCAGCACTCGTCGTTGGCTCCATATATATGAAGATATGATGATATGAATTATGAAGTCTTCGTATCATCACTCGAAGTTTCTATATCATATCATCTACACAGTTACTGAAAGCAACGGGAGGAAATGGTTCTCTATTCTTCTACTGAATTTATGGACTCTGAATAAAAAAAATTGATGGATTTTGTGCAAAGAAATATATTTTTTCTTTCTTTAGAATATGATACCGTCATACTGCTGTGTTCTTATGAAATGAGAGAGATAACTAAGCATTCATGCTGCCAAGTCAGTTACCGTTTACTTCAAACCAGGAAAAAGCGCCCACACTTGCTGCTCAGGTTTCGTTCTAACTGTTATGCTACCATGGTATTCTGTCCAAATTCAATAACTCGGTTGGCTAAATTAGAGAAATTAAAGTGAGCCTGGTCTTAGCACAAGTTGCCTGGAGTTCCGTAAGCTGAGACCAAAAAAACCTACATTTAAATGAATGATGGAGCTATTGAGACACCCATTTATCTATCCACACACCTCTTTAATTACTTTTAAGGTTAATTTTCTAAATTACCTTTAATTAAATGGTCTCATTTTTTAATTGTCAAACTTATTCTGAAATTCCAATTCTCCTCTCTCTCTCTCTCTCTCTCTCTCTCTCTCTCTCTAACTATTGGTTTTGAAGTTTTATTTATCACTTCAAATATATATATATATATATATATATACATAAATATATATATTTAGTAATTTTTTTAGTTATTGTTTGGGTATCCTCACAAGTGCTTTCTCTTAAGAATATTGAAACTACCTCTTCCCACAAGTGCTTTTCAACGTGCACGAACCGTTCAACTCAAACTTGAACCACCTATATTGATTCAACCTGTGTTTTCATAACCTGATCGGACCAGATAGTCCAATAGGTCTAGCTATAAACCAAATACTTAGATGGTTATAGTTCAGTCCTATTACCAAATTCACGATAAGATCATTTTGGACTAGACAAAACCAATTAAAAACCCAATTGAACCTTCTTGTTCCTCCAGTTGAACCTAATCAGGGATTAGTCACACATTTAAAAAAATTTCAATATTTTGTAAATGTTTTATATATTTCATATTGTTGTATGTGGATTATTTTTATGAACGTTATCCGATTTGACTAGCTAATTTAAACGGTTGAACCTAAATTAAAAATTTTGTTACTTTACTATCCGGTCTGATTTTAACAACTTTAGATACAATATTTCAATACGTATAATATAACTTTAACATATTAATAAAGCATTGTCTTACTCTAATCTATATTACTATAAAAGAAATAGAAAAGTCTAAGTTATATTCATTAAGAACGTATATCAAATAATGATTGACGTATTTGTTTCTCTTAATAAAAATATAACCCAAATTTATTTTGAAACGATTGTAGCATCATTTAGCGAATGTTTAAAAGTTAAATTTAATACTTAAGTTGCGAATGTTCATTGATACAATCAATAATTGATTTAATAATTAATTTTAATACCATTTAATTTTCGACAAGCATGTTAACATTTGGATTTTGAGGCGTAAACATAATATTTCTTTATCCCGAAAATTTATTTTATGGTATTTAAAATAATTATATTACATACAAATTTGTTAATTTTTTTACCATAAAAGTGTATAAAAATTTTCCAAATTAAATCAAGCTGAATATTGATAAGAAATAATTTAAATTATATTTTATTATGATAATGAAATTATTTTTGAGAAGTGTAAATTCTTAAAAAATCTAATAAAGGTTGTTATATGAATAAATTTTTATAAATAAAGATGATTTTCTTGATTTTATGAAAAATGATAATATCATATAATAAATATTCTCGTGCTTATTTTAAAAAGAAAAAATATCAACTTATAAAAGAAATTAGAACTAATTAGGATTATATTGATAGATAATGATAAAAAAGTGTGAATGAATAAAAAGAATTTTAACTTCTTAAAAGAAAATCACTTAAGTGTAATTAAGGAAATACAAATTAAAAATGGTTATAAGGGATTGTGGGTAGACAAATGTATACATTACATAATCACAATTTTTTTGGTTAGAATTTTTATTAGAATGAGTTGACATTGTTATGAACTATTAGATGGATGAGTGGTTCTTATCATTGTAACTTATTCAACTAGCATCATTAAAGGCTTGTTTGTTATAGATAAAAAAAAAATTGATTTTGACCTTCAATAATTTAGAAATTATTTTTTAGATATTTTTAAGAAAAATAGAAACTATTTTGTGTTTATTTACAATTATAAAAATTATTTTTAAATGAGAATAACTTTTCTCTCTCGTAAGAGATTTTTTTCGAAAGCTAATAAGATTAACTTTTCATTTTAATCATAAAAATGATTTTTTTAAACAAATAATTTTTTTAATAAGTTTAAACAAACACAATCAAAATTATTAAAAATAATTTTTTTATTTAAAAAAAGTGATTTTTTCATCAAATAATCTGTAACAAACAAGTTCTAAATCTTGACAAATTTTAACTAAATTCTAAATTTTTTTAATTATGTAGATTACTTTAAACAAATGAGCGCTGATAGCCTCACCCTTAAATGCACTGCCAAATTTATAACCAAGCACGTCCTATTTGCAATGCTTAATGGACTGAAGCATTGTTCAAAACACATTTTGACACTTTCAGTTTAAACTCTTCATTTATGAAGTCAATATATTCAATTGTTTAGAGAGTATGAATAACCGTCGGATGAACATTTTTACGCCTGCTTCGATTGTTAACCTTTAGATTTCTAAAATAAATTAGGCATCTTCAAAACTTAAAACCCAAGAACTAGAACCTTTGGAATATTTGAGATGTATTTAGAAAACGATTTGCGTAGTGTTTCGTTCTTGGGCACAATCTATACTATATATTAAAGTTGGCTTTTTCAAGTAATTCTTTTAGAAAATTCTTATTTCTTAGCTTGTGGTCAATTGACCCTCTAATCTAAATATCTTATTAATAAATTACATAAATTTTCGTGTATAAACTTATACATAATTGACTAATGACTTGGTCTTTGTCCATTCATAAATATATGTATTACACAACTCACATGTATGAACTTTAACATAATCTCTTATACAACACGGTCACAATAAAAAAAAATCCAAACTTCTAATTTAAGTTACACAATCATGATGAAAACACATATGTGCTAACAAAATTTAAATATTTATTTTTTCAAAATTAAATACTCTATATTATTTCACTTCATTACTTAAGTGTAGGATGGAAAATAAGTTGAGTTGATCCGAGTTAGACCTGACTCAGGCTCAACTTACTAAGTAATCGAGTTCATTTTATTGGTTTGAGCTCATGAGTTACTCAAGTTCAATAAGTCAATATTAAGTATTGTATTAATTGAACATCTTAGACGCAATGTGGTAAGCTCAAATTTGTAGCTTAATAAAATTTCTTTTTTTTTTTTACATATATTTGGTTAAAAAAAATAATTTAGTCACACTAAAAATAAAATCTCTATTATATATTAAATTGAAGTATTATTATTATTATTTATGAAAAAACAAGACTATATACATATGTCAAGTCGACTCACGAACTAATGAACTGAATAAATGAAAACTTAAGCTCGGCTCATTTAACAAACAAATTAAAATTTTTAATTTATTGAGTTGTTAAATAACCGAGTTACGAGTAAATTTATGAGCTAGCTCAACTCATTTCCAGCCTTCCTTAAGCATATGGAAATAAACTTTATAAATTTAGTTTACCAAATGATAAGTAAAACAATAAAAATGTAAATGCTCAAGTGTCTATTATAAGAAAAGCTTGATTTTTGGCAGTGGATCTATCAAAAATCAAGTAAAATCTGTCGAAAATCCTGATTTTTCGGCTGATGTGTCCACTGGGAATAGGTTCATCAAAAATCATCTTTTGGCTGAGTTTTCAGATATGTCAAAAATTATCTAGCATAAGTCCGGAAACTAACTAGTTTCCAATGGATCAGCACATCGAAAAATTGAAATTTCATGTGAATTTTAATTATTCAATATATTTTTAAAATTATTTTTTTATAAATGTATTGGAAGCATGCAACGGTAGATGAGGTGGGAGGAGGAGGAGACGGAAGGAGAAGGAGGAAGAAGAAAAGGGAAGAGGAGGAGGAGGGAGAAGGGAATAGAAAGAGAAGGGAGAAAGAGAAGGGAGGACGAGAAGAATGAAAAATGGTGCAACAAATAAGAGAAATAAAAAGAGAAAAAATGAAATAAATATCGATTTTTCGCGAATGAATTTCACAAAAAATCAGACATATCAGTCATACCACCAAAATCTCAATTGTTTTTACAAAGAATTTATAAAAAATTTGGTATTCCTTTTAAATTTATCATGAAATTTGTTTCGGTAGAAATTTGCTAGAAACGAAAAAATATCGATAGACGCAAATTCACCGAAACGAAATTTAATTGAAAAAATTATGTAGTTTTGTTATATTGGTCTATCATAAACATTTTTATCTCGAGATAGAAAATTTTATTCAACCACACACGAATCTAATAGGTGGTAACAGCAAACATTGAATGGCAGTCTTTGTAGAACTAGAAACAATTTTTTCCTTTTATTTTATTTTTATTTTTTGTCTTAGGGAGCCCTATTAGACTTAATGGAGAAGATCAAACTCCCACTACATAACCACAGCTCCTAGTAAAGATCACCGGAGCTAGTTATTCTTATTTAACTTGCATAAGTAGAAACATGGTCAACACAATTTTTTCTTCAGACTGAGACTCTCCAAATTACTGCATCATACCTCATAATCCGGGCCGGAACTAGAAAATTTTAGGTGGTTCTAAATATACTTTTACTCACATACATATTATAAAATTTTCAAAGAGGGGACAAATTTTATCTATTTGGGAGGGGGAGGGAGTGGGGGGCTTGCTTAAAAATTCAGTTATTTAAGAGAAAATTTTTGTTTGGGATATGTGCCATTTTCTTCAATTTAATGCTCTGTTTACACTTGGTAATGGTAAATGTTGAAATTATTTTAATACCCATATTTTTTTTAAAATATTAGTATTCATGGTAAGTTGTTTAACATTCATTAATTTTTATTTATATTTAATAAAATTTTTAACATTTAATATAAAATCAACAATCAATAAATAATTAACAACTTATTTTAAATATCAAACCCGTTAAGGTACTACAACAATTTCCGGTAAATGTTCCACTTGAAAATATCGTGCCTAGGGAAGTTGGAGACTGATTGAGCTTATGAAGATTATTCCTGTAAGATATTCTTTAGCTTCAGGATCCGAGAGGAACTTCGGTCCAATTAACTCTTCTGCTTTGTTAGTCCATTACTTTCTCCCAGATTGCAGAACTATAACGTCATCACTAACACCACCACACACACTTTGAATTTGAATGCTTGCGTTCATATTGATAGAATTTTCTTTAGGATTGTTAGAATCCCGTTGTTTGGGTGATGATTCAGCCTTTCATGATCTTGATTAATACCATAAATAAAGCATTGATACTATAATTTCCTTGCTTCTTTCTATGCTAAATCACCATATCTGATCTGTACTCCCTCAGGATTACCTTGTGCAAATGAGAGAATCTAGCACTGTTCTTCCTTTATGTTTGCTAAAACCACCATTTAAAGCCCTTAACTCACCATTATGGTGGCAGCTTCCATAATCTTTCCCCTTTGAATTTTGTAAGGAAAAATTGAACCACGAACTAATAATAGAATAATAACACTTTCACACCTTTCTACTGCACCACTTTTACATCTTTATACCGTTTATCTTACTAGTAAATTATTTCTGTATTGATAACTTTTGAAATGTGTTAATAACCTAACTTTTAAACAATGAACAATAATTTATTAGCAAGATAAGTACAAGTTACTATCTACCATAAAGAGGTGCAATAGAATGTTGTAAGAATACCATTGTTCCTAATCACAATGTGCCTTGTAATTGTATAAAGGCATCCATTCAGAAACTTTTTTTTTTTTGGATTTCTTCATGCATTTCCATGCTTGCTTTGTGATCTACAACTGTCTAATCCCAGCAAACCAGTTCCAATTTCTCAAGGGCCAAATGGTAGTTCATGCCCGTTGATATGAACTAGAATGGAAGAATGAGCCAACTATTTATATAAGCAAAAATTTACAGTTTACAATATCAAAAAATTTACAATGCAATTTGCCAAAAAGGGGGATGGGGAGTACAATGGAGAACTCAACATAGATTTATTTACAGTACCATGATGTGGTAGTTAACTATATGAACTTACCTCTTTTAGCGTAGGAGGTTAGAAACTGATACTCTTAAGTGTTAAAGTTAATGATCTTCGTCAACACATTTCCTTTTTCAATTTTGAAAGAATTTGGATTTGATATGGAATGGCAATTCCTCTGATTCAGCACAAGCAATATGGGCATCTAATAGCAACATCTTATTTTCAAGATCAACGACTCACAAGCCAACCTGGTTTAATTAGGATGTCTTCCTTAAAATTGCGGCCCGAGACAGACACTGACTCACCCTGACGGCGATAACACTGCAAAGGATGGGAAGCACAAGTCAATGTAGTCCACCAAAAAGGGCAAACAAATTAGAAGTCATTTAATTTTGAACCATTTGTCAATCCCCCCCCCCCCCCCCAAAAAAAAAACTTCAAAATTGATCATTATTATCGTCAGTCTTAATTTCTATTTAAATTCATCTCTAAACCCATTATAATTAGAGAAAATAATCAATCTCATTATGTGATAACCTAGCACGCACACACACACACACACACTCAAAAAGAGGAGCTGTTACTTAGTGAAGACAATAAATAAACATGCAATCATGCATTAATTGAGGAGGATCTCTTCTTACCCTAAACAAGAAGTCGGTGATAAAGTTTTGGAAATCAATCATGCAATGGGTTTAAAATTGAAAAAGATGAATGAAAAACATAATTTCTTGCTAGATTGTCATACTAAAAAGAATAATGGTAGAAAAGATGAAGCAGGTAAAAAGTTACTTTAAGAATTAAATTGATTAACTCCAAAACAAATCCTCCAAATAAATGGAGGAAACAAATTTTGCACCTATATTATTTTCTTTGTTGCACAGGCATGCACATCAAGAAGTCCTAAAATTACACACTTTTGCAACAGTATTAGCAGCACAATTATGAAGATAGGAAAGGGTTGGGACAAATGCTCTATTTGAGACATCAATTGAGAGAAGAGAAAGAGCACCAACCTTGTAACATACAACAGTATCATCAGGGTACATTGCAAATAGCTTTGTACCGAGGCGTGCATTACAGGAATCACAGAGACTCTCATCATTGATCTGCACATGCCTTGATCTTTCCTCCAATCTTGACAATCTTGCATCAATGTCTACGGCACGAGATAAATTATGCACAATCTGAGAAAGAACTTATGTTACTAACATTGCCAGACCACAATATTTGTTGACTACAGAGGCACGTGATGAGGCTGTCAACCGGGAAATGTCAGACTAGAGAGCACAGAGAAAAATTATTTCGGGAAGATTGGAAGAAAAGAATTCACGGTAAAAATATTTCCAGTTTAGGAACAACTAACAACTTAAGTGGTTAATTGTTTCGAAATTGGAAATAATTTACAAGGATTCATTTTTACCGTTCTCACAAGTGGTTAATTATTTCATTTTTACCACTTGTGAGAAAACATTTCATAACCTCTATTTATTTATTATTTTTCTTCCATTTCAGAAAGCAATATATTCGTCATAGATCATAGTAAGAGTAAAATTACAAATTAAATAGAAACACCCACATAAACTGGTGATACTGTAAAGACTACGCAAAATAAAGACCATATTAAAATGAGTCATATACTATGTTCCATAAGTATTTAAAAATTGTTAAAGTAGCCAAAATCTTGTGGAACGCTCTCAAAACCTCACTTAAACGAGAGAACTGTCATGACTGAGGATTAGCTTTATTCCTGATAACAACCTATACACATCTTCACTCTCTTCTGAGTTTTGTTTTTTTTTGTTTTTTACTTTCTCTTGCATAGATAAAATGATCTGAGGTTAGGGCACAATTGCAGACAAGGGAAATTCTGTGTCTGAAACAATTGCTGAATGACTATTGCATCATGCTTTAAGATAGTCTAATGCAATGAATGGAATAGACCAATACCAAAGATTTATTATAAAGGAATGAAATGTTTGTAAAAGTATTTCACAATCTAAAAATGAAAAACATCCATCCAGCAGGGGAAAAAAACATGGAAGTACCTGTCCTTGACGATGATGATGAACTCGGGCCCTGAACATTCTTAGTAAAGTCTCAGAAGCGAGTTGAAGAGGCATATCTGGTGATAGTTTCTGCATTAGAAAGCCAAATTTTTACCAAGTGAAATCCCAAAATTAAGGACTGCAATTCTATGGAATGCATTCAACATAGTAAAAGAGAAGAGAGAGTGAAAATCTGCAAGTGAATATACATCCAGTCCTTTGATCGCAAAAAGTAACATCCAATCCTGACAATTATACTCTGGGATTTATGGGGTATTTAATATTGCTGAGTTAATGCATACTTGTGCATTTCAATTTTTCTCTTCTGGTGACTAACTTGTGATGTTAATCTTCTGATAACAAGATACATAAGCAAGGCATTTAAGTTGATTCATTTATCTTATTATCAGCATGTTGAAAACAACCCATTCTTAAAGTCGTCCTTTTATACATGAATAAGTCAGTTTAAGTCAGTTTAAAAGAGCAGTTCATTGAATAAAATGGGAATGTAAAAGAGCTTGGCAAAGATATTGAACATAGTTGAGCATGCATTTGTAAGAAAAATAAATGATCAATCATTTTAGTCTCATTAAACCAATACTAAACACCAGACTGGGTTTAAACTCGTGAACATATTACTTTCATTTTGGGATAAAAGAAGAATATTATTAGAAAGAAAGGAGAGAAAGTACAACGGCAGGGAGAGTAAGAAATCTTCATAAAATGAAAAAAATAAAAGAAAATTAGAAACAATGCTGTCCAATCTCGTTGCACATGGTCTATTTAAAGACGTTTCCCTAACAGATATGATGAGGGATGGGCCAACCTTGCTCCATTTGTTTTTTTTTCTCCTTTGTTGTTTTTGTTTTGCTTTTCTGTTAAGAAGGATCCCTTATTCTCCAAATTCCTTATAATCTTCTTCTCTTCGTCTTAATGAATTTCTTTTTCCATCAAAATAAATAAATTCAGTAATAGAAATTCCCTTTGAAACATTAGTGAGCAAAACACCGAACAGAGACTATAAATACCATCCTATCCCATAACAAATGTAAGGACAGAGAGACACTCTTGAAAATACATACATTCTGCCCAACCAAATACATCAGAGAACTGCATACCACACACTTCCATAAAATCTTTGCCAACTTATTCCTACCAAAACCTTTTGTCAAAGATAAACTCTCCTAATAGCTTAAGCTGTTAGGTGAAGGCACATAAATGATTTTATACCACATCCCAACATGCAAAACCTTTGGGCTTAAAGTGTAGACCATAGTTATTAAACTTGGATCATTGGTTCAACCTGTGGGTCATTAGTCAATCCGCATAAAATTAAATAAATATAGACATACATAAATATATAAAAAAAATACACACTACATACGATGATATTTATCATTATAAACAACTGAAGTACCCTTATTTTGAGAGAAATGATGACCTTAAGAATAAAAATAAGAGTTTAACCTTTAATTCATTAAAAAAAAAAAAAACTAATTTTTTTCCATAAAAATGCTCATAACTCACAATTTTTGGAAAATTAGATGACCAAATCCCCTTCACTCCCTATTGGCATGGCATAGATCTCGAAAAGTTATATGAAATGGACATATAATTCGTCAAAATCGGACAAACGAGTCAAAAGTTATGACTTCCCAAAGTTTTAAGGGTTTTTTTTTTCAATTTAGTGACTCGGCCGGTTTGAACCGGCCGGGTTACTGTTTTTTGCCCAAAATCGGCCGAGTCATACCGGTTTTTCACCGGTTCACATGCAGAACCGATCTGATAACCAACTCAGATGGGTCAAATGATTGGTTCACTAGTCGAACCGACCAGTCCAAGCTGATTTTACTAACTATGGTGTAGACAAAGCACAAGCCCATTTAAACCTTGTGCTGAATGTATAAAGAATGGAGTTCGCATAGATTGAACTCCTAAATAGTAGGTTAGAGAGGCTTTTATGCCATGTCAAGAATCAACTCAACCCAATAGCTTAAGCTGTTAGGTAAAAGCACATGAATTGTTTTATACATCTAACACATTTAAAACATATCATGAAAATATTGCTCCAAGGTGAAAGGATCCCCGTGTTCACCAAGAACATCAAACAGGATATTCCTCCAAGAATTTAGCCCAGGAGGCGCCGTCAGCCTGCCCCGGAAAGACTATCCCAGCAAGTGTCTAATTACTATGTCTGGTGAGTTAGTGTCCTTCCTCGGAAAGAAGTACGGGCGATTTGTTACGAAACAAACTATTGAATTAGGACTGTTCTCTGGCAAATTAGAGAAGGACAAAAATTCTAGTGAATAAGAGCAAGCAAAGCGAGCTTCACTAAAGAAGAGGAATGTAAGGGCCAAACCAATACAGACTATTGAATCAAGATTGTATTTGTGTTTAGTTTCCGGAGTCAAAACTGAGGCTAGACAGTCACAAAGTCCGTCCTTTCCGGTTGCAGGGGGGCCAAAAGGGCTCTATGGCTACGAAGGAGAAAAGCAGGCCGGAGGGTCCCGCTCGTATAGACTACTAGAGGTGAGTTAGTAGATCTCAGTTCGAGTGGAGACAATTCAGGAGGGAGAGCAGTATCAGGGGCTGCTATCCTGAGAGAAAGGGTTTGATCATGGAATCGCTATTTTGTTTGGTCGAAGTTCCGCGTAAGTTAGCCGGGTACCATCCTTGTCCAATAGCTTGTGTTGCACTCATCACTATGGTTAGGAAAGCAACATGGGGATTCTGAGGGGGATAGGAAAGTTCTAGGAAAGACTGATTGATACAGAAGAGAAGAGGTAAAGGCCAAATAAGAGCCCGAGCCTCCTCACTTACTTCTGCATCAGTACAAGAAGGCGGACATTGATCCGGCAAGTGGGTTGGCTGCCCAAACTGTCACGGTCGCTTGGACGGCCCACCGGTGCCATCCCTTGAGGCCCTAAAAAAGGCCCATGAAAGGCAAGCAGGCGACGAAGGTGGCTCCATACAGGTAGACTAGGCAATATAGTAGCTCCTCATTTTTGAGTGGGTGCTCCAGAAGCGGATGAAATAATTAAATTTAAAAAGCCCATCCGCTTTTGAGCTTCCTTTTTTTCCTCTTTCCGTGCCCTAAAAGATTGTAAAAAGTTCAAGGGACCCAATACATGCTTTAGGCTTGAAAGGCTTGAATACAAGCAAGCCTTAAGAGCAAGCAAGAAGTAAGCTCCTGACCCACATGCCCGTGAGTCCGGAGCAACCCCTCAGAATATTTTCTCTCTTGCCTCATTGGCAGGGCCGGAACTAGGAAAAGAAGGAAACTCCATACTAAAAAACGAGGAGCTTCTTGTGCCTACCTGGTGGTGGACCAAGCAGAGCTTGGCCCTCGGGAGGGGGGATGCATATATCTTACGGGAAAGCAGCTCAAAGGACTCTCTGTAAGCTAAGTATTTGAAGATGTCACAGGGGGATATAGGGTGTTTCAGAATACGGTTAACCCACATGTTAACTAACCGATTACAATAAATTGATCGGATTTTGAGGTTTTTTTCTTCTGCAGTACCTCGATGTGACATGAGCGTGAAAAGGGGAATCCAATTTTTTTTATAAGGGAAAAAATAATTTATTTTGGCTTTTTGACCCCATATTGTAGGGTGGATCTCGAAAGATATGAAAGATCTCCCTCCAAGCCATACATATGACTTTCATCGAATACGCCTTTCCACATAATTCTATATATATAGCCATACACTTCACATCCCCCTTATTCCTAAGGAGATTTGTCTCCGATTACGTGAACTCTTCGTTTGTTTGTCTATAGTGGCACTGTTGTTGTAATAAAAAGGAAGGGGGTTTGGGTCTTGGTAATTTGGTGTTGAAGAATATTGCTCTATCAGGTAAATGGCTATGGTGTTTTCCTTTGGAACCTCATTCCCTTTAGCATTAGATTATCCGAAGCAAGTACGGACTACATTAGAACAGGTCTTCTCATTTTAGTCCTGAGGCTCATTTCTCAGGGGTATTCAACTTTTAGATCTCTGCTTACATTCAAAGTAAGTAATGGCTCTCATATTTAACTTTTGGGAGGACCATACGTAGGAGATTCCCCTTTCAAGTTTGCTTTCCCACACCTTTTTTGTCTTTCTTCCTTACATAATTCTCCTATCGAGTCTTTTTATCATACTCGAGTTTCAACCATTTCTTGGAATTTTCATTCTCTTTCCTAATGATAGTGGATTTCGTGAAAAAACCATATGGAAATCCAAAGCTCCCTCAAAGATCAAGTCTTTTATTTGGATTGCGGTGCTTAATAGAATTAAGAGTAAATGTCTAATTTTGTCCTCCAAAGACATGCGTGATGTCACATTGGTCCTCCATTTATAAATATATCAAATTGGTGCCCCATTTATAAATATATCAAATTGGTCGTCCAAAGATATGTGACATAAAATTAATCCTTCAATGTCACATTTTTTCCATCAAATTAGTCCTTAAAATAACATCAAATTACACAAAACTGATGGCATTAATTATCCTTGAAGGACCAAATTGATGTCACTGATAAATAGATGACTAATGTGATGTCATGTATATCTTTGGAAGACCAAAATGGTTGTTTACTCTAGAATTAATACTAATGACTTGTTGCAGGTTCAAATACACTTAAGGCTCTCTCTGCTGATATGTGTCTTATGTGTGGTACTTTTCCTGAATCAGCTACTCATCTTTTCTTACATTGTTCTGCTTCTGTCATTGTGGAACTCTTTGTTTGGCATCCTTGGTAAGGTGTGCCCAAAGTCCTTGGAACATTTTTTTTGTCTATCAGCTTTAACGGATTTGGAAGAAGTAAAGAGGCTCAATCATTATGGCAATGTGCTATCTTTGGTACTATTTGGTGCATTTTGTTAGAGCAGTAATGCTCATATCTTCAAGGATGTTTTCAAGACAACACAACAGTTACAGGATAAGATCAGACTTTTGGCTTCTATTTTGTGTAGAGCTAATGGTCTTTTCAAGGGGGTCTCTCTACCAGATATGCAGAGGGATTGAACAGCTTTACAACTTTGATGTTTCTTTTCACCATTTCCACTTTTATTTACATTTCTTTGTTTTTTTAGGATAGCTTATCCTCCCAACACTACTCTGTATTGTTCTTATCTTCTTCCTCTTAATAATTTATATATATATATATATATATATATATAGATATAATATCTATCCCCCAATCTTGATGCTGAAAGACCCCCTCCCCTCTCCTTTCACTGCGGTGCAGGTTGCACAATATTCACTTTTTGCAGTAGAATTGAAAAGGAAAGAAGACGTTGAGAACAGTGTGCTTCTGTATTTATGGTAAGAGACAGTGAGTTTAATACCTCTAAAACTTGCAATGGATCCAACGATTCTCCATGATTGTGTAGAAGGCGAACAGCAGCAGTAAACATGGGATCCTTACCATCTTGGGGATCCAAATACATTTCAAGCAACCTGAGGTCAATTACATTAAAGAAAAAGGAAAAAGAATTTAAGACAAATGCTTTAAATAACTTCTACGTACATAAATAAAGTATTAAAAGGGTAAAAGGGAGACAAACTGCATGTAGGCATCAGCTCTGCCAATCTCAGCACAATACTGCTCAGCAGCTTCACTGTCTTCCAGTTTCCTGGGAGCCAACAGACGTTAATAATAAAGTAAAATAGACTACTTGTTTCAGATTTAACACTTTGTAAGCCATTTGCATTCGAGTGTTCTTTTGCTAGTAAAATCATTCAAATTAGAAACATAACAAACCATAGTAATAACTCTTCTGCATTTCTTTAAGATATTCACATAAAACCTCAGATTATCCCAAATATATGGGAACTCCAGTTGCCTGCTTATTCATTTCTAATGGAACCACGGTAATAGCCAAAATCCCATCTTGACACAATTACGTTAATCTGCACAAAATATAATAAAACTCATATCTAACGAAGACTTTGATGGATTTTCCTTTACAAGTATTTTAAATTGTGAGTCACTACACTCTAGAAGGATCAATTTCTGTTTCTGTTTGTTAAAAAAGTAATCCATATTTCTCATTTCTCTTTTTAATCTACAACAACAACCAAACATTATCGCACTAGGTGGGGTCAGCTACATGGATCAAATGATGCCATTGGGCTCTATCAAAAACCAAAATTTCAAACCCAAGGGGGTTAGCCTAGTGGTTAAGGAGGTGTCCTCCATGCCTTGATTACTTGGGTTTGAACCTTGGACCAGCTCCTAGGGGAATTAATTCCTCTAAATGCACTAGCCCGATGTGGGGGTGCACCCTTAAGATCGCCTAGGAAGGGACTTAGTCTCGGTTGAAGCAAAAGCTAGCCCGAGGATACCCTTACCGTTGAACCCAAAAAAAATATCAATAAATCCATTTAGAGCAGGGTCATTTTTAATGAACATTTCGTTTTAGTCTGTAAAACCAGAATTACTATTGCTCCTATTGTTAGAAAAGAATAGAAAAGAAGTTATTAGCCAATCAATCACATTAAATTTTGGGGGGGGGGGGGATTCTCACTATATCAGCAATCATATTAAACTGCACACAAATTTTCACTATGTCAGCTATCCCACATCCCATTCCCGTAATAGAGACATAAAAGAGACACAGGCAAGATGAAGGCTATCACATGTACAATTATAGTACTTATGAATATAAGCCCGAGCATACACACAAAGACCCACACAGATAATTGAGTTTGAAATGTATGCTTTTAGTAGAGAATGGCTAAGATCAGTTTCTATCATCATTAATGTAGAAGAATATACGAGCATTAGCACAACATCATACAAAGTGATTCCCAGAATTACAACAATAAGAAAATGCATGCACATTTAATAGAGAATGATCAAGATAGTTTCGAGAAATTTTCTATGAAAGCAAGTGCAATTTTGAAGCTGATTTGAAACTCACAATGCCAAAATTTCAAGGACCAAAGTCTCTTGCCCCAGTCTTCTGTACAGAATTGCCTGTCAAGTAAGCCCGATTAATAAAAGAAAGTTAAGAACGCAAACATCTTTCTGTACCAAAGGGAATTTATCCCCACCCCATGTATGAACATATAGAAACAAGAAAGAATTTTTTTTTTCTTTTATAAAACAAGCAGTCTGACCACTAAGAACCACAAATAGGTACATTAACCAAAGTCAGGTAAACAGAGTTTAACATAACAGTCAAAAGACTTAAAATGACCTTTTCTAACCATAATTCTGATCCTTCAATCAAGTCAAGAACTTCTTCTGGATCATACAAGTCGGAGGATTGCAAAAATATCTGCAATCTTTCCCTGACAGGAGTCTGAAAGATTGAGTTCCTCAAAGTAACCAAACTTTTAGTCTCTAAATTTCCACTATCAAGATTTTCAGAGATATTTTCAGACTCAAAGGCTTCAATTGCTGACTTGGCAAGTGAGAGGGCATACAATGTATGGAACTGAGTATCATTACAGTCCTGGTCTTCAATCAACCATTGGAGATACCTATAATAACAAGGAAGCCAAGGTGAAATAAAGAAGCAGAATTTTAATAACAGAGTATCAATTTATATAATCGCAACAACAACCAAGCCTCATCCAGTTATCCCACTAGGTGGGGAGTCGGCTACATGGATCAATCGATGTCATTGGGCTCTATCAAAACTAAAATTTCAGTAAAACCATTTAGAGCAAGGTCTTTTTTATGGTTTCTCATATAAAATGAAGAAAAAATCGTATGGAACAGAAGATAGAAGAAAAGTTATAAAACATTAAAGTAATTAAGTTACTTGAAATTACTGAAATAATAAAGACTGATCTAACTATAAAAGATTATAATATTTGTTTGCATAACTCATCAAGTAGCCTATACAATTTTGCAAGGTAAACCTAAGAATGACCTCCAGGCAAGAAGGCTGAAGCACTTCATGAAATCAGAGGAACATCCCAGAAGTTAGATCTCTTTCAATTATTCCAACAGGTTCCAAGTCACTTCTCCTCAAATTATCCTTAAAACAGTACACAAAAACTAAGAATGCAGCAAGATAAGCGTGTTGAAAATATAAGAAAGTTTATAAATCAATGTAAAGTGGCTTTTATAGAAAATATATATATATATAAGGTTCCAAAGGCAATTGACTACGAAACCGGAGACTAGGGGAATTTTTGGGATTCAAGAATGTAGAAGGTATTAAGATAGAGGGACAACCTTAGAGGGTATATAAATAGAACTCGCAACTGAGTCTAATCAGTAACTGTGAACATTACCTGAAATAAGTAGATGGTAATCATATTTGTTTGGAAGCTACATGTCCATACCCCATAGTACAATAGGGTAGGGATTTTAGATGAGGTGATGGAATGAATGAATGAAAACAACAGCTAGCTTTCAGATTAAATTCTAGCAGAAGTTGATAAAAAGAAGAGGAAGAAGGGGAAAGAGAGAAGGAGACAAGCAAGTTAACACAATTCAAAAATGTAGCAGGAAGTGTAACAAGAATAGATCCACCAAGACACACGTTTCTACTAATTGCGTCCAGCACCCAAACATTTTAGAATGAAACTTAAAATCTTAGCAACTAGCCAAAGAATTATTTCATTAAAATATTTAGTAAAAATACTTTTTGGTTTTAAGAGGGTGAGCCTTGGTGCACCAGTAAGGTTGCTGCCTGGTGACCTGGTGGTCATGGGTTTCTAGTCATGGAAACAGCCTTTTCCCTCACAGGGGTAAGGTTGCTTACATCTGAGCCGAGCTGTTTTAACTTTGGTTTTACCTTTTTAATTAAAGATGTGATATGTGACAGAGTTATAGGAAATCTTCTCCTGGTAAACTATAGCCAAAATTTTTTACACTCATCCATTTTAGGGAGAAAAAATGAATGTTAAAAAGTTACTTCTAAGGGTAAAAGGGACTCCAAGCCATAGAAACATATAGGCAAAACATGGATTTCATGTTGCAGGATTTCTGAGAGAAAATAATACAAGTCCTTATAGTTGTTAAGTTCAAAGTATCAAACTGGATAACTCAAGCAAGCTCCTTAAAATTCTCATAACTCATGAAATCCTGCACTGAAAAATAATAAAGAAGCACAATTAACATAAAACCGAATATCACAAGAAACACGCTAAAAATACCCATGAGCTGAACACAAGAGCAAAGAAAAATAAACAACCCTATCCTATAACAAATTCATTTTTTCCTAAGTGTATATTTGATAATGGTTCTTGTATTTGGTTTTGAGAGGATAGGTGGGAAGGGATGACTAACCAAGCATTCCCCATCTTTATTGTCTCACAGCATAATATTACCAGCAATTGCACATTGGAAAGATCCAATATCTCAGAGTCTTTTGATTTTCCAACTTGCTGTGGAAAGTGAAGGCTCCTTAAAGGTCAAGGCTTCTATTTAATTTTCAATATTTCATAAACAAGAAGGGTTAATCTCTTGATGTAGATATTTGTGTTTACTTTGTTTTTTTCCTTCTATGGAAAAGAGCAGTAAATTCATTTGCAGACACCCAAGTAGATTTTGTTAATCTGGCTAAGGGGCTTTATCAAGGAGGATAAACTATGGAGATCTCTATTTTTCACAGTTTCATATTACATTTAATTGGAGGAAAAATACTAGACTTTCAATGACAAATTTTTTACCACTGCATTTACTGTAGAACATAGTTTATTTCACATCAGGACATGCTCAGTACCTTCAAGGTATTTCCTTCACAGATAGTCAATGTGATTGGAGGGCTTTGTTTACTAGTCCATGTTCTGTATTTTCATTAGTTATTTTAGAATGATATCATCCACCTTTGTACATTCTCCTCTCTTTTCTATTGATTAAATGCTTACACATAGAAAAAGTCAGATATTCCTAGGTGGGGTTAGTTACTTCTAAAAACATGGATACTTTAAAATAGCTTTCATACCAGTGTCAGATACTCCTCGAACACCTTTGTAAATTGCTAGTCTGCATCCTGTAATTTTTTACTTTTTATTTTTGAATTTTTGTGCCAGTATAGGTCGGATATCACAAGAATTGGATGAATGCTAGTCTTCTATGATGCCTTATGATGGTTTTATAAGTTTTTAATGTTTTATGAGATGATATATATAATTTTTTATATATATGTTCTGGCATATCCTGTATCCTAATTTTTTAAATCCCGTGTCATACAGGTGTCGTATATGATACCCGTACACGTATTTGTGCATAATAATTTGTTACGAGCCAGATCCAAAAGCCCAAAATCTCTAATGTCTACAAGAGAAGGGAGAGAAGGTGCGATGCACCGAATCAAACATCCAAGGATGGGATGGGGGTGGCATAACCGTCTGCTGAGGTGGCATCACGGAGGGGAGGTTAGTGGGGTGAGCATGTTTGTTGTGTAGAAAATGGTTATGAGTGATTGGGGGGGGGGGGTGGAGGGGGATTTGGGAGGTAGACTGGGACTTAGCTGGAACTTAGGAGAGCATAGGCACTCTCGAATTGCCTTTAGTCATCGTTTTCCTTTATTCTTATTGAAGATTGAATATGTTTGTGAATGCTTGAGTGTATCTTCACTCAGCTGAAGATTGAATATATAGATAATTTACATAAGATAAACTATACTAAATAATCTAATGTGCATTCCATGCACCAAATAAATTATTCCTATCTATCTACTTTAGGATAAGATAATACTAATATATTATCTCTATCTCCGACACTCACACACACTACAGCTAACACACTCATTACAGACAACACAGCACACACATTTACAGCTAACAATATTCTTTTTCCAACACTCCCCCTCAAGATGGAGCATATAAATCAAATGCTCCAAGTTTGGAACAGATATTCTGAATTTTTGGTCCTCTTAGTGATTTTGTGAAGATGTCTGCCAGTTGATCATTAGAACTAACTGATTCGGTAATGACTTCTTTAGAAAGGACTTTCTCCCTGACAAAGTGACAATCAATTTCAATGTGTTTAGTTCTCTCATGGAATACTGGATTAAAAGCTATATGTAAGGCTGCCTGGTTATCACAACATAGTTTCATTTGTTGAGTATTCATAAACTTCAGTTCTTGAAGAATTTGTTTAATCCAAATAAGCTCACATGTGGCTACAGCCATAGCTCTGTATTCAGCCTCTACACTAGATCTTGCAACAACATTTTGTTTCTTACTTTTTCATGAGACAAGATTTCCTCCAATAGACACACAGTATCCTAAAGTGGAATGCCTATCAATGGGTGAACTTGCCCAATCTGCATCACAAAATCCAACTATTGAGTGCTCCCTTTGTCTTCATAGAGTAGTCCTTGTCTCGGGGTCCTTTTAATGTATCTCAGAATTCGGATTACTACATCCCAATGATCATTATGAGGAGATTGCATGAATTGACTTACCACTCCAACTGCAAAGGAGATGTCTGGCCTTGTATTAGTGAGGTAGATGAGTTTTCCAACCAATCTCCGATATCTTTCAGGATTAGAATAAGTCTCCCCCTGGTTGGGTAGTAATTTCAAATTTGGATCCATGGGACTATCAGCTGGTTTACAGTCTAACATACTAGTTTCTTTAAGTATGTCTAACGCATACTTTCTTTGTGAGATGATAATCCCATTCTCTGACTGGGCAACTTCAATTCCAAGAAAATATTTCAGCTTTCCCAGATCCTTAGTCTGAAAATGACTAAATAAATGTTCCTTTAGCTGAGAAATTTTCTTTGGGTCATTTCTTGTAATGACTATATCATCCACATATACTACCAAGTAAACACATCTACATGGAGAGGTATGGCAATAAAAGACTGAATGGTCTGCTTCACTACGTTTCATTCCAAAAGCCTAAACAACAGAGCTGAATTTTCCAAACCAAGCTCGTGGAGATTGTTTGAGTCCATAAAGAGATCGTTGCAATTTGCAAACCAAGCCAGACTCCACCTGATTAACAAATCCAGGTACTTGCTCCATATAGATCTCCTCTTCTAATTCTCCGTGTAGGAATGCATTTTTAATATCCAACTGATATAATGGCCAATGATTGATGGCAGCTATGGCAAGAAAAAGTCGAACAGAAGCAATTTTGGCCACAAGGGAAAAAGTATCTCCATAGTCAAGACCATAAATCTGGGTATAACCTTTTGCTACCAATCTGGCTTTGAGACAATCAATCTGTCCATTAGCCCTTACTTTAACAGTATATACCCACCGACAGCCGACAGGTTTCTTTCCCGCAGGAAGAGGAACTAACTCCCAGGTACCATTATGCTCCAAAGCCTGCATTTCATCAATCATGGCTTGTCGCCATCCTGGATGATCAAGTGCTTCACAAAGATTTTTAGGAATAGAGACAGAAGATAAAGAGGACACAAAGGAGTAAAAAGAAGGAGAAAGACAATGATAACTTAAGAAATTATAAATAGGATAAGGATTACGTGTGGACCAAATACCTTTCCTAAGAGCAATGGGCCAGGCAAGATTTTCTTCAGGTAGGTCCGTAGTCGGGTTGTCTGCTGGAGTAGGACATGATTCAGCTGGTCTTATAGTGCCTTCCAATTCGGTATTGGGAATTTGTGGACGTCGTTGGTATGTGATGAGTGGTCTTTGTGGCTGCTCAGGTGGAAGATTTTCAGGGGAATATCACGCCAGAATCTATGATTGACCCTGATTCTTGCAAAGGGGGTGATGGACCAAGATAGGGAATAGGAAAAACTTCTTGTAGAGTATTTGACTCAACTGTGAAAGGTGAAAAATAGAACTTCTCTTCAAAGAATGTTACATCTGCAGAGATGTAGTAACGATTGTGAACAAGAGAGTAACATCGATAACCTTTCTGTAGTCTGGAATATCCAAGAAAGACACATTTGATGGCTCTAGCAGAAAGTTTATCAAGACCTGGAGACATATCATGAACAAAACAAGTGCATCCAAAAATACGTGGAGCAATATGAAACAATGGTTCTTTGGGAAATAAAATAGAATGTGGTATTTTATTTTCAATGGAGGAAGAGGGCATCCGATTTATTAAAAAACAGGCTGTCAAAACTGCGTCTCCCCAATGACGGACAGGTACATTAGCATGAAGTAATAATGTACGAGCAATCTCAACAAGATGACTACTTTTTCTTTCGGCTATACCATTCTGTTGAGGAGTATGAGGACACGAGGACTGATGCAAAATATCTTGTGATGACAAAACGGAAGAAATAGCTGAAGAAAAGTATTCTTTTGCATTATCACTTCTAAGCACTTTAATTGTTTTTCCAAATTGAGTTTTAATTTCATTGACAAAAGAAGTGATGATGGACACAATGTCAGATCGGTCTTTCATTAGGAAAACCCAAGTACATCGAGAAAATTAATCAATGAAGGTGATAAAATATCTATAACCCATAGAAGACACACGACTAGGACCCCATATATCTGAATGAATAACTAAAAAAAGGGAATCAACATGACTGTCAGCATGCCTAAAAGAAGAACGAACATGTTTTCCTAGTTGACATGACTCACAGTTGAAAGATTTTATTTTTTCAAGACTTAGGACCATTATTTTGAGTTTGGACAAATGTGGATGTCCCAAACGTTCATGAAGGAGTTTTGGTGACGCGGCAGCACTACAAATCCAAGAAGAATCAGGCTTGAGATAGTACAGACCATTAGATTCATGTCCTCGCCAATCGTCCGACCGTACCACGTTCTGTATAACAAATGAGTTAGCATCAAATGTTCTTGAGTAATTATGAGAACGAGAAGTAAGGCGGCTTCTGATTAAATTGAAAGGACAATTGGGTATAAACAAAACAGTGGATAAAGACAAAGAAAAAGTGGGTGATACATGACCGATTCCTTTTGCTATAACTTGAGAGCCATCAGCTAGAGTAATGAAATGAGGAATATTTGGAGAGGAGATGGACGAAAATAAAGAACTATTACTAGCAATGTGATCAGAAGCACCTGAATCAATTATCCATGGATTTTAATCATTACCAGATTGGGAAATGCAAGCAGTAGAGTTAAGAGCACCTATAGATGACGAGATCTGAGGTTCCTTGGCAACTTTTAGCTGGAAATACTCTTGATATTCGGCTTCGGAAAACTTCATCTCAGATGTTTCAGACTTGGAAATATTCACAAATTTTCCGGGGAATCCGTGAATAGAATAACAAGTGTCTTGTGTGTGGCCCATTCTTTTGCAATAAGAACATTGAGGGCGGCCTCCTCTCCCACCTCTTCCTCCTCAGTTTCCACGACCTCCTCGTCCTCCTCGACTAGAAATCATGGTAGAAGTTTCAAAAGTGTCAACTGAATTGCCTCCTATAAATGAGGGGACCCGAAGGAGTCGAGTAATTAAATTCTCTAATGAAGGAACTTCTTGACCAGTTAAGACTTGATCGCGAACATGATCAAAATCTGGATGCATTCCTCGTAGAATCAACACCATATATAGATTATCAAGTTTCTTCTTTACGTCTTCGAGTTTATCGGCTTCCAAAGATAATTTTAACTCCTCCACCGCAGATTGGGCTTTCAAGACATATGCAACCATGTTATGATCAACTTGTTTGAGAGTAACTAATTTTTGTGCAGCATCATACATTTGTTGAATGTCATTCGCAAAGACATTTTGAGCCTTTTTCCAGAAGGTGTGACAAGTTTTGAAAGTTCTGAAGTTTGTCAATATGGTTGGTTCAACAGATTGCCACAAGAGAGCACACAGTTGATAATCAAGCTTCTTCCATTGGTCGCGTTTGTCTTCTGAAATATCATCGGAGGCTTTTTCAAGATGTTCATGGAATCCTTGACCAAGAAACCAAAGTTCTACGGAGGCAGACCATGCTAAATAATTTTTACCACTTAATTTTTCTGAAGTAATTGTTGGTGTGCCAGAGAAAGAGAAGGCGGGACCATCATTTTTTTGAGAGTTGGATGCCATTTTATCACTCTTGAATGATCAGATCAAAAATTTCTAGACAAGTAGAGGTGACTGTGACCAGATCTGGGCAGTCGGAAAAATTTTCCGATAGCAGTAGGTGGCGCGTGTACCTCACGCGCCGGCAGAGAGGGCGCACATGGAGGCGCGTGGATCTCACGCGCCTACAGAGAGGGGGCGTGTGGAGGCACGTGGCTAGGATTCCGGCGACGGGATTCCGATGGGTGGCCGGTCGGAGGCTTCTGAGATGTTTTCCGGTGGCGGTGTATGATAGGCGTATGGTCTGAACACTAGTAGAGATGTGTCAGTGGGCTTTGGTGTTGTGCGTCAGGCGCGTGGATAGGTTTCCGGCGACCGGGCTCCGGTGGGTGGCCGGTCGGAAGCTTCTGAGATGTTTTCCGGTGGTGGTGTATAGTGGGTATTTGGTCTAAACACTTAGTAAAGATGCGTGAGTGGGCTGTGGTGTTTTGGAATGGGAACCAGAATGGGTGATTTGGTGTTTGGGGCGACTCTGCTGACCAGAAGCAGAGTTGTGATTGGACAGAGGTCTCTGCTGGACCAGTAGCAGAGACCCTCTTGGAGAAAATTTTTTTAAGAGTTGGTCGAACCAGCTCTTGATACCATATTGAAGATTGAATATGTTTGTGAATGCTTGAATGTATCTTCACTCAGCTGAAGATTGAATATATAGATAATTTACATAAGATAAACTATACTAAATAATCTAATGTGCATTCCATGCACCAAATAAATTATTCTTATCTATCTACTTTAGGATAAGATAGTACTAATATATTATCTCTATCTCCGACACTCACACACGCTACAGCTAACACACTCATTATAGACAACACAGCACACACATTTACAGCTAACAATATTCTCTTTCCAACACTTCTATTTTTTAAACACTGCTATACAGGGGTCTGGGTTGCTGTCCAGGATCCTTAAGAAAATAATACAGTGACATATTTCTTCTACTTGTGCCACAATTGTCTGGTACCTAACATAATTACATGGATCAAACAACACCATTGAGCTCTATCAGAAACCAAATTTCCAATAAATCCATTTAAAGTAAAGTTGTTTTTAATGGTTTCTCCTAAAGTTTTCTTTGGTCTTCCTCTACCCCTTTTAACTAGACTATCTTCCATTTGATCCACTTTTCTAACTGCCCCCTGTTGGGTCTTCTCCTTACATGACCAAACCACCTTAGGCGAGTTTTTGTCACCTTCTCTATAATAGGTGTTACTCCAACTTTCTGCCAAATACATTCGTTCCTAATCTCATCTTTTCTTGTATGTCCATTTATCCACCTCAACATTCTCAACTCTGCTACACTTTATTGTTTGCCTCTTGTTGGCAATTTCCTGCCCAACATTCACTACCATATAGCCTCGTTGGTTTTATGGCTATCCTGCAAAATTTTCCTTCGAGTTTGATAGGCTACAGACTCTTTAAGCATTTCCCTATTTCATCCACCAGCTTGAATCCACTCAATCTCCCCATCACTTTGTAAGATGGATCCAAGATACCTAAGCCGTGCTACTTGTGGTATGATGTGATCCCTAATTTTCACCTCCAAACCATTGCTAACTCGCGTCTTGTTAAACTTGCATTCCGAAAGATAAGTAACAAAGGAAAACACAATTAGTTTTTCTTTTTTTATAAAAGAAGAATTTATTATAATAGAAGTACAGAATGGGAGGATCAAGAACCCTCCTAACAGCACAAAAAAACAAGAAAAGAAGGGAATTGAAAATATAAAAAAATCAGCTCAAGAGAGCTCTCCTATCCCTCTGTATATCCAGCAAAGAAACCCCTTTAAAACAACAGTGTACACAAAGGGAATAATTAGTTATTCAAGGGGCAAGAATTTCACACTGGCTTGCAATATGAGAATAGTAACAATTAAAAAACTTGTCAGTCACATAATCCAAAAGGCAACAGCAGACCAAAGGGCTCCATATCTTTTTTAAGCAACCATAAGTATTGTCGAAATTATAGGGAAAGCATGGAAAGGAGAGAAGATAGAAAATGAGAAATAGTACTCAGAATGATAGTATGATGATGTAATGATATGAGATGTGTTTAAACTAATATTCTGGGAAGTACAAGTGTAGTACAACCAGTACTAACACTTCCAACATGATAAGATTCCTAATACAATAATAATAATAATCATAATATTCTAACATTCCCCCTCAAGCTGAAGCTTACTATGCTCTAAAATTGTGAGTTGTGACAATAAACAAACCCAAAACAGAAGAAAACAATTTTTAAAAAATAATAATAATGGCTTGAAACGTGACAAGCTCCACCAAGCACACAATGTAACAGGCTTCCCAAACAATGACTTTAAAATACAGTTGACCAAAGAACGAGCCTTGCTGGGAATCAACACAGGGAGTAAATGGATGGAATGATGCACAGCTACAAGAGCTGGTTGCAATGTTGCATGGCCAAGGAAGAAGAGACACCTCAGGAAAGACGCATAGCAGTAGCACAAAATCATCACTAGAAATCAATATAGTGGTGGGAAAGAAATTTCCTGGAAATACAAAGCAAAGGCCAACTTCACCAAATTCATCAAAAACAGCATTTGGAAGCCTCAAACAGCAAAAACAACCTCAAATTTGAATTCAGGAGACCCGAAAACCTTGGAAAACATGCTTGGAATGTGAAAAATTGAATCAGGCTTGAAAATGACTCAGTCAACACCTCTCATGGCTCGGTTAATGGTTCATGTCAACTACGTCAACACCTTAATCAGCTCAGTCAACGGCTTGAAAACAGCTTGAATTTGCTCAAAACGGCTCAATCAAACTTTTATCGGCTCATTCAACAACTCAATCAAACTCTAATCTAAATGCCTCGATCAAACTTTGATCAGCTATCAATGGCTCGATCAACCATCAACGAAGGCTTGGCTTGTGGCATGTGGAGGCAAGTAGGGAAGTTTCCGCTGACAATCCTCCACTTCCTAGCAAATTGGCGGCCTCCAAACGCAATGGTGATGTTCATTTTTAAAAAAGCGACCAGAAAATGGTGATATAGCAACAGCCGACGCCCTGCTAAATTTTCCAGTGATGAAACCAGTGAGATTTTGATAAAGGCCAAATTGGTTTGTAGACAAAGACCATGCCAAGGGTTGGCCCACTTGCCAGTCAAGGCACAACTGGTACAGGATTGTTTGGCTGTGCGAGGCAGCAAGTGCGGCAACCTGGTTCTGGGGATAGGTCGATCAAAGGGTGCTGGACCTCCTACTGGATGCACAAGCACCAAGAACGGTCTAGAAAGCATAGATCTAGTGCGTCGCAGCTGAAAGTAGGAGGAAAAACTAAGATTATGGTGGCTGGAGTCAGCGCAAAACCAATGGGGAAGGAGAGCATCATGAGACAGAGGCAATGTGGGGAGAAGGACACCAAAGAAAGGGAGTTTCAGATTTTTTTGGAACTCTGCAGTGGAAATAGTGATGGGATTAGGTCACGGTGAATGATACTGCTCTAGTACCATGTTGAAATTATAGGAAAAATATGTAAAAGAGAGAAAAGAGAAATAGGACTCTAAATGATACTTATTATGATGATGTGATGATATGAGACCTAATACACATTTATAATATTACAGGAAGTACAAGTGTAATATAACTAGTGCTAACACTTTCTAACAAGAATTAACAGCTGATATATTTAATATCAAGGTTGTTAATGGCGGAACGCAGCGGCCGCCTCCAAAAACACTATATCGGCATAGCGGATAGCAAAAGATAGCGGATGCAATGTTAAAAATTCACAAATTTGTAATACACATATAATTAATACTTAAAACTTAAAGTACCAATAACAACAAGTCTAATAAGCAGAACCAAATAACGAGTCTAAATCAAATACAATTACAAAGGTACAGCACCAAATCCTAAACAAGTCTAAGCCTCTAAGGCATAAGCAAATCAAATGACTGAGATGATGCCATGGATGGGCTAGGCCAAGAAAGAGAGAGGCTGAACAGGGTGGGAAAAAACAGAGGCTCTCTCCGCTGAACAGAGCAAGAGTGGAGAAGAGAACCGAACAGGGTGGGTGCAACCAAGGAGAGTGCGAAAATGATGGAGTTCCTTTGTGGGGCTGAATGAGCATGAAATCTGAGAGAGAGAGATGAAGAAAACGGTGGCTGCTGACCCTAAATCTATGGGTGTTTGGACAATGAGCTGGGAGACAAAAAACTCCCTCAAACGGTCCTTTAAGTTGGGGCAGAAGAGAGATTTACTCTCTGTTTCAGCATCGCGGCCGCGATGGCCGCTATTTCCTCCGCGACGAGCCACGATAGCAGCACTTTACTCCACGATGCTGAAATGCTCCGCGACGAGCAATCAGGAGCGTTTTGGGTCCAGTCCGCCACGATAGCGGCCGCTCGAGGTGCTATTGATAACCCAGTTTAATATATGCTCAGAAAAAGCATAAAAGAAAAGAAAATAAGATAAAAGAAGAATTAACAGATTAATAAAATCCTGAGCCAGATTATGATTTATAACAATTAACAGCTTAATAAAATTCTCGCACATATCATCATCAGTTTGAAAGAAATGGGCATACTGCCAACAGATAACACAATGGCATACCTTTGTAAAATTTCTACCTTCTGTGGATCAATAGCTGTAACAACTTCATCTGCAATAAGAAATGAAATAACATATCACTGATCATTTCAGAAATACAATAAAATTAACAGAAACTAAAACATAATGACGACTATGATATTGGAGGACCCTTTAGCAGAGTGCATCATCACAATCACTTTCACGTTAGAACACTAATAGTTATGTAGTAGGCATTATGTGATAATAATCACTGAAGCAAGTAGAGGGCTTAATCCCTAACTAGGCAAAATTGAACAATACATTCAAAAATTGCGTTCCTCAATATAGGTCAGAAAAGCAGGTAATCCCTTGGGTGAAACATATTATATAAGAGACAAGACGCAAGACGTAACAATTATAGAAATCATGAGTGTGAGCATGCTTGGAGAATCAAGGCCAACCAGGAAAAAGCTGGATCTCTCGTTTGTCTGATGTTAAAACTTTAACTGCAAGTACCTGGCTGATATCTGCAATCTGAAATGAAAATTTCCAAAAGAAAAATTATGATCATTGATTAAATTATGAAGTAGAACACATTTTACTTGCATAAACAGCAAACTTTTTAATTTATCATACCCATCCTAGATGTTGTAGAATCAAATCTTGGTCAGATGACTCCTCAAGAATCTTCGATGCTTCAGCTGCAGCAATTGCCTTACCAGAAATAAGGTTTTCCCCAATATCCTGTAGACTATTCTCCAAATCAGTGTCTTTCCAGAGGCCTGACGAATAATTTCTTGCCAGGATGCGCCAAATAGACACAGCCTTTGAGCTCATTCCTTTACTTGCATATAGGAAGGCAAGTGTCCGTAGGTGCCCAGACTCTTCTAACATTTGTTCCAACTCCTCCTGCACATTCGATATATTTCATAAGTCATCTTTCAGGCCATCCCAAGGCAATTACCATTATGTCATGCAATGCAATAACCTAAGTCTTGATTTAAAGGGCAGCATGGATTTAGACAAGGGGACCCTCTTTCCCTTTCCTGTTCACTTTTGTGGTTGATGTTCTAAGTAGGTTTTAGTTTCTCACCTTCAGTTTGCTGTCGACACTATTCTCTTTTTGGAGAGCTTTAATTCATCAGTTATCTATAATATGGTCATAAATGGAACAAGAAAAAATAATTTCTCAAATCTGCTTAGAGTTTCTACAATAAATATTCCAGCATATCCTAGTGAATGAATAATAAGAATAATTCCATTCACTACATACTTTACGGTCCAAATTTGGAAAATATTGTATTAAAATCTTTCAATCAAAGAATTAAATACATAACATCAACTGAATTATATAAACACAAAACATAAATGATTTGCACGTATCAAAACAACAATAAATATAATCAGCACATACCACAACACACCAGTTCGTAGAAGATGCCAGCCTCTCCATGTCCTCAACACGATTTAGGGCTCTATAGAGATATATTAATAGAGTGTCAACTCCTTCCCTGACTGATTGCATTAAGTCTTTTTCTCGACAGGCCTCCAAATACCTTTACATAATATTCATCAACAAAGGTGCTTAAGAAAACAAGTCAAAAACCATATCTACACATATGAGAAAGCTTGCATGTGAATCATTAATTTACAATGCTATCATGATACCAGATTGACACCTAAATATTTCAAATATATTCCTCTTCCCCTACCCAAACTTTTCTTTATGATCTGCCAAAAAGAGAAGTCCCAGGTTCAGGTGTATGGGAGCATTTATAGGTGTTTGTGTGACAATGTCAGAGTCAACAGCAAAATAATGACCCAAAAATTGAAATGAATAACAACTTAAAGGTATTTAAACCTGCTAATATTCTTGATTGCTGATTCCAACAAATCAGCTCTATTCGGTGGATTCAGAAAAAGATCATTATCTACTATTGTTTCTACACCTGCTTTCCTCAGGAAAGAAGCTCTTTGGATTGTCATCAAGCCATCATCTACTACATCTTCAAGAGGGGCTGGCGGAGGATGCAAACCCCAATACCGATTCCTAGGAACCTACAAAAGCCAGTTTGAACCTCTGTACCGCATTCATACAGCATAACCTTTGAACATTTGAACAATTAATATGTATTAAGGACAAGTACAACATTTCACAACATAGCACAAGACCAAAGAGAGAAAAATTACCAGTTAATCCTGCATCCGAAGTTGAAATTTATCAAGCATGTCAAATAGCTCAAAGTAGTACAAAATGAATGAACTACAACTATTATGTCCTAAGAGACTAAATGAGAAAAGAATCCATCATGTGGTCAAACCAGATCACCATCACATTTATAGTGAAACTATACATCTGTACCAACTCACTTGCACATTGCACAATCACATGGATATGTTCCTAAAACAAATATGGATCGCTAGGCTTAATGTTCATCAGTGTAGAAAGCATAACAGGTTTATATATTGCTGTCATGTACATGATCATAGACTGCATGCATCATCCAATACCACAAATAAAAAATACAAATCTATATTCACTGCACAGTCGCTAATAATACTCTGGAGAAAAAAGGTTGTTGCATAAGACTGCATTCAAACTTTGTATTCTAACTTACTATTCAGTTAAGGTGAAAACTAGACATTGAGGTATTATTTGTCTGGTATCATCTAAACCCAACCTATTGGCATACTAGATCTGTATAAGAACATCAAATTCTGAGAAGGGAAGATTCATTTCTAAAGGATAGAATATCATTTAGTTACAATATGTATAAGATGAAAATGAAGAAAGCTAAAATAAAAGATTAACTCTTATTAAAACTTCTATTTCTTCACCATCATCTTCTTACTGATTTCAGTTTGATATTCCATTGGCCTTATCACCTCTGAATTCAGGGCAGTTCCATGGAATGGCAGTTTGTGCCTCTCATATTTGAGTTATGAAAGTGTTTCTTTCTTCTTCTTTTTTTAAATAAATAAATAAAATAAAATGGACCTAATCCCACAATGCAAAGCTATTGGACTCGAGGCTTTCAACTGATTAACGGTCATGAATTTTTATTTTTTTTTGTTTCTTTTGGACGTCTTACTCTTGCCCTTTTTATAGTTTATTCTACTACTTTTCCGATTCTTTCTCAGCAAAAAAGTTTCTTTCATTATTAAACATAAGAAAAGGAGAAAAAAAATGAAGAAAATTAAAGAAAAGAGAAAATAAGCCTTCCAAATCTAATAGAAAGAGACAAAAGCCTAAATGAACTAGTAATAAGATCTGCATATAGGGGTAAATGGGGTAAATGCAACAAATTATATGTCAAGATTATTAGAAAAATAACTTTTACATAAGTAACCATACAAAATAATTGTTTTCTTTTTATTTCCTAATTCCATTATATAAGCCTCAGATGAAACAGATATATAGGACTTGTTATTATGACCCAAACAATTCACATTTGGCTTTTACAAAGTTGACAGATCCCGAGGTGCTTTCAATAACAAGCAATAAATTTGGATAAAATTTGGCAATATATTTTATGCCCGTTCCTGATTGAGAGAAGAATTTCCATGTGACCAAGAAATTAAATGCCAGCTCGTCAAATAGACAAATATACAAATCTTCTACCAAATTTACGTCTCATGAAAACTGTTTCATAAAAATATCATAATTGATTTTCATCCTATATGAAGCATTTCTTCATATTTCAAAAGTTTTATTTTTGGTAGACTCAGAACAAAACCAGCAACAAAATTTTGAAACAAAACTTATGATAGTAATATATAAGAAGGGAGACAAGCATAAAAGTACCAGCAAGGACCAGCGATTTGGATCTCGCATTATAAATGGGAATACTTCAGAAGGCTGCATTGTCTCAGAGAGCAAAAAGTGGTCCACTGCTTCTTCAAAATGCAAGTCAAAAAGCAAGAGGAACCCCACTTGAGCATGAACAAACGAGAGCAAATCTTTTGACATTTCACCTTCACACTCAAGCTCCTCCACCAAGGTTATGGCTCCCTTATAGTTCTTCTTCCTCAGAAGGTCTTTTATTTGTTCTTCAGAACGTAATTTCTGATAGCACACTACCTGGTAATATATGTAAAAAAAAAACAAAACAGTGTTTATAGAAATTATTCAACAATGAGCTAGGGCTATGAGAGCATGTAGGTCACTGTGTTATAATGAAGCACTTATTTGCAGTTTGATAATCAACTAACAAATTTAAAATTGAAATGATAGGAATAAATCAAGATAACAAACAAGGACTGAAGTCAATAATATAAACTATGAGAGCATATATGTCATTGCATTGAGTGCATTCAATCCAATGCGATTTGGTGCTTAATGATAACAAATTCAATAATATAAACTAGGACTGAAGTCAACTACAAGCTTCAATATACTCAGTCAGGTCAGGCCTTTTTCTATCCCCTTAGTCAAGTCAAGCCTCAAGCATTGAGCCTTTATTTATATTATCCAACCATGCTCAAGGTTCAAAATTCAAATGATACTCAAAATCAAGCTAGCAGCTGAAAATTCATTCACACTTCAAACATTAAAAGGATAACAGGTTGGCATTTAGTATAGCAGCAGAAAGTTCATTCCAGCTAGCAATATATATGAATTTTCCCTCTTCCACCAACTACTTAACTGACGAAGTTCCAGATAAGTAGTTTTTCTCTCCACTAAGCATTTAGCGCCAGAAGATTGCAAAAGTTTAGACATTTACCATTTTACTGCCTGCCTCTGAATTTTCAGCAGTTCTAAAATTGAAGTACTCCATCAATATCTTTTTCAAATTAAAGGCACCCAGATTGAGAGAATATCTTGAGTGCTTGACATTTTTCAATCAAATTCCCCAAGTTCTTTACCATTTTAAGCATGCTATTTTTCAAAATAAATTTCCCAATCTAAGAATGTTAGCTGTTCCTTTTTCATAAAATGAACTTCGTGAATCAGGTTAGTTATGCCATCATAAGACTGACAGTGAAACACTAACAGTCAAACTTTCACTGACCTACACATCTACAAACTATTTAATTCTCTACAGATGTAGATGGAACTTTAGATTTTCTTTTTCCTTTATCAATTTTTTTCCCCTGGGTGTGGCTGTGTTTAAAAGAGGGATCCGTTGTTATCATGAACTGGCCTCTATTTAGTTTATTCCAACCATCCATTATTAATCCAGGGCCCTAATAAAAAATTTACCAAGCAATCAAGCAACTGACTAAGCCAACCATCCAAGCTTACATCTTATTAAGATCAAACACACATTTAAAAATGAAAACAAAAGTCTATCAAATGGTATATTCTGAATGAAGGTTACAGTGTCATCAGATTCACACTACAACATACCTTTGTGGCTGTCGCAACAGCAACAAGCTTCCCACCCCTATCTTCCTCACTGGCAACAATACAAGGCCCAATTCCTTCCCCACCAAATGGTAACATCTGAACACAACTACCATTTTTCTTATGATACAATTCAATCTTTCCATCACTTACAATAACCACATAGGAAGATATCTCTCCTACAGAATCCAAGCCATGGCGAAAGACCAAACTACCACCCACCGGCTGTCCATGGGCATCAACAATAATGCCCACATTGTCCACCAACAAAAGCACCCTCCACTCTTTCTGCAACAACTTCAATCTTGGTGGACGAGAAACATCCGGCAGCGAAAATATAACACCACTCTGTCCACTAACACAAGAAATCAAGCTATACCCATTAACAGTACCAACGATAATCGAATCATCAAGCCACACCATGGTAATAATCCCATCAACACACTGAATCTCTTTCAATATCAAAAGAGACCCACTTAACCCATTAACATCTTTGTCACTTTTACCACCTCTATTACCAAAAACAAGCTCTACAAGCATCAACCTTTTGCCAACAACAACAGCAAAAACAAAATTACCCTCACTATGCAATTCAGCCTCCTTGATTTTCAACCCATTTACTCTAACCCCACCACCCAATTTCTGCATAAGCCGTTGACCCGTGCTAGATTGTTCACTCAAACCACCCAAACTACCCAACAAACTCGAACTCCCAGATTCACCATTCCTCAATCTCCTCGCAACCATAGAAACACCCTTTGAAAAACTCAACCTCGTAGCGGGTTGAGAGAGCCCAGAATCAACCAAAAACAAAGACCCATCAGAGAGAACCAGAATTTTCCCCACCTCGGCGAGCACCAAAACGGAATCCACAGGGGAATCGCTGACCGAAACGCTTCGCAGAAACGAGAGCTTCTTCAAAAAGGAAGCTTCTTGGGGAGAATCGACGTCGTTTGGAGAAATGGGTATGGTGGAATTTGCATTGTTGAGATCGGTGGAGAGGGAAAAGAGGGTTCCGGAGTGAGTGCCAACGTAGATGAAGGCATGAGAATGGGACACGGTGGCAATGGCGAGTGATCGAACGGAACTGGTGCGAGAGTGGGTGGAGAGGTCGAACTGGGAAAGTGGCTCGATAACGATGCGACTCATGGTGGGTTCAACTTTGGTCATTTTCTTCTCTCTCAAACCAAAATAGAATGTGAGGAGATGATTGGGCACATCAAACCCAGAAACACATCATCAAATCAAAGCTTGATTCTTCTTCTTCTTCGTAGGTTTGCACTCTGCTCTACTTAGTTGTTGAAGAACAGAGTGCAACGATAAAACAAAAAAAGACAAAAAGAAAAAGAGGAACTGCAATAGAGAATGTTTATTAATTTTGGGGGATTTCGGGATTTTCGCTGAGACGACAGCTCTATGTTTTGTTGTATTATCGGCATATTAACATTTTTAAGAGTAATTGTATTTTTTTTTTGAAGTAATAAAAATATTTTTTTAAAAAGTTAAAGAGTTTAAATTTTAAGAAAGAATATTTTATGTGCTTTTTTGTAACATATGAATTCTTTTTAAAAACTTGAATTCTTTAACTTTTAAAAAAATACTTTTATTGTTTTAAAAAAATATTTTTTCCTCTTAAAAAAGCTAATATAAATAGGCCTATATCAATAAGTTTTTTTGTTCTCCCGTGACGAATCCCAGCTTGGATTTGATACCGTGGACTTCAAGACTAATAATGATATGATTACGAGAGGCAAAAGGATGTAAAGCAGTTATAAAAATCAGATCCGACAGTTGTACACGGGTGAATCGGTTAAGTAATCAATTTGGGTGACTAGTTGAATCAAATATGTCTCAGACTCAATCCAACTTGATCCGATTCGATCGATTTTAGATAAAAATTGGTGATCTGGTTGGTTGAACTAGAACCGGTCAGATCACTAAATTAAAAAAAAAAACTTTTAAACTTTGAAAAATCATAATTTTTAATTCATTTGTCTGATTTAGACTAGTTATATGTCAATTTCATATAACTTTTCGAGATTTACACCGTGATAGTCCTAATTTGTCAAAACAAAAAACTTATTTTCTGAGTTATGAGTATTTTAATAAAAATATTAGGTCTTTTTTTTATGAATTAAGGGTTAAACTCTTTTTTTTCTTAAAGGTCATATTTTTTCTCAAAATAAAGATATTTTAGTTATTTATAATGATAAATATCATCATATACAATGTGTGTGTGTCAATATATATATATATATATATGTATTTAAATATTTATTTAATTTTATGCGGTTCAACATTGATTAAACTAGTGACACATTGACTCAGTACTCTGATTGAGTCGACTACCGGTCTGATTTTTATAACTATGGTGTAAAGGGAATGGAGGGAATGAAAGGGACTCTCTTTTTCTTGTTGAATGTTTAACTAATAAAAATAAGAGGTGTTGTAAAACATGCATATTTTACATGTGATGAATGATTATATTGATTAGAAATTAAAGGTGCCATTAATAAGGGTTTATTGTTATAACATTCGATCTCCTTAATGAATATGTAATCCTTATACATAATAGTGTATCTTATTGAGATATGTAACCCCTTTTTTCTTACTTATGTTTGGGGTCTTATATAAGGACATGTTTTGTTCAAAAAGAAAGACAATAAATGTTTATGGTATAGCTAGTTCTTAAAGAACTAGACTTTTAGAATTCATACTTGATTTTGTCTTTATCTCTCTTTATCTCTTTATTTTATTTACAACACGTTATTAGCACAATCAAGTTTCTAACGGTGGAGTAAAATCCTTTTAATTTCTTTTCATTATATTAAGGTAAGAATTTTATTTTCTCTAGAAATTTAAAATATTATCTTATTTGTGTGATTAAAGTATAAATCTTTTTAGTATTATTATTGGAATTCTTAATCATCTACCTAACTTTAGATTCTTTTTTTTCAAGTGTTTTTATCATGTCAAATCTCACAAAGCTTGAATTCGTTGCCCATGATATTTCTGGAAGAAATTACTTGTCATGGGTCCTTGATGCTGAGATTCATCTTAGTGCTATGAATCTTGGAAATATTATTCAAGAAGGAACTAAGCATCCCTATAGGATCATACAAAAGCAATGATTTTCCTTTAACACCATTCACATGAAGAATTCAAAACTGAGTATCTCATTGTTAAGGATCCATTAGCCCTTTGGAATAATTAAAAGGAGTGATATGAACACCAAAAAACAGTGATTCTTCCAAAAGCTCGATATGAGTGATACACTTGCGACTACAAGATTTCAAAACCATAAGTTAATATAATTTTGCTTTGTTCAAAATTAGCTCTTAATTGAAATTATGTGGAGAGAAAATTACTGATGAGGATATGTTAGAAAAAAACATATTCAACTTTTCATGCCTCGAATGTGCTCCTGCAACAGCAATATTGAGAGCGTAGAGTCACAAAATATTCTGAGCTAATTTCTTATTTACTTGTGGCTTAACAAAACAATGAACTTTTGATGAAAAATCATCAGTCTTGTCCAATTGGCTCAACACCATTCCCTGAAGTGAATGTGGCATTTTCTCAAGGTCGTGGATGAGGTCGTGGTAGGAAAAATTATTGGACCCGTGTAAATCTCCCTTCAAAATTTGAAAACAAAGGTGTAAAAAGGAATCAAAAGAAATGGGCGCAAAATGAAGACAATCCTGAAAAAAGTAATAATATGCAAAAGAATGAAGACATTTGCTATAGGTGTGGAACAAAAGGATATTGGTCTCGTATATGTCGCACCCCAAAACATCTAGTTGATCTTTACAATGCATCACTAAGGCTTTGTTTAGATTATGAGAGAAATAGAGTAGAAAGAAATAGGGAGAAGAGAAATAGAGTAGAAAATGAGTAGATTTTTAAGTTGTTTGGATTAAGAGAATTAGGAGAGAAATAGGAAAGAAAGAAAATTAAATTTTGTTGTAAATACATATTTGCCCCTATTTAGTTATTTATAAAACAATAAAAAGAAGGGTATATTAGTCAAATTTTCATCCCTACCCATTTCTTCTCTATTTCTTCTCATTTTAGGAGAGAAATGAAAAAGCTGTGGGACCTACCATTTTTTTTCTTTCTTCTCTATTTCTCCTCTAACCAAACAAGAGAACTTCTTCATTTCTCTTCTATTTCTCTCCTCTCTTCTCTATTTCTCTCCTACCAAACAAGGCTAAAAGAAAAGGGAAAACATGTTAAAGTGAATTTCTCTACACCGGTTGATTCTACTCATGCGAATGAGTTTCCTTTGAATGTTGATTTTGATGTATTTGAAGATCCTAACAGCAAAATTGATCATTTGATTGGGGATGGAAATGTCTATTATTGAAATATTTATGTGTTTTTGTTATTTTCAAGGTTATCATATGTAATTTTTAATTAAAGTTTTCTTTATAATATGACTACTAATGTCTTGCATATTTCTTGACTATTATCTCTTTATAATTCTTAAAAATATATTTTTGTGTTACTAGATCATGCAAAATAAACTTGATATTATGGAGGATGACATATGTTTAGTGGACAGTGGCACAACTCATATAATTCTACGCGATAAAAAATATTTCTTACAATTAACATTATCTGAAATTAATGTTAATACAATATCTGGTTCTGCAAATGTAATAGAAAGCTCTAGTAGAGTCCACATTATGTTCCCAAATGGGACAAAATTATATATTGATGATGCGTTATATTCTAGTAGATCCCGAAAAATTCTACTAAGTTTCAAAGATATACGTCGCAACAGGTATCACGTTGAAACAAAAAATGAGGAAAATGTGGAATATCTTTATATCACTTCTACAATTTCGAACCAGAAGTTTATATTAGAGAAACTTTTGAGTTTCTCATCTGGCTTATATTTTACAAAAATAAGGATGGTTGAGTCAAATTTTGTGCACCAAAAGTGCTCAAGTCCTAAAACTTTTATACTTTGGCATGATCGTCTTGGCCATCCAAGTTCAACTATGATGTGATGTATAATTGAAAATACATATGGACACCCATTAAAGGATTAGAAAATTCTTTTGCCTAATGATTATTTTTGTACTTCTTGTGCTCAAGGTTAATTAATTATTAGACCTTCTCCATCTAAATTATCTTTGGAATCTCCCACTTTTTTACAACGAATACAAGATGTTTGTGGCCTCATTCGTCCATCTAGTGGACCATTTTGTTATTTCATGGTTTTAATTAATGCTTCTACTTGATAGTCACATGGACTTCAAGACTAATGATATGATTGCGAGAGGGAAAAGGTTGTAAAGGGAAGGGAACCAAAGGAATGAAAGGGACTCTCTTTTCTTATTGGATGTTTAAGTAAAAAAATAAGAAGGAATTTTATTTTCTTGTTTAGAAGTTAAAATTAAAATAGGGGGAACAGATAAGTTTAGAATTAAATCTCTACTATAGTTCTTATATTGTTAATTTTATAACACAAATATAATGTATATCTATAATTTAATACATATTTAAGTAATAATGGATCCTTTTCCCCTCTTTATACTTCAATTTGAGAGGGAAGGATTTTTAGACTTTGAGAGGGAAGGAGGGGAACACTTCTCCCTCATTAAAAATCATCCAAACAAGAGTTGAGGTCATTTTTTCTTTTTCTTCTCCTACCTCCTCCCTCTTTACCCACATTCAAACAATGCATAAGGAATTTCAAATTCAAATCCCTACATTGGACATTTGGTTTGTAGATTTTTTTTTATTCTTTACATTATTAGTACAAGATTTTTAAAAAGATTATCATTCAAAAATATTTTCTAGAATATTTTTGTCGATCATTCTCATATCTTCATTCTCATGGGAGGAGATATGTTTGCAACATAGGGAAATTTTTTTGCCATGTGAAATGTCTAAAATACTTATTTTTCTATCGTTATGTCATCAACCAACCACTGTCATTACCAGTGACCACCAGCAGCCAATCATCGAAATCGAGCCACCTCACTGTCGGTCGCGGTTGACGATGGCATGCGACTTTGGCTACCTTGCCTATCATTGAAATTATTATGAAAGCTATTGAATTATGAAGAAAAATGAATTGAATTAATTTATCATCTATACAGAGTCCCTTATATAGGAAATCTTCAGAGATCAAAGCTAACTAATAAAACAATTAATTGATACAATTGATCAGCTCTAACTGAATATTAACAGTAAGTAACAAACTAACTAGTCAGCAATTAATTGAACTAACTAAAGGTGGTTAGGTGGTTGTGAGGTGGTTAAGTGGTTGATAAGGATGGATTATATGTATCGAGTAATACCCCCCGCAAGTTGGAGAATGTATGTCAATCATTCTTAGCTTGTTGTGGAGGTGATAAAAGGTGTGTGGGCTAGTGGCTTGGTAAGTGTATTTGCAAGTTGTCTGGAAGATGAGATAGGGACGAGGTGAATGAGACCAAACAACGATTTCTCGCGTACAATGTTATAGTCAATCTCAATATGTTTGGTGCATTCATGAAATGTGGGATTGGCAGCAATATGGAGGGTTGATTGATTGTCACAGTACACATGGGTTGATTATTTGAAGGTAAGGTGAAGGTCTTGTATGATGTAAGTGATCCATTGGATCTCGCAAGTTAAGGTAACCAAGGCACGATATTCAGCTTCTGAGGATGACTTGGAGATTGTGGTTTGCTTCTTGGACCTCCAAGATGCTAGAGAGTTGCCAAGGAACACACAGAAGCCATTGATAGACTTTCAAGTGTCCTTACACCCTGCCTCATCAGAGTCACTAAATCCTTTTAATTGGAAAGTGTTGGAGGCAAGAAAGAATAAGCCTTTTCTTGGTAAACCCTTCAAATATCTCAATACTCAAATGGCAGCTTGATGATGAGAAGTCATTGGATTGGCCGACTTAATTGTTTCACAGCAAATGTAATATCAAGTCTTGTGGTGGTCAGATATAGTAAACGACCAACCAGTCTTTGATAAGATGATGGATCAGTATGTGAAATGCCTTGGTTCTACTGGAGTTTAGTTGTGGGATCCATGAGAGTAGTAGCAGACTTATAAGCTAGGTAACCAAAATCTACAAGTATTTACAAAGTGTACTTGCGTTGACATAAGGAGATGCTAGATGTAGATCTGGCTATTTCCAAACCGAGGAAATACTTTAAGTGAGCTGTGAAAGAAGAAGTTGAATTCTAAGGCTTAATCAGAGGAAGAGTGAGATAACCACAGGTAGATAAAGCTAGTGAGTGCTTGGCGAACCACTATTTATTGGCTTGTTTCAAGACATAGAGGGATTTTTGTAATTTGCATGCTTGACAAACAAGGAATGATCAAAGGAAGACTGAGAATAACCACAAGTAATTAAAGCTGATGAAAGCTTGGAGAACCATTATTTACTGGCTTGTTTCAAGCCATTGAGGGATTTCTGTAATCTAAATACTTTATTGGGTGCAGTGGATTGAACACTGAACACCAGGTGGCAAGGTCATATAGACCTATTCGTGAAGGTCTCCATGGAGAAATGTGTTGTTTACATCAAGTTGGCTTAGAAACTAATTAGCAGCAGATGTAACTGAGAGAAGTACCTTAATTATTGTCATTTTGATAGTTGGGGAAAAGGTATCCAAATAATCAACTCCGTCCACCTTTGTGTAACATTTGGCTACTAGTCTAGCCTTTTATTGTTCAATATTGCCATCATCCTTTAACTTCACCTTATACACCCACTTACAAGCAATTGGAGACTTGCCAACAGGAAGCTTGGTGAGGGTCCAAGTTTGATTTTCTACTAAAGCACCAAGTTTAGAACTCATAGCTTTTCTCCAACAGTCATGTTGGATAGCCTTTTTATAAGTCTTAAGACTCAATATGGGAGCTTAGTTATAGGGTGAAATGGTGATGTGTGGGTGACAGGTAATCACAAGAAAGATAAGAAGATACAGGGTATGGCATAAGTGAGAGTGTAATTGATTTGTTTGAAGCAGAGAGAGTGCAGTGGTAATCCTATAGGTAATTTGGTATTTTCTTAGACTTGAGCAAACATCTGGGAACAATAGAGGGAGTTGGAGTTGGAATGGTAGGAATGGGTGGTGGATTAGGATCAGATGGTTGATTGATGGATGGATTTGGAAGAGAATCAAAATCAAGGTGCGGAGAATTTTGGATCTGAGATGGGGAAATTTAAGTGGAGTGAGGGATTGGTGTGATGCAAAATGGGAATGTGGATTCATAGAATACCACATTTCTAGAGATTAGGAGTTCTCGAGTGATTAGATCAATTAGGAAATAGCCTTTAGTGCCAGTCTTATAGCCTAGAAAGATGCATTTCTTAGCCTTAGGATCAAATTTTTGCTTATGAGCTAACAATGTTGATGCAAAAATCAAAGCCCAAAACTTTGAGATAGGAGAGGTTTGGTAGGGTGTCATATAGCATTTCATATGGAGATTTGTTGTTCAAGATGGGTTGGGAATTCTGTTAATAAAGTAAACAGAATGAGTGATGGCAACAGACCAAAAATACTTTGGGAGTTTGGCTTCGAAAAGGAAGGCCCTTGCCACATTGAGAATGTGTTTATGCTTCCTTTCAACAATGGCATTTTGTTTAGGGGTCTCTACACAACTTGTTTGGTGTAAGATCCCTTTCTTTGTATGAAAATAATGTAAAATGAACTTAGGATCATTATCACCCCTTATTGTTTTGATTTTCTTATCAAATTGAATTGTTACTAGCTTTGTGAATGATTTGATATGAAAATGTGTTTTTGATTTTGCTTTCATAAGGAAGACCTAAGTGTACCTAGTATAGTCATCTACTATGGTAAGAAAATACTTGTGGCCTTGAAGAGATGAGATGCTACAGGAACCCTATATGTCAATGTGAATGAGTTCAAAAGCTGTAAAAATGCAAGTAGTATTGAGATTGAATAATAATTTTCTTTGTTTAGCCAAATGGAAAATATCACACAACGAGACTTTTATATAAAGGATGGAAGGGTGCTGGGACACTTAATCTCTGATGAGATAGATGGCGTAGTCTGTATGCCATAGATCCAAGTGTGTAGCAGAAGTGAAATTTGAACAAAGAAATGAAATTTATAATGGTTTTGTGAAATAAAAGTTGGTGGAGAAGCAAGAACCATCAAATAGTAGAGGCCCTATCTGACTTTAGCTAAACCAATTGTCCTTAGTGTGCCTGTTTCCTAAATAAGGCATTGAGAATTATGAATTCCTAAATAAGGCATTGAGAATTATGAAAAAACAGTTGACAATGCAAATAATTAATCAATTTGGTCACTAAAATCATATTGAAAGCAAATTGTGGTACATATAGAACATTATTGAGAAACAATGAATCTATAAAATGGATTGATCAAGAAGGAAAAATTGTTAGTTGTGCTACAATTCACCATAAGGTTTGGCCAACATTTGGTTGAATAATTTACAAACCAAATTGGAGATTACACCTCCCTTTGAAAATATGCAATTGAGTTATACATTGTAATACTTATTGTAGTTTCAACAATTGAAAATGAAGACTATGAGTCTTTACTAATTTTCTTTCTATTCCATAGCTTTTATTAGGAAAGAATTAATTAAACTTTTTTCAATTTTTATCCTTTTGAGTGTTGACGATAGTATACTGATGAAATTTATTGGGTTGTTTGTAAGTGTAATGTTTTATCTTTATCATGATAAACATTTAGGTTTATATCCTTGGATTGAATAATAAACAACTCTCACCAAACACCACAACCTCAACATAGATTTGAATGTAACTGATCGTCTGTCACCATCAGTGAAATCCAGAATCCGCACTAGCTCACTGTATTAGCCCATTGTTTTCTCCATCCAAAACCATCTTGCCCCCCCAATTTTAGATGCGTAATCGCCTTTATATAAGCTATGTTCTTGAGGGTTTAGAATCAATTTACTCTCAAGCTCTCATATTGTTCCCTTACTTAATCTCGTTGTTAGAGTCCAAGCATGACATTAATGAAGGTCTCCACGATTGATGAGGATGAAGATGAAGATGAAGATATATAACTACTCTATTTGGGAGAATATAATGGTTTTCAACTATCAAATCAATGGATTACCAAAGGTAGTTTATTTGGTTCTTTCTTTATACAATTTTTCATGTAATGACAACTCCCTTTACTTTGTGTCCTATAGTTTATTCTTTCTGTGCCACCTTATATGATTTGTTATGCACGTTTGCTTGCAGATGCAAATTCATAGCACATTTAGAAAGAGCATTTTGGTAGATATTGTACACAAATTTGAATGACTTGTTTAAAAAGCCATCCTTGAAGGCCAACAAACATCAATTTCACTCACTTACTGTAGGTAATAATGATTTGCTAGCAAAAATATGCCCTTGATATTTGACACTAATGACATGGAGCATATTTTATGAAGAGGATGACTTCCTAGAAATAAGTGACTAGCGGCTAGGATCGAGGGATGCTCGTTATGAAACAAACCTGAAATATGATATGAATAGTAAGTTTCCCATAAGGATAAATCTTTGAAAGATATGAGTCCCTACAGTTGTTTGCTCCTTATTTTAGTTCCCCTTAATTTTATGATTTTTTTTGTGGACATTTTTTGTATATCTTGGGATTGTGGCAAGTTAAGCTTCAAGTGGTAACTGAGTCACGACGCAAAAGTGCGGGAGATCAATTCAATTCCACACTCCAGTTAGCAATGTTTATCGCCTTAAGAGAATGTATCTTGAATTTTTGGTTATTCAATGCACCTTATGTTTTACTGTTTTGACTTAGTGTAATTCAGTTTCAAAGCTAAAATGGATACAAATGTATAATTGTGATATCGTAAAATAAAGCACTGATCTTATTTCTCCCTCAGCAATAGCATTAGGTTGTCTGCAACTCGTTTTAAAAGGAAATGGATGTTTATACCTCAACAATTCATATTTCACAATGATGTCAGCTACCTTTGACCTGACTAATTAGAACTATTTTAATAACTACTTCTAATAAACCTTTTTTAATAAATATAAAACTACCTAAAATGATAAGAATTCCCCAAACATGGTCATATCTAGCTGGCACATATCACATGACAACAATATCTTGTAGAAATATATCTCTCAAAAAAGGAAACTTTCAAGAAATAAATATTTTCCATTTTTTTTGGCTTGAATATTTACCATTGTTTTGATATTGTTCACTTTAAATGAAAGTTTTTTTGACTTTAATGAAAAAATAATATGAAAAATCAATAGGAAACTAAAAATAGAGCATTATAAATATGAGTAGGTCTAGCTAATGCCAATCAAATTATTTTGAGGACTCGTTTGGTGCATTGTATTATGCCTAACTATATAGGCATGCATCCCATCAATCATGTTCGTATATAGTAAAATAGAAACTTATGAAAGATGCAATATTTATATGGGGTCAAAGAAAATGAAAACGCTATATTCACATACAATTTTGGCAGCTTAATGAACCGTGAGAAATGATACGAACCTATATAAAAACATGAATATATTGAGAACTTTGTTAACTTTCGGGGTAAACAATTATCATAATGATGTGAGAGATGACATTTAATACTCATCAATTATTAATCATATGTGATAATATTATTTTTAGAAAAATAGAAATTAATTATGATAAATCAAAGAAGTCTAAATTGAAAATAAATAAAATGAGGGCTGCTAGTCTTTACTCCTTTTCTTTTTATTCCACAAATTTTATTAGGAAATAATTATATTTATTAATTTTTTTATTTTATTTTTTTTGAGTGCTGACCATATAGCAAAATTGATATTTAATGAGTTGGTTGGGAGTGTTTCTCAATATCTTTATCAGGCTGCATGTAATCCAGGAACAAAATAACAAACAAGTATGACAAAACACCCCTACCTCAACATTGTATTTGAATGTAACTGATCATGTGTTTCTATCAGTCAAACCCTTAATTCTTACCATCACACAATAATTCCCAACAATTCATGTTTCACTACGATGTCAGTTATCTCAGACGTGATTAATTAGAACCATTTTAAGAAATACATCTAATAAACCTCTTTCAAAAAATATAAAACTACTTAAAAGGATAAGAATTCTCCAAACATTGTAGAAAGAGTATCTAGCAAGCACATATCATATACACAACAATATCTCTTCGAAAATATGTTTGTGGAAAAAAACGAAACTTTCATGAAATAAACATATTCTCTTTATGTTTGGCTTAAATATTTACCACGCTTTTGTTGTCGTTCCTTTTAATTTTAAAATCATTTTATTTTATGAAGAAAAAATTATGAAATCTCAAAAGGAAAATAAAAAATAGAGCATTATAAATATGAGAAGGTATAAGTAATGGCAATCAAATTAGTTTAAGAACTCGTTCGTTCCATTGTATTCTGCCTAATTTTATTAGCTTACATCTTATCAATTGTTTGGATACATAGTATGATAAAAGCTTATATAAAACGCAATGATTCTCTGGCGACAAAGAAAAATGTTTATGATATACTCAAGATATGTTTCAGCAACTTTAGAAACCAAGATTAATGGCTTGAACCCATACAAACATGTCAACATATAGAGAACTTTAGCAATTTATAGAGTAGGCGATTAGCGTAATGATGAGAGAGATGACCTTTAAAACCATCTGTAAATAATCATATATAAGAATATTATTGAAAGAATAAAGAAATAAAATATAACAAATCATAGAACTGAAATTCAAATTAAACAAAAATGAAGAATCTAAGAAATTTTTTTGATCTACAATTGAGAAAACCCTACAATTCACCATAGGTTTTGGCCAACATTTAGTTGAATAATTTTCAACAAATTGGAAATCATATCTCCGTTTGAAAATATGCCATCGAGTTATACATTGTAATACTTATTGTAATTTCCAACAATTGAAAACAAAGACTATGAGTCTTTACTAATTTTCTTTGTATTCCATAGCTTTTATTAGGAAATAAGTAGTTAATTTTGCTTTTTAAATTTTATCCTGTTGAGTGTTGGCCATAGTATACTATTGAAATTTAATGGGTTGTTTGTAAGTACAATGTTCTATCTTTATAAGGATAAACATTTAGGTTTATATCATTGGAAAAAATAATAAACAACTTTTACCAAGCACCCCAACCTCAAACATAGGAATTGAACGTAATTGATTGTCTGTTACCATCAGTGAAACCTAGAATCCAAACAAGCTCATTGTATTAGCCCATTGTTTTCTCAATCCAAAACCACCATGCCCTTAATTTTATGCATAATCGCCTTTATATAAGTCATGTTCTTAAGGGTTTAGAATCAATTTACTCTCAAACTCTCATCCTATTCTCTGACTTAATCTCGTTGTTAGAGTCCAGGCATGACATTAGTGAAGGTCTCCACAGATGACGGAAATGAAGATGAAGATGAAGATGAAGATGAAGATGACAACAATATTGGGGAGAATATAATGGTTTTTGACTATCAAATCAATGGATTACCAAAGGTAGTTTATTGGGTTCCTTCTTTATACAATTTTTCATGTAATGACTATTCCTTCTACTTTGCGTTCTGTAGTTTATTCTGTTTCTGCCACCTTATATGATCTGTTATGCAGGTTTGCATGCAACTATCTAACACTAAGGCCATGGAGCATATATTATGAGGTAGGATGATTTCTTGGAAATAAGTGACCTTAGTGGCTAAGATCTAGGGATGCTCATTATGAAATAAACCCGAAAAACAAGATGAATAGTAAGTTTCCTATAAGGATAAATCTTAGGTAGATGTGAGTCCCTACAGTTGTTAACCCCTTATTCTAGTTCTCCTCAATTTTATGCTTTTTATTGTGGACTTGTTTTCCATATCTTAGAATTGTGACAAGTTAAGCTTCAAGTGGTAACTGATTCACGATGAGAAAATACAGGAGATTGATATAATCATTCTCCAGGTAGAAATGTTTATCGCCATAGGAGAAATAACTATAATATACCTTCCATGTTTTATTGTTGATATATTTTTCTACATATTTTCAACCACTTCATCTTTTGATAAGCATTAACTTTAGTCTCCACAAAAAGGTGGAGGACATAGGTTCAGTTTTCCCTCCCAAGCTACCTTGTAATATATTGCTCTGTAAGTTGAAGAACATAATGAAAAGTATTTTCATTGATGTATCTTGAATTTTTGGTTATTCAATGCACCTTAAGTTTTACTATTTTGACTTAGTGTAATTCAGTTTCAAAGCTAAAGTGGCTCGAAATGTATCATTGTGATATCATTAAATTAAGTTCTAATCATATTTCGCCCTCAAGAGAAGCATTAGGTCGTTTGCTACCCTTTTAAAAGGATGTTTATGCAACAACAATTTATATTTCACAATGATGATCACTACTTCCAACGTGACTAATTGGAACCATTTTAAAAAATACTTCAAATAGCCTTTTTCAATAAATATAAAACCACCGATAAGGATAAAGGATAAGAATTCCTAAAACATGGTCAATAGCATATCTAGTTGGAACATATCATAAGCTAATAATATCTTGAATGAATATATCTGTCCAAAAAAGGAAACTTTCAAGAAATAATTATTTTCTTTTTGTTTTTGTATATGACCTTGTTGGGGCTAATGGAGGCCCACCACTAGGGTGTGACCTAGGGGCAATCCCTAATGGGGTCCCAAGGGAGGGGAAGGGAGAGGAGAAAGAGGTGTGCACTTGTTAGGGATCGAACCTCACACTTGACACTAACATCAAATGTCCTTTACCAAGTGAGCTAAGCTCACCGGACAAATATTTTCTATTTTTATTTGACTTGAATATGTACCACTGTTTTGCTATTGTTCATTTTACAATTAAAGTCTTTTTACTTTTATAAAAAATTAATGCCAATCAAATTACTCTGGGGACTTGTTTGGTGCATTGTATTATGTCTAATTGTATCAGCTTACATCCTATCAATCATGTTGGTATATAGTAGAATAGAAGCTTATGAAAGAAACAATATTTATATGAGGACAAAGAAAATGAAAATGCTATATTCACAAACATTTTCAACAGCTTAATGAACTCAGAGAAATGATATGAACCTATAGAAAAAAATAAATATATTGAAAACTTTGGAAACTTTAGGGGTAAACAATTATCGTAATGATGTGAGAGATGATATATAATACTCATCAATTATTAATCATATGTGACGATATAATTTTAAAACCATAGAAAATGAATTATGATAAATAAAAGAAGTCTAAATTGAAAATAAATAAAAAGGAGGGCTATAACTCTTTACTCCTTTTCTTTTTATTCCACAACTTTTATTAGGAAAGAATTATATTTATTATTATTAATATTTTTAATTTTGCGCCAACCATAATGCAAAATTGATATTTAATGAGTTGGTAGGAAGTGTTTCTCAATATCTTTATCAGGTCGCAAGAATAAGTTTAAATTCAGGAACAAAATAATAAACAAGTATGACAAAACACCTATACCTCAACATTGTTTTTGAATGTAACTGATCATGTGTTTCTATCAGTCAAACCTTTAATTCTTACCATCACACAGTAATGCCCAACTATTCATGTTTCACAACGATGTCAGTTACCTCATACGTGATTAATTGGAACCATTTTAAGAAATACATCTAATAAAGCTCTTTCAAAAAAAAATATAAAACTACTTAAAAGGATAAGAATTCTCCAAACATTGTAGAAAGAGAATCTACCGAGCACATATCATATACACAACAATATCTCTTAGAAAATATGTTTGTGGAAAAATATAAGCCTTTCATGAAATTAATATATTCTCTTTATGTTTGGCTTGAATATTTACCATGCTTTTGTTATTATTCCTTTTAATTTTAAAATCATTTTATTTTTTGAAAAACGAATTATAAAATCTCAAATGGAAAACACAAAATAGAGCATTATAAATATGAGAAGGTACAAGTAATGCCAATCAATATACTTTAAGGACTCGTTCATTACATTGTATTGTGCGTAATTTCATTAGCTTACATCTTATCAATTGTTTGAATTTATAGAATGATAAAAGCTTATCTAACATGCAATGACTATTTGGCGTCAAAGAAAATGGTGATGCTATGCTCAAGATATGTTTTAGCAACCAGGAATAATGACCCGAACCCATACAAACATGTCAATATATAGAAAACTTTAACAATTTATAGAGTAGGCGATTAGCGTAATGATGAGAGAGACGACCTTTAAAACCATCTATAAATAATCATATATGAGAATATTATTGAAAGAATAAAGAAATAAAATATAACGAATCACAGAACTGAAATTCAAAATAAACAAAAATGATGAAACTAAGAAAATACTTTTGATCAACAATTGAGAAAACCCTAAAATTCACCATAGGTTTTGGCCAACATTTGGTTGAATAATTTCCACCAAATTGGAAATCGTATCTCCGTTTGAAAACATGCCATCGAGTTATACATTGTAATACTTGTTGTAGTTTCCAAGAATTGAAAATGAAGACTAGGAGTCTTTACTAATTTTATTTCTATTCCATAGCTTTTATTAGGAAATAAGTAATTAATTTTGCTTTTTAAATTTTATCCTTTTGAGTGTTGGCCATTGTAAACTATTGAAATTTAATGGGTTATTTGTAAGTACTATGTTCTATCTTTATAAGGATAAACATTTAGGTTTATATCTTTGGAAAAAATAATAAACAACTCTCACCAAACACCCCAACCTGAACACAGGAATTGAATGTAACTAATCGTCTGTCACCAACAGTGAAACCCAGAATCCGCACAAGCTCACTGTATTAGCCCATTGTTTTCTCAATCAAAACCACTATGCCCCTAATTTTATGTGTAGTCGCCTTTATATAAGCCATGTTCTTAAGGGTTTGGAATCAATTTACTCTCAAACTTTCATCCTATTCTCTGACTTAATCTCGTTGTTAGAGTCCAGGCATGACATTAGTGAAGGTCTCCACGGATGACGGAAATGAAGATGAAGATGACAACAATATTGGGGTGAATATAATGGTTTTCGACTATCAAATCAATGGATTACCAAAGGTAGTTTATTGGCTTCCTTCTTTATACAATTTTTCATGTAATGACTACTCCTTCTACTTTGTGTTCTGTAGTTTATTCTGTTTTTGCCACCTTATATGATCTTTTATGCAGGTTTGCATGCAACTATCTAACACTAAGGCCATGGTGCATATATTATGAGGTAGGATGATTTCTTGGAAATAAGTGACCTTAGTGGCTAAGATCTAGGGATGCTCATTATGAAATAAATTTGAAATACGAGATGAATAGTAAGTTTCCCACAAGGATAAATCTTAGATAGATGTGAGTCCCTACAGTTGTTAACCCCTTATTCTAGTTCTCCTCAATTTTATGCTTTTTATTGTGGACTGGTTTTCCATATCTTCGAATTGTGGCAAGTTAAGCTTCAAGTGGTAACTGATGCACGATGAGAAAATACAGGAGATTGATACAATCATTCTCCAGGTAGCAATGTTTATCGCCATAGGAGAAATAACTATAATATACATTCCATGCTTTATTGTTGATATATTTTTCTAGATATTTTCAACCACTTCATCTTTTGATAAGGGTTAACTTTAGTCTTGACAAAAAGGTGGAGGACGTAGGTTCAGTTTTCCCTCCCAAGCAACCTTGTAATATATTACTCTATAAGTTGAAGAACATAATGTAAAGTATTTTCATTGATGTATCTTGAATTTTTGGTTATTCAATGCACCTTAAGTTTTACTATTTTGACTTAGTGTCATTCAGTTTCAAAGCTAAAATGGCTCGAAATGTATCATTGTGATATCATTAAATTAAGTTCTAATCATATTTCTCCCTCAACAAAAGCATTAGGTCGTTTGCTACCATTTTTTAAATGCAAATGGATGTTTATGCAAACAATTCATATGTCGCAATGTTGATCACTACTTCTAACGTGACTAATTGGAACCATTTTAAAAAATACTTCAAATAACCTTTTTCAATAAATATAAAACCACCGATAAGGATAAAGGATAAGAATTCCTGATACATGGTCAATAGCATATCCAATTGGCACAAATCATATGACAATATCTTAATGGAATATATTTGTAAGAAAAAGGAAACTTTCGAGAAATAATTAATTTTTTTTGGGTATATAGCACCGTTGGGGCTAGTGGAGGATCCATCACTAGGGTGGGACCTAGGGGCAACCCCTAATGTGGTCCCATGGGAGGGGGAGGGGAGAGGGGAAAGGGTTGTGCACTCGCTAAAGATTGAACCCCGCACCTGACACTGTTATCAAATGTCCCTTACTAATTGAGCTAAACTCACCAGACAAATATTTTCTATTTTTATTTTGCTTGAATATGTACCATTATTTTGTTATTGTTCATTTTACAACTAAAGTCAATTTACTTTTATGAAAAATTAATGCCAATCAAATTATTCTGGGGACTCATTCGATCCATTGTATTATGCCTAATTGTATCAGCTTACATCCTATCAATCATGTTGGTATATAGTATAATAGAAGCTTATGAAAGAAACACTATTTATATGGGCACAATGAAAATGAAAACGCTATATTCACAAACATTTTCGACAGCTTAATGAACCACGAGAAATGATATGATCCCATACAAAAAACATGAATATATTGAAAACTTCGGTAACTTTTGGGGTAAACAATTATCGTAATGATGTCAGATATGACATTTAATAATAATCAATTATTAATCGTATATGAGAATATTATTTAAAAAACATAGAAATTAATTAGGATAAATCAAAGAAAGCTAAATTGAAAATAAATAAAAGGATGACTGCAAGTCTTTACTCCTTTTCTTTTTATTCCATAACTTTTATTAGGAAAGAATTACATATATATATTATTATTAATATTTTTAATTTTTGTCTGTTGAGTGCCGACCCTAATGCAAAATTGATATTTAATGAGTTGGTTGGAAGTGTTTCTCAATATCTTTATTAGGCTGCAAGATTAGGCTTAAATCCATGAATAGAATAATAAACAAGTATGACAAAACACCTTTACCTCAACATTGTATTTGAATGTAACTGATCATGTGTTTCTATCAGTTAAACCCTTAATTGTTACCATCACACAGTAATGCCCAACAATTCATGTTTCACAATGATGTCAGTTACCTCAAACATGATTAATTGGAACCATTTTAAGAAATACAACTAATAAGGCTCTTCAAAAAAAAAATATAAAACTACCTAAAAGAATAAGAATTCTCCAAACATTGCAGAAAGAGTATCTAGCGAGCATATATCATATACACAATAATATCTCTTTGAAAATATGTACGTGGAAAAAAATGAAACTTTCACGAAATAAATATATTCTTGTTATGTTTGACTTGAATATTTACCATGCTTTTGTTATTGTTCCTTTTAATTTTAAAATCATTTTATTTTTGAAAAAACGAATTATGAAATATCAAAAGGAAAATACAAAATAGAGCATTATAAATATGAGAAGGTACAAGTAATGCAATCAAATTAATTTAAGGACTCGTTCGTTACATTGTATTGTGCCTAATTTCATTAGCTTACATCTTATCAATTGTTTGGATATATAGTATGATAAAATCTTATCTAACTTGCAATGATTATTTGGCGTCAAAGAAAATGGTGATGCTATGCTCAAGATATGTGTCAGCAACTTTAGCAAACATGAATAATGACTCGAACCCATACAAACATGTCAATATATAATGAACTTTAACAATTTATAGAGAAGGCGATTAGTGTAATGATGAGAGAGATGACCTTTAAAACCATCTATAAATAATCATATCTGATAATATAATTGAAAGAATAAAGAAATAAAATATAATGAATCATAGAACTAAAATTCAAAATAAACAAAAATGAAGAAACTAAGAAAATACTTTTTATCTACAATTGAGAAAACCTTAAAATTTACCATAGGTTTTGGCCAACATTTGGTTGAATAATTTCCAACAAATTGGAAATCGTATCTCTGTTTCAAAATATGCTATCGAGTTATACATTGTAATACTTATTGTAGATTCCAAGAATTGAAAATGAAGACTATGAGTCTTTACTAATTTTCTTTCTATTCCATAGCTTTTATTAGGAAATAAGTAATTAATTTTGCTTTTTAAATTTTATGCTGTTGAGTGTTGGCCATAGTATAGTATTGAAATTTAATGGGTTGTTTTGTAAGTACAATGTTCTATCTTTATAAAGACAAAAATTTAGGCTTATATCCTTGGAAAAAATAATAAACAACTCTCACCAAACACCACAACCTCAACACAAGAATTGAATGTAACTAATCGCCTTTCACCAATAGTGAAAACCAGAATCCGCACAAGCTCACTGTATTAGCCAATTGTTTTCTCAATCCAAAACCACCATGCCCCCAGTTTTATGCGTAATCGCCTTTATATAAGTCATGTTCTTAAGGGTTTAGAATCAATTTACTCTCAAACTCTCATCCTTTTCTCTAACTTAACCTCGTTGTTAGAGTCCAGGCATGACATTAGTGAAGGTCTCTACGGATGACGAAAATGAAGATGAAGATGACAACAATATTGTGGAGAATTTAATGGTTTTCGACTATCAAATCAATGGATTACCAAAGGTAGTTTATTGGGTTCTTCTTTATACAATTTTTCATGTAATGACTACTCCTTCTACTTTGTGTTCTGTAGTTTATTCTGTTTCAGCCACCTTATATGATTTCTTATGCAGGTTTACATGCAACTATGTAACACTAAGGTCATGGTGAATATATTATGAGGTCGGATGATTTCTTGGAAATAAGTGACCTTAGTGGCTAAAATCTAGGGATGCTCATTATGTAATAAACCCGAAATACGAGATGAATAGTAAGTTTCCCATAAAGATAAATCTTAGATAGATGTGAGTCCCTGCAGCTGTTAACCCTTTATTCTAGTTCCCCTCAATTTTATGCTTTTTATTGTGGACTAGTTTTCCATATCTTAGAATTGTGGCAAACTAAGCTTCAAGTGGTAACTGATTCATGATGAGAAAATGCAGGAGACTGATTCAATTCCACTCTCCAATTAGCAATGTTTATCGTCATAAGAGAAATAACTATAATATACCTTCCATGCTTTATTATTGATATATTTTCCTACATATTTTCAACCACTTCATCTTTTGATAAGTGTTAACTTTAGTCTCAACAAAAAGGTGGAGGACGTTGGTTCAGTTTTCCCTCCCAAGAAACATTGTAATATATTGCTCTGTAAGTTGAACAACATAATGAAAAGTATTTTCTTTCATGTATCTTGAATTTTTGGTTATTCAATGCACCTTTAATTTTTTTTTACTTTGACTTAGTGCAATTCAGTTTCAAAGCTAAAATGGTATCCAAATGTATCATTGTGATATCGTTAAATAAAGTTCTGATCTTATTTCTCCCTCAATAGAAGTGCTACCCTTTTTAAATGCAAAAGGATGTTCATGCATCAACAATTCATATTTCACAATGATGATCACTGCTTCTAACATGACTAATTGGAACCATTTTAAAAACTACTTCTAATTAACCTATTTCAATAAATATAAAACCACCGATAAGGATAAGAATTCCCCAAACATGGTCAATAGCATATCCAGTTGGCACATATCATATGGCAACAATATCTTGATGGAATATATCTGTCAAAAAAGGAAACTTTCGAGAAATAATTAATCTTTTTTGGTATATTGCACCGTTGTGGCTAGTGGAGGATCCTCCACTAGTGTGGGCCTAGGGGCAACCCCTGATGTGGTCCTATGGGTAGGGGAGGGGAGAAGGGAAAGGGTTGTGCAATCGCTAGGGATTAAACCCCGCACCTGACACTAACATCAAATGTCTCTTACCAATTGAGCTAAGCTCACCGGACAAATATTTTTTATTTTTATTTGGCTTGAATATGTACTATTATTTTGTTATTGTTCATTTTATAATTAAAACCATTTTACTTTTATGTAAAATTAATGCCAATCAAATTACTCTCGGAACTCGTTCGGTGCATTGATTTATGCCTAATATATGAGCTTACATCCTATTAATCATGTTGGTATATAGTAAAATAAAAGCTTATGAAAGAAACACTATTTATATGGGTACAGAGAAAATGAAAACGCTATATTCAAAGAACCACGAGAAATTATATGAACACATACAAAAAACATGAATATACTGAAAACTTAGGTAACTTTTGGGTTAAACAATTGTCATAATGATGTGAGAGATGACATTTAATACTCATCAATTATTAATCATATATGAGAATATTATTTAAAAAACATAGAAATTAATTAGGATAAATCAAAGAAGGCTAAATTGAAAATAAATAAAAGGATGACTGCATGTCTTTACTCATTTTCTTTTTATTCCACAACTTTTATTAGGAAAGAATTTTATTTATTATTATTAATATTTTTAATTTTTGTCTATTGAGTGCCGACCCTAATGCAAAATTGATATTTAATGAGTTGGTTGGAAGTGTTTCTCAAAATCCTTATCAGGCTGCAAGATTAGATTTAAATCCACAAACAGAATAATAAACAAGTATGACAAAACAGCCTTACCTCAACATTGTATTTGAATGTAACTGATCATGTGTTTCTATCAGTCAAACCCTTAATTCTTACCATCACACAGTAATGCCCAACAGTTCATGTTTCACAATGATGTCAATTACCTCAGACGTGATTAATTAGAACCATTTTAAGAAATACGTCTAATAAGGCTCCTTAAAAAAAATATAAAACTACCTAAAAGGAGAAGAATTCTCCAAACATTGTAGAAAGAGTTTCTAGCGAGCACATAACATATACACAACAATATCTCTTTGAAAATATGCCGGTGGAATAAAAATGAAACTTTCACGAAATAAATATATTCTCGTTATGTTTGGCTTGATTATTTCCCACGTTTTAGTTATTGTTCCTTTTAATTTTAAAATCATTTTATTTTTTGAAAAAAGAATTATGAAATATCAAAAAGGAAAATACAAAATAGAGCATTATAAATATAAGAAGATACAAGTAATGCCAATCAAATTACTTTAAGAACTCGTTCATTACACTATATTGTACCTAATTTCATTAGCTTACATCTTATCAATTGTTTGGATATATAATATGATAAAAGCTTATCTAACACGCAATGATTATTTGGCGTCAAAGAAAATGGTGATGCTATGCTCAAGATATGTGTCAGCAACTTTAGCAACCATGAATAATAACCTAAACCCATACAAATATGTCAATATATATAGAGAACTTTAGCAATTTATAGAGTAGGCGTTAGTGTAATGATGAGAGAGATGACCTTTAAACCATCTATAAATAATCACATGTGAGAATATTATTGAAAGAATAAAGAAATAAAATATAACGAATCATAGAACTGAAATTCAAAATAAACAAAAAAGAAGAAACTAAGAAAATACTTTTGATCTACAATTGAGAAACCCCTAAAATTCACCATAGGTTTTGGCCAACAATTGGTTGAATAATTTCCAACAAATTGGAAATCGTACCTCCGTTTCAAAATATGCCGTCGAGTTATACATTGTAATACTTATTGTAGTTTCCAATAATTGAAAATGAAGAATATGAGTCTTTACTAATTTTATTTCTATTCCATAGCTTTTATTAGGAAATAAGTGATTAATTTTGCTTTTTATATTTTATTCTGTTGAGTGTTGGCCATAGTATAGTATTGAAATTTAATGGGTTGTTTCTAAGTACAATGTTCTATCTTTATAAGGATAAACATTTAGGTTTATATCATTGGAAAAAATAATAAACAACTCTCACCAAACACCACAACCTCAACACAGGAATTGAATATAACTAATTGTCTGTCACCAACAGTGAAACCCAGAATCCACACAAGCTCACTGTATTAGCCCATTGTTTTCTCAATCCAAAACCACCATGCCCCCAATTTTACGCTTAATCACCTTTATATAAGCCATGTTCTTAATGGTTTAGAATCATTTAACTCTCAAGCTTTCATCCTGTTCTCTGACTTAGTCTCGTTGTTAGAGTTTAGGCATGACATTAGTGAAGGTCTCCACAGATGACGAAAATGAAGATGAAGATAACAACAATATTAGGGAGAATATAATGGTTTTCAACTATCAAATCAATGGATTACCAAAGGTAGTTTATTGGGTTCCTTCTTTATATAATTTTTCATGTAATGACTACTCCTTCTACTTTCTGTTTTGTAGTTTATTTTGTTTCTGCCACCTTATATGATCTGTTATGCAGGTTTGCATGCAACTATCTAACACTAAGGACATGGTGCATATATTATGAGGTCGGATGATTTCTTGGAAATAAGTGACCTTAGTGGCTAAGATCTAGGGATGCTCATTACGAAATAAACCTGAAATACGAGATGAATAGTAAGTCTTCCATAAGGATAAATCTTAGATAGATGTGAGTCCCTACAGTTGTTAACCCCTTATTCTAGTTCTCCTCAATTTTATGCTTTTTATTGTGGACTTGTTTTCCATATCTTAGAATTGTGGCAAGTTAAGCTTCAAGTGGTAACTGATTCATGATGAGAAAATACAGGAGACTGATTCAATTCCACTCTCCAGTTAGCAATGTTTATCGCCATAAGAGAAATAACTATAATATACCTTCCATGCTTTATTGTTGATATATTTTCCTACATATTTTCAACCACTTCATCTTTTGATAAGCGTTAACTTTAGTCTCCACTAAAAGGTGGAGGACTAAAAGGTGGAGGACGTAGGTTCAGTTGTCTCACCTAAGAAACCTTGTAATATATTGCTCCGTAAGTTGAAGAACGTAATGAAAAGTATTTTCTTTAATGTATCTTAAATTGTTGGTTATTCAATGCATCTTTAGTTTTATTACTTTGACTTAGTGTAATTCAGTTTCAAAGCTAAAATGGCTTCCAAATATATCATTGTAATATCATTATAAAACCACCGATAAGAATAAGAATTCCCCGAACATGGTCAATAGCATATCCAGTTGGCACATATCATATGACAATAATATGTTGATGGAATATATCTGTTAAAAAAGGAAACTTTCGAGAAATAATTAATTGTTTTTGGTATATGGAACCATTGGGCTAGTGGAGGATCCTCCACTAGGGTGGGACATAGGGGCAACCCTTGATGTGGTCCTATGGGAGGGGAAGGGGAGAGGGCAAAAGGTTGTGCACTCGCTAAGGATTGAACGCCACACTTGACATTAACATTAAATGTCCCTTACCAAGTATGCTAAGCTCAACAAACAAATATTTTCTATTTTTATTTGGCTTGAATATGTACCATTGTTTTGTCATTGTTTATTTTACAATAAAAGTCATTTTACTTTTATAAAAAATTAATGCCAATCAAATTACTCTCTGGACTTGTTCGGTGCATTGTATTATGCCTAATTGTATCAACTTACATCCTATCAATCATGTTGGTATATAGTAGAATAGAAGCTTATGAAAGAAACACTATTTATATGGGTACAAAGAAAATGAAAATGCAATGTTCACAAACATTTTTGCCATCTTAATGAACCAACGAGAAATGATATGAACCCATACAAAAAACATGAATATATTGAAAACTTTGGTAAGTTTTGGGGTAAACAATTATCGTAATGATGTGAGAAATGGCATTTAATACTCATCAATTATTAATCATATATGAGAATACTATTTAAAAAACATAGAAATTAATTATGATAAATCAAAGAAGGCTAAATTGAAAATAAATAAAAGGATGACTGCAAGTCTTTACTCATTTTCTTTTTATTCCATAACTTTTATTAGGAAAGAATTATATTTATTATAATTAATATTTTTAATTTTTGTCTGTTGAGTGTCAAACCTAATGCAAAATTGATATTTAATGAGTTGGTTGGAAGTGTTTCTCAATATCTTTATCAGGCTACAAGATTAGGTTTAAATCCAGGAACAGAATAATAAACAAGTATGACAAAACAACCTTACCTTAACATTGTATTTGAATGTAATTGATCATGTGTTTCTATTAGTCAAACCCTTAATTCTTACCATCACATAGTAATGCCCAACAATTCGTGTTTCACAACGATGTCAGTTACCTCAGACGTGATTAGTTGGAACCATTTTAAGAAATACATCTAATAAGGCTCTTTCAAAAAAAATAAAAAAAACTACCTAAAAGGATAAGAATTCTCCAAACATTGTAGAAAGAGTATCTAGCGAGCACATATCATATACACAACAATATATCTTAGAAAATATGTTCATGGAAAAAAAGAAACTTTCATGAAATAAATATATTCACGTTATGTTTGGCTTGAATATTTATCACGCTTTTGTTATTGTTCCTTTTAATTTTAAAGTCATTTTATTTTATGAAAAAAGAATTATGAAATCTCAAAAGGAAAATAAAAAATAGAGCATTATAAATATGAGAAGGTACAAGTAATGCCAATCAAATTACTTTAAGGACCCGTTTGTTACATTGTATTGTGCCTAATTTTATTAGCTTACATCTTATCAATTGTTTATATATATAGTATGATAAAAGCTTATCTAACATGCAATGATTATTTGGCAACAAAGAAAGTGGTTATGCTATACTCAAGATATGTTTCTACAACTTTAACAACCATGAATAATGACTTGAACCCATACAAACATGTCAATTTATAGTGAACTTTAACAATTTATAGAGTAGGCGATTAGCGTAATGATGAGAGAGATGACCTTTAAAACCATCTACAAATAATCATATATGAGATTATTATTGAAAGAATAAAGAAATAAAATATAATGAATCACATAACTAAAATTCAAAATAAACAAAAATGAAGAAACAAGGAAAATACTTCTGATCTACGATTGAGAAAACCCTAAAATTCACCATAGGTTTTGGCCATCATTTGGTTGAATAATTTCCAACAAATTGGAAATTGTATCTCCATTTGAAAACATGCCATGGAGTTATACATTGTAATACTATTGTTGTTTCCAAAAATTGAATGCAAAGTCTATGAGCCTTTACTAATTTTCCTTGTATTCCATTGCTTTTATTAGGAAATAAGTAATTTTGTTTTTTAAATTTATCCTATTGAGTGTTGGCTATATTGTACTATTGAAATTTAATGGGTTGTTTGTAAGTACAATGGTCTATCATTATAAGGGTAAACATTTAGGTTTATATTCTTGGAAAAAATAATAAACAACTCTTACCAAACACCACAACCTCACCATAGGAATTGAATGTAACTATTCGTCTATCACCATAAGTGAAACCCAGAATATGTGCATGCTCATTGTATTAGCCCATTGTTTTCTCAATCCAAAACCACCATGCCCCCAATTTTATGTGTAATCGCCTTTATATAAGCCATGTTCTTAATGGTTTAGAATCAATTAACTCTCTAGCTCTAATCCTGTTCTCTGACTTAATCTCGTTTTTAGAGTCCAGACATTACATTAGTGAAGGTCTCCACGGATGACGAAAATGAAGATGAAGATAACAACAATATTAGGGAGAATGTAATAGTTTTCAACTATCAAATCAATGGATTACCAAAGGTAGTTTATTGGGTTCCTTCTTTATATAATTTTTCATGTAATGACTACTCTTTCTACTTTGTGTTCTGTAGTTTATTATGTTTCTGCCACCTTATATGATCTGTTATGCAGGTTTGCATGCAGCTATGTAACAATAAGGCCATGGTGCATATATTATGAGGCAGGATGATTTCCTGGAAATAAGTGACCTTAGTGGCTAAGATATAGGGATGCTCATTATGAAATAAACCCGAAATACTAGATGAATAGTAGTTTCCCATAAGGATAAATCTTAGATAGATGTGAGTCCCTACAGTCGTTAACCACTTATTTTAGTTCCCCTCAATTTTATGCTTTTTATTGTGGACTTGTTTTCCATATCTTAGAATTATGGCAAGTGAAGCTTCAAGTGGTAACTGATTCACGATGAGAAAATACAGGAAACTGAATCAATTCCACTCTCCAGTTAGCAATGTTTATCGCCATAAGAGAAATAACTATAATATACCTTCCATGCTTTATTGTTGATATATTTTCCTATATATTTTCAACCACTTCATCTTTTGATAAGCGTTAACTTTAGTCTCCACAAAAAGGTGGCGGTCATAGGTTGAGTTTTCCCTCCCAAGAAGAACATAATGAAAAGTATTTTCTTTGATGTATCTTGAATTTTTGGTTATTCAATGCACCTTTAGTTTTATTACTTTGACTTAGTGTAATTCAGTTTCAAAGTTAAAATGGCTTCCAAATGTATCATTGTGATATCGTTAAATAAAGTTCTGATCTTATTTCTCCCTCAACAGAAGCATTAGGTTGTTTGCTACCTTTTTAAATGCAAAAGGATGTTTATGCATCAAAAATTCATATTACACAATGATGATCACTACTTCTAACGTGACTAATTGGAACCATTTAAAAAAATATTTCTAATAAACCTTTTTCAATAAATATAAAACCACCAATAAGGATAAGAATTCCCCAAACATGGTTAATAGCATATCCAGTTGGCACATACCATATGACAACAATATCTTAATGGAATATATCTGTCAAAAAAGGAAACTTTCGAAAAATAATTAATTGTTTTTGGTATATGGCACCGTTGGGGCTAGTGGAGGATCCTCCACTAGGGTGGACCCTTGATGTGGTCCCATAGGAGGGGGAGGGGAGAGGGAAAGGGTTGTGCACTAGCTAAGGATTAAACCACACACCTGACATTAACATCAAATGTCCTTTACCAAGTGAGCTAAGCTCACCGGACAAATATTTTCTTCTTCTATTTGGCTTGAATATGTACCTTTGTTTTGTTATTGTTCATTTTACCATTAAAGTTTTTTACTTTTATGTAAAATTAATGCCAATCAAATTACTTTGGGGACTCGTTCGATGCATTGTATTATGCCTAATTGTATCAGCTTACATCCAATCAATCATGTTGGTATATAGTAGAATAAAAGATTATGAAAGAAGCAATATTTATATGTGGTCAAAGAAAATGAAAACACTATATTCACAAACATTTTTGGCAGCTTATTGAACCACGAGAGATGATTGGAACCTATAGAAAAACATGCATATATTGAAAACTTTGGTAACTATTAGGGTAAACAATTATCATAATGATTTGAGAGATGACATTTAATACTCATTAATTATTAATCATATATGAGAATATTATATAAACAGTTTTGAAATTAATTATGATAAATCAAAGAAGTCTAAATTGAAAATAAATAAAAGGAGGGCAGCAAGTCTTTACTCCTTTTCTTTTTATTCCACAACTTTTATTAGGAAAGAATTATATTTATTATTATTATTAATTTTTTAAATATATTTCTGTTGAGTGTCGACCATAAAACAAAATTGATATTTAATGGTTGGTTGTATGTGTTTCACTATATCTTTATTAGGCTGCACATTTCAATTTAAATCCAAGAATAGAATAATAAACAAGTATGACAAAACACCCCTACCTCAACATTGTATTTGAATGTAACTGATCATGTGTTTCTATTAGTCAAGCCTTTAATTCTTACCATCACACAGTAATGCCCAACAATTCATGTTTCACATTGATGTCAATTACTTCAGACATGATTAATTATAACCATTTTAAGAAATACATCCAATAAAGCTCTTTCAAAAAATATAAAACTACCTAAAAGGATAAGAATTCTCCAAACATTGTAGAAAGAGTATCTAGCGAGCACATATCATATACACAACAATATATGTTAGAAAATATGGTCGTGGAAAAAAATGAAACTTTCATGAAATAAATATATTCTTTTTATGTTTGGCTTGAATATTTACCATGCTTTTGTTATTGTTCCTTTTAATTTTTAAATCATTTTATTTTATGAAAAGAGAATTATGAAATCTCAAAAGGAAAATAAAAAATAGAGCATTATAGATATGAGAAGGTACAAGTAATGCCAATCAAATTACTTTAAGGACTCGTTCGTTACATTGTATTATGCCTAATTTTTTTACCTTACATCTTATCAATTGTTTGGATATATAGAATGATAAAAGCTTATCTAACACGCAATGATTATTTGGCAACAATGAAAATGGTTATGCTACACTCAAGAAATGTTTCAGCAACTTTAGCAACCAGGATTAATGACCCAAACCCATACAAACATGTCAATATATAGAGAACTTTAGCAATTTATAGAGTAGGCGATTAATGTAATGATGAGAGAGACGACCTTTAAAACCATCTATAAATAATCATATATGAGAATATTATTGAAAGAATAAAGAAATAAAATATAACGAATCACAGAACTGAAATTCAAAATAAACAAAAATGAAGAAACTAAGAAAATACTTTTGATCTACAATTGAGAAAACCCTACAATTCACCATAGGTTTTGGCCTACATTTGTTCAAATAATTTTCAAGAAATTGGAAATCATATCGTTGTTTGAAAATATGCCATCGAATTATACATTGTAATACTTATTGCAGTTTCCAACAATTGAAAATGAAGGCATTGTGTCTTTACTAATTTTCTTTGTATTCCATTGCTTTTATTAGGAAATAAGTAAATAATTTTGTTTTTTAAATTTTATCCTTTTGAGTGCTAGCCATAGTATACTATTGTTATTTAATGGATTGTTTGTAAGTGCAATGTTCTACTTTATCAGGATAAACATTTAGGTTTATATCTTGGGATAAAATAATAAACAATTCTCACCAAACACCACAACCTCAACATTGGATTTGAATCTAACTGATAGTCTGTCACCATCAGTGAAACCTTGAATCCAGACAAGCTCATTGTATTAGCCCATTGTTTTCTCAATCCAAAACCCCCTTGCCCCTAATTTTATGTGTAATTGCCTTTATATAAGCCATGTTTTTAAAGGTTTAGAATCAATTTACTCTCAAGCTCTCATCTTGTTCTCTGACTTAATCTCGCTGTTAGAGTCCAGGCATGACATTAATGAAGGTCTCCACGGTTGACAAAAATGAAGATGAAGACAACAATACTATTTGGGAGAATATTATGGTTTTCAACTATCAAATCAATGGATTACCAAAGGTAGTTTATTGGGTTCCTTCTATATGCAATTTTTAATGTAATGACTACTCCCTCTACTTTGTGTTCTATAGTTTATTCTTTTTCTGCCACCTTACATTATCTGTTATGCAAGTTTGCTTGCAGATGCAAGTTCTTAGCACATTCATAGAAAGAGGTCTTTGCTTGATATCATACACAAACGTGAATGAGTTGTTTGAAAAACCTTCCTTGAAGACGAACAAGCATCAATTTCACTCACCTATTATAAGTAATAATAATCTGCTAGCAAAAATATGCTCTAGTTATCTTACACTAATGAGATGGTGCATAGTTTATGAGGAGGATGATTCTTAGAAATATGTGACCTTATTGGCTAGGATCTAGGGATGCTTGTTATGAAATAAGCCTGAAATACGAGATGAATAGTAACTTTCCTATAAGGATAAATCGTAGATAGATGTCAGTCCCAATAGTTATTAATCCCTTATTCTAGTTCCCCTCAATTTTATGCTTTTTACTATGGACTTGTTTTCCATATCTTGGCATCGTAGCAAGTTAAGCTTCAAGTGGAAACTACATGACAAAGAGAAAGAGCAGGAGAAAGTTCAATTCCACTTTCCAGTTAGCAATGTTTACTTCGTAAAGAGAAATAACTATAACATACCTTCCTTGCTATATTGTTAATATATTTTCCTACATAGTTTTAACCACTTCATCTTTTGATAAGCATTAACTTCAGGCTCCACCAAAAGGTGGTGGATGTAGGTTCAATTTCCCCTCTCAAGCAACCTTGTAATATATTGCACCCTAAGTTGAAGAACAAAATGAAAAGTATTTTCATTGATGTATCTTGAATTTTTGGTTATTCAATGCACCTTAAGTTTTACTATTTTGACTTAGTGTAATTTAGTTCCAAAGCTAAAATGGCTCCAACTATATCATTGTGGTATCATAAAATAAAGTTCTGGTCTTATTTCTCCATCAACAATAGCATTAGGTTGTTTGCTACCTTTTTAAAATGCAAATGGATGTTTATACATCAACAATTCATATTTCACAATGATGTCCCCTTCTTTTGATGTAACTAATTGGAACCATTTTAAAAAATATTTCTAATAAACCTTTTTCAATAAATATAAAACTACCTATAAGGATAAAATTCTTCAAACATGGTTAATAGCATATCCAGTTGAGACATATCATATGACAACAATATCATGTAGAAATATATCTATCAAGAAAGGAAACTTTCAAGAAATAAATATTTTCTATTTTTATTTGGCTTGAATATTTACCATTGTTTTGTTATGGTTCATTTTACAATTAAAGTCTTTCGAATTTTATGAAAAATTAATATGAAAACCTAAAAAGAAACTAAAAAATAAAGCATTATAAATATGAGTAGGTATAGGTAATGCCAATCAAATTACTCTGAGGACTTGTTTGGTGCATTGTATTGTGCTTTGTTGTATAGGCTTACATCCTATCAAACATTTGGGTATATAGTAGAGTATGTTATAAATAAAATAAAGAAAGAAAGATAGATAAAGACAAAATCAAGTATGAACTCTAAAAGTCTAGTTTTTTAGGAACTAACTATACCATAAATCTTTATTGTCTTTCTTCTTGAACAAAACATGTCTTTATATAGGATCCCAAATATAAGTAAGAAAGGGGTTACATATCTCAATTAGATACACCATTATGTGTAGGGATTACATATTCATTAGGGAGATCAAATGTAATAACAATAAACCCTTATTAATGGCACCCTTAATTTCTAATCAATATAGTCATTCATCACAGGTAAAATATGCATGTTTTACAACACTTCCCTTTGAATAACTATTCACTATGAATATGCTTTGTTAAAACCTTGCTAAGAAAAACCCAGTAGAATAAAAACTTAGCGAAGGAAAAAGAGTACAATATTCATAGATAACTTACTTCCTCTCAAAAGAATATAATCAATTACGTAATGTCTTTAAGCTGATGCATTCCAATGTTATGCACGTGCTTCTTCAAAATTGAAGTTGGCAATGCCTTTGTGAATAGATCTACTGAGTTGTCACTTGAGCGAATCTTGCAAATATCAACATCACATTTCTTCAAGAGTTCATGAGTGTATAAGAACTTTGGTGAAATATGTTTGGTTCTATCACCTTTTATGTAGCCACCTTTGATTTGTGAAATGCATACTGCATTATCCTTATGCAATATTGTCGGCTTGTCATTTTCCATGAACAATTCACATGCTCCCCTAATGTATTGAATCATAGTTCTTAACCACACGCACTTACGACTTGCTTCATGAATAGCTAATATTTCTAAATGGTTTGATGAGGTAACGGTGATTGTTTGTTTTACAGAACGCCATGAGATAGCTGATGAAACTGTAAAAACTCACGTTTTTCCATTTCATAATCTTGGTTTTCATCCTTGTCCAAAACTTTTTATTTAGTTTTGTTCCCATTTTCTTTCAGTTTTGATTTCTTTTAATTTTGTTTCCTTTACTGGTTTTTATTTATGTTCATTAGGTAAATACATGTGAAAGAATGGAGGCTTGATGAGGGGAGAAAATCTTGCAAAGAAGTTGCTAACATTGGGCGATTAATCGCCCAATTTTCACCGCCTAATCGGCCAAGCACAGAAGCTAGTTGAGCTGCGTGATTAAGCAGTGAGATTTGACTGTTTAATCGGTAAAGAACAGAGACAACATGCTGCGCGACTAATCGGTGAAAAACTGAGCGCTTGAGCGCTCAGTGTGTTTAGTTTACCTGATGCTGCCGCATTTAAATAGAAAATTATTAGGTTTCTGGGGGGCAACTGGGCAGAAAAGACATCCTAATTTGGAAGCTCTCAAAGCGCGTGGAAGAAGAGAAGAATGGAAGCTTTGATCACCTTCATTATTCTTCATGGAGTTCTCCTTGTTCTTCTTTACAGTTTTAGTATTTTCATTTACTTTTATGTCTAGCTAAACTTCCCCTTGTTGGGATTAGGTGGATTTTGATGGATCTTGATTGTTTTTTATATTGGATTCAATTAACATGAGTTATTATTCTATTTTGAGTTAATGATCTCTTTTCTTAATGCTTTCTAAGGATTAACCCTCTTTGGAATGATTTCATGATTATATATTGAATAGAAATTTGATGTATGATTGTGCTATGAGATTATGGACCTTGCTTATCTTTAGGCTAGGAATAGTCATTGATTTGCTTGTTATCTGATTGAATTCTAAGTCCTAATGCTTATTACCTTTTTGAATCACCTAAGGAATTAGGGATTTCATTTGGAAATAAAGGATCAATTGCCTAAGGAATTAGGATTTGATTAATTTAGAGAATTCGGTAACAAAATAGGAATAATAGCTTGTGTTAATCCCAATTGATATGCAACAAGTGAAATCAAATGAAACTTGATCCCAGCTCTTTCATATTGCTTACCAAGTGTTTGTTGAATTGCTTAATAGAAAATACCAAAAATATTGTTATTGCATTAGTTCTTGTGTTCATTTTATTTTGCTGCTAGAGCTCACTTTGATCCAAAATTAAGTTTAAATAGTAGTTAATTTCGTTGTTCGGTAGTTGGTAACCAATCCCTAAGAACGATAACCGGTTTCTCACCGTTTTTATTACTTGACGATCCGGTATACTTGCCGTGGTCCCATCAACTTTTTGGCGCCGTTGCCGAGGATTAATTTTACCAATATCAATAATATCGAAGGCAGCTACTAATTTAAACATTATTTCTTTCTGTTTTAGTTGTTTAGTTTTATTTATTTGCAGCAATTTTAAATTTTCTGCATAATTTCTGCATTTTGTTTAGATTATCTCATTTATGACCTTGTGTCTTCATTGTATGCGAGGTACTGTTCATCCGGATAACCTTCTTTTTGACTTTGAAATAGAAAGAACCGCAAGAGCTTTGAGAAAGCAAACCAGAGAACGAAGAAGGAATTTGGGTGGTACTCAAGTAGTTGTTGAAGACATAACAGACAATAGAGAAAATCAAACCCACAACATGGATGGAGAAAATGTAGATCCCCCACCACATCCACCTGCCAGGACCCTCATGGATTACTTTATTCTTAACATGGATGGGTGTGGAGCAAGCATAACAAGACCTCTAGTTCAAGCCAATAATTTTGAGTTGAAGCCAGCTCTACTCCACTTAGTTCAGAACAATCAGTTTGGAGGATTTGACAATGAGGACTGATCAATCAATTTGAGACACTTATGTTAGCTTTGTATTAGGCATTATTAGATGTTTATTGTGCCCAATATTAGTACTTTAGATGAGTTTAATGTTGTTGGGCTTCATTGGGCTTTAATGCAAATATTGAATAATTTTCGGATTTTGATGCATTTTGACCTTTCTTCCTTGGTTAGGTCATAACTTGGGACTCGGTAATCCAATTGAGGTGATCTTGGTGTCTTTGGAAAGCTAAGACAATGCTCTACAAGTTTCATGAAGAACTCAAGAGCTGGATCGGAATGCTAAGGGTCCAAAATTTCCCTGCATGGCAGAGTGGGTTTGCTGTCACGGAACCATCTGGGCAGTATGTACATATTGGACTATATAGTGGGTTATAGGCCTCCTCTTGGGCTGAAACTTGGTCACTTGAAAGATAAGACCCATATCTCCAACTTCAATGAAGACCATTTTGTCAATAGATGTCGTTTTAGGCATGCTTCAGAAGCTACAAGTTGGTCTGAAGTTGGAAACACGTTCTTCCAACCTAACTTGAGGTAGGTGAAGTGTTTTTGGCATTTCTGGAGTTCTAAAAGTCCAAATGACATGATTCAAATTGAGATTTTCAAGGAGACAACTGGCTACAACTTTGATGAAGACATCCAAGCCAAAATACACCGTCTAGGTGATGAATTTGAAGCCAGAAGTCGGATAAGAGTTGTTGACTAAAAGCCACCAACCATACACCAACCCACCTACCATGCACCAACCCACCAACCATGCATCAAGCTTCCATTTTTGACAAATTTCAGATTCTTATAGCTTGTATTCAGATTATGTACATGTACAAATTGGCTTCTAGGATTAGTATAAATAGACCCAACCTCTTTGTATTAGAGGCATTCAATTTAGAAGTAAGTTTCAAGAAAGTTTAAGTATTTGTGAGAGTTTTCTTTCTCTTCTTCTTCATTCTCTTTGCAATTTCGTTTTTGTTCTTTAAATTCTGAGTTCTTCCTTCCCATCCATGGAAGGCTAGGCTCTCATAATCAATCCAAGGGATTAGCCATCTTGTTGTTTAATTTGGAGATCTTGTTTTGCTTGTTCATATTGCTTAATTGTTATTCAAGTTTCTCTTCTTCCTCTTTTGATTCTTATCTAGATTAAATTGCTTAATTTGATTTAGATGTTGATGTGGTAGTAGCTTTATTATCATGTATTCAAAGAGGATCACAAAGATTAAACAATATATTAAAGCTTTTTGATAGATTGTTTAACTTGGTTAAATTCTAGATCTTAAGTTAATCTATGTTGGATGGTGCTTACTTTATCTAACCTTGGTTAATCAAATCCTAGATGCTTATCTAGTAGAGAATTCTTGGATCATGTTAAGGCTTCTTGATGTGATCTAAGGCCAAGAACTTGGTTAGCAATTAAGTGAATTCCTTGTGATCAATGATGAGTTAAACTCAAGATCGGTAAATTTCCTTGGATTGGTTGTTTCTTTATATTTGTTTACAACTTTGAATCTCCTACTTTTATTAATCTTGTTAATCAACAACAAAACCCCCCTTTTCTAATTATCTTGATCTAATTAAATCTTTGTTTTTGGATCCTTGAGAGACGATTCGGTTCATTCTCTATACTACAAATTAGTTTGTGAACCGGTTATTTTATTTGATAGGTCTCGACAGCCTCTTGTCAAATTTGGCGCCGTTGTGCAGGGATCCAAGGCAACTATTTGATCATTTCAAGATCCCATCTAACTCTAACAAATGTGTTTGTTTTGTTTTTGAAGCTTTTTCAAGTGGGATTCAAGAATTTGGATAAAGGGCGTTGTGTCAAGAATTTTGGTTCGTGCATCTCAGATTGATCTGAATTTTGGTACACAAATGGAAAATATTATTCTGAGAAAGGCTCACTGTATACAGTGAGGTCACCCTTATTTTTGCCAAATTCCATCGTTTAGACCACTTTTTCAATTTTTTAAGATTTTTTATTATTTTGTTGGATAGCATTTTTGTGTAGATTTTATCCTGTGGTGGTTCCATAATTTTTAAAATTCATTTGATACTGTTTTTATTTTTGTTTAATTTTTGGAGTATTTGTTTTTGGAATTTTTAGTGTTTTAGTTGTTATTGCTTTTCTAATACCTTCTTATGAACTCGCATGTCGTATGACTAGATCTCGATCCTCGGTACCTTGCATTCATTTGATCCCGAAATTGATAGAACATTTCATACACTTCATAGAATTCATAGGACTGGTAGTAGCATTCATAGAGCTAATATAATTACTTCGGAATTGGGCTTGAACTTGACATTGCACCTAATCTTGTTGACTCTTTTAATCCTCGTTGAGTCCGCTCGTTAGTACTTCGTGTCTCGAGCATCGAGTCGTTGATTTTACTATGGCTGACTATAACAATAGGACCCTTAAGGAATTGGCTGCACTGATGTGAATTATCAACCTTTGTGCATTCAATATCCCGAACTTAATGTTGATTTTGAGTTGAAATCGGATTGATACACTTGTCGCCCAAGTTTCATGGTCTTGCGGTGAAGATCCACATAAGCATTTGAAGGAGTTCCATGTTGTCTGTTCCACCATGAAACCTCATGGAATAGTCGAAGATCACATCAAGCTAAGGGCCTTTCCTTTCTCTTTGGATGGTCTTGCTAAGGATTGGTTGTATTACTTACAACTGCCGCCATCACTTCTTGGAATGACATGAAAAGATTATTTCGGAAAAGTTCTTTCTGCATCAAGAACTCACGCAATAAGGAAAGATATTTGTGGCATAAGGCAAATCGGTGGTGAAACTCTCCATGAGTATTGGGAGAGATTCAAGAAATTATGCTCAAGCCGCCCACACCATCAAATTAGTGATCAACTCAGCGATCCAATACTTCTATGAAGGACTCGATGCCAATGGAAAGGAGTATGATTGATGCCGCAAGTGGTGGAGCATTGGTAGATAAAACTCCATGCCGCGTAAACTTAATTGCAAACATGGCGGCAAATTCTCAGCAATTTGGTACTTTCGAATGGGTGTCGCAACGAGAATAGTCAATGAAGTTAATACCTCTTCACATGCCGATCAACAAAGGGTGGAACATAGATTGGATGAGCTCACTTCTTTGGTTAGACAAATGGCAATAGGACAACACGAACCACGTGTGCAAACCCCTGCAAGAGTTTGTAGCATATGTTCTAGTTCCTCTCATCCTACTGATTCATGCCCCACATTGCAAGATGATTCTCGAAGTTTCAAGACCAATCTGTGGTCGCACTGGTATATTTCCGGGAAGCCACAATTCCATCAAAGAACAACAATGTAAATATGATCCATTCTCCAACACTTACAACCCTGGTGGAGGGACCATCCCAATCTGAGATATGGGAATGCATCAAATCGCCAGACCACAAAACCAAGATAGACCACCATTCCAAAGAAGCAAGGACAAATCGGCCACCACATCTGGACCAAGTAGACCACCATTCCAAAGAAGAAGGTCCTCGTAGCCACAAAATCGAGCCCTCATTGGAGGATTTGGTGAAACAATTGGCCACCAATAACATCCAGTTTCAACAGAGAACTGAAACCACCATTCGTAACTTGGAGACTCAAATTGGTCAACTTGCCACATCAATTCATGAATTAAAGTCACAAGGTTACGCCAATTACCCTCTCAAACCACTCCAAATCCTAGAGGTAATGTTAGTGCTATAGCTTTACGTGATGGTAAGCAAATCAATGGACCATCAGTGAGATACTTCCAGATTCTACCCTTGGCCCAGAGAAACAAGATTCTACAAAGAACTTCAAGTTACGCAACTAATTGAATCTTGTAGCAGATTCAAGACAAATGATCCTACAAATGCCCAAGCAGTAAAATTGGATCAAATCAACAGTTGATGAGAAAATTGATGCAATGAGAAAAGTGAGCATCCAAAAGTCGTTCCAACATTCCTCTTCCTTTTCCCAACCGAATGATACAAATGAGGCATATGGTTGAAACAGACTTGGATAAGGAAATTATGGAGACTTTTCGAAGGTTGAGGTGAATATACCTCTCTTGGAGGCAATTAAACAAATCCCCAAGTATGCCAAGTTCTTGAAAGAGATGTGCACCCATAAGAGGAAGCTAAAGGGCACCGAAAAAGTGAGTATGGGGAGAAATGTCTCTCGCTTTGATTCACCCCAACTCGCCTCCCAAATGCAAGGATCCAGGCACTTTTACCATCCCTTGCACCATAGGGCACCAACAGTTCACTCATGCCTTGCTAGACTTGGGAGCCTCCATCAATGTAATGCCAAAGTCGCTTACACTTCCTTGCATATGGGAGAGCTTAAGCTCACCGGCATTGTCATTCGCTTAGCAAACCGAGCACCGCACAACCCGCAGGGAGTGTTGGAGGACGTTCGGTTCGGGTACATAATTTAATATTCCCACTGATTTTTATGTGTTGAATATGGAAGATGAATCGCCTCTTCCCCACCCCCATTGATCTTAGGTAGGCCATTTTTGAAAACGCTAAAACTAAGATTGATGTGCATCTCGGTACCCTTTCCATGGAATTTGGTGATGATATCATTCAGCTTTAACATTTTTGATGCCATGAAATACCCTTTAGAGGATCATTCTGCTTTTTCATTTTGATGTCATTGATTCTTGGTTGATGATATACATCGATATGTTGGCAGAGTTTCCTGAAATTGTAGGATACACTGATAGCATAGCTTGTGATACTTGCTCTGCCTGCTTCGGACTTTTTGGTTGTAAACCCAATACAATGTGTGCAGCCTGTGCTGAGATTTCTACATACTTATCATGTGCTGTTGTTAATTCTGCTGACATTGATGATTCTGTTTCTGTTATTAATGGCAATGATCTCGTTATTAATGATGTTGTCATTCATCCCGCCGCTAAGTGTGATTCTTTTGATTCCATAGGATATGATGATGTTGTTTTGCAAGATTGTGCACGACTTGCAGTGTACAGTGCAATCACGAGAATTTAGCAGATTTAGTTTTGCCTTCCAAAACTAGTACCGTCTACCCAAAGAACCACCCTCCATTGAACTTAAGCCCTTGCCCGAGCATTTGAAGTATGCATTCTTGGAAGAGGATGAGAAGCTCCGGTGATAATGGCCAAACACCTCCAACCCGAGCAAGAAACCAGATTATTGGAAGTCTTGAAGCAACACAAAAGGGCAATTGGTTGGACACTTGCAGACATTCCTGGTATTAACCCCTCCACATGCATGCACAGATATTACTTGAGGAGGAAACTAAACCGGTGAGACAACCCTGCAGGAGACTGAATCCTCTCATTCTAGATGTGGTGAAAAAGAAGTGACCAAGCTACCGCAGTCGGCATTATCTATCCCATCTCTGTGACAAGAAGTGGGTGAGCCCGTGCAAGTAGTTCCAAAGAAACTGGGGTGACTGTTGTGGCCAACCGTAAGAATGAGCTCATTCCAACCCGAGTGCAGAATAGCCGAGAGTCCGCATTGACTACAGACGTCTCAACCAAGCCACTCGGAAAGATCATTACCCCCTTCCGTTCATTGATCGATCGAACGGTTGGTATCGGGTAAGTCCCATTCGCTTTTTAGATGGCTATCTTGGATACTTCCAAATCCACATTGCACCGGAGGATCAGAGAAGACCACATTTACTTGTCCCTTCGGCACCTTTGCTTACAGCACGGATGCCCTTCGGCCTCGCAATGCCCTGGTACCTTCCGGTGTGCATGGTGAGCATATTTTCCGATTTCTTAGAGGAGTGCATGGAGGTATTTATGGATGACTTTACCTGCCTATGGTTCTTCTTTTGATTCATGTTTAGCTTGACCCTATCTAGAGTAATCTGCAAAGATGCATTGAGACTAACCTTGTGCTAAATTTTGAGAAATGCCATTTTATGGTAGAACAGGGTATAGTTTTAGGCCATGTAGTATCCAAGTAAGGGCATTGAGGTAGATCCCGCCAAGATTGATGTAATTACTTGTCTATCTTACCCCACATGCGTGCGGGAAGTGCGTTCTTTTCTTGGTCATGCAGGTTTCTACAGGCGCTTCATTGCCGACTTTAGCAAGATTGCTCTTCCACTTTCCCAGTTACTGCAGAAAGATGTGGAGTTCAATTTTGATGACAAGTGCAAGGCAGCTTTCAACCACTTGAAGCAAGCCTTGACTAGTACCCCTATCATCCAGCCCACCGACCGACATTGCCATTTGAGTTAATGTGTGATGCTTCTAACTATGCGAGAGGGAGCGGTCTTGGCACAGAGAGTGGGGAAAGCTTCTCATGTGATATACTATGCTTCCGTAACTCTAGATCTTGCTCGTGCCAACTATACCACAACCGAAAAAGAACTTTTAGCCATTGTTTTTGCTCTGGATAAGTTTAGATCATATTTGCTTGGTTCTAAGGTTGTTGTGTTTATCGATCATGCGACTCACGAAGTTCCTTTTGAAGAAGCCGATGCAAAACCCCGACTAATAAGATGGATGCTCTTGCTCCAAGAGTTTCACATAGAGATCCGTGACAAGAGTGGAGCAGAGAACCTAGTGGCAGATCATTTGAGCCGCATTGAAAGGGCTTCAGATCCCTTCCCTGTACGGGGACTCCTTCCCGTGATGAGCGACTTATGCGGTGCAAGGTAAGTACACCTTCCCTTGGTTTGCTGATATGGTGAATTTCTTGGTTGCTACAGTTTTTCCCTCACATTTCACTCGTGCACAAATTTATAAACTTAAGAGTGAATCAAAATATTATGTGTGGGATGATCCATATCTGTGGCGATTTTGTAGTGACCAAATTATTAGGCGATGTGTGCCTAATCAAGAGTTTCATTCATTCTTAGCTTTTGTCATGCATTTGCATGTGGTGGACATTTTGGGCCTCAACGCATACCTAGGAAAGTTTTAGACTACGGTTTATATTGGCCTACCTTGTTTCATGATGCATATTTGTTACGTAAGTCTTGTGAACAAAGGTCGAGAACAGGAACATTTCTCGCAGGAATGAGATGCCCCAAAGAACCTCTACTATATTGTGAAATCTTTGACGTATGGGGTATTGATTTCATGGGACCTTTTCCTGTTTCCTTTGGTTATGTTTACATTTTGCTAATGTTGATTATGTATCAAAATGGGTGGAGGCTAAAGCCACTCGGACCGATGATTCCAAAGTTGTTGTGGATTTTGTTAGATCACGCATTTTCTGCAGGTTTGGAATCCCGAGAGCTATCATCGTGATCAAGGCACCCATTTCTCAGAATCGGAGCATGGAGGGATTGATGAGGAAATATGGCGTGTTGCATAAAGTTTCTACACCTTACCATCCCAGGACTAATGGTCAAGCCGAGGTCTCCAATAGAGAGATCAAGCGCATACTTGAAAAAACAGTCCAACCTAATCGGAAGGATTGGAGCATGAGGCTTGAGGATGCTCTTTGGGCTTACCGACCGCTTACAAAACTCCAATCGGGATGTCTCCATATCGGATAGTCTATGGTAAGGCATGCCACTTACCAAGAGAAATTGAGCACAAAGCATATTGGGGTCGTGAAGCAATGCAACATGAATTTGGCCGAGCCGGCATAGAGCGGAAGTTGCGATTACAGGAATTGGAAGAGATCCGCCTAGATGCCTATGAGAGCTCCCGACTCTACAAAGAAAAAGACCAAAGCCTTCCATGATAAGTTTATTCTTCGGAAGGAGTTTTCGATTGGGCAAAAAGTTCTCTTGTTTAATTCTCGCCTTAAGTTGATGCCTGGTAAATTAAGGTCTAGGTGGGACGGTCCGTTTGTTGTCACTAACATTTTTCCTCATGGTGCAGTGGAAATTAAGAGTGAAGCCACCAACAAAGTGTTCAAAGTTAATGGTCACCGCCTCAAAAATTTTTATGAAGGAGCTCAAGAGAACCTCGTGGAGGAAGTTCAACTGCAGGATACCCTCTACCATGATTGATCACTCTTTGTGTTGAAAAAAAAAAAAAAAAAAAAAAGACAAAAAAAAAGAAAAAAAAAGAAAAGACAAAGCCACGATTAATGTCAATTGCCAGAGATTGAATCATTATTGGGGAGGACCCATCGCTCATGCAAAATCTTCAATCACGCTGGCTAAGGACATTAAAAGTAGCACTTCTTGGGCGGCATCCCAAGTTTTCTAACTCTTTCCTCTTTCTAACTTTGACTTATTTGTTGTCACAGGAATCGAGACAGAAAAAACGGTGCCAAGTGAGAAAATCTATCAAAGTTTGATTTTTCTGTCTTTATTTTGTTTGTTTTTCTTGACAGATGATTTTTCACCGGTTAAATGGCGGATAACGGTACTCGCGTGAAAATCTTTTTCGGTCCCTTGATTACCCACAAACACCGAAATCTGTACATAATTTTACTCAATTTTTTCTCTCTCTTTCTTCTTTCTTTCGAAATGGATAATCGCCTTTTAATCTCCGCAAGCAATTCCCTTCTCTCCCTCAAAATGCTTTAATTGACATTTATTGTGCAAGGTTTGAGAGATTAAGGATGCTTATGCACAAAGGCATCCCTGCGGATATACGCTGGTTGATCGAAGCAAAGGTCCGACTCAGAGGTGAATTTTCTGACGCTCTTGTTTCATATATGCCAGGGCTAGGAAAAAGTTCATATGCAAAGAAGAGAAGAGCAAAAAGGTTACTGGTCTGCTATAAATGTGCAAGATGGACCTGTAACACAAAATGCAAATCAATTGGAATGACGTCTATAAACCGAGATGATAAAATTAACTTCATAAAGGATGGCATGAGTAAGGAGTCTTTAGATAACATTCTATTGACTCTTGAGACGCATCCTAGTGGAGATGTGCAGAGAGTACTTCTCGATTTATGGCCAATATTCCAAGATGAACATAAGCGTTATAGTCTCGGGAATCTGACTCAAAAGACCCTGTTTGCCAATTTTTAAGAAAATTGGATGGAAAGCCGACCATCGGCCCATAGAGAGCTTCAAGACGTTACTGGACGTAAAACCAGAGGAAAATGTGAGCCACAATCACACCTCCTGTAAGTATTTTTTTTTTTTATTTTATTTTATTTTATTTTCCTGTTTATTAAAAAAAATCAAAAAAAAAAAATCAAAAAAATCCAAAAAAAAAAAAAAAATTCAAAAAAAAAAAAAAATAGCCGTATTTTTTTGAAATATGCGTTGCATATTTTCAAACTTCTTCTGACACATATAGATTAGTCTTTTATCATTGTCATATAGCTATTATCATTGTTGTGCTTATTTTCAAACTTACCTGACACACGGATCTACCCCTCCTTTATAGGTGTAATTATTACCTTTGAGTTTTGATGCCTTTAAATAATGCACTTTGCTCTCTTCAGATCATTGATAAGGTGAGAGTACGAAAAAAAAAAAACAAAGAGAAAAAAATGGAAGTCACTTCAGTTCGTCGGATCAAGAGTGTTTGTGTCTTTTGTGGATCTAATCCTGGGAAAGATAAAGAGTTTGTAAATATTGCACACCATCTTGGTCGAGTGCTAGCTGAGAGAGAAATCCGTTTAGTTTATGGAGGAGGTAGTCTTGGGTTAATGGGTTGTGTAGCAACTGCTGCACATTTAGGAGGTGGCAAAGTCCTTGGTGTCATTCCCAGTCCTTTATCGACCAAAGAAGCCCATTGGAAAAACATTAGGGGATGAAGTAATAGTATTTTGCATGCACCAACGCATGAACATTATGATCGCCAATGCTGATGCCTTTATTGCCCTACCTGGTGGTTTTGAAACTTTGGAAGAACTCTTTCAAATTACATCCTGGTCACAGCAGAACTTTCACCAAAAACCCATAGGTATATTAAATGTTAATGGTTTTTATGACAGTTTGTTTTGTTTTCTTGATCATGTCAGAAAAAGGTTCATCTCACAAGCGACACGTCAAAGTCTTGTAATCGCTACAACTCTGAACAATTGCTCGATCAACTCAATGCATTTGTACCACAATGTGATCCAAAGAATGGCTCCACGGAATTGGGAACAAGGCAAAGAAGAAGAAAAAGCAAAAACTTGATTTGACTTTTGTCTTTGTGAATTTTTGTTTTCTCTTATGGTTTTAGTTTTTTGTAATTTTTCTTATTTCAGGCCCGATTTGCGGTCGGTAAGACCTTCTACACTCTTCCTATCTTTATTTTGACATTGGGGACAATGTCTTTAATTAGTTGGGGGAGGGATAGTTGACATTACCATGTACATAGTTTAGTTAAAAAAAAAAAAAACTAATCTTTATTGTTACTAACCTTTTAGATGTATGATGGCAGAGAGTAAGGAGTAGTTTTGCTCTTGAGACGCATCTTAACTTGCATTTCATAATAGGTCTTAAATCATCTTTGTTCTTGTATATATATTAAAAAAAAAAAACACACACACACACACACAATTTTGATCTTTTCAATTGATTTTGATACAAGCATTTGCTGTAACTGAGCTTAATTGATGATAAAAGTATGCAAAACAGTTTATAGTTGAATCATTTTCATGATATACATGTGTATATGATTGTGGATATTAGGAAGAAGGCATGGTTGAATTGAGTGAATGTTCCATACCTTTGTGAGTTTTGGGCTTTTCCAAGTTTGATACTTACACTTGGTTATTTTCTTTCATGAGTGATGTCAATTATGAATTTATTTTCTAGAACTTGCATTGAATCGATTTGAGATTACATTGGTCTGTATGTTGCATGAAAATGACAGAGGCATTTTTTTTCTTGACTTAGCCGCTTTGGCCAAATAAACCTACCTTGCATTTATCCAATTATTAACTCCCTCTAAACCTATTTGCCTATTCTTTGTTCTTAGCTCATTACAAGCTTTGAGTGAAAAACCATGTTTTACCTTACCTTAGGGAATGGGAGAGCATTGATTTTCTTATTGGAGGAGTTCTTTTGCTTGCAATGATTTAAGTGTGGGGGAATTGGTGTGCTGATACGAAATGCTTGGTACAAAAAAAAAAAAACAAAAACAAAAACAAAAAAAAAAAGAAAGAAAAAAAAAACAAAAAAAAAAAGAATAGAAAAAGGAAGGAATGTGTGAAGAGAATGAGCATTTTATGGTTTTGGGTAAAAAAATTTATTCTTTATACTTGAATTACTCCTCAATGCTCTTTTATTCTCTTTGGTTTTAACCTGCTATTATCTATATTGTTCCCTTCCTTCACCTTATAAGTTCCATTACAACCTTTTTGAAAGACCTCTTGATTTTTGCAATTTATTTGATCTAAGTAGTGGAGAATTGATGTATATGCAAGCCTATGGTAAAATACTTTCATAATTTGACTGAGTTGAGCGTAAACAGTTAACCTAAACACCTTGTGTGATTTGAGTGACACTTGTGAAGAATTTTACTCAATCAACATGCCTATTTCTGATTAAAGCATGATTATGCTATACTTTATTCTCAATTGATTTGATTCAACTATTCTTTGTTAAGCATACTTTACTTATTAATTATGGTTTATATTTAATACAATGCTTGTATTTAAAAATTAGTTGAATTGATTAAATAAAATATTACATGTTTGTGGGTATCATCCTGGTAAACCCTCACGAGACTACAACTCGTCCACTAGGGACACCTAGGGGTTTAAAGGCTTGTGGCACAGGCTAAGTGCCATCGTGTTTTCCTACGAAAAATGGATTAGATTAGGTACAATCAGTTTTTATGTTTTTAGTTTAATAATATTATGTTTCTTGTTTTTCTTTAGTTTTGTTCTTATGTGTTTTGCCCAGGAGTACAAAAGCTTAAGTGTGGGGGAATTTGATCAATCAATTTGAGACACTTATGTTAGCTTTGTATTAGGCATTATTAGATGTTTATTGTGCCCAATATTAGTACTTTAGATGAGTTTAATGTTGTTGGGCTTCATTGGGCTTTAATGCAAATATTGAATAATTTTCGGATTTTGATGCATTTTGACCTTTCTTCCTTGGTTAGGTCATAACTTGGGACTCGGTAATCCAATTGAGGTGATCTTGGTGTCTTTGGAAAGCTAAGACAATGCTCTACAAGTTTCATGAAGAACTCAAGAGCTGGATCGGAATGCTAAGGGTCCAAAATTTCCCTGCATGGCAGAGTGGGTTTGCTGTCACGGAACCATCTGGGCAGTATGTACATATTGGACTATATAGTGGGTTATAGGCCTCCTCTTGGGCTGAAACTTGGTCACTTGAAAGATAAGACCCATATCTCCAACTTCAATGAAGACCATTTTGTCAATAGATGTCGTTTTAGGCATGCTTCAGAAGCTACAAGTTGGTCTGAAGTTGGAAACACGTTCTTCCAACCTAACTTGAGGTAGGTGAAGTGTTTTTGGCATTTCTGGAGTTCTAAAAGTCCAAATGACATGATTCAAATTGGAGATTTTCAAGGAGACAACTGGCTACAACTTTGATGAAGACATCCAAGCCAAAATACACCGTCTAGGTGATGAATTTGAAGCCAGAAGTCGGATAAGAGTTGTTGACTAAAAGCCACCAACCATACACCAACCCACCTACCATGCACCAACCCACCAACCATGCATCAAGCTTCCATTTTTGACAAATTTCAGATTCTTATAGCTTGTATTCAGATTATGTACATGTACAAATTGGCTTCTAGGATTAGTATAAATAGACCCAACCTCTTTGTATTAGAGGCATTCAATTTAGAAGTAAGTTTCAAGAAAGTTTAAGTATTTGTGAGAGTTTTCTTTCTCTTCTTCTTCATTCTCTTTGCAATTTCGTTTTTGTTCTTTAAATTCTGAGTTCTTCCTTCCCATCCATGGAAGGCTAGGCTCTCATAATCAATCCAAGGGATTAGCCATCTTGTTGTTTAATTTGGAGATCTTGTTTTGCTTGTTCATATTGCTTAATTGTTATTCAAGTTTCTCTTCTTCCTCTTTTGATTCTTATCTAGATTAAATTGCTTAATTTGATTTAGATGTTGATGTGGTAGTAGCTTTATTATCATGTATTCAAAGAGGATCACAAAGATTAAACAATATATTAAAGCTTTTTGATAGATTGTTTAACTTGGTTAAATTCTAGATCTTAAGTTAATCTATGTTGGATGGTGCTTACTTTATCTAACCTTGGTTAATCAAATCCTAGATGCTTATCTAGTAGAGAATTCTTGGATCATGTTAAGGCTTCTTGATGTGATCTAAGGCCAAGAACTTGGTTAGCAATTAAGTGAATTCCTTGTGATCAATGATGAGTTAAACTCAAGATCGGTAAATTTCCTTGGATTGGTTGTTTCTTTATATTTGTTTACAACTTTGAATCTCCTACTTTTATTAATCTTGTTAATCAACAACAAAACCCCCCCCTTTTCTAATTATCTTGATCTAATTAAATCTTTGTTTTTGGATCCTTGAGAGACGATTCGGTTCATTCTCTATACTACAAATTAGTTTGTGAACCGGTTATTTTATTTGATAGGTCTCGACAGCCTCTTGTCAAGGACCCACATTCACATATAGCGGGATTTTTGCAAATTTGTGATATTGTGAAATTGAACAGGGTGAGTGAGGATGCTATTCGTTTAAGGTTGTTCCCTTTCTCTTTGAGGGACAAGGTTAAGAATTGGTTGGACTCACTGGCAAGGGGAAGCATTACCACTTGGGTGATTTTGGTCCAAAAATTTCTAACAAGCTATTTTCCTCCGTCCAAGGTTGTGAAGTTGAGAAGCGAGATTACTTCATTCAGGCAGCAGGATGGGGAATCTCTCAGTAAGGCTTGGGAAAGATACAATGCGATATTGAGAAAATGCCCACATCACTGTTTTGACTTCTGGATCTAGGTGCAGAGTTTCTATAATGGCATGCTACCTCAAACTAGAGCCATGGTTGATGCTGCAGTAGGTGGGGCTTTGAATTATAAAACCCCAGAGGAAGCTTGGGAATTGTTTGAGATGATGGCTAACAATGACTACCAAAAGAATGAGGAAAGAGCTGTGGTGAAGAAATGATACTTAGAGATTGATTCAATGAATGCACTTCTACCTCAGAACAAGATTTTGACTCAACAGCTGGAGAATCTCACAAAGAAGGTTGATACTCTTAGTGTGAATGCAGTGAGCAATACTCCCTTGGTTTGTGATTTCTGTGGAGGTGACCATGAGGGTGTGGATTGTCCAGGAAACATGTTAAGACCACCGGCTCAAGAGCAAGTTAACTTTATGAACAATCCTCCAAGGCAACAGAATAACCCATACTCCAATACTTACAACCCAGGGTGGAGGAATCACCCAAATTTTTCGTGGAGTATCCAAGGCAATCAAGCTCACCCAAGACAGCAGATGGGATATCAAGGGCACCCTCAACAGTCATCATATCAAGATTCTTCATCTCAACCTCCACCTAGTGAGAAGAAGGCTTCTTGGGAGTTAGCCTTAGAGAAATTAGCCACACAAACCTCATCTTTTGTTAAAACCACTACTGATTTTATGGAAGAGACCAGAGCGGGGGTTTAGAAATCAAGATTCTTCAGTCTGCAATCTAGAGACTCAGGTGGGCCAGCTGGCAAAACAACTTTTAGAGAGGCCTCTAGGTTCTTTGCCAAGTGACATGATCCCAAATCCTAAAGGAAATGAGCATGTGAAAGCCATAACAACTAGGAGTGGGAAAGTAATTGAACCTCAGCCAAGGAAAGAGAAAAACATTGAAGAAAACATTGTGAGATTTAGTGAAGAAGTGCCTCAAGAGGAAGTTGAAGTACCTCAAGAGGAAGTTGAAGTACCTCAGGGTGTGTTGTCTAATGAATCTAATGAAAATGAGTTACAAAAAGGACAAGAAGCAAAGATGCCTCCACCAACTATAAAGTTTCTATTCCCTCAAAGACTCAAGAAGGAGCATGAGAAGAAATAGTTTGGGAAGTTCTAGAGGTGTTCAACAAGCTGCAAATTAACATTCCATTTGCTGAAACTCTAGAGCAAATGCCCTCCTATGTGAAATTCATGAAGGAGTTGTTATCTAAGAAGAGAAGGATTGGGAATGCAGAAACCATTATGCTCATGAAGGAGTGCAGTGCAATTCTACAAAGAAAACTTCCTCCAAAGCTTAAGGACCCCGGGGAGCTTCTCTATTCCATGCACAATTGGAGATCGAACCTTTGGGAAAGCATTATGTGATCTTGGTGCTAGCATTAGTCTTATGCCTTTGTCCATTTTCAAGCAATTGGGAATTGGCCAGATAAAGCCCACCATGGTAACTCTTCAATTTGCAGATAGGTCAATGAAGCATCCCCATGGAGTGATTGAAGACGTTTTGGTAAAAGTGGACAAATTCATCTTCCCGGTAGACTTCGTTGTCCTTGACATGGAAGAGGATAGGGATATTGCATTAATTTTAGGTAGACCTTTCCTTGCAACCGGTAGAGCTCTCATTGATGTGGCAGATGGGACTTTGACATTGAAGGTCCAAGATGACGCAATCACTTTTAATGTCTTTGAAGCTATGAAGCATCCTGGAGATAGAGAAGCATGCTTTCGCGTTGATGTGTTTGACTCCATAATATCCAAGTCTTATAAGGAAAGCAACCCCTCTTCGCCCCTTGAAAAAGTGCTTGTTGAATCAAATGTGGAAATTGATGAAGAGAATGATCCACAGGTTGAAGAAATACTTAGCCTGTTGGAAAACTCACCTCCCTATCCTAAAAATGCACCACCAGAATGGGAGGAATTGATGAAAGGAGAAGATGAAACCCAACCAAGAATAAAAGAAAGCACCGAAGGTTGAGCTCAAACCATTGCCCACACTTAAAGTATTCCTTTCTCTGTGAACATAACTCTTACCCTATCATCATGAATGCTGGATTGAGCCAAATAGAAGAAGAAAAATTGCTAAGTGTACTTCGGGATCACAAGGGGGCCATTGGATGGTCGATTGGGGACCTGAAAGGAATAAGTCCTTCTTTATGCATGCACAAAATACTTATGGAGGAGAATCATAAAATAGTAGTGTAGCCACAAAGGAGACTTAATCCGGTCATGAAAGAAGTGGTTCAGAAGGAAATTTTCAAGCTTCTTGATGCTTGACTCATTTACCCTATCTCGGACAGCCCTTGGGTTAGTCCCGTCCAAGTTGTACCTAAAAAGGGAGGGACAACAGTAGTGATGAATGAAAACAACGAATTGATACCCACTCGGACTGTTACGGGATGGAGAGTGTGTATTGATTATCAGAAGCCGAATGATGCTACAAGGAAGGATCACTTCCCACTTCCTTTCATTGACCAGATGTTAGAGCGGTTGGCCGGGTATGAATATTATTGCTTTCTGGATGGATATTTCGGCTACAACCAGATTGCTGTAGCTCCAGAGGATCAGGAGAAAACAACATTCACATGCCCTTATGGAGTGTTCGCTTACAGAAGAATGCCCTTCGGACTTTGCAACGCACCGGCTACATTCCAAAGGTGTATGATGTCCATCTTCTCAGATATGATTGAAAAATATATTGAAGTTTTTATGGACGATTTCTCTGTTTTTGGTTCTTAATTTGATAATTGTTTGCATAACTTGACAGTAGTATTAAAAAGATGTGAAGAAACAAACTTGGTTTTAAACTGGGAAAAATGTCATTTCATGGTGAGAGAGGGAATTGTTTTAGGGCACCGCATCTCTATCAAAGGGATTGCAGTTGATTGTGCCAAGGTTAAAGTTATTGAAAAACTTCCCCCTCCCACTAATGTTAAAGGCATTCGTAGCTTTTTGGGGCATGCTGGATTCTATAGGAGATTCATAAAAGATTTTTCTAAAATTGCTAAACCTCTTAGTGATCTCCTTGTAAAAGATGCCCCATATGATTTTAATGATGTATGCATGCTAGCTTTTAATGTTTTGAAGCATAAACTGATCACTGCACCAATTGTCACTGCACCTGATTGGAGTTTACCATTTGAAATCATGTGTGATGCAAGTGATACGGCTATAGGTGCTGTTTTAAGCCAAAGGAAAGATAAGTTGTTGCATGTGATTTATTATGCAAGTCATGTTCTAAATGGTGCACAACTTAACTATGCTAATACTAAAAAGGAATTATTGGCTGTTGTTTATGCATTTGACAAGTTCCGTTCTTACTTGGTAGGTTCCAAGGTGATTGTATACACAGACCATGCAGCTGTACAGTATCTTTTTGCCAAGCAAGACTCGAAACCAAGGCTTATTCGGTGGATTTTACTGCTTCAAGAGTTTGACCTGGAGATAAGAGATAAGAAAGGGAGTGAAAATTTAGTTGCGGACCACTTGTCTCAGTTGGAAAGTGCAGAAGAAAATGAAGAGAAAAGACAAATCAATGACCGATTTTCTGATAAACAGTTGTTGGCAATGGCAAGTTTACCATGGTATACTGATATAGCCAACTACAAGGTTGGCAAGGTGGTTCCCGTGGACTTCAACTCACAGCAGCGAAAAAGGTTCTTCCATGAGGCCAAGTTCAATGTATGGGACTGACAAGAGGTTGTCGAGACCTATTAAATAATAAAAATAACCGGTTCGCAAACTAATTTGTAGTATAGAGAATGAACCAAATCGTCTCTTAAGGATCCAAAAACAAAGATTTAATTAGATCAAGATAATTACAAAATGGGGTTTTGTTGTTGATTAACAAGATTAATAAAAGTAGGAGACTTAAAGTTGTAAATAAATCTAAAGAAACAACCAATCCAAGGAAATTTACCGATCTTGAGTTTAACTGATCATTGATCACAAGGAATTCACTTAATTGCTAACCATGTTCTTGGCCTTAGATCATATCAAGAAGCCTTAACATGATCCAAGAATTCTCTACTAGATAAGCATCTAGGATTTGATTAACCAAGGTTAGATAAAGTAAGTACCATCCAACATAGATTAACTTAAGATCTAGAATTTAACCAAGCTAAACAATCTATCAAAAAGCTTTAATATATTGTTTAGTCTTTGTGATCCTCTTTGAATACATGATAATAAAGCTATTATCACATCAACATCTAAATCAAATTAAGCAATTTAATCTAGATAAAAATCAAAAGAGGAAGAAGAGAAACTTGAATAACAATAAAGCAATATGAACAAGCGAAACAAGATCTCCAAATTAAACATCAAGATGGCTAATCCCTTAGATTGATTATGAGAGCCTAGCCTTCCATGGATGGGAAGGAAGAACTCAGAAATAAAAGAACAAAAACGAAATTGTAAAGAGAATGAAGAAGAGAAATAAAACTCTCACAAATACTCAAACTTTCTTCAAACTTACTTAAAATTGAATGATCATAATACAAAGAGATTTGCTCTATTTATACTAATCCTAGAAGCCAATTTGTACATGTACATAATCTGAATACAAGCTATAAAACCATGGAAATTATCAAATATGGAAGCTTGATGCATGGTTGGTGGGTTAGTGCATGGTAGGTGGGTTGGTGTATGGTTGGTGGCTTTTAGTCAGCAACTCTTATCTGACTTCTGGCTTGATTTTCATGACCTAGACGGTACATTTTGGCTTGGAGGTCTTCATGAAAGTTGTAGCCAGTTGTCTCATTGAAATTTTTCAACTCCAGATATGCTAAAAACACTGCACCTACCTCAAGTTAGGTTGGCAGAACGTGTTTCCAAATTCAAACCAACTTGTAGCTTTATAATGATGCTTAAAACGACATCTATTGACTAAATGGTCTTAGTGAAGTTGGAGATATGGGTCTTATCTTTCCAATGGCCAAGTTTCAGCCCAAGAGGAGGCCTATAGCTCACTATGTAGTCCAATATGTGCACACTGCCCAGATTTCCGTGACAGCAAACCCACTATGCATTGCAGGGATATTTTGGACCCCTAGAAGTCCAATCCAACTCTTGAGCTCTTCATGAAACTTCTAGAGCCTTGTTTTAGCTTTCCAAAGACACCAAGATCACCTCAAATGGATTGCCGAGTCCTAAGTTATGGCCTAACCAAGGAAGAAAGGTCAAAATGCATCAAAATTCGAAAATTATTCACAATTTGCATTAAATCCCAATGAAGCCCAACAATATTAAACTCATCTAAAATACTAATATTGGGCACAATAAACATCTAATAAAGCCTAATACAAAGCTAACATAAGTGTCTCAAATTGATTGATCAGGGACGAGCCATTTCTGTACAAGAGAGGTGTTGATGGTCTGTTGAGAAGATGTGTACCCGAAGAAGAGCAAGAACAAATTTTGTGGCATTGTCACAATTCCGGGTATGGTGGACAATTCAGTGGAGATAGAACAACAACGAAGGTCCTCCAATCAGGCTTATTTTGGCCATCATTGTTTAAAGATGCATTTGCCTATGTCAAGAGGTGTGATAGATGTCAACGGACTAGGAACATATCAAAGAGGAATGAGATGCCCCAAAATCCCATTTTAGAGGTTGAAGTATTTGAGGTTTGGGGAATTGACTTCATGGGTCCGTTCCCTTCGTCATACTCTAAGATTTACATCTTGGTGGCTGTTGACTATGTATCAAAGTGGGTAGAAGCTGCAGCCGTTCAAACCAATGATGCACAAGTGGTGATAAGTTTCTTGAAGAAGAACATCTTTTCAAGATTTGGGGTCCCTAGAGCCTTAATAAGCAATGAAGGAATTCACTTCTGTAATAGGAAACTAGAGACTGTGCTGAGAAAATACAATGTGCATCATAGAGTCGCCACCCCTATCACCCGTAATCAAGCAGCCAAGTTGAGGTGTCTAACTGCCAATTGAAGCAAATCCTTGAGAAAACAGTGAATGCTTCTAGGAAGGACTGGGCAATGAAGTTAGCTGACGCTCTATGGGCATATAGGACAGCTTTCAAAACCCCAATTGGCATGTCTCCTTTTCAGTTGGTTTATGGCAAGGCATGCCATTTACCTCTTGAATTGGAACATAAAGCATTATGGGCAACAAAATACTTGAATTTTGATTTGGCCAAAGCGGGTGAGTCAAGGGTCTTACAACTTCATGAACTTGAAGAGTTCCGGAATCATGCCTATGAAAATGCTAAGATATACAAAGAAAATACAAAGAAATGGCATGATAAGAGAATTGTGCGAAAAGAGTGCCAGGAGGGTCAATTAGTACTCTTGTTCAACTCAAGACTCAAGTTGTTTCCAAGAAAGCTCAAGTCCCGATGGTCTGGACCGTTTGAGGTCAAACAAGTTTTTCCCTATGGTGCAATCGAGGTGAAGGATCCAAACTCAGATAGAAGCTTCAAGGTGAATGGTCAACAACTCAAGCTTTACCTTAGTGGGAATGTGGAGCGAAGCAGAGAATCCATCAACTTGATCTCCACTTGAAGCAACATACCGTCAAGCTCGGGATGTTAAACAAGCGCTTGCTGGGAGGCAACCCATGCTTTATATCCCAATCTTTTATTATAAGTGTGCTTTAATTTTTGCAAGTTGTTATAAGTTAGTTTTGTATTTGTCTGTGATTGAAACTCCTCTGTTAATTAAATAAATAAATAATAATAATAATAATAATAATAATAGAAGAGAAAAAAATCTCCCCGCCACCAAGCGATTAAGTGGAAACTTTTCACTGCTTAAGCGCTCAAGCCCTATTTCTTCTCTGTCTCAGCGCGATTAAGCGTTTACATTTCACCGCTTAAGCGCGCTGTCCCTAGGAGAAACATCTCCTCTGCCACCCAGCGATTAAGCGCCCAATTATGACCGCTTAATCGCTTAACCCAGCACTAGTCTCTGCCCGCGCGCAATTAAGCGGTGATTTTCAACCGCTTAAGCGCGCGCCCCCTGACATGCAGGGTTAAAAACTTTTTCTTCCTTTTCCTCCTTATTTTTTTCTCTCAACCCCGCTGCTCTCCACCTTCTCCTCTGCCCCAACCCCTCTCCTATCCTTCTCACACCACCCAAACACCAACCTAAATCCATACGCGCACCCAACCTCATTCTCTACAACCTCTATTTTCTCACTTCGCACACAATCCTTTTCCAACTTCCTTTTCGCAAATTAGGGCACGAATTTGGGAATTTGGGGGTTTCTTGATTGGTGCGCCCCCAGCCATTGCTTCTCCTCCTATTTGGTAATTTCCTCATTTCTCAGTTGCCACATGTTGGATTTTGTTGAGAACTTGTTGAAAATCAAATTGTTCTTTTTGGGCTCTTGAGTTTGGTTAAGTTTGGGGGGGTTTTGCATGTTTTTGAATTTTCTGATTTGGTGGTTTGTATACTGATTGGTTGTAGGAAAATGAGTCTTATGAGTTGATGATTTATCTTGCTAACGATTTGGTTTGGTGATGAAGTCCTTCTATTGACTTGCCTTTGGAATTTTTGATCATGCCCACCATGTGTTTGATAAAATGTTCACTACACGCACCGTGCTTATTTTTGAATATTCTTAATGTGTGGTGTTACTAGGGTTAGGGTGATTGTTAATTCATTTTGCATGGGTCATTTTGGATGAGTGTGCTCTTGTTGAGTTGTGTTACTGTTGAATTGAAGAGTATACTAAAGTCATGTATGGCCATCATTTCATTTATTCCTTACTGCGGTATCATACACTCTTCTTGTTTCCCTTCTTTGCAGAAAATTATCTTTCTCATGGCTCCAAAAAAAGCGAAAGGAAACATCAGGATCCAGTTCTAGGAGCAGTGCCTTTGATGCACATCACTTCCGCTCTCCACAACATGAAGAGCGATATCTGAAAATAGTGGGAAAGAAGGGTACCATCAGAGAGAGAGGGATAGAGCTTCAAGGCGACAGATTCTGCCCTATTCTCGATGAAATTCGGAGGCGGAATTGGGAGAAATTTTGTGCTCCTCCCGAACCCAGCAGACCCACTCTAGTGAGAGAGTTCTATACCAACAACTTTAATGAGAAGAAGAAGAAGGGCCACCCTCACATATGTTGAACAATTTTTGAACTATGTGAGGGGTCGAGAGATCTGGTTCGGGGCAGATCAACTGAATAAGCTACTTGGCACCGATGTCGCCTTGCGAAGGGCTAGCCATTGTGGATATGCCAATTTGGTTAACCATGGATGGGACCAAGAGGAAGTACTTCAAGAACTATGCAAGGAATGAGCTGTTTGGGAATATGATGTTAGTGGTGCTCCAAAGCACCTTAAAAAGAGTGATCTAAAGGCCATTCCCAAAGCCTGGTGCACCTTCATCCAAGCAACGATCATCCTATGCTCCCACACACATGAAGTGACAGTTAATCGGGCTTTGCTCATCTTTGCCATCATCAATGGTCTACCCATCAATATGGGTCAAATAATCTCTGCTCACATCAATGACCTAGCACACAGTGATGTGGCAAAGCTAGCCTATCCATCCATCATCACGAAGTTGTGCAAGAAGGCGGGGATACCACTCGCGAATGATAGGGAAGAGAAGCCTGCCTCACCTGTGGATTCACCTATGCTGGACTTCTACTTTCTTGAGGAAAGTGTGCCACTCCATCATTCTCCCCCACCAGCTCATGTGCAACGCAGCAGGAGGCGACTCTCGGCCAAAGAGCGACTAACTAGGGTTGAGCAAGAGGTGCAGGAATGCAATGACAAATTGACTTATGTCATGCACTGTCTGACTGGCTTGGAGGGGATGATGCGCAACTTGGCACCGCATTTGGACAAGGACCCAGATGAACTTGGAGGCTTGCCACTCTATGTCCCTCGGGAAGCACATGATGATACAGATGAGGATGATGTAGAAGAAGATGACGAGGAGCAGGAGTGATCCAGCGCCAACCAAATAAGCTTTTCTCTACTTTGAAAAAAAAAAGAATTTCTTTCTGCTCTTTTTCTTAGTTCCTTTGTCACTTCTTTTGTTTTGTCTGCACAGTGGGGACACTATTTACTTCAAGTCTTGGGGGGGTAGCTTTGCTTTTAATGACTGTTGTTCTGATTAAGTCATATTTTTGTGAATCTGTGCATGCCGATGTGTTGAATTGTGGAATCAATGATTGATGAAATTGTGGATTTACCTGTTTTCCTTGGATATCGTATGAAAATCTATGAGTGCAAGGTCTCTCTATTGCTTTGATTGTGTATGGATATACTTCCCATTTTCATGATTAATAGACCTTGGAATGTGCATGTTTATCAAACTTAGAAAAAGTTTACAGGATTGAATTTGTATGAATGACTTATTTCTAGAAGTTGTTTGAATCCCTCTTGAGGTGAAATCATAAATGATGCATGACAAGGGAAATGACAAGGGCCTTCTTTGGACCGTTTGAGCCTTTCAAGCCAACCTGCTATTACAATGTATATCCCTAGGTCCCTTTTTGTAGCTTTGTATTGATTTGGCATTCTTTTATTTCATCTTACCCATACATTCCATGTCCATTCCCTTCCAAAAACAAAAAACTCCTTTGTCTCACCCTTTATTGGATGCATGTTATGTACTGTTTCACTTTTCAAGCCTTAATTCTTTTGTGCACAAGTTATCTAAAAAAAGTTGTCCACTCAAAAGTATTGCAAAGAAGTAAGTTTGGGGGTGGACGGTTAAAAAAAAAAAAGAAGAAGAGATGAATGTTGCAAGTCAAAGTTTTGAATTAGGACGATGCATGGTGCATTGTTTTGATATTTTGAGGCTTGAATTGTGGAATATACATGGCATGCATTTCAATCTTTGTTTCTCTTTTCCTTTCTTTCTTAAACCATACCCCTGGCCTTTCATTACAAGCTCATAAAGTCCCTATTGATCCCTGGTCTTGTATTGTTTATATTAGTCGAGAAAGAGATGAAAAACAACCCTATGGATACAGGTCTGATATGCATTTGCTTTCTTGTAAACCTATCCGGGTTTGAAATTCATTGTGATTTGGTCTTTCATTCATGATATTGGGAAGTTTTCTTCACACGAGAATTTCATGTGAGAGCATTGTCATAGCTAGATTATTCATATGCAATACTTTGAAATTTTGGGTTGTGAAGCAATTGCTGAGGATTTGAATGATTTTTCAACCACTGGTATGGTCAGGGTTTTGTTCCCTTGTGTGGAGTCTTTAGTTTTTCTTTCCTTCATCTTTCTTTCTTTTTACTTGAGGACAAGCAAAAATCTTAAGTTTGGGGGAGTGATGAAACTGTAAAAACTCACGTTTTTCCATTTCATAATCCTGGTTTTCATCCTTGTCCAAATCTTTGGGCTAGGAATAGTCATTGATTTGTTTGCTTCTATAAGACTGCTGATTTTTCATCAAAAGCTCATTGTTTTGTTTAGCCACAAGTAAACAAGAAATTAGCTCAAAATATTTTGTGAATCTACTACTGTAGGAGCACATTCGAGGCATGGAAAGTCGAATATGTTTTTCTCTAACATATCCTCATCAGTAATTTTCTGTCCACATAATTCCAATTGAGAGCTACTTTTGAACAAAGCAAAATTATATTCACTTACAGTTTTGATATCTTGTAGTCGCAAGTGTATCCACTCATATCAAGCTTTTGGAAGATCCATCGTTTTTTGGTGTTCATATCGTTCCTTTAAATTATTCCAAATGACTAAGGATCTTTAACAGTAAAATACTCAATTTTGAATTCTTCATGTAAATGGTGTCGAAGGAAAATCATTACTTTTGCGCGATCCTGCAAGGATGCTTGATTTTCTTCTTGAATAGTATTTTCAAGATTCATAGCACTAAGATGAATCTCAGCATCAAGGACCCATGGCAAGTAATTTCTTCCAGAAATATCAAGAGCAACAAATTCAAGCTTTATGAGATTTGACATGTTAAAAACACTTGAAAAAAAAATCTAAAGTTAGGTAGATGATTAAGAATTCCAATAATAATAATAAAAAGATCTATACTTTAATCACACAAATAAGATAATATTTTAGATTTCTAGAGAAAACAAAATTCTTACCTTGATATAATGAAAAGAAATTGGAAGGATTTTGCTCCACCGTTAGAGACTTGATCGTGCTAATAATGTGTTATGAATAAAATAAAGAGATAAAGAGAGATAAAGACAAAATCAAGTATGAACTCTAAAAGTCTAGTTCTTTAGGAACTAGCTATACCATAAAAATTTATTGTCTTTCTTCTTGAACAAAACATGTCCTTATATAGGACCTTAAACGTAAATAAGAAAAATGGGTTACATATCTCAATAAGATACATCATTATGTGTAGGGATTACATATTCGTTAGGGAGATCAAATGTTATAACAATAAACCCTTATTAATGGCACCCTTAATTTCTAATCAATATAGTTATTCATCACATGTAAAATATACATGTTTTACAACAGTAGCATTAGGTTGTTTGCTACCATTTTAAAATGCAAATGGATGTTTATGCATCAACAATTCATATTTCACAATGATGTCCCATTCTTTTGACGTGACTAAATGGAACCATTTAAAAAAATACTTCTAATAAGCCTTTTTCAATAAATATAAAACTACCTATGAGGATAAAAATTCTTCAAACATGGTCAATAGCATATCTTGTTGGCACATATCATATGACAACAATATCTTGTAGAAATATATCTATCAAGAAAGGAAACTTTCAACAAATAAATATTTTCTATTTTTATTTGGCTTGAATATTTACCATTGTTTTGTTATGGTTCATTTTACAATTAAAGTCGTTTGACTTTTATGAAAAATTAATATGAAAACTCAAAAGGAAACTAAAAAATAGAGCATTATAAATATGAGTAGGTATAGGTAATGTCAATCAAATTACTTTGAGGACTCATTTGGTGCATTGTATTGTGCCTTGTTGTATAGGCTTACATCCTATCAAACATTTGGGTATATAGTAGAATATAAGCTAATGAAAGATACAATATTTATATGGGGACATAGAAAATGAAAATGCTATACTCAATCATTTTTAGTAGCTTCCTTAACCAAGATAAATGATATGAACCTATAGAAAAATGTGAATATATAAAGAACTTTGGTAATTGTCGCAACCGTCCCGAAGGGCGCCGCGAAGGGAGAAGACAACTAAAAATTAAAAAATTGAAAAGAGAAGGTTTTGGGAGTCGCCACCAATCGATTTTTCCATTAAAAATGGAATTGTGCGATTGGACACCTGCAGATAGAATCTGCGTACCAGAGTTTAAGTTCGGGGGTTTGATTACAGGTAGGGAAGGTATTAGCACCCTACACCGTCCGTTCCGAGAACGGTTACCTATTTAATCTAAAGTTATCTGCTTAAGTTAATTGGGTTGGTCATTTATTTGAAGAAAATATTTTTATTTTTTTTATTTTTATTTTATTTATTTATTTTTTTATGTCCCATTTTGTCAGGCATATTATCAAGGGTGATAAATGGCTGAGACAGGGAATGGGTGGCTTAAGAGCCATTATTGGGGAACAAATTGTAGACCCCGTAATTTATTAAAGATGACAATAGTGAATTAGAACTTGGATTTACAAGAAAATATAAAAATGATTTTTTAAAAAAAGAATTTCTCAATTGAGAAAATTATTTAACCAGGTAAATGATTTGAAAATATATTGTTTAAAAGGAATTTCAAAGTTTAATTCACCATTGTCATCAAATACAGGTTGTACGAATTTGTTCGCAATTATTTTGTTATTTTATTATTTTATTTTTATTGTTTTGAAAAATATTTTGTTTTTATTATTATTGTTTTGAAAAATATTTTGTTTTTATTATTTATTTTGGGGATCAGACTCCGCCAGCGCTCCTGGCAAAATCTGATATAAATGCCTCAAGAATACCGGGAATAGTTTAGTTGATCGGACTCCCGATCCTCTCCCAATTTCTGTCATCGGCCAGTTTTAAAATGTTATGTGAGGGGTTAATATTTAAAATGAATTGCAGTGTGATAAATTAAATATGATTTTTATGGAATATCATTTTAAGTCACGAAAACAAAATAGAAAGTTAAATTGTAACAAAATTAATAATGGAATATGATTTTTCTTGGAGATTATTTATAGCACTGCCAACGCTCCTGACAAAACTATAAAATTCTCCTCACCTCAAGGAAATTAAAATGTCACCGCCGTCGCAGTTAATTTTAAATATCCTATCGTTGGAACCTTATTCCACAAATTAATTTTGATATGAGTAAGATAATAAGAATTGATAAAATTAATCATGAAATAGGATTTTTACAGGAAATTATTTATAACCCCGCCAGCACTCCCGACAAAATTATAAAGAATTATCTTACCTCAAGAAGATTAAAAAATATTACCATCACAACATATTTTTAATTGTCCTCTCATTAGAATCTTATGCCATGATTAATGATTTATTTTACACCAATTAAAAACAAACATGAAAGCGTGTTTGAACACGTAAGTAAATAATGGAATAGACTAAATACCCTATACTAGCCATCATTCTAGGATTATAATTCTCACATTAGTCCTTTTTATTTATTCAAGCAAGCAAGTGAAACAGATTCGTTTTTTTTTTTTGATGATATTTAACACCATAAAGCCCAATTATTTCCTTTAATTCCCGTATCTCAATTTATTATTATTATTTTTTATTTTTTATTTCAATCTAAACTATTTTATTTATTTAAACCTTTTTTTGTTTCATGTGATCTCCACAAATGGAAGGCAACCTTCCAGGACTAGTAGAAAAAGCAAATTCAAATACTTGCCCAAGCCCAATTCAATACTGATATAAATTGAAGCTCACAATTTAAACATGCTAATCGAATTAACTCACATCCATGATTCAAATGGGGTAAAATGAACAGCACATAGTTAGGAAATTTACCAACTAGACTGGAAACAAAATCCCAGCCCATTATTTATTTACAAGAGCCAAGAGTCTAAAAATAAAAAAAATAATAAAAAAAAACCACTTGGGCCTTACAAAAAGTTTTTAGACCCAGTTGCCATCAATTTAGGAAGAATAAACCAATAACTCCATTTTACTATCTTAAATTTCCTCTTGTATTATTGGTAAGACTAACCAATACTCACGTCCTGAATTTACACAAACAAAGAGATCCCACTTTACCTATATGATTTTTGAAGTACTTGGTGAATTAAGGAAATTGGTTCGGGCCCAAAGGCCCGAAACTCATCCAGATGAAAAAATCATGCTACGAGATATGTATCGCATATACCAATATAAAACTAATAACATTAGTTTAATCATCAATTCAGTCTTGGACGTACAGTTATCCGTGAAAACCCAACGGACTCGAAACAAAGATACCAAGCATTACACAGATATCCAAACATTCTAATCATAATCAATCAACATTGGTCCAACATATCTATATGCCACCAAACGGAATCATGACCCAGTATACACATAACCAATATAAACACAAGACCAAAATGAGATTATCCAAATCTGAATCTTGAAACAAAAATTGGACCTAAAAGAAATCCAAACCGGAACAGTTGCTGCACTATTGGTACCACAAAAACAAGTTAACCTACATCACTTCATCACGTCATAGTGAAAACAAATTGATGGTATAAATGAATTTAGACACTTAAACTCATGATAGGATAGATGTCCTTAAACACTTGTTAAACTTAGCACATGACCATAAATAGCATATTGTAGAAGTGAACTTTTCACGATTCATGAGCAAATATGATAAAAGAGCCTTAAACAACTTGCAGAATTATCACGAGACATGAATAATTGAGAACATGGATTAATGGCCTGAATCATCAGTTTACTACACGATCCAGCATCAACAAACCGGAATCACTAAGCAAACTGAATCTGAATCACCAGACAAACCAAAATCACTACAAAAAAACCAAGGTGTAGTCTTGATTTAACGAGAACCGTTAACAATCCAAATCAGAGTTGCCAAACAAGTCAAAATCATTACACACTCAAACCCAGTTGCAGCTTTGAATTAACTCAGAATCATTCAACAACTTTGCATTATTATCATTAAGTCAGAATCGTTAAGTTGGGAAAACAGAGCTACTTAAAGAATTAAGCCTAAATGCATTCTTGAAGAGCCGTGTAGGATTGAAGTATATAAAAAACCTCAAGAAAAACTCCTTTTATCTTTATCAGTGCAGACCAAAATTTCAACCGTTTTTAATTTCTGTAATAGCTTTTTAAGCAAATAGAATAGGACCTTTAACCGATGTCCTAATAACTAACATTTCTGAATCTCATTCAGACAATAGATTTCATGACCCAGGACTATCATCATAACGGAGCATATTCATGTGAGCTAGAACTAAACTAATGGCAACACATCAAAATCACAAAACTGCGTATACAAAGATCGCAAACACACTGATATTATAACATTATCAGTATCATCACCTAATTATATTCATTCACAACCATTTAGATTTATTCCTTCATGGAGGCATAACAATAGTTTGGACATGGGTCGATTCATCCATTCAGACAATCAGTAGTGCAGAATAGCATAAAAAGAATCCTTAATTTTAACAAGATCAACAGTCCAATAACAACCCTTCGATATTCAAAGTGTGCAATCACAGGCTACTGTCAAGTAAAGCTAGATGGATTACCGGATGACTTCACTTCTTGGGAATGCAATCTCGGCAAGCACAGCAAGCACTACCTCCGTTCTTCTGAAAATCGACACTCTATTCCTTCCCCTCTTAAGTTCACACTCACAAATTCCCAAAAACTCGTCAAATGCAGTGAAAACAAAACCGAAAATCCTCTCTAAGATTAAAACTCTCAAGATCCCCTTCTAAAAAATTTCTCCCCTCCTTTAATTTTCCAATCTCAGAACACTGCTTTCCCCCTTCCCCCCTTCCTGGCCAAAGCAAATGGCCTATTTATACCAATTTCGACCCAAAAACGACAAAAAACGAAATATAAAAAAAAAACTCCTCTGTTCCTTCATCCGTCTGCGACTGGTAGGGCTCGAGGGTGGCTGGAGCCATGTAGCAGAGTTCGGCGGTGCAGGTTGCTGGGCGTAGGGTGCGGCGAGGTGCAGTGCAGGGTGTGCTGGCGCTGGGCGTCGTGGCAGAGGGAAAGGGATGGGAAGGTGGCGCAGTGCTGGTGAGCGGTGCAGGGGCTGTTGGGGAAGAAAATGGAAAGGAAAGAAGAAGGGTGGTTTGGGCGTGGCTTTCTGCCAGGGGAAAGGGTGCTCTACTGAAAGGGAAAGGGAAAGAGAGTGGAAAAGGGGGCTAGGGTTTCTGCTGAGGGGCAAAGAGTGGATCGGGTTATGTGGGTTCTGGGCTCGGGTTGGTAGATTTTGGGCTTTATTTTTATTTTATTATTTCTTTTGATTTTGTATTTTTATATTTTTTTATTTTTTTTTATTTTGTATTTTTTGTATTTTTCTTGCATTTTTGGTATTTTTATATTTTTACACTTTTTTTATTTTTAAATTAGGTGACTAAATAAATATTTTTTGAATTATTATTATTATTATTACTGTTGGCTAATTAGCAACAACAACTTTTTGGAACCCGGACAAAATACGGTGTTCACAGTAATTTTTTGGGTAATCAACTTTTATTAGGAAAGAATTACATTTACTATTATTATTATTTTTAATTTTTGTCCCATTAAGTGCTGACCATATAGCAACATTGAAATTTAGGTTTAAATTCAGGGACAAAATAATAAACAACTATTTCAAAATATTACCACACATGGTTAAGTGGTTAGTAATTAGTTAGTGATTAGTTGCATAGTTAGTTACATCTCTAGGGCTATATAAGTCATTCTTGTAAACAACTTGCACATACTTTTTCATTCAGCAAATTTTATTTTCATCTTCTTTCAATTTTCTCTCATTTGGCTCATGTTTCTCAACATGGTATATATCAGAGTTTCCATGGTACTTGCCTTGATGATTTTTTTTTTCATTTCCGCTACATGAGTTCCTGTTGACCTCTTAATTTTCCCCCTCATGTTTTTCTCTTTCATTTTCTCAGGAAAATTTCCTTATGCCACAACCTCCAATTATTCTTCCATTTGATGGATTGTATTTTGTTTTTCTCTCTCTCTAGAACTCAAATTTTCATCTTTAATTCTATTAATTCTCTCTTCCTCTTCAATTTCCACTTCAAGATTCCAGATTTCCATTTAACTTTCGTCATTGGTGTTTATGGTTCTGCTCCAAGAATCTCTATATGTTTGCTTCCAATGCAATTTCTGTCCTTGGCTTCCATTGCAGTAGATTTTGCCACCTTCATTGGTGCTCCTTATCCCTTTGCAATTTTTATTTTTCATTGGTGTTCCATTGATGTTTCTTGAAATTCCCATTTGCAGTAGAATTTTTTCTCTTCTCTTACGTTGCTCTGTTTTGCTTTGTCCTCAAATTTCTATTTCTGCATAATTGATTTTCTCGCAAAATTTCTCTCTCCCTCCTCAAGTTGTTTACAAGAAAGAGATGCATATTCTCATGGTAGACCTTGATCCTGCTAGTAAAACTAACCATGGATGGTCAAGGTTGGTTTTGCTATGTCATGTGACTTCTTAGAAGAATCACCATGGCAAGGAATTGATTCTTCTTAGTAACAAGGCTACGTTTAAGCCTCTAAAGGCCATTCGTGGGGGGATTCAAGTATGCTTTCCTCAATTTGGAAGTGATGGTAACCTTGACCAGGATTTGCTAGAAACCCATTATGGAACATTGGATTTAGTCTAGTTTTTTGTTTTGTTTTTTTTTTTGTTGATCTTGGTTCAGCTTTTATTTGGCCTTGATTTTAGCTTCTGCCTTTTTTTTATGGTGGTTAAGCTTTGATTTCTCTATTTTGCTCCGGTTGGTGAGCATTGATCCCACATTTGGGATTATTAAGCATCATATTCTGATGCCTTTTGGTGGCTTAAAGAGTCACAATTTGCTTGGGACGAGTGCCATGGAGATACTAGAAGTAGAGTTGGGTAAATGGGTTGAGGCCCATGGGCTGGTCCGTTTAACCCGCTTTCTTAAAGGGTTAGGACCAGCCTAATATCCACCCCGCGACTATCCCTGATCGGTAAGGCCCGATCTGTTTAACCGGCGGGTTAAGCAGGTTGGACTGAGCTGGCCCACGGGTTGGCCTGCAACCAATTTATTTTTTTTAACAAAAAAAACTTTCTTTCACACAAATACTCTCAATTAGTAGCTCATCATAAGTATTTAACATATCTAATCTCTATGTCGAAGGAAAAAATTAAAAAAATTTCAAAAAATAGTCCAAAAAACTCAACTAATGGCCTCATATTACACTTATGCACACATTAAACTTAAATTATTAAAAAAATAAAAATAAATGAAGTTAGCGAGTGCTTTGGCGGGCTAACCTGCTAACTCGCGGGCTTTGGCGAGACGAGTCCAGGTTTGAAATTTCCTAACTCGTTATTAAAATGAGCCAACCCAGTCCGGCCCGTATAAAGGAAAGCCCGCGACGGGCCAGGCCGGGCCGGGTTGGCCCGATACCTAGCTCTAGTTGGAAGAGGATTGATAGATCCTAAGAAAAGGTCGAAGACTTCTATAAGCAATGCATTTCAGCCATTTCCAGTACACCTTCATCATTCATTTTCATATTTTTCTTCTCATTAGCTAATGTGATTAAGGCATTACATGTATTTTGTGATTTTTTGTTTCATATAGATTTTATTATTTATCTCAAACTAAGAATGCTAAGTACGCATACTTCAGCTTGTAGGGGGTTACTACCACACATGGTTAGGTGGTTAGTTATTAATTAGTGATTAGTTAATTAGGTGTGGTTAGTTACATAATTAGTTACACCTCTAGGGCTATAGAAGTTACTCTTGTAAAAATACTTTTTTATTCAATAAATTTTCTTATCATCTTCATTCAATTTTCACTCCTCTAGACCATGTTTTTCAACCCAAAACACCCTCACCTCAACATTGTATTTGAATATAACTAATCATGCATTACCATTAGCCAAACCTATAATCATCACCATCACACAGTATTGCCCAATGTTTTCTTTGTCCAACGTTCCCCAATTATTAGATGTGTAATCACGTTAAAAGAAGCAATTTTCTTAAGTGTTGACCCTTTATTCTTGCTCCCCTCAATTTCATACTTTTATTGTGGACTTGATTTCCTTAACTTGGTGGCCGAAGCAAGTTTTACTTCAAGTGGTAACCATAATTGCACCCAGAAAGTGAGGAATGCTGGCTCAGTTCCACTCCCCAAATAGCAATGATTATCGCCTTAAGAGAAATAATTAAAAATAACCTTTATTGTTGTACTGTTAATATATTTTCTTTTATGTTTAACTCCACTTGATCTTTTGATAATTGTGAACTTACCTAGAAGTTGGTCCAATTTCCCCTCGTTATCTTGTAATATATTGCTATCTAAGTTGAAGAACATGCTGAAAAATATTTTCATTCATATATCTTGCATTTTTGGTGATTCAACTCACCTCCCATTTTATTGCTTTGACTTCATGCAATTCAATTTCAAATTTAACAATCGCTCCAAACATATAGTTGTGATGCCAAAAAAATAAGTTTCAATCTTATATCTCCCTCAAAAAAGGCATTACGTTGTTAGCATCAACAAGTCATGTTTCACAACGATATCAGCTACCTTTGATGTGAGTAATTGGAACCATTTTAAGAAATAAATCTTATAAACCTCTTTCAAAAAATATATAACTACCTAAAAGGATATGAATCCTCCAAACATTGTAAAAAGAGTATTTAGTGAGCACATTTCATATACACAACAATATCTCCTAGAAATATGATCATAGAACAAAACGAAACTTTCGAGAAATACACGTACTTTTATTTTTGTTTGGCTTAGATATATACCATGCTTTTGTTATTTTTTTTTTTGATTTTAAGTTAGTCATTTTGAAAGACTAATCTAATTTCAAAAATTGATACTAAAAGACTAATTTGATGTCAAAAATTAATATTGAGAGACTATTTTAATTTATTTATCATTAAAAGACCTAATTAAAGATACGTATATCTTTAAACAACTAAAATAGAAATATCCTACGCACTACAAAAAAAAAAGCGGTCCTTTACGAGAATTATTTAGGGGCGGTTACAATGAACCGCCTCTATCATATTCTATTAGAGTCGGTTATTAGAACCGCCGTAAATTAAGATGTTTAGTTCGTGTTTAGGAAAGTTTACCCGTGGATTTCACACCATTATCCAACTCCTTCTCCAAAATCGCTTTCCCTCAATTCCCTCTTTCCCAAGCTTCCCCAAGTCAAACTCCACTTCTCCAAATTCCATTAATCCCTAAATCGATCTTGAACTTTTCCTGAACCTTCACAAAATCAATCTTCACCAAATCCCTATCATCCACTTTTCCAAAACCTTCACAAAATCGATCTTCACATGGCAGAGGAGAGTGTACGGTGAAACGATATTGCGAGCTTGAACCCTACGATTCCGTTTCCGCAAGCTTCTAGAATTCCGAACTTAATGTATATAGAATCAAAATCTCTGATTTCATCCCTTTCACGATTTCCTTTTTCCTTTCTAGCCTTTAGATTCCTTGTGATATTTCTCTTCGTTCATTATTGCGCTGCTAATGGTGACGCTGACGATTTGCAATTCTACCACGTCTATAGATTGGAAGTAATGTGAAATTTGAGACACTCTCATGAACGTAGTTATATGGTGCAAGAGGACTTTTTTAATGATTTTGCATCTAGCTGCATTGGTTTTTGTTGATTTTTAGGTTGATTATAATATTTTTGAAATGCAATTTGAATCATTGCTATTCACTGCCATTTTGATTTTGTAGGAGATGATATTGTCTAATCTGGGCATAGTGAAAACTCCACCCTAGCTTCTGTGACTGTGAGCAGTTTCCAGATTTATGTTTTTTCATATTAATTAACTTTTACCTGGATATTACAGTGAGAGGGTCAACATATGTTGGAGGCAGAGGTGCACTCTTCTTGTAGGTTTCTCCTTTTCAGGTTTCAATTTGTTTTCTAATCTGGAGCTTGATACCTTCCTTTTCATGCGTTTATCGTCAAATTTACAGGCAAATGGAAATGGGTTTATGTATTGGAATTATCAACCCGTCCCCCTTCCCATCAAATTATCAACTTTTGGTTAATTTGAGGCTTCACATGTTTCCCCTTCCTTTTTTGTTCTGCGTCTTACGTTATTTCATTCCTGTTGTGCAAAATTTTGCTTGTTTTTATTGCGCCATTTCTTGTCTTTAAAACTTATTCTCCTTATAGTTGCTTACCGTTGCGTACATGGAGTGGCAAAGTGTGCAACTTTGGCAGCTGCTGCACGGTTCTTTCCTTGGCACATGGGTATGGTTATGGTATGGTATAAGCTCTACCTCCTCAAACCCCGCCAATATATATATATATATATATATAAAGGAGAGGAGGTTCTGTATCTGATAAAAATGATAATTGAGTCAGCTATTGGAGGTGTTGTGTATGTTTATGGCCAGATCTTAGAAACTTATTGGTTTGTTCATTGGTGTTTTACTTTGTATGTGCACTTCTGGATAATATATCTGCTTAACTACCATCCAACTTTTCTTTTTTCTTTCCATTTTGAAATATAAATAAAGCCCTTTCTGAATATTTTATTGGAACTTTCTGTTATATTGCAGCTATGACTATTCAGGATATGGAGCATCTACAGGTAAGGTAAGTAACCAATCTTATTTATTTCCCCTCCCCCCCTCTCTTTTTGTCATTCCTAGAGTTGTTTTCAAATAAAGTTTCATTGAGCCTCCATTTATTTCAATTTCCTGAGGCTTAGGAGTGTGTATGTCATGAAGAGATGATATAAGGAAGCAAGATTATCAAAATACCATTTGAATTCTGCTTTTCTCCAAATCAATCTGTCCACCAATCTAACTGATGTCTTATATGTGATTATCTCTCCAACTGTGATAGCCATCTGAGTTCAACACGTATTACGACATAGAGGCTGTATATAATTGTTTGATACTGGTTGGTAAGTTTCTTTATTTCAAACTGTATTTGAATTGTGTAGAAACGAGTGTGATATAAATTGATCTAAATCTTTATGGAAATATATTAGAAACTGCTGGAATTGCTTTGTCTCAGCCTGACTGTTCATTTGATATGGTAAGAAGCTTTTTCATTGCAATATGCCATATGTTATTATCATTAACAGTTTAATTTGCTTCGTACATCTCACTTTATGACTTATCTAGGTGAAGAGATCGGTGTCTTGATGGATATACATTTGATGCAGAAGGAATTTTGGTATTAACTTTTATTAAAACGGAATTGATGATGTCACCTAGGGTTTACTTTATGTTTTTTTTTTTACATAAGAATGTGGTTTTATTATGGGAGAGACAAGAGAGTTACAAGGAGAGGATAACTTATCTTTATAAAATAGTAGACAAGAAAAACTTTAATGGTCTACTTATAAAAATTAGAGGTTGGATGTATATCCCTTTAGTTATCTCGCGCAGTAATGGGCCTTTAACCTGCAGCTCAAAGATTGTGGTTGTGGGTGAAAGTTTAACTTAAAACATTTTTAGAATTTCTAGAAAGGTCACTTGCTGGTTGCAACCTGTAGGAGCCTACATACTGTGATGGGTAGCTGAGATTTTTACTTTATTTTTTTGTCTTTTTGTTCTAACATGGTTCCTAGGGATAGGTAAAAGGCTTAACGTTGCTGTAGGTGTAACTTAATTCATGGGTTTTTCTTTTTTCGGTGAATAGTTCATGGGTTTTCCTGGCCTAGTGGGAATAAGATGAAAATCGTGTGTTTTAAGTTCAGAACAATTCTCTGCATCGAAGAATTGTAATTTGTTAATGGTTTTATAAGGTTTCATAGCTACAGTGATCATGTACATTTATGTTTGGATGAATGAGTTTGGAGAGGAAAGGAGGAGAGGAGTAATTTTTCATTTTAATTTTACATTCCCCCTTATTTGAGAATTTTTTAAAATGAGAGGAATAAAATGAGTCATGTAACCTTCCAATATCATTGTTATAAATATTTTATAATTCTCTCAATTTAGAAATGAAAAATTACACATCCTCTCACTTCCCCTCCAAACTCTTCCAGCCAAACATACCTAAGGAGTGATAAATTGCATTGCAGGACTAGGATTTCTTAGTGAACATTATGTCTTATTCTGATAAGATATATGTATGTGGAAAGTTCTTAAGAGAACTATTCTTTAGCTGTATGTGAAACTTTGATTGATACTAGTTTACTTTGAAACGTTTTGCCTAGTTTCACTAGTACTAGTTCACGATAAAGTTGGCTTGAGCCTAGAACTTATGATTTGCTAATAGAGGTTATAGTTCTTGGTGGGACCGTTTGAAAATACTATTTCATGAGTTTTTCTGTTTTTATTTGTTTGTCTTACTTTGGCTAGAATTTGGGATACAAGTTAGTGTTTAGTTCTGAGAATTTGGTTATGTTTATATACAATGTAGGTGGGGTATGGGGCTATGATATCTGTGTCTTCAGTTTATATATCTGTCTTTGTGGGTGATTATATTGTAAGTTAATTAGGTTTGAACTTATGGTAACAATTCTAGTTTTATATACTTGTGAATTTGTGATTAATTAGTGGATATATGACTACTCTTTGTTCTTCTTCAAATGATTATATTCTGAGTTAATTTAGTTAAAGTATGAGCTCTACTTTATGTAGACTTACTTTATTTACTATTATTGTCATCCTTTATTCTGAGGTAATTTAGATAAAATGGATGGAGTCCACACTTGACTGTACTTCTTGCACCATTTTTTTTTGTCATAGGACCAGTAAATTTGGTTCGTTCTGCAGTCTTTCTCCTCTCGTGTGTGCTTGTATGTTTGGGTGCCACCAGATATATAAACTGTACCATGTGCATACTATCTGTTTATCTATGGCAACTGGATTGTGCTTCTATTGCGCTGTAAAGTCTCCATCATGTTCGAATGGTGTTTATTATAATTCTTTTTCTTACAGGGTATGCGTAATATTTTTTGTTTCTAATCAATTAATTTATGGGCCCACTGGTTCCGGTAAAAGCCGTCTTGCTTTGGAGCTCGCCAAGCGCCTCAATGGCGAAGTTGTCAGTGCCGACCTGTCCAGGTAATGTATGATTTGCATCCTCATCCTCATCCTCATCTTAATCAACAATGAAAATAATTGTTTTCTCTCGCAGGTATATCATGGTCTTGATGTTGGATCTGCAAAGCCTTCACCAAATGATAGAAAGGTCTATCATTCTCACGTTATAGTATATTGCTTTTTACATTACCCTGCCTCACTTAGAAACACATGCACTTTTTTCCTGAAACTGATTCAATCAATTTCTTTTTAATAGTTTGAAAATGTACGATTTCTTTCTCTGAGATTGTAAAAACTAGTGAGGAAGACTAAAATTTTACCTTTTATCGTAGAATTTCGAGAATTTGAGGTAAGGGAAGCACTAAAGAGAGTAGACAATGGGAGGGCGGTTGGACCAGATGATATTCCCATTGAAGTTTGGAAGTGTTTAGGGGAGAAAGGCATAACCTGGCTAACTAAGCTGTTTAACGAGATTTTGAGGTCTAAAAGAATGCCGGATGCGTGGAGAAGAAGCACTTTGGTCCCTATCTACAAGAATAAAGGAGATATACAAAATTGTGCTAATTATAGAGGGATAAAGTTCATGAACCACACTATAAAACTATGGGAAAGAGTAATAGAACGGAGATTAAGACAAGAGACTCACATTTCGGAGAATCAATTTGGTTTTATGCTAGGGAGGTCAACCATAGAGGCAATATACCTTATGCGAGGGGTGATGGAAAGGTACCGAAAGAAACAAAAAGACCTCCACATGGTATTTATAGATCTGGAAAAGGCTTATGATAGGGTGCCAAGAGAAGTTCTTTGGAAAGCACTAAAGAAGAAAGAAGTTCGTGTTGCTTATATTCGAGCTATCAAGAATATGTATGATAGGGTTGATAGGTATTTGGCAAGTGTACCAAATCGCGCAAGTAATAAAGTGATGAGTAAATTATCGTCTCCACAGGGAATTGTGCTGTCAAGTACCAAATTACTAATTTAGATACTATTTAAACGATGCAAATTAATGAAGAGAATTTAGAAGAAAAAAAAAACTAAAATTTTAACTATGTTAAATGGGGTTGAGCAAACAAAGAGTGAGATGCTAGAGATCCGATTTCACTTGATTTTCCGATTATTTGGTTTTTTTCTTAATTTAAATTCAAATTCAAGAATTGATGGTGGGATATCTAATTTAATTAAAACCCAATTCCTTGGTAGATTAATTCTCTTCAACTATCTAGAATTAACTAATTCCTTAGTCTAATTCCAAATAGAACAAGGCATGAATGAACAAAATCCCAAGTAATACCACACAATCAACAATATCTATTCCTAGATTATTGCTTAATCATGGTGTTTATCTCAAGAAGCAACATCACACATGAATTTCCCAATCCTATGCATGACCATCAATTCAATTTATGGTTGATCAAGTCATAAAAATATTAAGAATAGAGATAAACATTCAATCATGAAAGGAAACTTAAATTAAGAATTATAAATCCAAATAAATCATCCATTCAAGTTACATCATCACTCTAGCTATGAAGAGTTTAGAAAAACATCAAGAAATAGGAAAACAAAAGATAGGAAAATGTAAACTCCATTGAATCCAAGATAACAAGAATATGAAGATCTTGAATCCTTGCTCCTTGATGATCTCCTTAGCTCTCCTAGGGCTGGAAGCCCTCTCCCCTAAAGTCCCCTCTGGCCCCCCTTAGCTTCTATGGCAGAATAAGTCCTTTTATAAGATTTAGAAAATCATAAAGCAATTGAATGTTGCTGCCACTTTTCTTCATAAAAGGCATTAACTTGGGCTGGACATATCTCATCAAATCTGATCGAATCAGTGATAGTGGTCAACATAATATTCGTAGATCTTTTTCTTAACTCTCCATATCCACCGAGATCATGTCATTTGAACTTTTGGAGTGAAAGTTATGCCCAAATTATTACAAAAGATTTGACAGCAAAAGTTTCCCTGATTTGTCTTTAATTAAGTTTCCTTGTTTCCTTGAATAGTCTTTGATTGAGTCTCCTTGATTAGCCTTTGACTAAATCTCCTATTTTCATCCCTTGAAGATTCTTTGCACAAATTACCATAATTACAGTAGATTTGTTCAAAGATCAACTTTCCTAAAATAAATAGCAAATAAACATCAATTAGGAGATAAAATCCCACAAAATCATATGATAAAGATAGGAAATATAAGTACTGACTAAGACTCATCAAGGGTCACAACTTGTGTGCGAATAGATGGCGGGGTCACAGAAGATTTTTCGGTTACTGTAGGATTACACCAAGGGTCAACTTTGAGTCCATATCTTTTCACCTTGATTTTGGACGTACTTAGTGGACACATCCAAGATCCAGTGCCTCAATGCATGATTTTCGCAGACGACATAGTCCTGGTGGAAGAGTCGAGACAAGGAATAAATGATAAAATAGAGTTATGGAGAAAAGCTTTAGAATCACATGGGTTTTGACTAAGTAGGAGTAAAACAGAATATATGGAATGTAAGTTTAACAAAAGGCGATCTAGCTCTGACTTGGAAGTAAAAATTAGTTATCATATTATTCCACAAGTTGAACGGTTTAGGTATCTTGAATTTATTATACAAAATGACGGAGAGATTACAGGAGATGTAACTCATAGGATTCAAGTTGGGTGGACAAAATGGAGAAATGCTTCGAGTGTTATTTGTGACCGCAAGATACCTCTCAAGCTAAAGGGAAAATTTTATAGAACAACTATAAGACCGGCAATGCTTTATGGTACCGAATGTTGGACGGTAAAATGTCAACATGAGCATAAGTTAAGGGTTGCAGAGATGAGAATGTTGCGCTGGATGAGTGGACATACAAGAAAAGATAGAATTAGGAATGAGTGCATTCGAAAGAAAGTTGGAGTAGCACCCATTGATGAAAAGATAACAGAGTCTCGTCTAAGATGGTTTGGTCATGTGAGGAGAAGACCAATAGAAGCCCCGGTGAGAAGAATTGATAAGTTGGAGGATAGTCCCTTAAAGAGAGGTAGAGGTAGACCACTGACAACACTAAGGGATATCATTAAAAAAGATCTTGAAATAAATGGTCTATCTGAAAAGTATGGTCTATGACAGAGCACAATGGCGTCGTTTGATCCATGTAGCCGACCCCACCTAGTGGGAAAAGGCTTTTGTTGTTGTTGTTCGTCGTTTGTATAAGAAGTATCATTATCGTTCATGCTAGAAATTAACATGTTAGTCAAATTTTAATTGCAAAGTGGTGCCAGTTCCCAATAACTGGATGCCTGGTTAACCAGTTTTATTTAACTGCGAATGTAGTGGAGATAATTTGAAACCATTGTTTCTAGTTTTTCATTTTTTTGTTTTGTTTTTCTTGTCAGGAGGTACCGCATCATCTGGTTGACATACTGTACCTATTTGAAGGTGTGTTTTTATGTTGGACTAGCTATATTTGCTTAAGTATAAATTCATTTTTGATTATCTTCATATAACATATTGATTTGTGTGTGGTTGGATCTTTGAAGAACTTTTATTTTCCCCAATTAAAAATAGTTATTATTTATCAGACTATTCCATTGGTCAGTTTTTTAAGGATGCAAGGCAAGCTACAAGATGTATTATTGACAATGGTCGTGTTCCTGTAGTTGCTGGGGGCACTGGATTGTATTTAAGATGGAATGTCTTTTTCAACTACCTGTTCCGACTTTGTTCACTACTTATCCTTTCTGATGGAACTCCTTAATTTAATTGTAGCAAATTAGTTGTATCATGTATATGTTACAAGTTAATGAGAAACTAAGAAAGCATAAATAGAAATGAAATCCACTTTTCTTATTTCCACAACCCGCTGATGAAGTCATTCATTTCATTTAGCAATCTCACAGACAGCTATATATATATACTTATCAACAACAACAACAACAAAAGCCTTTTCCCACTAGGTGGGGTCGGCTACATGGATCAAACGACGCCATTGTGCTCTGTCATAGACCATACTTTCAGATAGACCATTTATTTCAAGATCTTTTTTAATGATATCCCTTAGTGTTGTCAGTGGTCTACCTCTACCTCTCTTTAAGGGACTATCCTCCAACTTATCAATTCTTCTCACCGGGGCTTCTATTGGTCTTCTCCTCACATGACCAAACCATTTTAGGCGAGACTCTGTTATCTTTTCATCAATGGGTGCTACTCCAACTTTCTTTCGAATGCACTCATTCCTAATTCTATCTTTTCTTGTATGTCCACTCATCCAGCGCAACATTCTCATCTCTGCAACCCTTAACTTATGCTCATGTTGACATTTTACCGTCCAACATTCGGTACCATAAAGCATTGCCGGTCTTATAGCTGTTCTATAAAATTTTCCCTTTAGCTTGAGAGGTATCTTGCGGTCACAAATAACACCCGAAGCATTTCTCCATTTTGTCTACCCAGCTTGAATCCAATGAGTTACATCTCTTGTAATCTCTCCGTCATTTTGTATGATAGATCCAAGATACCTAAACCTTTCAACTTGTGGAATAATATGATCACTAATTTTTACTTCCACGTCAGAGCTAGATCGCCTTTTGTTAAACTTACATTCCATATATTCTATTTTACTCCTACTTAGTCAAAACCCATGTGATTCTAAAGCTTCTCTCCATAGCTCTATTTTATCATTTATTCCTTGTCTCGACTCTTCCACCAGGACTATGTCGTCTGCGAAAATCATGCATTGAGGCACTGGATCTTGGATGTGTCCACTAAGTACGTCCAAAATCAAGGTGAAAAGATATGGACTCAAAGTTGACCCTTGGTGTAATCCTATAGTAACCGAAAAATTTTCTGTGACCCCGCCATCCATTCGCACATAAGTTGTGACCCTTTCATACATATCCTTGATAGCTCGAATATAAGCAACACGAACTCCTTTCTTCTCTAGTGCTTTCCAAAGAACTTCTCTTGGCACCTTATCATAAGCCTTTTCCAGATCAATAAACACCATGTGGAGGTCTTTTTGTTTCTTTCAGTACCTTTCCATCACCCCTCGCATAAGGTATATTGCCTCCATGGTTGACCTCCTTGGTATAAAACCAAATTGATTTTCCGAAATGTGAGTCTCTTGTCTTAATCTCCATTCTATTACTCTTTCCCATAGTTTCATAGTGTGGCTCATGAGCTTTATCCCTCTATAATTAGCACAATTGTGTATATCTCCTTTATTCTTGTAGATAGGGACCAAAGTGCTTCTTCTCCACGCATCCGACATTCTTTTAGACCTCAAAATCTCATTAAACAGCTTAGTTAGCTAGGTTATGCCTTTCTCCCCTAAACACTTCCAAACTTCAATGGGAATATCATCTGGTCCAACTGCCCTCCCATTGTCTATTCTCTTTAGTGCTTCCTTTACCTCAAATTCTCGAATCCTGCGATAAAAAGTAAAATTTTGGTCTTCCTCACTAGTTTTTACAATCTCAGAGTTTCCACTTGTTCTATATTCTTCATTTAATAACTTGTGAAAATAACTTTTCCATCTTTCCTTGATCTCCTGTTGTGTAACTAAAATTCTATCCTCTTCGTTCTTTATGCACTTCGCTTGATCTAAGTCTCTTGTCTTCTTTTTTCTACCTTTGGCAAGCCTATAAATGCGTTTTTCCCCATTTTTGGTACCTAAAGATTGGTAAAGCCCCTCAAAAGCCTTAGATTTCGCCCTCATTGACCACCTTCCTAGTTTCTTTCTTTGCTACTCTGTATTTTTCCCGATTCTCTTCATTATTACATGAGTGCAATGTTTTAAAGCACTCTCTTTTCGTTTTAATCTTCTCTTGAACATTTGTTTCCCACCACCACGATTCTTTATCTTTAGGTCCAAAGCCTTTTGATTCTCCTAGAATTACTTTTGCTACCTTCCGAATTCCCCTGGCCATATCTTCCCACATATCATCAGCATTTCCCTGTGCCTCCCAAATTTCTTCATCTAAAAGATTTTTCTTAAATACTATTTGTTTTTCTTCTTTTAACTGCCACCATTTGATCCTTGGGTTTTTGTCATGACAACTTCTACTAGCCCTTCCCTTAACTCTTACATCCAGAACCAACAACCTATGTTGAGTGGTCAAGCTCTCCCCAGGTATGACTTTACAATCCTTACACATCTTTCTATCATTCTTCTTTACCAAAAAGTAGTCAATTTATGAGCAAGAAACCCCACTTTTGTACGTGATAAGGTGTTCTTCCTGCTTTCTAAAACAAGTGTTTGCTATCGTCAAATTGAAAGCCACCGAAAAATCTAGAATAGCTTTACCCTCTTCATTAGACTCTCCTAGACCAAAACCCCCATGTGACCCCTGATACTCCCTCGATTCTCTCCCAACATGTCCATTTAGATCTCCTCCCAAGAATATCTTTTCTCCTAGTGGTATTTCCTGGATTAAGCCTTCTAAATCCTCCCAAAATTATGCTTTTTGTTGCCATTCTAACCCTACTTGTGGTGTGTATGCACTAATGACATTACAAGTGTCTTGCCCAACTACAAATTTTAAAGCTATGATCCTATCTCCAACCCTTCTAACATCCACCACATTACTTTTCCAATTCTTATCCACAATAATGCCTACTTCACTCCTTGCTCTAACTTTGCCAGTGTACCAGAGTTTAAAACCCGAAGTATCTAATTCCCTTGCCTTTTCTCCAACCCACTTAGTTTCTTGAAGGCACATAAAATTAATCCTCCTCCTAACCATAGTGTCAACTATTTCCATAGACTTGCCTGTAAGTGTGCCTATATTCCAAGTACCAAAGCGAATCTTACTCTCATGAACTAACTTCTTTACCCGCATTCGTCCATAAAAATGTGAGAACCCTTGTTTATTTATCACTACATCAGGGCGCCGATGCAATGGCTCTTGCTTCGACACTGTACTCGAGCCATACAGCGCATTACTTAAGGGTAACGACCTAGCATTAACACAATCAAATCGTTTGTCCATGTCATAAAGAGAGAAAATAGAAAGAGGTGGGAGGAGCATGGTTGGACATTAATATAATTTGAAAATATCAGGAAAAAGTAATGTAGATGTGAATATATACTTGTAGGATATTATTGTAATTCACTAATCCTGGTTAATGTTCAGTTAACAATGGGATAAGAAGCTAAAGGTCCTACTATTTGGGCTTTTGTAGAATATCAATAAACTTCTGTCAAATGCTGTTGTATGGGGATATACTGTATTAGTGAATTATCATATTAGTGTTTCATTTCACACCATTATTGAGTTTCTTCTCTGTTAGTTACAAACCAGCTTATGCGGCACATAGATACCTATGAGTTCTGAGGTCAAACAAGAACCATATAACCTTCCTAACCTCTATGAATGGATTACTTGTGACATCAACTCTGAGGAGGTGTCCAGCATGGTTGGTTGGGTTGGGACTTTGTTGTCTCATTGTAGTTGAAACAATCATATTAAATAAGAGACCTAGAATGCCAAGTATGTGCTTTCACTGAGTTTGAGAACTTCAAGAGTAAGGTAGGATGTTGTCTCATATTTTTGTGTCCAATAACGAATTAAGATCCCTTGGACTAGCAAGTTATTGGGCTACTATCTTGATGTAGTTAAATTATATTTTTATATCCTTTTGACCTAGCGAATACATGCTGGTATGTTGAACTTATTATTTTAGGAAAACTACTATAGCACCTGAAGTGTTGTCCCACATATGCATCCCAACGTTATCTCTGCTGTTGCAGTATTTTGTTTCCAGTGGATTTTATGTTATTTTTGTCTTTCTTTTATTTACATGATTGCCACGTTCCATTGGTATCGATTAGTGGTGTAGCGGATTGGGTTATTTAGCAATGCTCTTACTTGATGCTTTTTTGCAGGAATTTTGCAAAAAGACAGTTGACATGGTTTCGCAATGAACGTATATACCACTGACTTGATGCTTCTAAACCTCTGGTATAACAATTGAACCTTTTTAGCACTGGTTGTTACTACATCTGCATATTTAACCATTCTCTTGTAATTTATTATTTATACTACTATAAAGCCAACAACTCTCATATGGACTCTCACCCAAATAATAAAAACCACTAAAATTATATCTCACGTCTCCTCACTCCTTTCCTATATACTAACTACTCTACCTGCTTTTTTACTTTTAAAAATAAAGTTAATTTTTTTACTCACACCTGCATTGCAGATGTCATTGCTAGTATCTATTATTTTAAGGGATTATAAGAAACTGTTTATTAAAATCCTTTTATTAAACCTCTAATTAGCGGTTTCCTTCTGTATATAGGTATTTTATTTCTTCTAAGAAAAAGTTTCGTGTATGTTGTAAAGCATAACCAAAGCAGCGATATATAATTTTTTGTTACAGAAAAAGTTGTTTAGCCGAGATTTCATAAAAAAACCGCGGCTAAATGAATTTTTGTTTTTTTACAATTTTAATAGTAGCTGCGGTTTTGAACTGCAGCTAATAAAAAATTATTACTGACAATTATACCAATAGTTGGTAAAAATTACTATTAATCGTTTTGCGACCTTCCTATACACAGCGATTTTGCAACTGTCGCAAAACACATTTAGCGACCTACTAAACATGTTCTTTTTTTTTTTATATAGTGGTGTGTTACAATTGTACTAGTTTTGGATATTTTGTCAAAACAAAGATGACTTTTGGAAGGTAAAATTTTAATTTTATTTCTGTGTACTATTATCAATTAAATTGTGTTTAGATTGTTGAGTACATTATTTGACTGCAAAATATGCATAATTTTTTTGTTGGTAGAAATTTCGAAGAAATACAATAAGTAGTAGATGGTGTGCCATTCTTGCAATAAGTGAAAAATGGAAGGTGAAATTGCAAATTCTTTTTTATTTCTTTTTTAGCTCCACGACACTCTCCCACTATTCTGCCTTCCCTACCACACCTTTTTCTACCCTAGGGAAAATCTTGCTCTTCCAACATCCCCCTCTTGCATCTTCACAATTCTCTTCACCTTTCTTCACTTCTATCTTCCTCCCCCTATGCAAACAATCTTTATCTCTATTTCCTACTTTTTCCTTCTTCTCTCTTCTCCTTCCTTTCTCATTTTTGGTTTCCAGCTCCCGTCTGAAAATTCTTGGGTTGCTCACTCCATTTTGGCACCAATTACAGCGTATTAAGGATGTTTGAAGTTGGTGTGGTAGGAAACACTCAATGAATGCATTCTGCAAGAGATGAAATTCTCAAATCTTGGATTAAGGTGTTGTTGGGATAAATAACTTATATAAATACTTATTCGAGTAGAGCTTATTTAGTAAGCCTTACTGCCATAAGTGTAGTGTAAAATAAGTTAAATAAACACTTTGAGAAGTATTTTTCATAAACCATTTGGAATAAGCATCATGCATTTGAAGGATATGCTATGAATTGTGTTAATTTTTTAAGGTTAATTTTGTTAAAAATTATTTTAAAAACAACTACTATCTAAGTTATTTTTAACTTTAACAAAGACTTATTTTCATAAGTTTGAATTTCTTGTTTATGAAAATAAGCTTAAAACAACTTATAAAAGTTTCATAAGCTGTTTTAATAAGCTCATCATAGTGGAATAAAAATATTTTATAAATCTTTATTATAATAGATAATCTTAAATAAACTGTATATAAGCTTATTCAAGCGGGTCCTAAGTCATACATATTTGGCATCCATTATGAAGATATGAGTTAGTGACTGTTTACGTCACTGTTCATGCTATTTTTTTGGAGAGGAATTGTAAACCTACAATTAAAATCATATGTAAGATGGATTGAATGTTAGGAGCATTCTATGGTATGAACATATATAGGAGTGAATTATAGCAGGGTATTTCATGATAAAAAAAAGGGAAGAAATGGAATGCATGTTAATTGTACGAGAAATTGCTTGAATTGGTTGAACTTGGTGGTCTCTGGTAAAATTAATGGGTCATGTTCGGCAAAATGGGCATAACTTATTATTGAAATGTCAAATTGAGGTGTTTTTGGTGGCATTAGAAGCTAGACATAGGGATTGAAATGCCTGAGTTGTTTGTATTTTTACTTCTGACCTGGTACAGGTTTTACTTCTAACATATGACATTTTTGTAAGCTGACTTGTATTGCTATGCCTCATTTTCTAGATTTTTCAAAGAATCCTCCTCTAACAACTGTGTGAGTGGATGGTGGATATGAACACACCCATAAAATTTCTATACTTTCATTTTCTTATTCAATTATTAACTTTGGCATTAATTTTAAAATTTGGATTTATGCATTTCGATATTCCCATTTCAGTTCTTGAAGTCAGGTATTTCCTTTAATATTAAGCCTTGGGGAATCAAGTCTTTGTTTCAATTCAACTACCTTGACATTTCGAACATGTATTCTATGGTTGTACAAATAGTCAAGGGCATTACAATTTGACAAAATAATATCTGACAATGAATTTAGCTTACTAAATAAGCATTTGAATATGTTATATTTCCAGCGCTGCAAATAATCTTGAGATGTAATTAGTTTTGAATTTTTATGAGAATATCATATTTTATATTTGGAAAACACTTGTTAAAACCCCAAAGCTATTAGCATAGGTAGCAACATGAGTGCACCAAGCTAGCTAGAGAGGATTCTAGAACACATGGCACATATAGAAGAAAAAAGGTTGTACGTTGGGTGTAATAGCACGTGTGTGGAAATGACTGCAGACGAGGTTTGAGAATGATAAACACCATTTTTATACATTAAGAAATTCTAATATTTAGTTCTTTATACTTCTTATATGTTTACTTGATTGGACTTGACCACAATTTATAATTTTGGGTTCAAATTGGACTTAATTGCATTTTTCAGCATTATTGTAATTTTACATTATTTCTGTATTTTGAACATATCTTCAGTTGTAGGCATCTAAAATTTTTGCATCTTACCTTGAAGGAAATATAACAAGGAGCTCTACAACTTTAATGAGAGTCCCATACCTGAATCGGATGTATAGTGAGCCAAATTGGGCATAGAAGTCGGAATAGAAATGTTGTTGGAACCTGGATAGTATGTAAATATTGGGTCATATATTGGGTTGTAAGAGTCATAGATTTAGGACCGGTGTCATTGGAAATCTAAAACATAGTTCTTCAACTCTTTTGAATACCACTTATCAAAACTATAATGTTTTAATGGTATATTTGGTCTTTGAAGTCAGTTGAAGGGTCCAGAGACCTCCTAAGAGTGTTTTGGGCATAACCTCCTCATCCTAAGCCCAAATTAGAAAAATTAGGTGTCTATTTAAAGTTAAGAGGCATAGAATTAGAACTAATCTAGGGAAAGACTTATATTTTCAATTTTAGAGTTAGTTATTTTGGGTGGGGGAACTCAGACACGAGATTCATTCTCTCTTTTTTTGCACATACCCACTCCTTCTCTAGCTTTCTTTCTAGCTTCTCTCTAGTTTTTCTCTCTTCTTCTTCAAGCTTCTCTGGACTGCAGCCATGGAAGGCTAAACTCTGAGATCAATTCAAGATTCTTGAAGAAATTATGGTTTGATCTTGAGACCTTATACCTAATTTCAAATTTGAATTCTACTAAACTTCATCTTCTTCTCTTAATTCTGATATTGAATTGCTAGAATAGAAATCTCTATTTGTGCTAGGATCTTATCATATATGTGTTTTATATTGTAAATTATGATGAGATTTTGATTGATTAATCATAGTTTTATCATCTGAATTGAAGAGAATAGGTTTGTAGATTTCCTACATAGGTTAATTGGACTCCTAATTTTAAACTAGCACCTATTAACATGAATTATGCAATTGCAAGTTATATATCATTTGTTAATTAAATTTTAGGTGATTACCTAGTAGTGAATGCTGGATTTAATGTAATGATTGTTGATATTACTGCTATGATTCAACATTGTTGATTGTACTAGGCTGAGTCAAGTCATAGGTGTTCTCCCATGGATCGTTGGTTTTAAAATTATGGTCACTTTTTGAAATTAGTCTTTAATTCGAGAGTCATTTTCAAAATTAAAATGATTTTTAAAAATGATTTTTAGTTATTATTGTCCAAGTGGAAGAATGTTAGAATATTTTCTATTATGTGCTATTATTAATTGATATTATTTTATGTTTTAATAAAATAGATTGATGATCGATCAATATGAGAGACAGTATGAGACTTTAAGTTTGTAATTAATTATTTTGAACTTCTTTCACCTTATTGGGTCAATGTGACAGGTAGTTGTTAGTGAAGGCCTAACCAAATAAGCCCATAATGAGATGACTTAAATAGAGTTAAGACATCACACTATATATAGGTTAAGTTCCTTCTCTTATCTAAATATAAGGTTGAACTTTAATAATTAAAAGTGACATTAAGACTTAAAAAATAAGAAGAATACTTAATCCTTTACAAATTTTCTTAGTAATTATTATAACAAATAAGATACATATTTTACCTTATTAATTAAGATATTTTAAATTCATATATATTCTTTAGTTAAATGTTAGAAGGTGTTCTAGCTAGATTCTCATCCCTGTGTCGTGCGTCTTCATTGCCATGTGTCTTGCTCCTTATGCTCTGTTATTCAGTTTGGAGGTAGCTAGCGTTCATAGATTTAAAAGGAAATTAGGGATGGGATGAAAGGCCAATGATGGTGCGAGCTGTCAATACATTTTGTCACCTAAATAGGTGTAAACTTTCCACTCGGTACGTGGATAAATTCATTGCGTACGCTTGCCGAAAGAAAAAGCTATATTATTATGAATTTGCTGCATAACGTGACACGTGGATAAGAAATAAGATAGAAAGGCTAGGTGTTCCCTTAAGCTGACGAGATGATGAAAGAAGGAAAAAATAATGGAAAAAGGATATTTTAAGTTACATTGATAAAGATAATGTAAATTTAATTTATTTTAAAAATTAATTAATTAATTAATTATATTAACTCATAATTTATATATGGTTAATTACAAATTAATATTAAAATAAATAAATTATTTATTAATTATATATAAATTATTCATTAATGTAATTAAATACTTAATTAATTTTTAAAACAAATTAAATTAATATTATATTTATTAAGTTACACTAAAAGGTCATTTTTTCAAAAATAATTAATAGAATGATGATAGTGAAAACGATAATAATGCATGATATAATTGGTGCCAAGCCTTATATGTTCAATGTTCCTTCTTATCCTGTTCCTAAAATAATGCAAACAATAAACTAATAATATGTCATTTGTGCATGCACATGGTTAGCAACATGATAAGAATCAAAAGACCAAAATAGAGAAAATCAAAAGAAGTACAGAGAGTGAATAAAAATGGAAAGGAAGTAAAGAACGAAGGAGTGGAAGGGGGAGAGAGAAGAACTACAGAAGTAGGTGAATGAATAAGATTAAAATCAAAATAATAAAAGTTTAAAATTTTATTTATTTATTTTTATTTTATCAAGAAAGTGTTTAGTGAGATACTCTTTGCTTAAATATTGTTATTTTGTCTTTATATAGTTTTTTTTTTTTTTGCTTTGTTTTTTTGCGGTATTGTTTCCCTAAATTTGTAATTGATGCTCAATGAAACGAATAAAAGCCATACCTCATAAGCAAATTTTACAAGTTTATTTGACAAAAAAACTCAACAGTTAAAATTTAGTAAGGATCATTTGCATTGTGATAACTCGATGACTTAAAAAGTATGTATCTGACTTTGCAATGAGCTTCACTTCTAACATTAATCTCTCAAGCAATTCTCAAATATAAAATTTAAATTAAACAACAAGGATCATCTGAGTTGCAATAATTGTTGATCTCAGGTGACATCATCGTCATTACATGCTCACTTCTTAAATGTTAATAAAAATAAAATTATAACCTCTAAGATAGATATTATGGACTATGTATGTTTCCTTAATGTCTTGAGAATTATGCTGTAAATCTTGCGTAGCGCTTTATTTCTCAGGTACAACACTAATTAATTAATTTTCACTACTGAGCAAAGTTTTACAAGTATTTAATGTCAAATCTTTGGAATGACATTTTATTTGTCATACTTTTTTCCAAAACACAATTAATTTTACCTAAACCTTCCCATAAGGATCATACGAATGTTGTCTGCTTCCTTAATCACTGAGAAGGATGATTCAAACCTCGCGCAATCTTTCATTTATTAGGCATCGCATTAAAATTAACTAACCAACAAAACCTTTAATTTTAATCAACCAACAAATACTTTCTTGCAAACTCTGTGGCTTTGATCCCTCACTTTGGGGATGCTAGGCACTTTCAGTAATCTCAAATTGTAAATATTTGTAATTTAATTTTTTAATCTTTTATGTTATTGTATGGGGTAAATTCAATGTTTTAAGATTATTAATAATTTTTATAATTAACTTTTGAGTAACCATTTTAGAATGAATATATCACGAATGTAATAGAATTAAGTTTTCAATCTTTTTGGTGCATAAATTGACTCGTGAACCCCACTTTATTTTATACTGGTTTTCATTTCTTTAAAAGAGTTTGGCCATATAAAAATTGGTGGCCATTCCCTGTTAGTTCCGTTGCTTCCTTTCTTCACCGATACCATTGCTTCTTATTTGTAGCGTGGCATTCCTTTAAACAACTTTTCTTTTCTAGAAGCCCTTTTTCCATGATTTTTCATTTTGACACTGTTTCTTTCTTTTTTTTTAAACTTTTGCCACATTGATTTTTCTTTTCTGTTTGTCTTGATTTAGAGAGCAAGAAAAAAGATAGAAAGGACAAGTGAATGGTGTTTGCATGCAGTGAATGGTGTTTGCATGCATGTTTATGTGCTTGACCAGTTAGTAGGGTGCTAATGGGCCATGTTGGGCTGGGTTGAAATATGCCCTTTGTCTTGACCTAAAGTTTTGATCGAGTTAATTTTCATGGTCAGAACTTGATCGATCATCTTGGGGTTTAAGTTGTATTGAGCCGGAACTAAATTAACCTGATTAAGATACACGAAATACATTTTTATATAATATTTTGAATATTTTTCTTCTATTCGTATAAATCTACTTGTATTTATTACTTTTTACTCAAGTTAATATACAATGTAATTGATAATTACATAATAAGTAAATGACATAATACTAAAATTATGAAGAGTCACAATACTTTATCAAAGTCTAACATTTAAAAAATGCCACAATAATATATAAGAGAAAATATTCTAAAATAATAAACCCAACTTGAAAAATACATCACATTTATAAAAAAAAAAGACTCAAAATTGGCCCAAATACTTCAGGGCCAAATTTTCGGTTCCAGATGGATCATGACCACTCCTACCAGTTAGAAGGTAATTTGAGCTATGTTTTCTGCAAATTTCAACATCCATTTGAGGCATTCTCTTGTGAGTAATGAAAATGCCAATCTTTGTGTCACCCTATGATCAATGGCGGCATCCTCAATTCATGAAAACTAATTTAGTGTCATTATTATTTTGTATTTGTTTCTTTAAAAAAATTGATACAATATAGCTTTAAAAAAAATACATGCATATGTTGAGATTCAGAATTAATTATTATAGAAACAACTGAGCTTCTTGTTATCCTTTTTAAATTTAAAGCAAATATCACGTTATTAAAATACTCATAAGTTTAAGTTATTTTAAAAAGAGAGAACATTTTTCGTCTGAAAAAAGTAGACGTTGTTAGCCTCTACAAAAGAAAAAAATTAAGTGAGAAGATGTTAACCAACCGCATACACTTACACTTATTAAGAACAGAAAGCAACATGCTAGACAGTAGCAGTAGTAATTAAGTTGATTTTCTATTAACTTCGTTTACTTTTTTTTCTTTTTCTTTTTTTTTTAAACTAAACAAGGTCGAAGCCCAAACAAACAGAACTAGAAAGGAAAGTAACGGGAAATATAGAAACTCCCAAGGCATCACATGGCAAGAGGGTGACAAGATCTCTTGGGGGAGAATCCCACACAGTGATGCCGCGGTCCTGACTTAGGCTGAGGTTAGCCAGGCAATCAGCACGCTACTTCGTTTACTTTTTCAAGGGCATTAATTTATTCGTTCATTCTATTTGGTTGCGTGTTTTTGATTTGGAAGTAGTGCCTTTTCCATTTGGAAGATGCACACATGTGGGTTAGTTGACTATTTTCGTAAAGATAATAGTATACTGCTGTGCTTGATAATTGTACACAAAGCCAAAGGAGATTTCATGATATAAAATTTGATACATGACTTTCCCGTGGGCCACAACTAGACACCATACACAACCAATATTAACACACGGTTACAAAGCACATGACCTTTTGCACCAAACCCGGGCAAATGGAGAAGAAACATCCCAGCTCATGCCTATAGTAGCAGCTAATGGGATGTATTATTGATGATACAAGGGACAAGACTCAGAAGATATAACCTTTTATTTCTCACAGAGATAGCAATATACATAGCATAGGACACGAGATTTATATTCATATTGATCTACTTCTGGTCCTCGGTAAGGTGAGCATCAATGTCTTTGCTGACCTCAATTGCCAACTGCAACAAGGAGTGAGGGTCAGGAATGTGGTCTTTTAGCTTCTCATATTCCATGGTCCAATGCACCACGCTTCCCTTTCCCTGCGGAGTAACATGAAGTATGAACTTGAAGCTCTTGTAGTGCTCCAGCAGGTCTCCCTCTATGACCTTGAAGGTGATTTTATTGTTTTCTATGTCTATGGCTTCAACCAGCTCCTTAGCCACACAAGCTTTCCCATCTATAGTTGTCCAAAAACAAAAAGCAAACAGATTTTCAGATCAGAGGAGTTATTAACCATGTTCATTATAAGTTTACCTACAACAAATTAAACAACCTATTCAACCATTTATTTGGACTTCAATAGACATGTCAGTAAAGTTACAGTGAAACCAGTTCTCTTATATTCAAAGACAATAGTTTGATTTTAAAAGCAGGAAATATTGTCCCCTGTTTTGCTTATAGATTTTTCTTTTTGAATTGAACCATAAAAAAATTTCATTGGATATTCAACTGAATAAGCATTCCAAAATTCTTTTTTGTTACATCCACGGCACAAAGGTATGAACCTATAACCTTCTGTAAACTTCCTAGTACAATTATACATGTATCTTCACAAAATGGTCTAAATTAAATTCTTAACAAAGACAGAGGCAATAAAGACATAAAATTACTTAAATTTACTGCAAATAATCCTATTTTTCTGCCATATCCTTCATTTCTAACGAAAACAGAAAAAAAATAACAAACTTTGTCTGAAACTGAGGTGAAGTATATGTATGATAATATATTATTATATCTCAAAAAGTCCTGGCTATAAAAGAATGTGTGGTTCTTTTGAAACAAATTTTGAGATTCAAATGTAGACCAAGAGGAATTGAGTAGTTTGTTGATCAAATTGAGATTGAAGTTCACGTACCATGAACATAATTCCAGAAGATGATGGATCCCTCAGTGCCCCATTCACCTTCATGAATTTCAACACTTTTTATTTTATCAGGGCAAACGTTGCCAATATGGTGTGTCCTGCTGCAGAAAACATCATGGAACTGCCCAGCAGAAGCCTTGATATGCACATCAGTTTCCACCTTTTCAACTTGAGACGCCATATTTGCTTCACACTTTGTTGTCAGAAGACCAAACTGAAACTTTTGAGATTTGTACAAGAGTTCTCAGTGCAATGACCCTTTATATAAAAATTTGTAAGCAGTAGAAAGTTCTTCGATGAGAGTTGAACTAAAAATTGACATGAATTACTGTCCGGCACTTCACTTTGAAGATGATGAATTAAATATTGCCAAAATTGTAAGGTGTACGTCGTGCACCCCTCTTGCTGTCGGTCCAAATAAATAAGTATTACATTTAAAATATATATATTTGTGGGGAACAGTACACTTTATAATGACATATATATAATATTGAGAAAATAGCTATTTTTAATATACTGTATACTTAAGGTGATATTAGCTCTCGAGATAGCTTATAATCACTCATATTTTTTATTTGTCAAACTTAAAAATGAATAGTTGTTAGCATATTCCACTAAATAAAATATTTCTTATACATCATTTTTTATATCACTTTTATATTTAATTAATAATAAATAAATTATCAATTAATAAAATATATCATTTAGTTAATAAATTTTAATAATTAATTACTTATAAATTAATAATTTATTAATTAAATAATAAATTTTATTAATTAATAATTTATTTATCGTTAATTAAAATTATAAATTATCAATTATTAAAATTTATTTATTAAATAATATATTATATTAATTAAATATTTATTCATTATTAACTAAATATAAAAATAATATAAAAAAATAATGTACGAATATATCACTCTTCCAACATACTGATGAGTATATACAGTATGCAGATAAAAGTTAAACTGACAAGCAATAATTAATCTATATCCGAAATTTTACAATGAGGAAAGAAGACGAGATCACAAAGTTGTCCACCTTTCTACTTAATGCTGACAAATTTCCCGTACGCAGGTTCATTGCACTGTCCAATTTTGCCCAAATCTCAAATTTTCAATTCACGCTTCTTCATGCGGTCCCATCTGCAGAGCTTATTTTTATATATATATCTGGTTATTCTCACTTTTTTTATTTATATAAGATTAATTTTATTTAAAATATTAAAGTTACTGATCCTTAAAAATATTTTCTCGCGAGTTTAAAATTCTGATATTACAGAGAATCCTCCATCAAATAAACTCAAATTTATTTAACACTTGAACCCCTCTTAACCAACGTGGAGTCTGATTGAAACTAAAATATTGCACTCCGACGAAATTTTACGCATCGCTGGTGCAGCTGAGTGATATATAATCCAATAGCTGGATTGCCTAAATTGATAACATGAAATTTGAATTCGATTTTTACTAATAATTCTTTATTAATAGACAATTATGATATTTCTTATTTTAATTATGGAACAATTTATCCACCTTCTAAATTTCTTTTATAAAAAAACCAAACGTAAGCGGGTTAACATATCTTCTCCTGCAATGCCCCTCAGTTATGTTTAACATCCATTTCAATCCCTCCTTACAGTCAAAAGCTGATGAAGCCATACATTAGGGGATTTCAGTCCATATAATTGTGAATATGGAATTCTATACTTGTGAGCTACATGGCTCTTTTCTTGGAGGCGCACTTTAATGTTTTTGTAGTAAAACCGTTTTATTTTTCTTCTATCACGGTTTTTTATTATAAACTTATTATTTAACTAAGTCTAACATAGTAGTTTTTTTAATTACAATCTTTATATTTTAGATTTATTTGTTAATATTATATACACACACTAATTCACATTTAATTTGATGGAAAAATAAGATTTATTTTATTATATTAGACTTAATTTTAATCTATCGATAATATAAAAGTTTCGACTATTATTGAATTATATTTAAAATTTTACTAAAAAAATTATTTTAAATAATTTGTTTTAATAGTTATAATAATATGGAAATTTTTTATTTATGAGTAATGTAAAATGATTTAAACTATTATTAAATTACTATTTTTTAACTAATTAAATTTAAATTATTATTTTTTTCATCTGGTTTAAATATTTGCTTTTCAAGTCCCGAATAAGAATCTCGCATAAATGATTTTTGTCACCACCATTCTAGCCTTGGAATGAGATGCCCCACCCCCACCTTCCCGGAATAAATATTTAGAAAAAAACATGGGGCAGAGTGTCCTGAGTAATAATGGCCCAAGAGGCACGAATCATATCTGAGTGGTTGAACAATAAAGAGAAGTCGGTTGTGGACACCAACCACTGGAATGCTATAGAAATGAAGTTTTCAGGATTACTAAAAGAGTTTAATTTTTATTAAAAAAATTTATATTATTATTTAATTATGTATTTTTAAATTAATAAAAGAGTTAATTATTATAATAATTATCTAAAAAAAATTAACTATTTTAATGATTTAACAATTACAATAAATAAAAATTAAATCCTTACTAAACACAGAAAAACCAACACTGATAGTTCCAGAAGGAATCAAGTTGATCTTTTATTAACTTTCCTTACTTTTTTAAGGGCATTAAATTATGCATTCATTTTTTTTTATTGCGTTTTCTTGATTTGGAAGTGGTGCTATTTTCATTTGGACGATGCACACGCAGGTAAGTTGGCCATTTTCGTAAAGACAAGTATTGAACACAAAAGATTAAGGAGATTTCATGATACATAATTGTTTATTACCAAAATTTCACTTTTTAGCTAAATTGATAAACGATAAATTATAAGGCTTTACAAGATTTGAAATTGAAAATATACAAGTCCAAAATAAATCAAAGTAGACATATCAATCAACAATTTATACTTTATTAAAATCATAAAATGTTATTGAAAATTAAAAAATAAAGCTAAATTTTAACAATATTATATTTGATAAATCAAGGTTAAGAAGGACCATCAACAAACAGTCTCATTCGACAATTACAAGAGGTCGACAAAGTTTTAAGCGTACAATTAACTGATAAAAAAACTTACGAATTATTGACAAAGTTGATACGTAGACAAAATTAATAGTGATTATTCAGAAGTTAGTGGTTACCATTTTAAATTTCAAAAAAGCAATTGCATTCATGAATTAAAGAATTGTACGTGTTGATTTAAATGCAGTTACTTGTGGTGGTTTTAGGTTATTAATAAATAATAAACATCTATTGATTGCATGTATGCCATTTATTTAACAAATGGCAGGTTCATAGAAATTTAGATGTAAAAAGTTTTTCTATAAATACTATTTAGAACAATGTAAGAAAAATTGCTAGTTGAAACATCATATAGATCCTAAAATTCCTGCAACGCTCAAATAACAAAACATCAATCAAGTTTATACATTACTTTCATTTTTTAGAATTTACATTTAGATTCTTTATTGCATTTCTTTTGATTTTATTTGCTTAACTTGCTTTCGTTTAACATATTTTTTTAAATTGCTTTCATCTTTTGATTTTATCATTTTTATCCTCATTTTCTTTTTACTTTTTTAATTTAATAGACATTTTAAATCATTTAAAAGTAAGAATTTAATAAAAGAAATTCGTTTTCAAGTTGATAATTAAAACTGTAATATTATTAATTAAGGTATTAATAATTTTTATATTTGATAAATTGACACACTAAAATTAATTTTTTGTCAAAACATTAACTGATAATTTTTCACATTAAATAAATTAATACGTTGAAGCGAAGTTTTTATCAAGATATTGCCTAACAACTTTACTGTTAAACAATAATTTGATTAGATAGATAGATAACTGTTAAACAATAATTTGATTAGATAGATAGATAACTGTTAACAATAATTTGATTAGATAGATAGATAACTGTTAAACAATAATTTGATTCGATAGATAGATAGATATAGATATGGCGGTCCATGTTTGTTCGATAATATCTTTGACAATTTCAAGTATTTCTTTGATCTATTCTTTCTGTAATCAAATATTCTTTCTTTAACTTTCCCTTTTTTTATTAAAAAAATCAAATTTGATCCACAATTTTCTATCCTTATCAAATTATTGTGGACGAAATTAACGGACGAAATCAAATTTGATCCACAATTTTCTATCCTTTATAAAATTATTGTGGACGAAAATTAACGGACGAAAATTAACGGACACTTCAATCTCTGTTTATATATATATATATATATATATGGAAAAGATTAACTTATATCGGTATAAGATTTGATCATTCTTATACTATTTTATAATTTTATATTAAATAATTTTCTTATAAAATTCACCGTTAAATTGAAAATTTTTACTTTCTATCATGTAAATCATATTTATAAAATTTTACATTAATCATAAATTATTTTATAACTCATTAATATACATTAAAATTAATTATAAACTATTAAAATATATAAAAATATGAACTACTAAAATATATTCTTATTGATATTCATTTTTTTTAAATTTGATATAAATGATTTACATGATAAAAACTTTCAATTTAACAGTAAATTTTATAAGAAAATTATTCAATAAAAAGTTATTGAGTAGTGTAAGAGTGATCAAGTCTTACACTAGTTTAAATTGATCCCTCCCCATAATTATATATATATATATATATATATATTTCTTACAAAATTTATCGTTAAATTGAAAGTTTCTTTCATATAAATCATGCTTATAAAATTTTATATTAACTGAAATTATTTTATGACTCATTGATATACATCAAAATTAACGTAATATAAACTATTAAAATATATAAAAATGTAAACTATTTAATTATATTTTTATTTATATTTAATTTTTTTAAAATTTGACACAAATGATCTACCTGATAAAAACTTTCAATCTAACGGTAAATTTTATAAAAAAATTATTTAATAAAATATTATTGAGTAGTGTAAGAGTAATCAAGCTTTATACCAATATAAGTTAATTCTTCCCCATATATATATATATATATATATATTTCTTTGATCTATTCTTTCTGTAAGCAAATATTCCTTCTTTAACTTTTCCATTTTTTTAATAAAAAAATAAATTTGATCCACAATTTCCTATATTCTTTATCAAATTATTGTGGATGAAAAATAACGGACAACTTCAATCTCTGTTTCGCTAAAATCCTTAATATCGTTCAATTTATCATTGAATTAAAATAATATTTTAAAAGTAATGCATTGTCTCTATATATAGCTACATAGATTTTAGAATGACACTATTTACTACATTGAAACTGTACATTATTACCTAGTTTTCAATATATATGAAGATTATTATCATTTTCATAATTAAAAATAATTATCCAATAAATATAACGAAAATAACTTACTAGTATTTATTTTTTTTGTAAATATTTCAAAATATCTACAAATTTGTATTAAAATATTTTATTACGAACACAAACCAAGTTACGATTAAAAAATCCAAGTTACGATTATTGGCTGTAATTACTCTTTTTTTTTCGGTAAAAGGCTGTAATTATTCTATTGGCTTCTTTCTTGCTTTTCGGTATATACAACTTTGATCTTTTCTATTTTATTTATATAAAAAAAAAAGATCAAAGGCACCAAAAGTTTTATATATGGATCATATCCAGTATTTTTTTTTTTTTTTTTTGGAAAAGTTCGAATAAATTTTAACAACTTTGTTTTCTTTATTTTTAAAATTAAATTTGTTTTCATTCTAAAATTTAATACTCTACTTTTTTGTACTACTTAGATGAATAGGTATTAGTTTTTAATTAGGGCCTACAGACATATATAGAGTCCTGTGTGCAAGGAAGTAGAACAATCCATATATAGGCAATAATTGAAATGATATAAATATTACACCAAAAAATTAATGTGCAAGAATCATTGCTGCTTTGAAAGTGATATTATTATTTGGATATTGTTGTATATATACAAAGTTAGAGACGTAAACAAAATATATATATATATATATATATATATATATATATTCTTTTCTTCACCATTGAATTCATCACTTTGGACGTATGCAGGGTCACGACAATTTTTTTATCATACAAATTCACATTAAGTGCATGTTAATTGTGATTTTTTGTCAATTTTCAACTCGCCACTAACAAGGTTGTCAAACTTGTGAATTTAAATAAATTAGTGAAATTTATAAAGTAACTCAACTTTTAAATTCGTGAAAATTTTAATCAACTAACAAGGGTCATAAATTTATAATTACATAATAAAATATTGTTATACTCATGCAAAAATAAATTTCCACATTAAATATAAAATGTTAAGCAATATTTTTAAAGCTAAAATTTTTATCGTTTTTATCACTTTACTGAGTTTACTCAAGTTTAACTGGTAACGAATTACTAAGCAAGTTACTAGCATAATTTAGGAATTAACTTGAAATATTTTGTTTATTGAAGATTTAACTTGAGAATTTGACAAGCATGGGCTCTAGCATTTTCCCAATTACTTTTTTCCTTAATACCAAGTCCTTTATTCTACAAATGTCAATTCAAGTTTTCAACTTTTTATAGATAGTGGGTTTAGTTGAGATTTCCATTTCACGAAAATGATCTTTGGTTTATTATTCGCAAATCTGAGTCACAAATCAGTTGCCTCTATCTTCTGGTTATCAATTCTGATCACATGATTCTCGACAATTTCTTTTAAAATTATTTATTTAAGAAGTTCAACGTTTACACAGTAATGATACAAGGTAATATAAATTTTAGACGGGTAAAATTGAGACATGTACGTGATTTAAAGCAATATTAATTTACCATATGGTAGTTTTGAGTTTGTCACTTTATTTCTGTGTGTTTTGTTTTGTTATTACTTTACTTATCTGTGATTTCATTAGTACATATTGTTAACTCCTTATGTCTTTCTGTTACTATTTCAATTAAGAAAGTACTTACTTATGTTATAATTTGTTAAATCTGTAGGTTTATACATCAAGACATGTCAAATTTGCACACATCAAGATATTGAGACATATTTATTAATTAATTTGCAACTGTTTTGTTTAAAGTTTCTAATTTTCAGCAAAGGTGAAAATTATTTTCAGGACAATAAAGGAAGCTTTGATAGATATATTATAACTTTTATTATTTAAAATTATGAATTTGTAGTCCAAGTTAACGGAATAAAACCATGTGGGAGCAAAATACTACTTTAATTAACCATAGGGGATAAAGTGACATATATAGTTGAAACCACAAGATGATAAAATAATATTTCTCCAAACCATGACAGGACAAACAAAATTTAATCTATTTTAAAAAGACAAAAGAAAATTAAGTTATTAGAGTAACGTCTACTCAAGTGGTTAGAAGGTGAACTTAACTACTTAACTTGTTTTTTTGTTGTACGGTAAGAATATGTTCGAGTTAGTTTTTAAGAAAATTGAGATTAAGTTTTTTTTATGAGTAATCTTAAGAGCACACTTCCAACATCAATATGGTATATTTAAAATAATTATTTCTCCAAAGTATACTGACTCATTTTTCGAACCCCAATAATGCAAAGTTAACATGACTCCATTTATAAGCTGAAGTATTTGTCCCTAATAGATTAATATTATGCTTTTTATGATTAATTTTTTATAATACATAATTAGAATTTTAAGCATAATTAAGCGCCTCACTAAGGGTCCTAGTTTTCTACTGCAACACATGATAAGTTTAATCCGACCATATTCTATGCATCCCCTCAATGATTTTCATGGTATGTGTGAATTCTAAAAGATTTTTGGGTATATAATGTAGAAATTTTATGTTAACATATGAAAATTTGGTTCGGCAAATTTAAAACAATGAAAAGGTAATTAACATAATGTGGTTTGACATATTTATGCCTATATACACACAGAGAATAAATAGTACGAGAAAAGTATTGATTTTTTAAAAAATATTTAGGGAGATCCTATTATAATTAAGAAAAAATGGAAAATTGGGATTCCAAAGTAATTTATACACCTTTTTCATAAATCGAAGAACCCTAACCTCCACTTATCAATTCTCACTGTCACACTGGTAACCTGGGCCACTGGTCTTATTTATAGCAAAGTCTCCTTAGCCCTTAAGTCTTCTTAGAAACAATGTGTACTTAGCCTTTAAGCCATTGGTCTCCATGAGATTGGTATTTTCCAATACAGCAAAATAAAAATACCATTGCTTTGATCACATACCAGCTACACATATCACTAATCAATTATATCACGGTCTTGACTCCACCTGATTCATGCAAATTGGCCAACGAACATGTTTAACTGCCCGACAATTAAGTACCTAATTTTTCCTGCACCATGTTTCCAACAAGTTGAGGTCTTGATAACTATAGCCACACGACGACAAAAGCATCGCTTAACTTTTCTCTTCTCATAACCACTCTACCAAGTGTGATTTTCCAAGACTCCACCATCAACAAAATACTTGCATCATGGGCGACTAACACCAAACCCTTTCCTTTAGCTCCATTATTTCATCTCTCATAATTTATAATAATATATTCATTATAATTTATATTAAAAATCTATAGAAAAAAAGATAATTAATAAAATGTTCTTATATTCTCTCTAACTTTTCTAATGAAGTATTTAATAAACCTCTATTTTCTTTCATTTCTCACATCCCTATTAATTTTTAATTATTTCTCTCATTTTTAAAGTTTATATTAAAATGTACAAAAATCAAGATAATTAATAAATTGTTCACATATCATCTCATTTCCCAAATTAAGTGTCTAATAAATTTTTATTTTTTCTCACTTCTCACATATCCCAATTAATTTTATTTAATGATAAAAATTTAAAGTCACTAGACAATAACTGTTTGCAGGAATATATTATCTAAATTAAGTGTTCCTTAAAATATAATGACTAATCTGATATTGATGATTTGAATTTATTTTTAGTGATAAAAGAAATTACACAAATGAAAGATAAAAGTTCAATTGACATACTCAATCATATAAAAATAATTAATTCTTTTCTAAATGCATATTTTTCTTTTAGAATAATGTGAACAATTGTTGCCACAATAAAAAAACGTTTTTCAAAATTAAAATTAATAAAATTTTATTTAAAATTAATAATATTTCACAAAAGATTAAATGAATGAACTATATTATCAATTAAAAAAAATGTTCGTACTAAACGAAAGGACTTGACACTTTAAGCATGCTTTCTATAAAACAAAAAAAAAATAGGCAAGTCCGATTGCTTCGTAAGTGAATAGGGGTGAGTTTACCTACTGAATTGATCTTTTGAGTTGTGATTTTGAGTCGTGGTATAAATAGGGGCTTTAGGCCCCGTTCCCTTATTTTTAAGTTCTTTTTTTTCTGTTTTAATGTTGGAAGAACTTTAATATAAAAGTTTATTAGAAAATTTATATCTCAAAAAGCCAGAAGACTATAGTTTTAATAAAAAAAATTCCGTAAATTAAATTTTTATAAGAAGTCCTATTTTGAATTTTAACTTTAAGTCCCTATATTTATTGAGCTACCCTTACGAGACACTACCTTTTTAAAATCAAAATATAACAACCAAAACTTTCCAAAAAAATAAATTATTTAAATATACTTCACTCAGTCATAGTAATTTTACCAAATAGATTTCGTAATATTTTTTTTTAAGCAGCACTATTATATATCGCGAATATATCTGATAATATATATATATATATATATATCGCGAATATGCTTCGTGAAATGTCCCATGAGTGATACACAGTTACACACTTTTTTTAAGTCAATATATAACAATTAAAAATTTAAAAACAATAAACAAACACTATCTAAATGCACTCCACTCATTCATTACTCATTCATATTAATGTTGTTCGGATCAAACTGACCGGCTAGTCAAATTGTGAGTTAAATTTATAATTAGATTAGATTAAATTAATTAAAATTAAACAAAATTGATAAATTTTATGTAAATTGATCATTTTTTTTAATTTTTTAATTACTTAAATACTTAATTAAAAATGATATAAGATTTGAGAATTAAAATCTTAAAATTTTATTATATATTTTATTATTAATAATGTGTGTTATTATATATTTATTTAATACATAATTATGACATTATTTAATTTAATTAAATAATTAAATTAATTAAATTTAAATTAAATTTAATATGTAATTATAAAATTATTTAAATCAATAAGATAATTAAACCGGTAGAATTTGAATCAGAATATCGGGTACGATGACAAATTCATATATAGTCATTTTACAAATAGGTTTCGTAATATTCATCATTTCCTTCTGGACATATGTCACGTCACAAAAAAGAATGCACACCACTCTGATATGTACCTTAGACTAAAATAAATAGAAGAAAACAAGTTTTCTTAATCACTACCGATATAAAAATAAATAATATCTCTATCCAACTAATAATTATAAACTAGTCAAAATAACTCTATTTAAAAAAAATATGTATGTGATCAAGTTGATGTCTTCATTTGTTATGTTAATTTAAAGATATTCTGATAGAATATAAAATAATCTTAAATTAATGTAATTTTTTTAATATAATATGTATGATACACAATTTTAATTTAGTCAATAATAAAATTTAATCTTAAAAAAATTATTAATGAAAGATTAATTTAAATTTATTCAAAATTATATTTATCTTTTTCTCTTCTTAATTTTGTGTTTGTGTTCGTAATATTTTGCTTGCTTTTGTTATTGACTTTGTCTTCAATTACTTGCTTTCGATATTAAAAATAATTAATGCAAGTTGATATTCCGTTCCGCCGAAAGGATGAATTGGGAGGACACGAAAACAAAAGTTGGTAAGATTTGTCGGCTTTTCTGATTACATTACAACACTCATATTTTAGGTAAAACCTGGAGAATTGAGACAGCTATAAATCCCATATAAAACATGCAATTGCTCGCTTACGTGTTCTCATTGAGGATGAAGATTTGGTCACTTGATTAATAGGACGAGTGCTCTTATAGGCGTTACGTTGCCTATATATATAATATACCATTCATCTTGCTTTGCTCGAGGCTCATAATTTCTTATATTATCTATCCCTTGTGTCGTTTTTATGTTAGATTTTCTTCAGATTTAGTCGTCGGATATCAGTGATGAGATTCCAAATAGAATTTAAAAAGAGGTATGCAAGAATCATGTGAATATTGTAGTAATTGGATTTGAAAAGACTGAAAATTCATGTATGCACATCAGGGAGGATTAATTGATATTAGTACTAATTAGTTATTTTTACACCATTGAATAAATTTTATTAGATGACTTATAAATTTTTCTATTGAATTGAAAGTTTTTATTATATAAATTATATTCATAAAATTTTACATTAATTTAAAATTACTTTGCACATATTAATATACATTAAGACTAATGTAATATATACTTTTAAAATATATGAAAATATTAATTATTTGATTACATTATTATTGATGTTCAATGTTTTCAAAATATAACATAAATTATCAACATGATCGATAGTTACATTTTATAAAAAAATTATTAAATGGTATAAATATGTCAAATTTTGAATTATTTAATTGTATATACATTTGTGTACCAAATTTTAACATATTATTATATAAAATAATAATAATATAAAAAATTGTGAACATTTTTTTTATAATTAACTATTATTATTTTTAATATAATCACAGTGCTATGCTCGTTGTATGAAGTCACTGCAATTTGCAACCATAACAAATTTTGTGCTACTAAAAATTTAATTGTATGCCGGTATTGAAAATAAATAGATTAAGGGGTGGCAATATAATTGTTATAACTCATACATCTAATATCTTAAGGTTTTGACTTAAGATGTGGTGTCAATCTCATAAATTTAGTTTCTTGCTTTGCCCTATAAAAAAAATCATATAAGTAAAATCATTGAGAAAAATATTGAAATAGCAAAAAAGATTCAATACAGAATTAAAAAAAAAAAAATTGAACCAGTTGGACAGTAAAAGCCAGGACCAGTTTCCAATTTTAGAGGGTCACCGGTCCAATTCTCCAATCTGACTACCTGATCCGATCTAATTTTTAGAACTATGATTTAACCATTCACGTGGATAATTCTATTAAGTTGTTAAATAATGTATTGACGGAAGGATAAATATTAAGAGATTTTTTAATGACTATATTTAAAAAAATTGACTCTCAAGAAACTAATTTGGAACAAGCTCATTAGTCAAAAACCAAAATAGCATTTTAATCCAAACAAAATTACACCCAGAAACCAAAATCCCTTGGTTTAAAGTTTACACTGTTTATATGGCATCGGTTAGTGAAACCAAATATCATGAACAATTTTGGCTCCATCCCGCCAACATGATTATGTCCGAAGTCCAGATAGGACTTTGAAAAAATTACCCATAAAGACTCGAGAAGCAAAACGAAAAAGAGAAAACATTTGTTCATATAGAGACACGGCAAGAAGATAATATGACAAGATGAGCTCCAGATCCGTCTGAAATCTGACAGTATTGTGTTGAACAATACTCATTCTGTGAGGTAATTTGTTTATCATGGCACAAAGATGGGCAAATTAAGTTTGGAAAATACAATATAGTCAGAATTTTTAATAAAGTGAGTTAGCATTGTAATTTACTCTTATAAGTAGTCCTACTACTTAAGTTATCCAACAACTACCTTTGAATCTTGATAAAACTAACTAATTTCTATCAAATTTTGCGGGGACATGACAATGGGTGCTTTGGTTCTAAGAGAAGATTTCCTTCTAGCGAAGAACAAATTTATTTCACTTAAAGAAAGTCAAGCTGTATTTCCTAAACCTTTTCAGCACAACCCACATGTTTAGTTGCCTACATTCCGATCATGCTTGGTGCGAGTTAAAAAAGAAAATGATAGTTACACATATTATGAAATAAGTGCTAAATCTGGACCGTTGAGGATCAACTACAGCGGGACCCATAGTGTTATTTAGTAGTTTAAGTGTTTTTTTTTTTCCTGTAAAAAAAGTGTGTTTTATTTAACAACCTTGAATATTCAAGCAAAAAGGCATTAGACAGAAGAAAGAAAAAATGGACATCCTTCCTTTTTTTCATATTCTCTATTTCGAAGTCTGGAAATATCAGGTCTGAAATTCAGTATTACAGTTAAGTAATGGAGTCAAATATCCTTGTAGGATTTGTTCAGTAATTACATTCTATTTCATGATAATGAGAAACTATCTTAATGTAAAACAGAGAGCTGTACAAAATATTATCTAAATGAAAACTGTTATGTGCAATGTCAAGATTCAAGATCATACTGCATTGTTCAAACAATCATTCAAAGGCAGTGCCCGCGCTGGAATGGGGAAGACAGAGCCAAAAATGGTGCAGTTAAGATGTTAGGCTGCAAAGGCTGAAAGGAAAATCCTGCTGACTGTGGAACTCCAATTGGTGGATGTTGAACTGAACTGTCAAGAGGACAAGCCAAGACAAAAGAAGGGAAACGACAATTCATGTATTTATGCTGTGTTTAGAAAACAAATATTAATACATATTTAATCTGATATAAAACACAACAGTTTACATTATTGCGTATATTTAGGTCCACTATGCTATTTGCACACCCAAGCATGCACACCACTTATACCTACACTTTTTTTTTTTGGCCAAGCTACACACGGCAACATTTTATTTTAAGTGGATCCACTTGAACATTTTCTGTGAAGTTAAGATTAGATAGAAACCAGTGTGCAGAAATCTTTGGAAAATACGCGTCAAATATATGATGAGCCAAAACACTACAGAATATTGAAACATATGCTCTGTTTCCTCGATTATTTTCCATAGAAAAATGTTGCTAGACACAGCCATTTTCTTGTGTTTGTTTATATAGAAACTTTTTTTAATTATTTTTTGGATGAATATAGTTCCAACTTTCATCTGCCCTTAAATGAAAACTTTGTAAGTAAAAACCTAAAGAAATCATTTAAAAGAGAAACCCAAAGTTGAAGACTCCTCTTCCGACATTCCTGTCACTGCCATATGCACTCCCAGTTTTTCTCCTTTGTCAAATCAATAAAAAGCTTCCGTGGGTAGCCTCCCCTCCCCCTAGTACAAGAAAGGTTCTTGCACTATCTTCCTCTTCAATTTGTTCGGATTTTCTTGTATCCGACCAAAAGATAACTATCATAATTTTTTTGTACTATAACAAACAATACAAATTTTGTTGCAGTTCTTTTTTTAATTTTAAGAAGCTTCTACGAGAAAAGCTGAAGAAACGCTTTGTTGAATTTTATATTGCTTGTATTCTACAGGAGGTGTTTTCTCCTAGGCTAGGGATTTGCCCCAATTTGGTAGTTTCCGAGAAAATTATCACTTACAATGAGAGTCAGTAAATCATACAAAAGAGTCTGCTACACTTGTTATAATTTTTATCAATTAGATTATGCAATGCATCATAAATTACTTCAAATGGATTTCGATCTCAAGCTGCACTAGATGTTTTGCCAAAATGAAGAGTAGTTTAATCCGTTTCAACATCTCCTAATTCTATGATATACATTCTCTTCAAAGTAATGAAGTTTTAGTCCAAGACACTAAAAGTGATCACCATTGTCTTCTACTCATTTTTAAACACCACAAATTGTCAATCTTTATTCCTCAAAGCATCACTAAGACTAAATATTAAAAGCACGCACTGAGAGAGATAATAACACCATCTATATGGGAGCAGGAAAAGCAAAGAGTATACGCAAGAACTTACCCGAATGACAATGACAATGATGTCTCTGCTGAGTTATGAATTCCATTTTGATCAGGAGATAATAATGTCCAAAATACTAGAGCACACAATAACCATAACTCATTATTATCAAGTAAAAAGAAAGTGGAAGTTAAAAGAAAATTCTGAAAAGAGAAGAAAGTAGAAATGTCATGTCTTTTCCTAGAAATAATAATCAAGCTTGTCAATTAGGACCCCAAATGGTTCCACAAAGTTAGCATTTTGTCACTATAATCAAAATAGACCACTTGCAAGACAGTTAGCTACAAAAAAACATCTTATCATTCAAATAACAATTACTCAAGTTTCCTAGTGGTAAATTTTGCCTTAGCAGTAGTTATGCAATTCCCAATCCTTATCAACTTCCGTTGCCCTTTGGCTCCCTCCAAGCACATAGCTTGCTTTTGTTAGTGTTTAAACCAAGCTCAAAAGCACATTTCAATAGGAAAATAAATTTTGAAAGTTTTTGAGATGCTTAGGGATCTTTTATACCAGCATACAGCATCTGGTCTGGTCAATGCAGAAATTGCCTCAACAGAGGCTGCTTCTACATTAGGCAAAACTGATTTTAGTGATGCGATTACCTAACTTAACCCATTAGTTTTGTACAATTTCAAATTATCACATTATTATATTATTCAGATCAAATTATTTCAATGCCAGTTTTAGTAATTTGAAGGTTAATAATCATTCTTCCTAACAACATCCAAGCAAAAAGTTCATTCAAAGCACTTCTTGGATAACAGTGCCAAATGTAAACTAATATTTGCAAAATGAATTCTTCCAATATCATTTCTCACAAAAGTAATTCTTCTCAAAAGATAAACTTTTCAAAGCAACCACAAACACACATATGTTCTTGGGTTTATCCAGAATAGAGTTTAAGGCTGAGATTTTCCCATTTCTAATTCATAGTGGAAGCAAAGGTTCCCTCCAAGGTCAACTTTTGTTTGGTCAATGGTTTATACACTTTTAATAACTGAACTATAGACTTTTTTGCTGCACTGCTGCTTAGTCATCTGGAATATTATTAATGTTAATTACAGTGAGCAGTAGGTTCTTACACAGAATTTGCATCATCCTAGACTCTGTTCATTTGACTTCTAGTCCAGATAAAAGAAATTGGTCTCTTGACCCATCTGAGGTGTTTTCGTGCAAATCTTTTCCAATTCCTAACTCATTCACTCAATAGAGCTCCCTTTTATCTTGATAAAGTCTTTTATTCAGACTGCAGTACTTAATAAAATTAATATTAATGACAAATAGCAGGTTCGTAGGCTGAATAAGGCTTTTTCCCCTGATATGTGTGTTATGTGTGGTGGCAGCTCAGAATCAGTTCATCATCTATTCTTACACTGTTCTTCTGCAGTTTCTCTTTGGAATTCTCTGTTTGGCCTTTTTGGTGAATGTTGGGTGTGTCCTAGGTCCTTGGACCAATTTCTTATGATTAGCTCTCATGGTTTTGGTAGGAGGAAAGAGGCTAAATTTTTGTGGCAATGTGCAATCTTTGCTACACTATGGCGTATTTGGTTGGAGCATAATTCTTGTATCTTCAAGGAGGTTTCTATGGCACATCAACTGATTGGGAAAAGATTAAGCGTTTGGCTTCTATTTGGTATAAAGCACATAATCCTTTTAAGGATTTCCCTAACAGATATGTTGAGGGATTGGGCAGCTTTGATCCATTGATATTTTCTTCCTTCTTCGTTATTTTGTGTTTTGCTCTTAAGGAGGATTCCTTGTCCTCCAAACTCCTTGTAACTTTTCTCTTTATCTTAATGAACTTCTTCTTTTATAAAAAAAAAAAAATTGAAAAACTGTGCCATATTTTCAGTTGTTTAGCATATTTAGTTCAAGAGAAATCTAAGACGTTTAAAAAGAAAACTAAGCCATCACCCATGTGGGATAGGATTGTCATAGGCATCATTATGATGTTCAGTTAATTGGGTTTCCACCAAAGTTTGTGACTGTTACTCAAATAGATATGGGGGTTCAATTGTTTCTTTTTCTATTTTCTGATAAGAAGTGGGTTTAATTGATTTCATTTATATGTTTAACACCTCTTTGTTTTATCATGATGTTTATAGAAGGATTTCTTCTTGCCTGTGTTTGTACTTTCTCTTTTAACATAGTTCATTTATTGCAAAACAGACAGAGAGCAGAATGAAGCTTTCCTAAAAAAATAAATGAAGATTAATCTAGCCTTTCTAAAGTTAAAAGCTATCTTTTCTCTGGAAAAACAGCTGACTTGGTAATGAAAGATTAGTATTGCAAATGGAAGGAAAGAAACCAAGAATCACCTGACTGGTCTGAATGATCATTAAAATCCGAGCAAAATAGCACATTCTGCATTTTTATAGTGTATTAAGTCAAAATAGAGGTAAACAGCTCTCGCATTAGGATTTCAAGACATAAAACTAGAATATGCCATAATACTGAATTTAAAGCACTGTACACCAACCTCTCCTATACCCTGAGATACATTTTGGACCACATCTGCAGGTAGTGACAAATGACAATAGTTAAATGGTCAGGCATGTCTACTATTAAAAACATTGAAGGAGAAAAGGATAGAAATTTGGAAATGTGAAGAAAGGCCAAAAAGTTACAAAAATGTACTAAGCGAAGAAGAATAATATTGGAAAATCCCAAAGAGAAAACAGAACATAGACTCAACATACCAAATTGCAAATCATTATCAATGAGTTGTAACTGACAACAAAATTTACAAAATTTGGGAGCAGGGTGGGGTCAGGGGTTCCCAGGAGACGTTACTTAGAACATTTTCTCAAGAGAATATAAAAAACTCAAATCCCAATACTCCCTTTTCAAGGAAAAAAATTAAGAACTACAGAAATTCAAACAATCAAAATAACAATTGGCTGGATATCATTAGTTGTTATCATGGGTGCAGGTTAAACTATCAATCAGTCATGTACACTGCTTTAAACTGTCAATCAGTCATGTATGTTGCACCATAACACCTCTAACTGACATACATTTGGATAAATAGAAATTCAACCCAGTGACCTCTCTTTGCTTATACTCAATCCATTCAATCAAAGACTCTTCTAAAAGAAACACAAAATGTAAGCCTTTTCATTTTTAACATAACCAGTACAAGTTTAACAGAAAGGCAATGAACTCATTTTTCCAGAGTGTGCTGTTTTCCATAGCATTCCAAGGGACAAAAACTCAGAATGGCATCATAAAAAGAATGAAAAGAGTATCATGTACAAGTTAACCACAGTTTATGACACGGTTGGATTTCAAGATTATTTACCGAGAATCATACATGCAAAGTCAAAATAAAATGAATAAAATTAACCTACTTCTCATGTTGGATAAACTTAGTTCTACTTTCAATCTGTGTGTGCATTTGGCATACCAAGAAGTCACAACCTGAACCTAACGTGTAATAGCACATTTGGAGAGGGATCAAGCAGCTAGCACAAATCTTAACAAGTATATAGGAATTTCTGTCATGCAAAAAAGAAAATTGCAACAAAAGAAATGGATTATTTCCATCACACAAACAAGCAACAATACCGAACATACTACTTTATCGAAAGTGGGTGATCAAAGAGCAATCACTTATTCCAACTGATCCGTTATAAGCTACTTTTAATATTGTTAAATAAAAAGTCAAGATAGTATTTACCCAAGTTTGAAACACTGGGCTTTACAGCTAATGTCAAGCCAAGAAAACATTCATTGGGATCGGGGCCAAAATCCTGCAGTTTCAGCTCAAGATTTGGCTTTGCCCCTGTAAATAGTGCAGGGGGAAAAGCAATAAACAATAAGGCCAAATACCTAGCACGATGCAATTAGCATTTAACCTGGTAGCTATCTAACAAACTGGAAAGGGTTTAAAAGATAGATATAAAACAGAAAGAAAATGGAAATGCACTCACTCTTGCAACTCAGCTTCAGCTCAAGTGGATCACGGAGCGGACAAGGAACCCACGTATCCACCTGTCCATTACATATTAGTAAATTGAAGCCATAAGGGAAAGTAGAACAGACTTCAAAGCAAAAGTTACATGGAAAAAGGGATGTTGCAATGAATGATCTGCATCTGGCCTTCTTGATGGGTCCCATGATAACAGTTGCTACAGAAGTTACAATGAAGCAAATATTAAAAGATAGCAGTATTAACAAAGTCAAACAGTAAGCAATTTTGACATTGATATGTTAACAGACAAAATCTATTGACCAAAACATACTGTGATCAAATCTAAAGCTTCCAAACTAGCATTTGGAATGATATCAGAAAGCTTCATAGGTGGAACCTGCACAAGCATCAGGGCAATTAAAGATACAGGAAGCAGTGATGAACTGAAAAGATGATAACAATACATAGTAATATTACACAACCAGACTCCTGTCATATGAACACTTACAACTTCATGACCAACAAGGTCCAATAGCCGAGAGTTGTTTGTCCCTATAGGTAAAGCAGTTAAATCTGGTGTACCAAGAACGCGGTATATTTTGTACAGTTGATCTATTTCACTGTCAATGGAGAAAAGGAATTTTATAAGATGAGATGGAAAGCCTAATAGTACATTTTTAGGAATATATAAGATATGCTACAAAACCTAATACTTCATTATTTTAAGGAAGTCTCCAGTTTAGATATCAATAACGATTACAACTTACAGTGGATGAAAGTTTCATATATATGATGTGATATGAAAAAGCAAAAGATCCCAATGATTTAATTTTAACTATTAATAGCAATCTTGAGTATCAATGTCTCACAGATTAACACATCTAAAAGAAGAGGCGCCTTGGAGAGAAGCAAGAACAAAGAGAACATTGGTCTTTATAGAAGCGAAAGAAAACAATACATCAATACAGGGCCTTCCAGATCCATAGAACATCTGCTGTAAATATGCATCTGAAAACACCTTGAGATATAATGAAGACAAAAACAATCTTGTCCATAAGTAAATTAGTTATCAAAAACCTGAATCATAAATATTTCATTGTAATGCTCCGACCAAATGTTTCTGATAGACCCTTGACCCATTTTTATAATAGAAAGAAAGGGGTTGAGCTGAATAAAAGAATTCCCTAGTGGATGGTTGCGTGTTTATGAAAGAAGGAAGAATAGAGGAAATGCAGGAATTGGAGGGAGCCGTTAACTGTACAGAAAGAGACAAAAGGGAAGTTGGTTAGTGAGGAGTGAGATGTCAATAACAGCATGGACAGCTGGCACATGCTGAGTGGGAAGGAGGATTCTGGTATCATACTAGAAGGGGAAAACATGAATAAGGAGGGGAGAGAGGGAGAAAGAGATTAGAGAAGAATTTGGAGGAATAGGAAGGGATCTGGGAGTGTGCTACAGTCTACAACCTGCAGTCCTCTAGAATTATCTTCTGTTTCTGTTTTCTGGTTACTGTCTCGTTTTACTGTAATTCAGTTCTATACAGAGGACTACCTTTGCTTGTAAGGGTTAATTCCCAGTATCACTAAATATAAGTTTTCAGTTCTACCAATTTCAAATTACTGAAAACATGGCAAAGCTCCATAAAATTGTCCTTGATCTTGTTACTTCGAATTTCCACATTATTTCTATCGATAACAAGATTGTCCTTTCTCCAAAATAAAAACAGAATTCTTACCTTCAGTACCCAATTTCTTAATGCCCTCCATTCATATTCACATTCATACAGCATAGCAAATAGTTCTTTTGTTGATGGAAAAAAGGTTTTTAAATATATAAAAGCACAAAAAAAAAAAAAACACAGCAAATAACGCAAGTGCAATGAATTGTCATCATCACTTTTGCCTTTTTACAACAAAACCAAAGACATAAAATATGGGAGTGTAAGATACCTGTCACCAGGGAATATCGGGGTCAAAGTAAAAAGCTCAGCCAATATAGCACCAACTGCCCACATGTCTGCAAATAATTTCTATTTGTTATTCACCACCTCAAGAAAAAAACAAGAATAATGTCAACTCAGTGACAGCACAAATGGCAAACAAGTTTGACCACATATAATGAATATATCCATGTAAGTTCTCCATTTGTAAGCACCAAAATCCATGTAGGGATATATGTAAATTCACAGAGAAAGAAAGTGATGGCTTTACTTGATCATAAATTAAGATGAAATAACTGAACTTAAATTGAACATGTACAATTTGTTTTTGGCCCAGTGCTATCAATGGCAGCCACCATGACTACCATAGTTGAATGGTGCAGCAGCCTAGATCCCATCTGCCATAAAACCACCAAAGCAGGGAGGCTTCAGTCTGGCGGCACTATGGCACCTTCCATGTGCATAGTGACATTCAAAATAGTTGACAGAGCAATTTCTCTCAATTCCCATAATTTCCTTGCTTCCAGCCAATAGGTTTATTATTATTACTAGAGGTATATAAGTCTTTTGGTTCTCTCTGTGTAGTATGTTATTCCTCTCTGCTCCTCCCATTAAGAACATGGATAAGATCATAAGGCACACGAGGAGACAGTAGTAACCCTAGACCCTCCCGAGTACAAGACAAAAGGAACTTCCTCAGTTCCTCTTAATTGCTTCCAGCTCCGTGAATGACTCCTGGTTCTTTCCAACAAAACAGTCCACATCAACTATTCCAGTAGCATCTACCAGCAAACTCCAACCCCTTTTCCAAATGTCCAAACTACAAATCCAGCTTGCTCCATCACGTCTAACAAATTTAGAAGAGCATCCTACTAGCTATCCAGCAATTAAACTCAGTAAGACCCAGTTTACCCTTTTAGTAGAGAAGAGTATATCTAAAAGCAAAAGAGTACCGGGAAATGCAACAAAAAAATTCAACCATCTCTCTGGCTCTTATTCACATGCTACACCAAACCAAAGAAGGGAACCCCCTCTTTTTCTTGGATTATGTGCTCCAAGGATACAAGTTCAAAACTGCTTTCCATAAAAAGGAATAAAAAACCTTTTTAACAAATTTTAATTTCCTTTTTGCTATTGAAGAAACTTAATCAGAGAAGAAGAGAAGGAAAAGGTTACAGAGCTAACAGATGACTTATTCTCCTATAACAAAATGAGAAAGCAGAAAAATAAAAGCAAAAAGAAAAAACATAAACACAATAGAGCACCCCAATCTCGTTTGAAATTGTTCAAAGAGACAACCACCACCATCACCACCCAGCGCGTAAAACGACTCACAGAACACCATAAAATCCCATAAAAACAAAAATAAAAATAAAAATAAATAAAGAACTTCAAAGAACTCTTGGTGGTACTTTTACACCATATAGATTTTGAGGGAAAGGTATTCTTTTTAATGGAAGAAAGAAATTATATTAGAGAGAAGAGGAAAACTACAATAAGGGAGGAGAATAAGATATCCTTCTAAAGAGAGAGACTAAAAGAAAACAGTGAGACTAATAGGCTCTAAAATGGGAAAAAGCTGTCCAATCTCTCTTAACATTAGAAAGAATGCTCAATTTCCCTTCATCCTCCAAATGTCATACAATACACGCTCCTTTGTTTCCAAATGTCAATATCCTGTAAAGCATATCAACTATGTAAAGCTGAAGTACATAACTGAAGCAACCATAGGACCAATTTGCCCATCCTGGCGTGGGTTGAAAAGTTATAGAGATTGTATTCCAAAACTGTCAAAATTATGATTATAATGGGATGCCTCTTGGCTATAAAAAGGCATCAATTACATGTCTGGCTTGCTGTTGATATACATTAATTGACTAAACTTCTCCTTCCTCTTGTTTTTTTTTTTTACTCTTCTCTCTCTTTCTCTTTAGTTCTTATTATTCTAGTTCTGCGTTGAATTGGTATTTGATGCAGATATGTTTATAATGGTGACCAGAGGATAAAAAGCAGTACAACTTCAGACAGGATTGAATGGAAAAGGATAGTAATAGTTGACTCTAAACATTTTGGATTGCTTTTCTCAAAAAATATGGGAGTGCTTGAACCATCTCTGTTGCCCATAAGGTAACAAATACCAATTTAACTGCAGGAAAAAATGTCAAATTGACATGTACTCGAACTTCTTCAGACAGGAAAATAAAACGGTATATGGGATCAGCAAGGGATTCTGCAAATAAAACTGTTGGAGAGCTAGGCTTAACTAATCATCTATTGCTAATAGACCATTTGGGTTAGCTTTTGGGAGACCTCAAAAGTGGTTCTGCCTTCAAAAATCAGATTGAGGCAGAAGCTACAAATTGTATCTTCTGCCTAAAAAATCACTCTTGATGGCTTCCAAAAACTAACCCAACAGAATATTAAACCATCTATATAAGAAAGAAAAAACAGATAAAATAAGGAAATTAATGGATAAGAAAATTTTAAATTTAAAAGGATACTAATGCTTACCAACAGCAGGAGTATAACATGGGGACTGCAACAAAACTTCTGGAGCTCGGTACCTGCATTCCCAAAACCAAAAATGTGATAAAGATGATAATGATAAATGTAAGGGCATTGCTATGAAGTGCTTGAGCGATAATAGAACTCGAACCCCTAACCAGCAATTAATATGGGATAGATAGCTATGGAATCGAGTGGGACTTGCTACGGCTGAGTAGATTTTGTTTATTATATTTAGCAACTCCATATTAGGTAATCGGAGAGTAACTCTCACCTCACTGTTTTTAATTTACACGTGTTAGGCAATGAAAAATGGCTTGAGAGCCCTTAGCCAACTCACTTGTAATAATCTTTAGTTTTTAACAGTAATTTTATTTGGACAAAAAAATTTGCTCTAATATTTCGTACTTATATTAAATTAAAATAACATACAATTTAACTTATTTTCAAATTTCTTTCTATTGAAAATAAAAATTAAGTTATATGTCATTAATTTTTAAAATGTTTTAAGTATACACTTCTCTTACACTTATATATAAATAACATTGTCATTAAAATTTTGACTAGATTTATCTTGGATTTGTTTGAACTGTTTTTACATGTCTCAAATTCTCTACTCCATACACCTTGATGTATAAGAATATTTTTTTAAAAAATTTCAACAAAATAATTACTTAATATATTAAAATTAGAGGTAAGTTATTGGATTCATTTGGTCTTCTTTTACATGTCTCAATTTCCCTACTCCATTTACCTAGATGTGTAAGCATCATTTCTTAAAAAATGCCAGCAAAATAATTATAAACATATTAAAATTACAGCTAATTACTGGCTGAGCATATTTCAACTGCTATCTCCTCTGATCTTTATCAGAGGGCTGTAGTTATGCAGTGGGGGTTTGATCCCTCACATCCGCATTTCCCATTTACCCTTAGGTCCAATAGGGCCTCCCAAGAACAAAAAAAAAACTAAAGCTAAGTTATTTACCCACTATTTATCATCAGACTAACTCATACTATGCACACATAACAGTAGCTTAATTTAACTAAATCTAACTAAACTTTAACTAAACCTACATAAAATTATTGTGAGACTTAAATAACACCACCTCAATTAGTGTGAAGTGCTAGTGTCACAACTATTTATCTTAAAATTAACTAAGAATTAATTAAAAAAGTAATATGAGCAAAAAAAAATTTATTAAAAGAAGAAATTCCAATGAATTTGGAGGATAAGGAATCCTCCTTAACATAGGAGCAAAACACAGAAATAAAGAAAGAAGAAAATATTAATGGAGCAAAGCTGCCCAATCCCTCAACACATCTGTTGGGGAAAGCACCTTAAAAAGATTATGTGCTTTACATCAACTATAAGCCAAACGCCTAATCTTATCCCAAATCAGCTGATGTGCCAAAGAAACCTCCTTGAATATATTAACCAAAAAGTTAAAATAGTTTAAGAGAAGAGAAAGAAATATCAGAGAATACATTTGTTTAAGAGAAGAGAGACTTCTGCTCTGCTTTGGACTATAACAAACAACAGACCAATCAACTCTCTTTATACCTTTCTCTCTCTTATTGATTGTTTCCCAGTCAGCTAGAGCGCTAGCTCACTCGAGCTTCTTATAGCAATGCCCTAAAAATGACTCTTAAAAGAACATGTACTCACAGACAGTCCATAAAATCTTGATGTTAAATCCAAAATTGTCCAAAGAGAAATTCATGTACACATGTGGAAAAAGACTAACTAACAAATATGACATCAAAGAATATGACTCACCACCGAGTGGAAACATATTGAGTATAAGGAGGCATCGATGATACTTCTCTAGCCAGTCCAAAATCAGCAATTTTAAGAACATCATTCGTCACCAGCAAATTCTCTTTATAGAAGAAAACATTTCTATTAGATCAAGATTTGTATGACTTTTTAGACAGATTGAACTGGAAAATATAAACACAACAATGTACCAACCAAAATTTGCTAAATAGAGTTATATGCCTTACCAGGTTTTAAATCCCGATGAAAGAATCCTTTCTTGTGCATGTGACTAAGTCCTTGCAGCACTTGATTCATAAAGCACCGTATCTCTTGCTCTGAAAAGGGCTTCTGTCTCTCTTTAATTATTTGATAAAGATTAAAATCCTGAAGAGATAAAGTCCAGTCTCAAATACTTGCTAATAAAGAAAAAGTCAGTGCAGAGCTCCATCCAACCTTAAGCTTAAATATTGGAGGATTTTGAATAAATTTCCAAGCAAATTACAGAGGAATTCATAATTCTTCCAGTAAATATACATGTCGCAGTGAGAACCATGTAACATGCTGCATTTACTAACGAAGAGCAATATATAAGGCATTTCCCTAACCCTGTACTTCTAGGCTGTTAAAATGGATTTTGTTAATGGAAGCACACCAGGATATTAGTGCCATGTTGTTTTGGTAGTTTCATTACCATTTTTGTTTTGTCTTGAATTCTTGCACAATATTATTTCCTCCTAATTGGCATTCCTCTTCTTCTCTATCAGCAAAAAAAAATTCTTTAACTTTTACAGAATAAAACAACAATATATTACACTTCATTGTGATCTTTCAGTGGTATATGTAAAAATAACTAAACATGCTGAGACATATCTTAAGCATATAAAATCACAAATAAATTAAAAAAAATGAAAAATTAAGAATAAGAATTTCTTTACCATGTATTCAAAAATGAAAAACAGTTCATTATTTTCTCTAACAACCTCTTTCAACTTTATGATATTTGGGTGATTCATTTTACAGAGGGCCTGCAGAAGGAATTCAATGCACATCAGTGGAGACATAACATTTAAACACAAAATCTTTATTACAGTTATAGTAATGTGTGAAAACCGCACAATAACTACAAAATTTAATGTAGCACATACCTTAACTTCTCTTAAATTTGTGTATTCTTCCCAGAAACAAAACTTTCTTTTCAACTTTTTGACAGCAACCTAATAGACAAAATGCGGAGCATACCATCAGAAGATATTCCAAAATGTAACACCAGAAAGTGACAACAAGTTGCAAGCTGAATTTAATAAAAGCACCTTCTAAATCAGTGTGGCTTTAACACCATTTCATGAGGGGACATCAAAGAAAGTGAAACAGGCTTTTTTATATGCAAAACAAGATATCCATTTTGACCTTCAATGCAAAATGAATACATGAATTTACAACATCTTTATCCCAATTCCCTAACAGAAAACCCTGACACATCTCACTTTAAACATGTCAAGGTTATACATTTACTATGAGCTTAGTTAGAAAATGTATAAAAGGGTCTGCTCATATCAGTATTGTCAATAGAATTCCTTTTATTTCATGCTTCTCTATCAAGTATCAACTTTTAAAATTATCAGGGCATGTATGCTTTCATACAGTTAGATGGTATGCAATTATTGAATGTTCATTATCTTTATGCAATGCATATATATATATATATGTGTGTGTGTGTGTGTGGAAGAATAAATTAAATGTGTACTATAGCTCTTAGATAGAAGCATTTTTTGAAGTGAAACTCACCAAAACCCCTTGAAACATCCAGAAGTTTGGTTAGAAGTTATTCAATGTAAAAAAGCCAAACTTCCAAGAGCAAACATTGCACATTTTCAAAGGGTCTTCCCCTATTTCCTCTTATATAACCTTTAAATTTAATCAGCAATAAATCCTCCACTTTTTTCTTGGCATATTCCCATACATTCCAACATGCAAAACAGCTTCCAAGGTGGTTTCATCCCCAACGTTGTAACCAGTCCGCAAACAGTAAATAGAGTTTAGAAAAATAGACAGAAAATTTAACGGGGTTCAACCTACAAAAAACTATAGGCTTACGTTCACGAGCGTAGTAGAGAAAAATTCACTATAATCAATGAAGATTACAAGGTGTAGCTGCTCACACTCAAATCCTAATCTCAATACACCCTAATCCTGACTCTAAATACTGATTTTACAATACATACATATACCAGGTTGCATTGCGGGCTTACAGCTCGGGTCACCTGCCAAACACATAATTAAATACAAGCCACTTTATAACACCCAGATTTAGCCCCCATTTTCAAAGTGATTATTGCTCATTTCTTTATTTAATAAATGTCTCTTGACAAAATGCTCAATTGGAATGCCAAAAAAGGATTTAAGTCATTCACATATTGGTTTACCTATGACAATCAGAATCAGAAGCTCTTTTAGAAGAAAAGAAAAGAAAAGAAAAAAAAAAGACACATGTTTGTTATTTATTATCTTCAATTTCCTTTAGTCGATCAAGTTTTGATTAACCGCAGAGGATTAGATGATTAATTAAGTAACAGAGTAGGAAAATATTACTATGTTACATTTCATCTAACATCTATTTCACCAGTTTAGTATTGACAGTATTTGACTAAAAGAGGCAAGAATCTAACTTCAAAGTTATTAATTCTGAGCAGATTCAGAGAATGCCAACAAAATGTCTTCTTACAAAAGATGCGAATAAGGTTTCCAAGTTACAACACAATGAAGGATAGTTTATACATGAATAGTAAAAGAACATAAGTAGATGAATATAGTGAAGTTGAAAGAATTGCTCTTAGCTAAAGTTGCTTACAATCTCATATGTTCTCATATCGCGGGCTTTATATACATGACCGCAGGATCCATATCCAAGCTCTCTCAAAATTTTATATCTAAAAAGATAAAAAAACAGAAAAGAAATAAATTAATCTGCTGACATAATTGAGACACCAACAACCCTACACAAGTCAAGGCATGAGAAGAAACTAACCTTTCCATTATTAAAATTACAACACTACAACCAATAACACTTCAGAGAGACAGGAACAGACTCCATGGAGAGATGTCTAACTGTCCACACAGTGTTGGCACTTAGTTTGTAGACTAGGGTTAGTGTTAAAAAGTAGCATGAAGCATTTAATATCATCAATAATCCACTTTTCATTGTAGAAGTGATCCAGAAACAGTGAGCAGTCTGTCAACATGTTGCAACCCTCAGAACTCCAGTTGACTAGCTGTTGTATTTAGCATATCACATGCAAATCCATTTTGATTACATCGACTTCAAATTAAGCCCATATATTGGAAAACAGGTGAAAAGCTGTAATAGAAAATAAAAAAGTTAGTGCTTTGTAAAACTTCAATAATTAGATTCCTTGCACATCAAGCAGAAAAATAAATAAATAAATAAATATATATATATGAGTGGGGATTCACTTACTCCAATAGTAAGTCTTGGCACACTTACACCGTTGAATAACTTCTTGTAGAATGTGAATTTTACCAATACACCCGTTGAATCATGTGATATTATCGTGATGATTATGTATACCAAATTTGAAATCAAGAGGACATTTGTAGGTATCAAATCTATTAGTTGACATTTACTTATATTTTAAAAAACATATTATACATTAAAATAAAATAATTAAATGAAGTACCAACCTATTTTTAAATTTTATGAGTGATTTATTTTATGAGAACTTTTAATCCAACAGTTGGATTGATGAAACTCAATGTTTATAAAAAGTTATTTACGGGGTAAATGTGGCAAGACTTAAGTGGATATATATATATATATATATATATATATGTTCAAAAGTGGAAAAGTGCAAGAACAAGAAATTACATTATCATATTGTTTCACTGTACAAAACTAAACTTCATAGTCAGCCAATTGGAAGGTTTGTCTTTTAACTTTCTATTGCTCCTAAGACCCAAACGCTTTGAGGTATTAGCTCATCCAATCTACACGGCAACCAAATAGAAGATGATCTTAACACAAATCTTCCCATGAAGACTCTGATCCTAACAACACGATGACAATTATGAGCTATTGCTTCAGAATTTTAGCGCATCATATACCCTTTACTTTAATACAATATATCATAATTCATAACCGTGAATTCAACTCAGACCACACCATCAAACCGACCCATTAAAATCAAAATTTCTCGGCCAACAATCAAGTGCAAAAATTAAAAAATAGAATCAGATCAAAGAATCGATTTCAGAGAATAAGGAAATAAGAAAATCAAAAAATCAAAAAATTATACAAAAAATAATAATAATAATTGAACTAAAACATGAGAAAAAGAAAAAAAAAGTTATCTTCATAATCTATCCATAAACAATCTTTCCTTTAATATTTGAACAATCTTAAACAAACCCAACACATAAATCAACAAAACGTGACCCTCAATCCAACCTGTTGAGAAATAATTTTTTTTTAAAAAAAAAAAACAGAATCTCAGATTTTCCTCATTGTAATAAACTATTGCTTCGACTCAAACCAGTGAGCAAAAAAAATTTCCCTTCTTTTCCATTTCCCCATTCTTTCAGAAACCAAACTGATCGCAAAACGAAAAAAGTAAATATCATAATAATAATAATAATAATAATAATAATTCAAGCTGCATTTCATTTTGCTAATCAGCTACGAACTAGAGACAACGAAAACAACACGAACGATTTCAAATTGACGAGAAAAAAATTGAAGAAAAAAGGGGAAGAGCTCACCATTTCAGATAATTGGATATAATCAGAGCAGAATCAAGAGAAACACAAGCACGGATCAACAATGCAAATGAACTTTCTCGGAAAAGAAACGAGAAAAGGGATTTCTAGAGAGAGAGTGGTGAGGAGAGAGAAAGCTTAGAGAGAGAAAATTCGGATTTGTGAAGAAGCCATGAAGAGAGGATGGATTCCATAGAAGAAACAAAGGAGAAGAAACCGAAGAAATATTAAAAGAGTGATTAAAATATTGGAGAAAAAATATATTCTAAACTTTTATTTAATTTTTTATTCGTTTTTAAATTTTAAACGGTGGTCCCTATATTGATATAAAATTGTTTTTATTGTATTACCAATTTGCCCTCCATTTACTTTTATATTAACAGTAATATTACTCACACATTGGCAATTTTGTCCCTATCATTAACTAGTGAAAAGACAATTTAACGCTCCTTTGAAGAGACAATTTTATCCTTTTCAGATGGATAAGGGGCATAGAAGTCTTTAAGAATAACTTTCTGGTTTTAAGGTCATTTAGAAATTAGGACCCCACGTAACCCAGCATATCCGGTTAAGATTTCGGATCTGCTGGATTTGTATGAAACGACATGATGAATAACCGTTTTACTTGGAAAGTGAAAGTAACGACCATAAATATTGGCTGATTATTTAAAAATAATAATAATAAATGTTGGCTTGAAAATTACAACTTTTACAAATCCAATAGTTTATTCATCATCATTTCGGAAAAAAATTTTAAAAAAAATGCTACATAATTCGGTGACAAAAAATGGTGAAAATCTACATTCTTTCACTTTTACTTCACAAAAATTGTACTACTATTTATAGGAACATCTTTCATTCGTGCTAATGTATATTCTCCATCTTTTGCCATGGAAAGCTTTAAATTCAACGTGAAAGGTATTTAAAAGAAGTGTCCAATCACTTCAGCCATACATTTTAGCTTTTAATTTTAAAAATAATAATAGTAGATGTTGACACGTTATATATCATATCTTTGTTATTATTATTATTATTATTATTTATTTTTAAGTATACATAAAAAAATTGTTATTTTCTAAACTTTAATTTTAATTTCTTCTCAAATGGGTACTCATTATTATCATTGGGTTTGTTTGCTTTAAATTTCGAAAATGCTAAATAGTCCAGAATGTATGCACCGAAAATATACCGAATGTGTAATGAATTAATATAATCAAAGTGGGTCCCATCAAAAAAAATTAATTGCTTCTTTTTTATTTTACCTCTCAAGTCGCAACATTGATTTGGTCTCCAGTGCCTCCGGATTACAGCTTTGTAGCAGTACTCTTTAAATTTTGCCAAACGGAGTGGTTGTTTGTGAAAAGAAGAAAAAGTTGCTTCATGTAAATGCTTCTATAAATATTCTTAAAATCCGTGTCAAGGTCAGTTTATTTTTTGAAAATTATTTTATCCAAACCGGAAATAAAGGAAATACTATGGTATTTTGATAAATTTAATATTTAAGGTGAGTTATTAATTAGTTATTGATTGTTAATTTTATAAAAAATATTTAAAATTTTTTTAAATATAAATAAAAATTAATAAATATTTAACAATTTATTCTGAATATTAATATTTTTAAAAAAATAAATACCAAAATGTAAATTGTCAGATTGTTATGATTAAGACTAGCATATTAATATATCATTTTATAAAACTTAAAATATTTAGACGTCAAAATATTTTAAGCATATTGTTATTATTAGAGTAAAACCTTATTTTGATTTTTTATATTTCAATTATTAATTTTATTTATTATATTTTAATTTTTTTAATTTAGTCCCTGATGATTTGTCCATCTGTCTATGTGTCTATTATTTACTAAATAAAGATAATGATGTGTCAACGTTAAAAGTAATGTAACATCTTTATTTTGTCAGCGTGACATTGAGTTAATAGCTGAATGGATTATTTAATCAAAAAATAACATCATTTTCATCCATAAATGACTAAATGCCAACTAACAACGTCATTTTTTAAGTAAAAGAATCCAATCAGTTACTAAATCAGTGTCACGCTGACAAAATAAAAATGTCACATTACCCTTAATAATAACAGATCATCATTTTCATTCAGTAGATAATAGACACACAAATAGAGGAACCAAATTAAAGTGAGTTTATAAATGTCAAGGGTTAAATTGAAAAAATTAAAATATCATGAACAAAATTGATAATAGAATCAAATGTGAGAAAACAAAATAGAATTTTAGTCTTATTGTTATTTATTCTAAACAATGATAACTAATGTTATTGTTAAACACTTTTTTTCATATAGATTATTATATTAGACTTTATGTATGAGCTTATTATAATAGGTAGGTTAACACATAAAGAGATACATTTATTCCTTTCTACTATATTGTATAGTTGTCCCAAAAAAATTGTACAAAATGAAAATATCATAAAATATGAATAGTTTTTCTCTGGATCCGCACTCCACACGTAGAAAATTAACAAAAAACGCTGATTTTTTTTTTCAATCTTTGGGTGATTTCATATTAAGAACAAAAGGGATGTTTCATCTTATTCAAATAACCCTATAACTTAATCTCTAGTTTAATTATGTTGTTGCAATGTATTAGGGTTAAATTATTTAGGAATTTTATCTCGTAATATATGTAATATTTATGTGGGTTAATTCATAAACCAATTCTAACATAAATAGCATTATAATAATTTAAATGATTATCAACTATGAAATTAAAAATAGTTTGAAATAAAATAAACCTAAATATATATTTTAAATAATTTATTTACCACTTTCACTCTTAACTATTCTATTTTTTTAGCCTTCTAGAGTTGCTTGCTTTATAAACTCGAACGCGCTCGAAGCATATGATCTCTATATACAGAGCAATGAATATTATGGCAATTGTGAAGTGATTATTTGTCATTCACGTAATTTCAAGGTTTTTTTTTCTTTGTGAATGTAATTTCAAGTTTTTAATTTTCAAAGCTTAGAGATATGCCTTAAGAGAAACAAATCAGGAGTGAAATAGTGGGGCGCACATGCCCCACTCAATTTTTAAAAATTATTATTATCTTAGGCTTAACTTATTAATTAAGCCATCTTATTGTCTTTCAAATTTTACCTGAATGAATGAATAAATTTTATTACATGTAATTTCAACATACACACAACGATACCATGCTAGCTATTCACTCCGTTCTTCGAACCACTAGAGATGGGATTGCTGAAACGCAACTTTGAGGTTGCAGTCTCTTCAGATAGTGAGGATTTCACCATGGCTAGGACCTCTATTCCTTACATGACTCTTAACTCTTCTACCTTGATGGAAGTTTTGGGTTTAGTCAAACACTGAAGCTGCTGACTTTGGAACTTCGATTTTATGATTTATATAGTGCCTGATCAGGGAGATTGTAAAGTAGTGAATCTGGATGTTATTTTGAAAGTGGAGAAATACCACTTAAAAGAGTTGGGTATCTTACCAGAGCATCAGCATATACGTTATCTTGCTCAACAATTCGTCAATTTCATCATATTGATTTCTCCTGTGTAACATGGTTGTCCATTTAGGAAAATGGGCTTTGTTTTTTTGTTATTGAAAAGTTAGTATATATATATGTTGATTGCTCTTCAATTTTTTTAATGAAATTATTCTAAGGAGGGGTGAAGGATTATTTTTTTGGCACACCCGAGTCTTAATTGAAGACTTGAGTTGATGTTAATTGAGCTATATCGTTAGGGGTGAATAATTATTTTAAAATGTTTTGTAAAAAATATGAAAATAAAAATCATTTTGAGAATTTTATTTTTTTTAATTACAAAACAGGTCAAAAAAAAGGGCCTAAGTAAGATTTATTTGATTACCAGATTATTAGAGCTCTAGGGCTTGAAGATCTTTTCATTAATAATGAAAATAACGATATCATGCGAACTGTTTTATTTATTAAAAAAAAAAAAAAAACCACTTGCATGTTTAGATTAATTAGCTCATGTTACTTCAAAAAAAATTATATTCCAAATGTTTTTGAAAGAGTTTTAGATTGAAAAGTTTTTTTCAGCGTAAAATAAACTAATTCCAATATGCATTAAAACAGAAAATTAGTACAATACAAATTATGCGGAGAGTCTCAAATAAATTAATAATTTGTGTTCATAAATTTTAAACATATGATTTGTCTTTTGAAGTTCTAAATCACTTCTGTGCCCTGAAAATGGATTTTGAAAAATTACTACAACAAAGCCAATTCATACCACTTGAACCTAAAGTCAAATGAATATCAATCAAATATGTAAACCAAGGAGACAAACCTTCAAATTAGCTGATTTCCCTAATGTAATTGTTACTAAATAATAATAAATAAACAAATCGTAGAACCACCAAACTCAAGCATTCTCTGTTACATATCCCACAGCATCCTTGTAGTTGTTCCACAATTCTGTTACCATCTTTGATATCATGTCTGAGAGTTCGTCAAATAGCTCTGGCAGATCTTTCAAACCCTCCACAATTGAAGTCTTGAATTTCTCTGCAAGACCCCCAACCACAGAGCCAGCAACCGTAACTGATCCTGTGATGTTGTCTTTAAGAAGATCAAACATAGCTGAGATTAGCAAGTTTATCGCTTCCATTATCAGCTGAAAGATAAGCTTGAAACACACCCTAATGGCCTCAGCAACTTGTTGAAATCCTTCATGAATGGCTTCACCAGGTACTTTGATAGCTTCAATTAACAACATAATTGTGAAAGCAATAGTGGAGAAGATTAAACGAGTTAACAAACTGCATAATGTTACTGAAGCGAATATAATTAGTCTCAGAAGAAGAACCAACATTAGACCGATCGAAGGCTTGATGGAGGAGACTTGGCAAAGAAGGCAAAAGCAAAGCTTTATGTAGAACAAAACTAGAATTTTCAGAGAATTTGAAGGTTTCAAAGTCAGTTTCTCTGAATAGTTTATATAGCAATTAAGTAAACTCTTGACGCCATTTGGTTAGAGAAGTTTCATGGTTCAAGTTGATGGATTAGTTGTTACATCTTACCACACGTCATCTGAGAAACTTGCAAGGATTCATTAACAATTAAAATATTCTGAAATACAAAGTACTAACTAAACTTTGGTCAATCACTAGTAAAGGTTTGTTTTATATATGCTTTGAAACAATTCCACTTCATATGTAGTACTGATGAATATATATATTTATTCTTAATAATTAATGCTGTCCAATACAGGATTTAATAATAGATTAGGTATTGCACTTTAATAATTTAACATCCCTGTTATCTTTTCAATTTTACGTAGGGATCCTCAGTAAGTGTGAAAATTATTTATTTATACTTATATTAATAGTAAGAGTGTGAATATATTTTAGTTTGAATAACGATAAATATTTTTATGTATATAGTTTTAAATTTTTGTAAGTCACTTATAGAGGCTTATTATTAAAAATGTTTATTAAAATTCATGTTTTGCATATAGTTGTGAGTTGTGGGATAATTTATTAGAAGTGCTTGTAATTTTTGGATTGAGTTAAGATGGGAAATTCGTTTCTGTTCTATTAAAAAAAAAAATAAGGGTTTTGAGTTTGATTTAGAAGAGGTTATATACTCCCTATTGTTATCATAGTTAAGTGGGTGTTCTTGTACATATGTCAATGCATGTGACACAAATTTTATTTTTGAGGTAAGGCACAGCTTGTTAGATATAGTTACTCGTGAACTAAGGAACCGACAATTAGGGGTAACCATTTTCACAGGATGTTATGATATCGGAAATGAAATGGTTGCCTATTAGATGAAGCCGCTCCTAAAAAGATCACCTTTTGACAAAAAAGGGTTGTCAACAAGATAAAACCGTCTCAGATTTTAATTCTCCTATATGTATACTTCAACTGTTTATATTATGAGGATGTTCAATGTAGAAGGAAATTATGTCAAATTTTCAGTAGCCAAACCTTAAATAGTAATGCCTACATAATTCTATATTTATTTGAGTGTTTTGTGGTACTAGTAAATATTGTTTGTGTTTAAGATGATTATTATTATTTTAAGATGGTAAAAGTGGACTAGTGATATAGCAGTCGGCAACTAATTTTTAATACAAAGTGATTCAAATGGCTAAAAGGATGTAAAAATAAAAATCATGAACATACAACAAATATGATTAAAAAGTTTATTGCTAGGGAACATATCAAGTAGGATGAGTGATTTATTACTAAGAATTGAATGGATCATAACCATTAAATCTTATATGAATAATCAAAATTAAAAACTTAATCTTGTGACTTTTTTTTTTAAATGATCATGTGATAATCATGTATTATTACCATTTTTCTAAAAAATAGTTACAACTAAAAATGGCCACACAAAAAAAAAAGTGCACATAACAACTCTCAAGTTGGAAGGCAGCAAGATGAGGAAAGTTATTTGAAGTGATGGAAATACGGACAAGTTTCACCAACGTAACAAGTGAAAGGAAAGGAGAAGGCAACATTAAAGTTTAAAGTGTTCCTTGCAAGAAATGATTATATCAACCATCTTTTTCCTTTTTTTTTTGGTCATGGACTATATATATCAGGATTGTTCAAGTCTCAACTCTCAAGCTTTACCAACTCACCACTTGAGTCACCAGTTATTAGAGATAGAGGGTTGCAAATCTAAACCACCTGGACAAAAGAATGCTTAAAATTTGCAGTTATAGCATCATCATAGACTGCCAAACTCTGTGACATGAAAGAAATAATGTCTACTTCCGTTATATGCCTAAGGAATGAAACCTGGGTGCATGAGATGTAAACTACAAAAAATAGTAGCTACTGTTGCAGTTTGTAGCTTTCTTCCTACCTTGATCCATGAATACCTGTGGAGTCTATAAAAACAATTCGAATTCAGAGTAAATGATTGAGTGCAATATTCTTTTCTCTAAAGACATCATAACCATCATATAAAAAGCTGGATAATATTCAAATACAGATCCATATACAGTGAACAACTCTGTCACTATTTATAATCTCCATCGCAATTAACCAACTTACAGGAAGCCCAAGCATTAAAACTATACATTATGCAGAGTAAACGTATACTATACAAAATAAAAATAACCCAACACTCAAAAGCTAAGAACAAAACTCACTATATATACATCGAGAATTCGCCCAACAACTTAGGAACTTATTTGGCAACATGTGCCTTAACACTACTTAATTATCCTTAAGCTTATATACATTGTCAATGTAATCTTCTGTCTCCCACAGGAAAGATCCAAAAGCAACAGCTTCCAAGACTAGCCTCTTCAGACTAGAAAATGAAGTCAAAATAACATCATCATTCTCAACCAAACCAGATTCCTCGTTCTTAAAAAGCGCACAACTATAACTCCCTACCAAATTCACAGCCTCCTGAGATCTCAATTTGGCACATCTCTGCAATGACCCAGGGTGAAAGCCCATTACATAACATTTTAAATCTTCAATTTCCTCTTCCTGCCTGATTAACCCTTGCCCAATAGATTGCATGTTACTCAGGCGGCCAAAGATCTCATCTTTGAATCCATAAGGACACATATCATGAAGTGAGAGGGCAGTCCTATGACCAAGATGAAGATCATGGTTAGCCAAAGATAGATTTTGTTCTAGGTGGTACCTCAATGAAACCGACTTCAAAAAGTAACCATATAATATGGAGGCAACATAAACTCGGGCAAGCAAAAATTGTCTAACTTTAGTTGTTGCCCAACTCTCAGTTACACTTGAATTTGCTCTCAAGCCAGTTACAGTAGTTACGTGTTCCTTTATCATATCCAAAACTTCCAAGCTGTGAATAGACTCAAGTTCCCAGTCCTTAGAAGGCAATATCTCTAGCCTGCCATTATAAAGGCAACTAGAAAGCTTTGGAACCAAAGGGACCCTGATTTCAGAAAACTTGTAAAAGATCAGCAAATACATGACATCTTCTACAGCAATTTGACATTGATTCTCTTTAACTTCTGCAATCCTCCTGGCAATCAGAAAAGTTTTATGTCAACGTTTTTCAATGAATATCTACAGTAGTATTATGCACCTATCAAGGAATTTAAGACGTGGGTTTAACCGTTCTGTTCATTTTGTTCAAAGGTATGACAGATGCCAAGCAATGCCCCAATTCATTTAATCATGCAGAAACTGCTTATGATCTAGAGAGTCCATAAAAATTTAACCCCAATTAAAGCAACTAAAAAGAGATAATGAACGATTCAGAATAAAGAAAGTGGACACGGGAAATTCCCATATTCAAAAGGCAGCAAATTAAATCGTCTCAAATCTAATAAATGCTTGTATTTTCCGTTTGAAGACTTAATGCCCTGCTAGTATACATGTTGTGCACCAATAGGGATAAATTTTACTTTTAGTTATGCTATCCCCCCAGTAAGACTTGTATTGTCTGCTGATAAGGAGAGACACCAAATGGCAACTATCCTGATTATTCATGCACAAAGTTTGAATGTATGATCTGGAGCAGACGAGTCTAAAATCACAAACTTAAAATCATGTGAACATTAATTTCTTAGCCACCAAAGTTTCACATTGCACAAGATAACGCCATTAATTTTTAAAACCAAATAGTTTTCCACCAAATGTTAGGACTCCAAAAAACTCGATCAAGAACAGAGAAAGTTTGTTAGCTAAATACCAGGAATGCTGCTTGCACAATAGCAGATGAACTTTCATTTGTCAAGTTGCCAATGTCATAGTTAACAAATTATATATAAACAGCAGGGGAACAGGCTCACATCTGTGACCCTTGACCACCCTCAAAGCAACATTCAGCCCAAAGAGAAAGAATCATTGAAGAAATACTGTTCTTATAGAATTCCAATTTCCTGAGCACTTAGCAACCAAAACTAAAAGCTATTGTCTAACTAGCTACCTAACATTCTTTTTACATACATACATGCACATAAATACATATAAATCAGGAGCAAAAATAATATCAAACACAATCCTGAAAATAACACGAAAACCTGCTATAACTGAATATGGCTTATCTGAATACTTGGCAATAAAAGAATCCTAGAGAACAAAAGCAATTTTTCAGTAAAACTACTTAGAGCAAGGTATTTTTTAATGGTTTCACCTAAAGTTTTATTAGGTCTTCTTCTATCCCTTTTAATTGAACTATCTTCCATTTGAATCACTTTTCTCACTGGATCCTCTATTGGTCTTCTCACATGACCAACCCATCTTAGGCGAGTTTCCGTCATCCTCTCCTCAATAGAAGCTACTCCAACTTTCTTCCTAATATAATCATTTTGAATCTTATCTTTTCTTGTAAACCCACTCATCCACCTCAGAATTCTCATAGCCACTACACTTAATTTTTCTCTTGTTAGCATTTCACTGCCATAGAGCATCTCTAGTCTTATAGTTGTCCAACAAATTTTTCCTTTCAAGTTTGGTACATACTTTGCCATCACAAATTAAGCTTAAAGAATTTCTCCATTTCATTCACCCAGCTTGAATCCTATGACATCCACATCAATCTTCCCATCACTTTAAAATATGGATCCGTGCAAATTACGATGTGATCCCCTACTTTCACCTCCAAAACATTCCTAACTCGTGTCTTACTGAACTTGCATTCAATATAATCCGTCTTACTCCTACTTAACCAAAAACCCTTTGATTCCAAACCTTCTCTCCTCCATCAAGTTTAGAATTTAGTACTTCTCTCAACTCATCAACTATGACTATATCATCCACAACTAGGATAAACAAATTTTCATATATATTTTACGAAGATACAGATTATATGGCAAGTAAATACAATACACATGCATTACAAAGCTCCCCCATCACAAATAACAACACATAGCACATGATACTTAACCAAACAGAGCAAAACAAAGTGAAAAACAAACAAAAGGGTATCTCAATTTAGCCACAAACCTATGAAGTAAGGCCTCATCTGAGCCAGACCCAAGTACCATGCGAGCAAGTGCAGCATCTCGATCATCAGCCAAAAGCTTCAGCTCTTCCCCAACGGCAACGTGGAACAACTGGCGGTGGTTCTGGAGAACGCCACTGAGGAACTTGCCAACGGTGGAACGTGGCTCAAGGGGCGAGTTCAGGCTGCTGAACTCGCAGTGGCTGGCGCCGGCACTTGCTTTGACCCTGATGGGCCTGCAGCGCCTGAGATAGAAAGAAGAAGCAGGAAGAGGGGTTGTGGGGAAGAATCTGAGGTGGGGTTTGGGGGGTGGGGATGATGAGAGTGGAGATGGGAGAGTGAGGGTTGTTGTGTGGTGGTAGAGACAATTTTCCATCAACAGAGAAGTGTGGTAGCAACAAGGTGAGAAGGGGTTGGCTGGTGACAGTGGTGTGTGGTGTGGGAGAATAATAGGTTGGTTCTTCTTTTCTTGGGTTGTTTAGTTGGGTTTGGTTTGGGTCTTGGGATGCACAAAAGAAATATCTTTTTTTTTTCTTTTTTTTTTATGTAATGGATAGGGTGGGAGAGCTTTTGAGGTATGGAAGGGGTCAGAATTTTGGTGCGGTGTGCAGAACTGCAGATTGATAAGTGATAAGTGCGTATTCTAATATGACACTTGTTACGGTAGCAGATAGCGGTATCAATATTACGCACACAGTTTTTTTTTTCTTTTTTTTGATGAATTACACACACAAAGTTCACTTGAGTGGAAGGTGCCATTCAAATTAAAGAATTTTGTTTTGAGTTGTTTAATTTTTAAGATGATGCGTATGAAAAAATATAATTAAAAAAAAATTTACTTCACCGTTTTGTAGAGTTAGTTTATTGTTTTTTAAATAAAGTGATATTTTAATTTACACTCAAAAAGTTATTACCATTCTCAGAAAATATTACCTAAAAAAAAAGGATAGTGATATTATAAAGATGATGATTCCTTGTCAAATATTTATTGAATAACGAGTTTGGTTTTAATTTATTTAATTTTTTTATATTTTTATTTGATTATATATTAATAAATTATTTTAAAAAAATTAATTTTTTAAATAATTATTATGAGAGTTAAATTCTTAAGCTAACATGTCAAAACCTCATTAAGTAATAAAAAAATGCATTAACATTAAATCAACTAGAATAATTCTATATCAATCAATTTAATAATTTTTTTATTTATTTAAATAAAAATATTAAATATTTTTAAAATTTTCAATTTTATATTTATATTTATTTTAAATAATTAAAAAAATGCTAAGAAAAACCTTTTGGAAGAAACTGTTTACATAAGTATTTAATTTAACAATTGTTGACACATTTTAAATATATATATATACTATGATTCACATAATTTTACATATTTTTAATATTAAATAGAGTGTTTAAAATAGATAATGCCTACTAAGATTACTCATATTTATTAATTATTGATTTGTAATATAAAATATTAAGTAAATATTAATTTTGATTCTTTAAATATATAAGTATTATTAATTAAGTCTTTTAATGGTAAATACATTAAAATAATTATTTAATGTTAATTTTTGATATTAAGTTGATTCTTTAATATCATTTTTTAATATCAAATTGGTCTTTTAATAATATATTTTACATTAAATTAATCTTTTAAAAAAATTAATTTAATGTCAATAATTATTAAAAATCTAAATTAATGTTACTTGTATTTTTTAAAAATTAAAATAAATTTTTATTATAAAATATTTAAAGTCTAACAAGATAATTAGTTATTAAACGACATAATATGTATATTTAAGTTTTTAATTTTAATACAAATAATGAGCTTTGAATTATTTATTAATTTTTAGTTAATTTTAGTAAATTTTTTAGTATTTATTTTAAATATTAATAAGCAATAAATATTTAATAATTTATTTGAGATATTAAAACGTTTGAAAAAAAAAAACTTGAGTAACATAGTAACAGTACAGCACTATGATAATTTGACATTGACACTCCACGGAGGACTCCTAATAAGGAAAGTATTATTTATTTTGCTGAAATGATGATTTCTAGAAGATATTTGAGGAGTTGAGCACTCAAAAGGCCTATAGGAGGGGGGAAAAGGGTGGCCCAGAAGTAATGTTAAGGTTCCGTAAAAGAGAAAAAGGCGTACCTTTCCTGACATGATAAGATAAGCTTTGTTTTCAGATAAGATCAGGTCGCTATCCGAACGAGAATTTAAAGTAGAATTTGGTAAGTTATGATAATGATTTTCTCGTAAATAAAAAAAATAATTTGACATAAATATATCGATTGAATTTTGCACAAGAATTAATTTGTATAAACATAATATGAAATCTAATTAATAAATCTTAAAGAATAAACAAAAGTACTTGTATGACTAGACTAGTACATCTAAAGAATATAAGTATATAACTAAATAAATTAATAAAAAATGTAGAGAGATGATAAATTTTCGTAAAAAAATCTTAACAATTCTCCAAATTATCTAAATATTAAATAATGTGTGAATTTGATACATTTAGGAGTTTCAAAATTACATTTTATTTATTTCTTTAATTTTTAAGTAATTAAGATAATTATTAGGTTAATATTTCTAAAAAAATTAACATTTTTTAATTAAAAAAAATAAACTTACCTATTAATCCCCTAATTACCTAAAGAGAAAAGGAAAGATTTAATACTTTTGAGAGTTTCAAAAAGTCCTTTATAATCTTTCTTCTTTAGGTAATTTAAAATATTATTAAGCTGATTTTTTAAATAGAATTTTATATTTCTCATCATTTTTTTATTTACAAAATAGCAAAAGTAATGTAAGGTTATGTAACAAACTATTGATAAACTCTTAACAAATGTCACTTATTAACATCTAAACTCTTGACAATTGTTTCATATAAACTCTTTATTAGTGTCACTTAAATATTGAAATATTAATATATTAAAACGTTTATTAATTGATAATAACAACTCATTATTGGGTGAATCAATTGATTAGTAACAAAAATAAGAAAAGGCAAAAAATGAAATTGCAAACATGCATTCAACATCATAACTAACACATAAATTCAGAAAAAATATGCATTGGATCATTTTGAAAAATGCAAGAGTAATAATAATAAAATAACACTAAAAAACTAATTTCAAAAAGACACTAAAATAATATAAAATTAAAAAAAAAAACACTAGCATTTAACATTTATCAAGTGTCTCCTAACCTTAATTAACATAAATCTTAAATTGAAGTTTAATCCTAAAATTCTTAAAATGACTATAACACATGCCTAATAGGTGATTCCAAATAAGATTTAGCGTGTAAATTATTAAGATTTATCAAAGATAAATAATTAACAAATTTTGTTTCAATTTTTCCTTTTTCTTTTATTAATAGCTACATGCAATTTTTATTTTTAAAATTGAAAGCCATAAAAATTATAAATGAATAGAATAATTTGCCACAAATTTTAATTTAATTGAAGGGAGCTCAATATTTTGTAATTAAAATTTTTAAATATATTTAGCTTTCACTCTCCAACTCTTTTAGTATCAATATTCAGATTCGTAAAATACTAAAAAAAAATTTATATAAATTTAGTTAAATTCACTTTTTTTTAATATGGATGAACTAATGATAAATTTTTAAATATATTTTTCATTAGAAAATACATATAACTAATCATAATGAATGAAATGCCTAATTGAAAAAATTGAATAATAAATATACTAATTGAACGTTTTAGTTGGAGTTCGCGAACTTCACATTATATTTTCTAGTGATTTGGTTCATTTTATTTATCATGTGAATAGTTGGATTATTGGTACTTCCATCAGCATGTATATTAACATCCCACTAATTACATTTAATTTTAATCTCCTAAATTACCATCAATCAAAGAATTTTTATTCAAGTCAAGTCTTAATTAATTATATTTTTATTTGATTATTTATATTTAATCTAGGGTAATTTAAGAAATAACAATTAAATATAATTAGTGAGGAATGTAAATAAACAATTGGGAACGTCAATAGCATTAACCCATATGAAAATAGTTGATTATTTAATAATTGTATTCAATTCTCATAAGTCATTTGTTAGAGTATAACAAGAGTATCTCATCTTATTCAAAATATGACATATGTCGTCCTATATTATTAATTCATACTCATGTGAACTACTTTTTGTTATAGTTATGATAGGTACTTTCTAATTGAGATTTGTCATTTGAGCTTAAGTTTTTACTATAAGAGGAAAAGAGGGATTATATGTTTCGACCTGAATTCTAAGTCCTGACCAACACATAGAGTAACTTCATTGTCAAGCCTACTCTTGACATAATTCAAAATGACAACTAAACATCAACATATTATTTAAACAAGTTTGGTTCTTCCAAAAATTAACAGAGGCTCACCTAAAATATGGACATCCCTAAATACAGCTAATAACAATATTCATTATGCAATATTCGCATCCGGTACACAAATAAACAGACATAAATTATACAAAACAACACATCCTATAACTGAAGGACATGTGGAGTCCAGATACATCAACAACCAAAAGACACTTGATTGCTACTAATTTGGAAAAAATAAATAAATAAAAGAAATGGATGAGTCACACAGACTCGAATAAGACATTAACTACAATGAACTAGAAAGGAAACAAGAGGCCGCACAAAAAACTTATTTAAGCATAAGTGGTAGATACTAAAATCATGAAAGTCTCACCATACAATTATGATAGCATAATTAAAAATGTAATAAATATAATGTATGCAAATTTTATATCAACATAATCAAAATAAAAATATGCAAATGTAAAGGGATCACATATAAGATAACCAAATATTTAAGCCAGCTCCACCCCGTTGGCAGCTCTTTCTCATAGGAATGGCCATCCACCTAAGGGCAACTCCACCAAATGAGTAGTTCTTTTCTCTTTCCAACTATCCAGCCTCTATGGGGGGTAGTTATACCTCATTGGCAACTCCTTGCCTTACACGAGCGGCTACACCTAATAGGTAGCTCCTAATCTCCCACATCATAATATCACACCACAACTAGGTGCCTAGACCATTACCCCTGCTAATGGTTACGAAGTTCTAACAAATGTTCAACAAATTAAAATGTGACATTGTCAACAAAAATTTAGAACCAATAATATATAAAGAGTATTCATAGTGCTGGAAATACAAGATTCAAAACTCACCAAGCAAGCTACTTTATGCTTAAGAGCCATTTACTATTGTATAATCATAAAATACTTGTTAAAACTTATAATGGTAGTTCAAATGTCACCAAGACTTGATTCCTCAAGACTCAAGACTACAGAAAATTACCAATAAGATTTCAAGAAGGCAAATTGAAGCATCACGCTGCATAAATCTATTTTCAAAATTAATGTAAAGATAAGAGTTTAATAGAAAACAAAAAATAGAGATAAATGATGTTTAAAATAATTTTAATACAAGCAACAATATAATATTTTATATTCACTAAAAATTATGCTTCCAAAATTATGAAAAATGTTCTTTTCTCAAAGTCTTTCTTTCATACTATCAAAATTACACATTTAAAAGATAAAACAGTTACAGAGGATAAAATAAAAAGTAGCATTGTAAATTAATTAAAATAACTACTAGAAGTTAACGATATGTCACGGCCCAAACCAAGGGGCCTTGACCGGCGCATAGGAAGGATTAACTAACCTAGCAAGCCTACAGACTACTAATCAAAATAAGACAATATGCTAATTCTACCGAAAAATTCAGCAGAGTAACATCTAAAAATTAGACATCTAAAATTAATAATTCACAACCTGTTCTATAACTAGCATAAATATACACAATCCAACAACTATATACCATAAGACCAGACAAAAAGAATACAGCGGAAGTTAGATCTTGCCTGTGGATAATGGAGCATATCTAAAATAGTTACATAACCAAAATGTACAAGAAAACTAAAAACATGAACAAAACAAGCATGCCCACACGAACAAAGTATTGGGCTCACGAAAATGACTAACTTCTAGCTATTGGAAGAACCCGGAGCTGGTTTAGTGTTTGAATCTGAAAAGCATAAAGTAAAAAAGTGAGTCATAAGACCCAATGAGAGATAACATACTCTATATTGAAATTACTTCTACATATCGAAACATATGCTCTATTTCAAATAATCATAACAAAAACTAACAAGTAGGTAAGTCATGAAATACCAAATCCAATATATATCCATTGTCAAATATCGTATGGGAGGTTTCTAATTCAGAATTAAACAGACAAACACCCATCAATAGGGCACAGGGGTCAAATCCACCTACTAAGTCAAACAGATCCGATCGTGGGGTCAATACGTCGGGCTAGCAACACCCCTGCTAGCTGAGGTTCGGACCAAGGTGCACCAAGGCTAACGTCTATTGCCGTTAGCTACAGTATTCTATCAAAGTTTCCTCCCAACAAAACATAGTTGTATAATTCTAAACATACATATAGTCATAATCCAAAACAATTTATCAAAACATATAGATAGATATTCAAAAATTAGGAAAAATGATAAGCATTTAGATCAAACATCTATCACTTTGGCTATCAATATGTTAAATGTCAAATGAAAGGTTTTCTAAGTACTTGTTCCAAGCTTTCTTATAGTTAACAACAAAAAAAAGTAAATGATTTAGTGAAACCTTTCAACAAGAACTTTAACAAAAATGATATACAAAAATATGTTATAGGTTATGTCATCACTCACTCAAAAGAAGAAACTTTCCAAGTCCAAAAGCTAGGTTGTCACGAATCAAAAGAACGCTCCTCCAAAGAATCTAGGATCACAACATAACCAATACAACAATTAACTCACTATACAACTAGAGATACCATAAATCTCCAAAATCCTCAAATCAAACCCTAGGTTGAACTTAACTCCACAAACCTTAATTCCTATCTCAAAAATTACATCAAACTATAAATAGAAAAAGATATGAACCTTAGGATTACCTTTAGAAGTCAAGAAGATGAAGAATGAAGAATGTGTTTTCTCTCCCAATAGCAATTTCCCTCTTTTAGAAACCCTTAAGACAATCACCAAGAAGAAATAAGAGGGAAATCTCACTATAGGCTCTCAATATTCAAAGATGAAGCAAGAAATTAGATGGGTTTTAGTGAGGAAGAAGAAAAGGAAGAGAGGGGAGAGCAGAAACTGATCTAGAAGCATCATGGAATTCGTGTTTTAAATGATCTGTTTGTCTTGCACGGCCGTGCAACCTTGCACACCCTGGCCGTGCAAGAGACTAGTTAGCAGAAAGAAAGAAAAGAAGAAAATAAGTATGAAAGCAGTGTGTTGCATGGCCTGCCTGTGCCACCTTGCACGGCCGTGCAAGACCTCTAGAAACCTTAAGCTGTTGCAGTGTGTTGCACAGCCTTCATGTGCAACTTTGCATAGCCATGCAAGACCATACAACAGCTTATTTACATTTCTTCTTTTTAAGTTAATGTCCCTTTTAATTTTTTACTCTCCATTAACTCTAAAACCTAATGTAAATAAGAAAATACCCCCTATTTGGATTCAACAAAAATATCAAAAAAATTAATATCCTTAAGAATAAAAAGTCAAAACTTGAGGTTTAGTTCAAATTTATGAAATTCGGTACCTTTTAAAATTTCCCATTTCAAAATGATTGAGTTAAATATTTCTAAAAATTCATGAAAAATCATTTTGTAACTCTTTGACATCCAAAGATCCATTACCGCCAATTTTGACTTCAAGAAAATACCTATTTACTATAGCTCTCCATATAGGTACCACTTTCCAGACTTAGAAAAATTTCAGGACCTGTACTAACAAGTAGTCATCTAATATGCCAGAAAAGGGTTCAAATGATACTTATAGGACATTTTTAACTCATAGAGCTTATGGATGACATAAAATGACTTACAAGGTAATCCTAAACGTTCATGATCACACACAAAAGACTATAAGTAAGGATGGGGTATTACACGATAAATATATGGAATAAAGAAATAATTAAACTAAAACATGTTAATAAAATAAATTATATAAAAAAATATTGAATGATTTCAATTTTAATTTCTTGCAAAATTTTGATGATGTAAAGTTTTATTTCTTCTCAAAATGCACTTTAATCTTCATTCTTTAAATCCCAAGTTATGTTTGCATAATCAAAATAGTTTGTGTGTCTTAGACTTTAGTAATTATTTGAAGAATTCTTCTATACAATAATTAACTTAATATATATATAATTTTCATTAGCTGCAAGGCAGATCTAGCTGACTAGTTGTACGTGATGCTATGGCTGTAGAATTATCATTGCTAGCTATTGGCATGGCAATATGAGATGCACATTATCCTTAGGTGAGAATTGTTATAAATTATCAATGAACAGTAATCACCACTAGAAAAATTCAATTTAGCGATGGAATTTAGAGAGGAAATCACCTCGTCTCTATTTGAGATGAAATTAGAGACGAAATTATGAACTACGAGACAAAAATTATTTTCATTGTTTTAGACATGAAATTGGTCCATCCCAGAATATACCATCTCTGAATCCGTCTATAAAAAAATGAAAAAAAATTAATTTAATTGTTGAGATGAAATTAGAGATGGAAAAATTCCATCACAAAAAAACCATCACCAATTTTTGTCAAAAGCTATTGATTTTAGTTTTGAGTAAAATTAAAATTTTAGTGACAAATATGTTCTGTCGCTAATATTGAAATCATTTTTTAGAATTTAATGTTTACGTATAGCGATGAAAATGGTCCGTCGTTGTTTGGTCGATAAATCAAATTTTTAAAATTCACCTAGAGATGGAATTGGTGAGAGAACTTTCCGTCTCGAGGTGTGAATTATTAAACAATTTGTTTAAGATTTTGAAGTGACCAAAGCTATTTCCTTCCCCTTTTCATGTTTTCCCCCTTCCCAAACCCTGTGTCCCTTTTCCTTCCCTTTCTTTCCATCACCATAGATGCTTGTGCCAAAGATCTTGGTGGAGCCTCCCTCCCTACGTGTGTGTGTGGTTAGCGTAGCAGGGGTATTGAATTTCTCTATCATATTGTGTTTGCTAGATAGATAATATGCCAGAGCTCTTTATGAGATATCCTTAGCTTATGAGATAATAGTTTGGGTCTTTATTTTGGTTTATGAGCTCAATGCTAGAGCTCAATTCTTTGGATCTGGGTTTGGACGAGGAATGTAGGGACGATGTTGGAGGGTGGGTACTCGCCTGGCTCTAATGACTGGTAAGGGTCACTCACCGGTTAGGATAAGAAACCAGCTAAAGAAAGTGGTAATATTGTTTGCTTTTATGTTGTTTATGTTGAGTTAAGTGGGGTGATAGTGTTGAGTGGGTGATGAGGGGGTTCTTTCTGGGTTTTGTTTAGTATTTGAGAAAAGATGAGGAAAGGTTGTGAGAGGAAAAAAGATGAAAAAATGAGAGAAGATTATTTGGGTAGTCAGAAAGATATGGGGATGGGTTGAAAAGGAAGAGATTTTGGGGATGCTCTTTAATTCGCAGGGGTTTATCCAAGAAATGTCTTTAGGTTCTTGGAAATTATGCTTTTGGCCCTTTTGAATCCAAGCATCTCTCATCAAAGGATCATTTCACTATTGCGTTCCTTAAATAGGGTCTTAAACAAGTGCCCCATCTCCACATCACCATATGTTTGATATACTTAGCCCATCTTCACATTCTCACATATCTTCTGGTAGCCCATATTCCCATTCTCAAATGTCTTCAGCTATCCCATCTTTACATCCCAACATGTCTATTGCACAATCGTCATCTTCACATATTATAAAGGGGACTAGAGATCCTAACGGCCGTGTATGGATTAGGCTAAGGCCAAAGTTGACACAAGTACATTCATATAAAAGCTTAATTATTCTTTAATTATTGTTTTCATATGTTTATTATCATATATGATACGAGATTTTTTTATCTTCCTAAAGACATCAAAGTGATGGGCTGCCAACAGCTTATACGTTATTCTGGCACCTTCATTCGCGAAAGGGGCATCCAGATAAGTGAATCTCCTAAAAATTAAAAGACATTTTTATAAGTACAAAGTTTTAACATAACTAAGCAATGTTTCATAATTGTGTCTTGAATATGTGAATCATAATAGAACACTAAAAGAAGTTAATTCCTTTTTGCAAGGGGAGTACAACAAGCTTTTGGTAGAAAGGGACTCAAAGCACCAGCTAGTGAGTGGTCCAACTATTAGTTTGACAACAACATATACTTCGATGTCGTTGGAGGAGACAGCAAGAAGGGACGCATATTCGGCTTGGGGCAGAAGTTGGTACTTTTATCCCATTGTCATTTGCCTATAACTCAAAGCAGTGTTCAGCTTCAGAGCTTGTAACCTTGAGGACAACCATTGCAGCTCTTACCTTAGAGTTACAGCAAAAGGATAAGGATGTCATCGAGATGCGAGAGAAGCTACAACATCAAACGAATGAGATGCAAGACAAGCTTTAACAGAAGGAGGGAAAGATCCAGAAGCAGGAGGATAGGATTAATTTCATTATGTAGTGACTGGACTTGGACCCTACATCTTCACAGCCAGCACCTTCATAGCCATCTCTTGAGGAAAATGTTAGAGATGAGTCTTATGACATTGATGAGGATGAGTTTGATAGTGACATTTGATATTATTTGTAGCCAATAACTCACTTTGAATATTATAGTGAATTATCGTAATAACTTTTATTTATGTTATGACTTATTTTGATCTCATTTCATTGTATTTCTGAATAGTTAGTGTCTTCCTCGATTATCTTACATCATATGCAGGTTGAATTTGTATAAATATAAGGAAATAATGCCTAAAAATTTAAAATAATCCATTTAAAATTTGTAACATCAGAGACAAGATTTTCCATCTTTAAACCCATCACTAACAATTTAATAAATGGTTCCCATCACCAATAATTAGAAGCGGAAAATTTTGTCTCTAAATTTGAATTAGATACCAACTTTGTTTAAACTTAGTGACACGCGTGTTAATTTAGTGACAAAATTTTTTGTCTCTAAACCTATAGTGGACACCAATTTTGTGTCCATTTAGCGACGAACAATTAAAATGTTGGGACAAAAAATTCCTTCGCTAATCAAAGATGGAATATTAATTCCGTGTCTAAAAAAATAACAATGACCATTATTGCGACAATTTTGATTTCGTCTCTAATTGGTGACATATTTTTGTCCATTAGAGATAAAAAAATTTATATCTCTAAATTAGTGAATATTGTTCCACTTCCACCTATTTAATTAATACATTTTCGTATTTGCTAAGCTCTCAATTAATTATATATAATATTTATTTCTTAATGAACAAATTTCTTCAAATGTTTAGCACACCACCTATTCTCAAATTTTGATATATATAAATTTTCATATAAATAAAATTAATAAACCCAAAAATAAAAAGTACATTTAAAAGTGAAATATAAGTGATATTTATCAAAAGAAAATTTAATTAAAATTACTTAAAGTGCATAGTGCATTTATAGTATAAAATGTAAATAAGAACAAACTTGTTAGATTATTATTACTGTTGTGTTTTCTTGGTGAGCAATTATTTTCTTCATGATCTGATTTTACTATTTTTTTAAAAGATCAAGTTATTAACAATTATATTTAATTATATATGACGATGCCCTAACACTTTTATTTTTATTTTATTTCATGATGTATATAATTGAAACAGTGGAATCAAATTAATATTGTGCTCACATCAAAGGTGTAAAAATAATAATATTTATTTATTGTTATCATTTTTAATGTAATACAAAAAGCAATCTACATTAAAATATGTCACGATATTCGAATTGCTTCTCTTCAGATAATTGTATTAGATTTTTAAATTTATTTACTTTTGTCTACTATATCATTTTTTATATTATCTCATGATTCGTACGAATAGTAAAAGCAAAACCTGGTGTAAAGAGTAGATCTAATTTTCTTTAATTATGTGATGGCATAATAATTTTTTATTTTTATATTTAAAAAACTGAATGAAGACTTACCTTAAAATTATAATATGTTAAAAAAATTCTTTAAATGTGTAAAATGTGTATAAGTAGTGGGTCTTTGTAGTTAATTTCCCATGATTATATTCTCCTCACTTTTCAAATATAATAAAGCAAACAATTTGATTTTCAATTAATGTTAGCTCAATTGACATGATTGAGTTGCCTTATTGTAAAAGTTTTGAGTTTGATTTGTAGAACAAACTATCCATCTTTTAATTTTTTTTATTACAAAAAAAAGTAAAACATTTGGCTTTTAACAAAGTAAATAGTAGAGGCCAAAAGAAAGAATACCATTTCTATAATAGTAAAGATAAATAATATTATCTTGTGAGCTTGGTAAATGACATTTAATGTTAGTGTCAAGTGTAAGGTTCGATCTCTAGTAAGTGAACACTTTTTTCCCTTTCTCATCTCCCCTTCCTTGGGATCCCTTTTAAGGGTTGCCCTTAGGTCTCATCCTAGGTGAGGGCACACTCATTTTCCATTCTCCTCCCACTCTCCTCCTTCCTTGGGACCCCTTTTCAAGGAATACCCCTAGGTCTCACCCAAGTGGTAGGACTTCCACTGACCTCAACAGGGCCAAGTAACCAAAAAAAAAAGATAGATAATATCATAGTATAGAAGTAGCATATTTCTTTCCCATAATATTGTATCATTTGTGTGGGATGGGTTATAAATAATTGTCCGCTACACCTAATGGGTAGTATGTTTTTTGACTTCCTAAATAAAGGATTACTCGGGTACTCATCTTTTTTTTCTAAGGGTACCGGTACCCAGGGTGAATTGTCTAGTATTCATTAATTGTTATTTATATTTAATAGACTTTCTAACATTTATTGTGAAACTAATAGTCAATAAATGATTGACAACTCAAACTGGGTACCAAATTCATCAGAGTACCATAGCAACTCCCTTCTAAATAAAGTATCATTGTATGGGAGTTGTCATGGTACCCTGATAGGTTTAATACCTAATGTCAGTTATCAATCATTTATTGATTTCTAGTTTCACAATAAATGTTTGAAAGTATATTAAATGTAAATAACAACTAATGAATACTTAACAAGTCACCCAAAAAAAAGATGGGTACTGTACCATGTACAGTTCTTGGCTCTAACCCAAATAGTAAACTCTACCCCTAAAGCAATGGTCAAGTCATCACACTGCCCAAAGTCACATGAATGTCTTAGAACTCCATCCCATTTCTTAAGCTTTACTGGCAATATATATACAAGGGAAAACTGACAAGAGGTTGTCGAGGCCTATCAAATAAAATAACCGGTTCACAAACTAATTTGTAGTATAGAGAATGAACCGAATCGTCTCTCAAGGATCCAAAAACAAAGATTTAATTAGATCAAGATAATTAGAAAAGGGGGGGGTTTTGTTGTTGATTAACAAGATTAATAAAAGTAGGAGATTCAAAGTTGTAAATAAATCTAAAGAAACAACCAATCCAAGGAAATTTACCGATCTTGAGTTTAACTCATCATTGATCACAAGGAATTCACTTAATTGCTAACCATGTTCTTGGCTTTAGATCACATCAAGAAGCCTTAACATGATCCAAGAATTCCTTACTAGATAAGCATCTAGGATTTGATTAACCAAGGTTAGATAAAGTAAGCACCATCCAACATAGATTAACTTAAGATCTAGAATTTAACCAAGCTAAACAATCTATCAAAAAGCTTTAATATATTGTTTAATCTTTGTGATCCTCTTTGAATACATGATAATAAAGCTACTACCACATCAACATCTAAATCAAATTAAGCAATTTAATCTAGATAAGAATCAAAAGAGGAAGAAGAGAAACTTGAATAACAATTAAGCAATATGAACAAGCAAAACAAGATCTCCAAATTAAACAACAAGATGGCTAATCCCTTGGATTGATTATGAGAGCCTAGCCTTCCATGGATGGGAAGGAAGAACTCAGAATTTAAAGAACAAAAACGAAATTGCAAAGAGAATGAAGAAGAAGAGAAAGAAAACTCTCACAAATACTTAAACTTTCTTGAAACTTACTTCTAAATTGAATGCCTCTAATACAAAGAGGTTGGGTCTATTTATACTAATCCTAGAAGCCAATTTGTACATGTACATAATCTGAATACAAGCTATAAGAATCTGAAATTTGTCAAAAATGGAAGCTTGATGCATGGTTGGTGGGTTGGTGCATGGTAGGTGGGTTGGTGTATGGTTGGTGGCTTTTAGTCAACAACTCTTATCCGACTTCTGGCTTCAAATTCATCACCTAGACGGTGTATTTTGGCTTGGATGTCTCATCAAAGTTGTAGCCAGTTGTCTCCTTGAAAATCTCCAATTTGAATCATGTCATTTGGACTTTTAGAACTCCAGAAATGCCAAAAACACTTCACCTACCTCAAGTTAGGTTGGAAGAACGTGTTTCCAACTTCAGACCAACTTGTAGCTTCTGAAGCATGCCTAAAACGACATCTATTGACAAAATGGTCTTCATTGAAGTTGGAGATATGGGTCTTATCTTTCAAGTGACCAAGTTTCAGCCCAAGAGGAGGCCTATAACCCACTATATAGTCCAATATGTACATACTGCCCAGATGGTTCCGTGACAGCAAACCCACTCTGCATTGCAGGGAAATTTTGGACCCTTAGCATTCCGATCCAGCTCTTGAGTTCTTCATGAAACTTGTAGAGCATTGTCTTAGCTTTCCAAAGACACCAAGATCACCTCAATTGGATCACCGAGTCCCAAGTTATGACCTAACCAAGGAAGAAAGGTCAAAATGCATCAAAATCCGAAAATTATTCAATATTTGCATTAAAGCCCAATGAAGCCCAACAACATTAAACTCATCTAAAGTACTAATATTGGGCACAATAAACATCTAATAATGCCTAATACAAAGCTAACATAAGTGTCTCAAATTGATTGATCAAATTCCCCCACACTTAAGCTTTTGTACTCTTGGGCAAAACACATAAGAACAAAACTAAAGAAAAACAAGAAACATAATATTATTAAACTAAAAACATAAAAAACAGATTGTACCTAATCTAATCCATTTTCGTAGGAAAACACGATGGCACTTAGCCTGTGCCACAAGCCTTTAAACCCCTAGGTGTCCCTAGTGGACGAGTTGTAGTCTCGTGAGGGTTTACCAGGATGATACCCACAAACATGTAATATTTTATTTAATCAATTCAACTAATTTTTAAATACAAGCATTGTATTAAATATAAACCATAATTAATAAGTAAAGTATGTTTAACAAAGAATAGTTGAATCAAATCAATTGAGAATAAAGTATAGCATAATCATGCTTTAATCGTAAATAGGCATGTTCGATTGAGTAAAATTCTTCACAAGTGTCACTCAAATCACACAAGGTGTTTAGGTTAACTGTTTACGCTCAACTCGGTCAAATTATGAAAGTATTTTTCCTTAGGATTGCATATACAGCAATTCTCCACTACTTAGATCAAATAAATTGCAAAAATCAAGAGGTCTTTCAAAAGGTTGTAATGGAACTTATAAGGTGAAGGAAGGGAACAATATAGATAATAGCGAGTTAAAACCAAAGATAATAAAACACCATCTAGTATTAACTCAAGTATAAAGAATAAAATTTTTACCCAAAACCATAAAATGCTCATTCTCTTCACACATTCCTTCCTTTTTCTATTCTTTTTTTTTCCTTTTTTTTTTCTCTTTTTTTTTGTTTGGTTTTGTGTTGTTTTTTTTGTTTGTTGTTTTGTAACAAGCATTTCGTATCAGCACACCAATTCCCCCACACTTAAATCATTGCAAGCAAAAGAACTCCTCCAATAAGAAAATCAATGCTCTCCCATTCCCTAAGGTAAGGTAAAACATGGTTTTTCACTCAAAGCTTGTAATGAGCTAAGAACAAAGAATAGGCAAATAGGTTTAGAGGGAGTTAATAATTGGATAAATGCAAGGTAGGTTTATTTGGCCAAAGCAATAAGTCAAGAAAAAATGCCTCTGTCATTTTCATGCAACATACAGACCAATGTAATCTCAAATCGATTCAATGCAAGTTCTAGAAAATAAATTCATAATTGACATCACTCATGAAAGAAAATAACCAAGTGTAAGTATCAAACTTGGAAAAGCCCAAAACTCACAAAGGTATGGAACATTCACTCAATTCAACCATGCCTTCTTCCTAATATCCACAATCATATACACATGTATATCATGAAAATGATTCAACTATAAACTGTTTTGCATACTTTTATCATCAATTAAGCTCAGATTCAGCACATGCTTGTATCAAAATCAATTGAAAAGATCAAAATTGTGTGTGTGTGTGTGTGTGTGTTTTTTTTTTTTTTTTTTTTAATATATATACAAGAACAAAGATGATTTAAGACCTATTATGAAATGCAAGTTAAGATGCGTCTCAAGAGCAAAACTACTCCTTACTCTGCCATCATACATCTAAAAAGTTAGTAACAATAAAGATTAGTTTTTTTTTTTTTTTTTTAACTAAACTATGTACATGGTAATGTCAACTATCCCTCCCCCCAACTAATTAAAGACATTGTCCCCAATGTCAAAATAAAGATAGGTAGAGTGTAGAAGGTCTTACCAGAAAACTGCAAATCGGGCGTGAAATAAGAAAAATTACAAAAAACTAAAACCATAAGAGAAAACAAAAATTCACAAAGACAAAGTCAAATCAAGTTTTTGCTTTTTGCTGCTGCTGCCTTGTTCCCAATTCCGTGGAGCCATTGCTGGATCACGTTGTGGTACAAATGCATTGAGTTGATCGAGCAATTGTTCAGGAGTTGTAGCAGTTACAAGACTTTGACGTGTCGCTTGTGAGATGAACCTTTTTTCTACAAAGATGATCAAGAAAACAAAACAAACTCTCATAAAAACCATTAACATTTAATATACCTATGGGTTTTTGGTGAAAGTTCTGCTGTGACCAGGATGTAATTTGAAAGAGTTCTTCCAAAGTTTCAAAACCACCAGGTAGGGCAATAAAGGCATCAGCATTGGCGATCATAATGTTCATGCGTTGGTGCATGCAAAATACTATTACTTCATCCCCTAATGTTTTTCCAATGGGCTTCTTTGGTCGATAAAGGACTGGGAATGACACCAAGGACTTTGCCACCTCCTAAATGTGCAGCGGTTGCTACACAACCCATTAACCCAAGACTACCTCCTCCATAAACTAAACGGATTTCTCTCTCGCCTAGCACTCGACCAAGATGGTGTGCAATATTTACAAACTCTTTATCTTTCCCAGGATTAGATCCACAAAAGACACAAACACTCTTGATCCGACGAATCGAAGTGACTGCCATTTTTTTCTCTTTGTTTTTTTTTTCGTACTCTCACCTTATCAATGATCTGAAGAGAGCAAAGTGCATTATTTAAAGGCATCAAAACTCAAAGGTAATAATTACACCTATAAAGGAGGGGTAGATCCGTGTGTCAGGTAAGTTTGAAAATAAGCACAACAATGATAATAGCTATATGACAATGATAAAAGACTAATCTATATGTGTCAGAAGAAGTTTGAAAATATGCAACACATATTTCAAAAAAATACGGCTAAAATTTTTTTTTTTTTGAATTTTTTTTTTGAATTTTTTTTTTGATTTTTTTATGAATTTTTTTTTAATAAACAAGAAAAAAAAATAAATAAAAAATAAGAAAAAATACTTACAGGAGGTGTGATTGTGGCTCACATTTTCCTCTGGTTTTACGTCCAGTAACGTCTTGAATGCTCTCTATGGGCCGATGATCGGCTTCCCATCCAATTTTCTTAAAAATTGGCAAACAGGTCTTTTGAGTCGATTCCCGAGACTATAACGCTTATGTTCATCTTGGAATATTGGCCATAAATCCAGAAGTACTCTGCACATCTCCACTAGGATGCGTCTCAAGAGTCAATAGAATGTTATCTAAAGACTCCTTACTCATGCCATCCTTTATGAAGTTAATTTTATCATCTCGGTTTATAGACGCGTCATTCCAATTGATTTGCATTTTGTGTTACAGTCCATCTTGCACATTTATAGCAGACCGTAACCTTTTGCTCTTCTCTTCTTTGCATATGAACTTTTTCCTAGCCCTGGCATATATGAAACAAGAGCGTCGAGAAAATTCACCTCCGAGTCGGACCTTTGCTTCGATCAAACCAGCGTATATCCGCAGGATGCCTTTGTGCATAAGCATCCTTAATCTCTCAAACCTTGCACAATAAATGTTAGTTAAAGCATTTTGAGGGAGAGAAGGGAATTGCTTGCGGAGATTAAAAAGCTGATTATCCATTTCGAAAGAAAGAAGAAAGAGAGAGAAAAAAAATTGAGTAAAATTATGTACAGATTTCAGTGTTTGTGGGTAACTGAATGGACCGAAAAAGATTTTCACGGAGTACCGTTATCCGCCATTTAACCAGGTGAAAAATCATCTGTCAAAGAAAAACAAACAAAATAAAGACAGAAAAATCAAACTTTGATAGATTTTCTCACTTGGCACCGTTTTTTCTGTCTCGATTCCTGTGACAACAAATAAGTCAAAGTTAGAAAGAGGAAAGAGTTAGAAAACTTGGGATGCCGCCCAAGAAGCGCTACTTTTAATGTCCTTAGCCAGCGTGATTGAAGATTTTGCATGAGCGATGGGTCCTCCCCAATAATGATTCAATCTCACGGCAATTGACATTAATCGTGGCTTTTTTCTTCTTTTTTTTTTTGTCTTCTTTTTTTTTTTTTTTTTTTTTTCAACAAAGTAGTGATCAATCATGGTAGAGGGTATCCTGCAGTTGAAATTCCTCCACGAGGTTCTCTTGAGCTCCTTCATAAAAATTTTTGAGGCGGTGACCATTAACTTTGAACACTTTGTTGGTGGCTTCACTCTTAATTTCCACTGCACCATGAGGAAAAATGTTAGTGACAACAAACGGACCGTCCCACCTAGACCTTAATTTACCAGGCATCAACTTAAGGCGAGAATTAAACAAGAGAACTTTTTGCCCAACTGAAAACTCCTTCCGAAGAATAAACTTATCATGGAAGGCTTTGGTCTTTTCTTTGTAGAGTCGGGAGCTCTCATAGGCATCTAGGCGGATCTCTTCCAATTCCTCAGAATCGCAACTTCCGCTCTATGCCGACTCGGCCAAATTCATGTTGCATTGCTTCACAGCCCAATATGCTTTGTGCTCAATTTCTCCTGGTAAGTGGCTTGCCTTACCATAGACTATCCGATATGGAGACATCCCGATTGGAGTTTTGTAAGCGGTTCGGTAAGCCCAAAGAGCATCCTCAAGCCTCATGCTCCAATCCTTCCGATTAGGTTGGACTGTTTTTTCAAGTATGCGCTTGATCTCTCTATTGGAGACCTCGGCTTGACCATTAGTTTTGGGATGGTAAGGTGTAGAAACTTTATGCAACACGCCATATTTCCTCATCAATCCCTCCATGCTCCGGATTCTGAGAAATGGGTGCCTTGATCACCGATGATAGCTCTCGGGATTCCAAACCTGCAGAAAATGCGTGATCTAACAAAATCCACAACAACTTTGGAATCATCGGTCGAGGTGGCTTTAGCCTCCACCCATTTTGATACATAATCAACACTAGCAAAATGTAAACATAACCAAAGGAAACAGGAAAGGTCCCATGAAATCAATACCCCATACGTCAAAGATTTCACAATATAGTAGAGGTTCTTTGGGGCATCTCATTCCTGCGAGAAATGTTCCCTGCTCTCCCATTAATCGTTCACAAGACTTACGTAACAAATATGCATCATGAAACAAGGTAGGCCAATATAAACCGTAGTCTAAAACTTTCCTAGGCTGTACGTTGAGGCCCAAAATGTCCACCACATGCAAATGCATGACAAAAGCTAAGAACAGAATGAAACTCTTGATTAGGCACACATCGCCTAATAATTTGGTCACTACAAAATCGCCACAGATATGGATCATCCCACACATAATATTTTGATTCACTCTTAAGTTTATAAATTTGTGCACGAGTGAAATGTGAGGGAAAAAATGTAGCAACCAAGAAATTCACCATATCAGAAAACCAAGGGAAGGTTTTCTTACCTTGCAGATGCATAAGTCGCTCATCCGGGAAGGAGTCCTGCATGGGGAAGCGGATCTGAAGCCCTTTCAATGCGGCTCAAATGATCTGCCACTAGGTTCTCTGCTCCACTCTTGTCACGGATCTCTATGTGAAACTCTTGGAGCAGTAGCATCCATCTTATTAGTCGGGGTTTTGCATCTGGCTTCTTCAAAAGGAACTTCAGAGCTGCATGATCAGTAAACACAACAACCTTAGAACCAAGCAAATATGATCTAAACTTATCCAAAGCAAAAACAATGGCTAAAAGTTCTTTTTCGGTTGTGGTATAGTTGGCCTGAGCAGCATCTAGAGTTCTGGAAGCATAGTATATCACATGAGAAGCTTTCCCCACTCTCTGTGCCAAGACTGCTCCTACTGCATAGTTAGAAGCATCACACATTAACTCAAATGGCAATGTCCAGTCAGGTGGCTGGATGATAGGGGTACTAGTCAAGGCCTGCTTCAAGTGGTTGAAAGCTGCCTTGCACTTGTCATCAAAATTGAACTCCACATCTTTCTGCAGTAACTGGGAAAGTGGAAGAGCAATCTTGCTGAAGTCGGCAATGAAGCGCCTGTAGAAACCTGCATGACCAAGAAAAGAACGCACTTCCCGCACGCATGTGGGGTAAGATAGACAAGTAATTACATCAATCTTGGCAGGATCTACCTCAATGCCCTTACTGGATACTACATGGCCTAAAACTATACCCTGTTCTACCATAAAATGGCATTTCTCAAAATTTAGTACAAGGTTAGTCTCAATGCATCTTTGCAGTACTCTAGATAGGCTGGCTAAACATGAATCAAAAGAAGAACCATAGACAGTGAAGTCATCCATAAACACCTCCATGCACTCCTCTAAGAAATCAGAAAATATGCTCACCATGCACCGCTGGAAGGTACCAGGGGCATTGCAGAGGCCGAAGGGCATCCGTCTGTAAGCAAAGGTGCCGAAGGGACAAGTAAATGTGGTCTTCTCCTGATCCTCCGGTGCAATGTGGATTTGGAAGTATCCAGTGTAGCCATCTAAAAAGCAGTATAGACCACCATTCCAGCAGCAAGCAAGGACAAATCAGTTTCAGCCACATGCTGGACCAAGTAGACCACCATTCCAGCAGCAAGGTCCTGTAGCCACAAAATCTGAGCCCTCATTGGAGGATTTGGTGAAACAGTTGGCCACTAATAACATCCAGTTTCAACAGAGAACTGAAACCACCATTCAGAACTTGGAGACTCAAATTGGTCAACTTGCCACATCAATTCATGAATTAAGGTCACAGGGTTCTGGCCAATTACCCTCTCAAACCACTCCAAATCCTAGAGGCAATGTTAGTGCTATAGCTTTACGCAGTGGTAAGCAAATCAATGGACCAAAGGCAGTGAGATACTTCCAGATTCTACCCTTGGCCCAGAGAAACAAGATTCTACAGCAACTTCAAGTTCTGCAGCTAATTCAGATGCTGTAGCAGATTCAGCAGCAAATGATCCTACAACAGCCAAGCAGAAAATTGGATCAAATCAGCAGTTGACAGAAAATTCAGTACAGCAGAAAAGTGAGCATCCAAAAAAGTCAGGTTCCAACATTCCTCTTCCTTTTCCCAACCGAATGATACAGCCGAGGCATATGGTTGAAACAGACTTGGATAAGGAAATTATGGAGACTTTTCAGAAGGTTGAGGTGAATATACCTCTCTTGGAGGCAATTAAACAAATCCCCAAGTATGCCAAGTTCTTGAAAGAGATGTGCACCCATAAGAGGAAGCTAAAGGGCACTGAAAAAGTGAGTATGGGGAGAAATGTCTCTGCTTTGATTCAGCCCAACCTTCCTATCTGAACATGCCTATTTCTGATTAAAGCATGATTATGCTATACTTTATTCTCAATTGATTTGATTCAACTATTCTTTGTTAAACATACTTTACTTATTAATTATGGTTTATATTTAATACAATGCTTGTATTTAAAAATTAGTTGAATTGATTAAATAAAATATTACATGTTTGTGGGTATCATCCTGGTAAACCCTCACGAGACTACAACTCGTCCACTAGGGACACCTAGGGGTTTAAAGGCTTGTGGCACAGGCTAAGTGCCATCGTGTTTTCCTACGAAAATGGATTAGATTAGGTACAATCTGTTTTTTATGTTTTTAGTTTAATAATATTATGTTTCTTGTTTTTCTTTAGTTTTGTTCTTATGTGTTTTGCCCAGGAGTACAAAAGCTTAAGTGTGGGGAATTTGATCAATCAATTTGAGACACTTATGTTAGCTTTGTATTAGGCATTATTAGATGTTTATTGTGCCCAATATTAGTACTTTAGATGAGTTTAATGTTGTTGGGCTTCATTGGGCTTTAATGCAAATATTGAATAATTTCGGATTTTGATGCATTTTGACCTTTCTTCCTTGGTTAGGTCATAACTTGGGACTCGGTGATCCAATTGAGGTGATCTTGGTGTCTTTGGAAAGCTAAGACAATGCTCTACAAGTTTCATGAAGAACTCAAGAGCTGGATCGGAATGCTAAGGGTCCAAAATTTCCCTGCAATGCAGAGTGGGTTTGCTGTCACGGAACCATCTGGGCAGTATGTACATATTGGACTATATAGTGGGTTATAGGCCTCCTCTTGGGCTGAAACTTGGTCACTTGAAAGATAAGACCCATATCTCCAACTTCAATGAAGACCATTTTGTCAATAGATGTCGTTTTAGGCATGCTTCAGAAGCTACAAGTTGGTCTGAAGTTGGAAACACGTTCTTCCAACCTAACTTGAGGTAGGTGAAGTGTTTTTGGCATTTACGGAGTTCTAAAAGTCCAAATGACATGATTCAAATTGGAGATTTTCAAGGAGACAACTGGCTACAACTTTGATGAGACATCCAAGCCAAAATACACCGTCTAGGTGATGAATTTGAAGCCAGAAGTCGGATAAGAGTTGTTGACTAAAAGCCACCAACCATACACCAACCCACCTACCATGCACCAACCCACCAACCATGCATCAAGCTTCCATTTTTGACAAATTTCAGATTCTTATAGCTTGTATTCAGATTATGTACATGTACAAATTGGCTTCTAGGATTAGTATAAATAGACCCAACCTCTTTGTATTAGAGGCATTCAATTTAGAAGTAAGTTTCAAGAAAGTTTAAGTATTTGTGAGAGTTTTCTTTCTCTTCTTCTTCATTCTCTTTGCAATTTCGTTTTTGTTCTTTAAATTCTGAGTTCTTCCTTCCCATCCATGGAAGGCTAGGCTCTCATAATCAATCCAAGGGATTAGCCATCTTGTTGTTTAATTTGGAGATCTTGTTTTGCTTGTTCATATTGCTTAATTGTTATTCAAGTTTCTCTTCTTCCTCTTTTGATTCTTATCTAGATTAAATTGCTTAATTTGATTTAGATGTTGATGTGGTAGTAGCTTTATTATCATGTATTCAAAGAGGATCACAAAGATTAAACAATATATTAAAGCTTTTTGATAGATTGTTTAGCTTGGTTAAATTCTAGATCTTAAGTTAATCTATGTTGGATGGTGCTTACTTTATCTAACCTTGGTTAATCAAATCCTAGATGCTTATCTAGTAAAGAATTCTTGGATCATGTTAAGGCTTCTTGATGTGATCTAAAGCCAAGAACATGGTTAGCAATTAAGTGAATTCCTTGTGATCAATGATGAGTTAAACTCAAGATCGGTAAATTTCCTTGGATTGGTTGTTTCTTTAGATTTATTTACAACTTTGAATCTCCTACTTTTATTAATCTTGTTAATCAACAACAAAACCCCCCCCCTTTTCTAATTATCTTGATCTAATTAAATCTTTGTTTTTGGATCCTTGAGAGACGATTCGGTTCATTCTCTATACTACAAATTAGTTTGTGAACCGGTTATTTTATTTGATAGGCCTCGACAACCTCTTGTCAAATTTGGTTCCCCTTTATCTAACCTTGGTTAATCAAGTTCCCCGGCAACGGCGCCAAATTTGACAAGAGGTTGTCGAGGCCTATCAAATAAAATAACCGGTTCACAAACTAATTTGTAGTATAGAGAATGAACCGAATCGTCTCTCAAGGATCCAAAAACAAAGATTTAATTAGATCAAGATAATTAGAAAAGGGGGGGGTTTTGTTGTTGATTAACAAGATTAATAAAAGTAGGAGATTCAAAGTTGTAAATAAATCTAAAGAAACAACCAATCCAAGGAAATTTACCGATCTTGAGTTTAACTCATCATTGATCACAAGGAATTCACTTAATTGCTAACCATGTTCTTGGCTTTAGATCACATCAAGAAGCCTTAACATGATCCAAGAATTCTTTACTAGATAAGCATCTAGGATTTGATTAACCAAGGTTAGATAAAGTAAGCACCATCCAACATAGATTAACTTAAGATCTAGAATTTAACCAAGCTAAACAATCTATCAAAAGCTTTAATATATTGTTTAATCTTTGTGATCCTCTTTGAATACATGATAATAAAGCTACTACCACATCAACATCTAAATCAAATTAAGCAATTTAATCTAGATAAGAATCAAAAGAGGAAGAAGAGAAACTTGAATAACAATTAAGCAATATGAACAAGCAAAACAAGATCTCCAAATTAAACAACAAGATGGCTAATCCCTTGGATTGATTATGAGAGCCTAGCCTTCCATGGATGGGAAGGAAGAACTCAGAATTTAAAGAACAAAAACGAAATTGCAAAGAGAATGAAGAAGAAGAGAAAGAAAACTCTCACAAATACTTAAACTTTCTTGAAACTTACTTCTAAATTGAATGCCTCTAATACAAAGAGGTTGGGTCTATTTATACTAATCCTAGAAGCCAATTTGTACATGTACATAATCTGAATACAAGCTATAAGAATCTGAAATTTGTCAAAAATGGAAGCTTGATGCATGGTTGGTGGGTTGGTGCATGGTAGGTGGGTTGGTGTATGGTTGGTGGCTTTTAGTCAACAACTCTTATCCGACTTCTGGCTTCAAATTCATCACCTAGACGGTGTATTTTGGCTTGGATGTCTCATCAAAGTTGTAGCCAGTTGTCTCCTTGAAAATCTCCAATTTGAATCATGTCATTTGGACTTTTAGAACTCCGTAAATGCCAAAAACACTTCACCTACCTCAAGTTAGGTTGGAAGAACGTGTTTCCAACTTCAGACCAACTTGTAGCTTCTGAAGCATGCCTAAAACGACATCTATTGACAAAATGGTCTTCATTGAAGTTGGAGATATGGGTCTTATCTTTCAAGTGACCAAGTTTCAGCCCAAGAGGAGGCCTATAACCCACTATATAGTCCAATATGTACATACTGCCCAGATGGTTCCGTGACAGCAAACCCACTCTGCATTGCAGGGAAATTTTGGACCCTTAGCATTCCGATCCAGCTCTTGAGTTCTTCATGAAACTTGTAGAGCATTGTCTTAGCTTTCCAAAGACACCAAGATCACCTCAATTGGATCACCGAGTCCCAAGTTATGACCTAACCAAGGAAGAAAGGTCAAAATGCATCAAAATCCGAAAATTATTCAATATTTGCATTAAAGCCCAATGAAGCCCAACAACATTAAACTCATCTAAAGTACTAATATTGGGCACAATAAACATCTAATAATGCCTAATACAAAGCTAACATAAGTGTCTCAAATTGATTGATCAAAAACTCCCTCAAACGTAAGCTATATTCCTCCTCTCTACAAGATACACTTCTTATAGAGATTAACTTAAGCATCAAAGTGCCTTTTGCAAGTACCCCACGCCTTGATCTTGTTTGTGGCTAGAAGGGACCAGCTTCCACTTTTGGACTGGAACATTGGCGCCATCTGGGGGAAACAATAAAATGATTCCCATACTCTGAAGTTGCCTTTTACAACACATCTCTCAAACACTCATGGTTTTCACATCTACAACCAGGAAGAACCTCAATGAGGTATGCTTGGGCTTACATTGATGGCATTAGTTTGTCGCCATGCTTTAAGCTGCAAAGCTTGCAGCTTGGATGCTAATTGAAAAGCTGATGGGTCCTACTCCCTTTATTCACTTCAATTGATGTTATCAATTGTGTTTCATCTGTGTTGTTGGATTTGGCAATAAATGCCACGAGTTAGCATGGCGAACTCCTAGCAACAAATGCTACTCCCATCTACTTATGTGCGCAAGCCATATTTTGCTAGCAAACCAAACCCAAATCGTGCCTAAGCCACAGTCAAGGTATGTCAACACCTCAATCCCCAAGACTCCAACTCGGACATAAGTCTGTGAAGCTTTCCTCAGCGCCCATTGCAGTCCCTAGCTCCCCACCTTGGCAGAGTTGATCTGAGTCCATCACAGTCTCGGCAAAACTCAGGGGAATGCCAAGCTTGAACCGGCTTGGTGTTATTTTGCAAAATTTCCAAGATTCAAGGTGCCGAGTTACCAAGTTACGGAAGTGGCACACATTGATCCCATGCTGGCCTGGTCTCTAAGCAAAGGAAACAAGACATTGTGCTATTGTTCCAACTAACCAGGCATGAGCCGACACACTACATTAGAAGAAACTCACCACATGAGCCGACTCCGCCATGTGAACCCAAAAGGATCGAGCTCATTGTAGTCTCGACAAAACCTATTACTTCCTCTACCTTACAACTTGGAAGGATCCAAGTTTCCTATCTCTCAAACTTCCACGGCAAACCATCGTGGATCATGTCGAGTTAAATACAACAAATGTACACATGGCAAGCCCATCTCGGACTCGGCATGGTACTCACGGCGTCAACAACCTTTGCACTACTTAAAAAAGTTACCAAGTCATTGTCCAACAGAAACTTCCGAGAACCGCACCAAGTGTTTTCAATGATGAGTCAATCTCCTTAGATTATCATCCACACTCGGATCCGATACTTAGCCTCGATCATATTTCTCGAGCAAGAGTTTCAAAGGACAAGTCAATCCCTTTAGATGCTCATCCACACTCCAATTTGATACTAAGCCTCGATCATATTTTGATCCCGGGCAAGTTTTTCCGAGGATAAGTCAATCTCTTTAGATTCTCATCCACACTCCAATTCAATACTAAGCCTCGGTTAGATTCCGATCCCGAGCAAGCTTTTCCAAGGATGAGTCAATCTCTTTAGATTACTCGCTCTATCTCGGATACGACTTCGAGCTCGGTCTGATTCCAATCCTAAGCAAGTGTTTCCAAGGACAAGTCAATTTCCTTAGATTCTCGTCCACACTCAGATTCAATACTAAGCCTCGGTCTGATTTGAATCCCGAGCAAGTTGATATTTTGACGAGTCAAGCTATTTAGATTACTCGCTCAATCTCGGATCCGACTCTGATCTCGGTCTGATTCCGATCCCAAGAAATCATTTCCATGGACTAGTCAATCTCCTTAGATTCTCATCCACACTCAGATCCAATACTTAACCCCCGTCATATTCTGATCTCAAGCAAGTGATTCTGAGGACAAGTCAATCTTCTTAGATTCTCGTCCATACTCGGATTCGATACTAAGCCTCGGTCAGATTTCGACCCCAAGCAAGCTTTTCTGAGGACAAGTCAATCTCTTTAAATTCTTGTCCATACTCAGATCAGACTCCGAGCTCGGTCTAATTCCGATCCCGAGCAAGCCAATCTTTTGATGAGTCAATCTCTTTAAATTACTCGCTTGACAAGAGGTTGTCGAGACCCCGTCAAATAAATAAAATTACCGGTTCACAAAATAATTTGTAGTATAGAGCATGAACCGAATCGTCTCTCAAGGATCCAAAAGAACAAAGATTTAATCAAATCAAGATAATTAAAAGGGGGGTTTTGATGATTTGAAATACACTAATTGAAGTAAAGGAAAGTAATTAACAAATTTAAAGAAACAACCAATCCAAGGAAATTTACCGATCTTAAGTTTAATCCATCATTGATCACAAGGAATTCACTTAATCGCTAACCATGTTCTTGGCCTTAGATCACATCAAGAAGCCTCAACATAATCCAAGAATCCTCTACTAGATAAGCATCTAGAATTTAATTAACCAAGGTTAGATAAAGTAAGCACCATCCATACATAGATTAATTTAAGATCCAGAATTTAACCAAGCTAAACAATCCATCAAAAAGCTTTAATAAATTGTTTATTCTTTGTGATCCTCTTTGAATACATGACAATAAAGCTATTATCACATTAACATCTAAATCAAATTAAGCAATTCAATCTAGATAGAAATCAAAAGAGGAAGAAGAGAAACTTGAATAACAATTAAGCAATATGAACAAGCAAAACAAGATCTCCAAATTAAACATCAAGATGGCTAATCCCTTGGATTGATTATGAGAGCCTAGCCTTCCATGGATGGGAAGGAAGAACTCAGAAAATAAAGAACAAAAATGAAATTCTAAAGAGAAGGGAGAAGAAGAGAAAGAAAACTAACAAATACTCAAACTTACTACAAAATTGAATTCTAACTTACTTCAAAATTGAATTCTAACTTACTTCAAAATTGAATCTCTCTAATACAAAGAGGTTGGGTCTATTTATACTAATCCTAGAAGCCAATTTGTACATGTACATAATCTGAATACAAGCTATAAGAATCTGAAATTTGTCAAAAATGGAAGCTTGATGCATGGTTGGTGGGTTGGTGCATGGTAGGTGGGTTGGTGTATGGTTGGTGGCTTTTAGTCAACAACTCTTATCCGACTTCTGGCTTCAAATTCATCACCTAGACGGTGCATTTTGGCTTGGATGTCTTCATCAAAGTTGTAGCCAGTTGTCTCCTTGAAAATCTCCAATTTGAATCATGTCATTTGGACTTTTAGAACTCCAGAAATGCCAAAAACACTTCACCTACCTCAAGTTAGGTTGGAAGAACGTGTTTCCAAATTCAGACCAACTTGTAGCTTCTGAAGCATGCCTAAAACGACATCTATTGACAAAATGGTGTTCATTGAAGTTGGAGATATGGGTCTTATCTTTCAAGTGACCAAGTTTCAGCCCAAGAGGAGGCCTATAACCCACTATATAGTCCAATATGTGCATACTGCCCAGATGGTTCCGTGACAGCAAACCCACTCTGCATTGCAGGGATATTTTGGACCCTTAGCATTCCGATCTAGCTCTTGAGTTCTTCATGAAACTTGTAGAGCATTGTCTTAGCTTTCCAAAGACACCAAGATCGCCTCAATTGGATCACCGAGTCCCAAGTTATGACCTAACCAAGGAAGAAAGGTCAAAATGCATCAAAATCCGAAAATTATTCAATATTTGCATTAAAGCCCAATGAAGCCCAACAACATTAAACTCATCTAAAGTACTAATATTGGGCACAATAAACATCTAATAATGCCTAATACAAAGCTAACATAAGTGTCTCAAATTGATTGATCATCGCTCAATCTCAGATATGACTTCAAGCTCGGTCTGATTCCGATCCTGAGCAAGCACTTTCAAGGGCGAGTCAATTTCCTTAGATTCTCGTCCACACTCATATTCAATACTAAGCCTCAGTCTGATTTGGATCCTAAGCCAGTCAATCTTTTAACTAGTCAATCTCTTTAGACTACTCGCTCAATCTCGGATCCGACTACGAGCTCGGTTTAATTTCGATCCTAAGCAAGTGTTACCAAGGACGAGTCAATCTCCTTAGATTCTCGTCCACACTTGAATTTGATACTCAGTCTCGGTTTGATTCTGATCCCGAGCAAGCGTTTCTGAGGACGAGTCAATCTCCTTATATTCTCGTCCACACTCGGATTTAATACTAAGTCTCGGTCAGATTCCGATCCCTAGCAAGCTTTTCCGAGGACAAGTCAATCTCCTTAGATTCTCGTCCACACTTAGATCCAACTCTGAGCTTGGTCTGATTATGATCTCGAGCAATCCAATCTTTTGATGAGACAATCTCTTTAGATTACTCGCTCAATCTTATATCCAACTACGAGCTCAGTCTGATTTCGATCTCGAGCAAGCATTTTCGAGGACGAGTCAATTTCTCTATATTCTCGTCCACACTTGGATTTGGTACTAAGCCTCGGTTTAATTCTGGTCCTGAGCAAGTTAATCTTTTGACCAGTCAATCTCTTTAGATTACTCACTCAATCTAGGATCTATCTCCAAGCTTGGTTTGATTTTGACCCTGAGCAATTACTTGCTTAATTTCGAATCCGACTTCGAGCTCGGTTTGATTTCAATCTCAAGCAAGTCAATCTTTTGATGAGTCAATCTCTTTAGATTACTTGCTCAATCTAGGGTTTGACTCTGGGCTCGGTCCAATTCCAATCTCGTGCAAGTGTTTCCAAGGACAAGTTAATCTCCTTAGGTTCTCATCCACACTCGGATCCAATACTCAGCCTCAGTTTGATTCTGATCCCGAGTAAGCGTTTCCGAAGACGAGTCAATCTCCTTAGATTCTCGTCCGCACTCATATTCGATACTAAGCCTCGATCCTGAGCAAGCTTTTCCGAGGACGAGTCAATCTACTTAGATTTTTATCCACACTCGGATCCGACTCCGAGCTCAGTTTGATTCCGATCCCGAACAAGCATTTTCGAGGATGAGTCAATCTCCTTAAATTCTTGTTGACACTTTGATTCGATACTAAGCCTCGGTTTGATTACGATCCAGAGCAAGTCAATATTTTGTCGAGTCAATCTCTTTAGATTACTCGCTCAATCTCGAATCTGACACGAAACTCGGTTTGATTCTAACCCCTAGTAAGCCAATCTTTTGACGAGTCAATCTCTTTAGATTACTCGCTCAATCTCAAATTCGACTCCGAGTTCGGTCTGATTCTGATCCCGAGCAAATCAATCTTTTGACGAGTCAATCTTTTTAGATTACTCGCTCAATTTCGGATACGACTAATTAATCAATTTGAGACACTTATGTTAGCTTTGTACTAGGCTTTATTAGATGTTTATTGTGCCCAATATTAGTATTTTAGATGAGTTTAATGTTGTTGGGCCTCATTGGGTTTTAATGCAAATTATGAATAATTCTTAGATTTTGATGCATTTTGACATTTCCTCATTGGTTAGGCCATAACTTGGGACTTGGTGATCCATTTGAGGTGATCTTGGTGTCTTTGGAAAGCTACAAAAGGCTCTACAAGTTTCATGAGAACTCAAGAGCTGGATCGGACTGCTAAGGGTCAAAAATATCCCTGCAATGCAGAGTGGGTTTGTTGTCATAGAAATCTGGGCAGTGTGCACATATTAGATTATATAGTGGGTTATAGGCCTCCTCTTGGGTTGAAACTTGGCCATTGGAAAGCTAAGACCTATATCTCCAACTTCACTAAAGACCATTTAGTCAATAGATGTCGTTTTATACATGATTATGAAGCTACAAGTTGGTTTGAATTTGGAAACATGTTCTGCCAACTTAACTTGAGGTAGGTGCAGTGTTTTTAGCATATCTGAAGTTCTAAAAGTCCAAATGACATGATTCCAATGCCAAAATTTCAAGGAGACAACTAGCTACAATTTTTATGAAGACCTCCAAGCCAAAATGTACCGACAGGACATGAAAATCAAGCTGGAAGTCGGATAAGAGTTGTTGACTTGAAGCCACCAACCATACATCAACCCACCAACCATGCACCAACCCACCAACCATGCATCAAGCTTCCATATTTGACAATTTCCATATCTTTACAACTTGTATTTAGATTATTTTCAATACAAATTAGCTTCTAGGATTAGTATAAAGAGAGTCCATCTCTTTGTATTAGAAGTAAGTTTGAAGAAAGTTTGAGTATTTGTGAGAGTTTTCTTTCTCTTTTTCTCCATTCTCCTTAGAATTTTGTTTTTGTTCTTTATTTTATGAGTTCTTCCTTCCCATCCATGGAAGGCTAGGCTCTTATAATCAATCCAAGGGATTAGCCATCTTGATGTTGAATTTGGAGATCTTGTTTCGCTTGTTCATATTGCTTAATTGTTATTCAAGTTTCTCTTTTTCCTCTTTTGATTTTTATTTAGATTGAATTGCTTAATTTGATTTAGATGTTGATGTGATAATAAATTTATTATCATGTATTCAAAGAGGATCACAAAGACTAAATAATATATCAAAGCTTTTTGATGGATTGTTTAGCTTGGTTAAATTCTGGATCTTAAGTTAATCTAAGTTTGGATGATGCTTACTTTATCTAACCTTAGTTAATTAAATCCTAGATGCTTATCTAGTAGAGGATTCTTGGATCATGTTGAGGCGTCTTGATGTGATCTAAGGCCAAGTACATGGTTAGCAATTAAGTGAATTCCTTGTGATCAATGATGGATTAAACTCAATATCGGTAAAATTTCATTGGATTGGTTAATTTGTTAATTACATTCCTTTAATTCAACCAGTATATTTTCTTTTCAAATCATCAAAACCCCCTTTTAATTATCTTGATCTGATTGAATATTTGTTTTTATTTGATTCTTGATAGACGATTTGGTTCATTCTCTATACTACAAATTAGTTTGTGAATCGGTAATTATTATTATTTGACGAGTCTCGGCAACCTCTTATCAACGACTCCGAGCTCGGTCTGATTTTGATCCCAAGCAAGCCAACCTTTGAATGAATTCAATTTCTCTCGTTCAACCCCAAGATCGGTTGTCACCCGAGTAGGGAAAAAAGCCTACAACACTCGGGTTCGATCATGATCTCGATCAAATTTTGATTCCAAGCTCGATTAGAGCCCAAGATTGGTTAAAGCACGAGCTCAGTCATAAACAAAATCGCCTTGGTTCAAGGCCTAGTTTAGTCAGATACTCCGAGCCCGAGGTCGGTTAGAGCTCGAGCTAGGTCAAAAACCAGCTTCTAACATCTCTTCAGATCATCGTATAAAATTTTGGCCCAAGACCCCTTTCAGGATAAAAAAACCAAGTCCCATTTTTGCAACTTGACTCAAAAGGCAATCCAGCCATCAGCAAATATAGTCGATAGACCCACACCCAAAATTTTCAAACGTCATGGATCAGCTGAAAGACTCATTTGAAAGCTCCGAGCTCTTGGATGAACTCAAGGCCAAGCTGGGGGGCTTGTACCATGTACGGGTCTTGGGCCCAACCCAAATAGTAAACCCTACCTCCTAAGCAATGGTCAAGTCATCACACTGCCCAAGCCAGGTAAATGTCTTAGAACTTTATCCCATTTCTTCAGATTTTCTGGCAATATATATACAAGGGAAAACTCCCTCAAAGGTATGTTCTCTTCCTCCTCTCTTCAAGATATACTTCTTACATAGACTAACTTAATCATCAGAGTACCTTTTGCAGGTACCCCACTCTTTGATCTTGTTCCTGGTCAGAAAGGACCAGCTTCCACTTTTGACCGAAACAGGTACTGGAGTAATCCCCTCATTGTATAACTAGATGCACAAAAACTATCGTCTTCATTAACGGCTATTCACGGATCTCCAAAAATCACATATACTATATAAAAATAATTTTAAGTCCTATAATCATCTCAGAAAATATCTTATACTTGTGACATTACAAGTTTCAACCTTCATTAAGATAGTTACAATTGGTTCCAATATTTCACTCATATCAACTCAATAATAATAATTCACTATAAATCATACTTCTAAAAAATGGAAATCTTGTTTTCCTAGATCTTCCATTCATAAAAGCAAAAGTAAATGCTTCCAAATGTTTGTTACCATAAAGCATCATTTTAGAGTTGATAGATTTATAGCTGGAATTTATGTTGAGTTGAGAGAATTAAATAGTAGAATTTGTGATCAATCAATGGAATTACTTGTTTAGAGTTCAACTTAACCAACTATCCCAAAAGCTTAAGCTATTAGGTGAAGGTTCAAGATTAATTTTGTATGTCTAATAATAAGTGTGCTTATACATTTAGAATTTAGAATTGATGATATACATGATTTAGTTGAAAGATTTTATTAAATAGAATTTACTCAACAAGGAAAATTTAGTTGAAGTTTCAGTTAGAACATTTTCAGCTTCATATATTAAAGCATGTTGGTTGATCAGGTAATTCATCTTGTGCTGACTCTTTCAGTTTTTACTGCATCTACAGAATATGGTTTTTCAATAATGAAACTTGTGAAAACAAAGATCCTTAATAGAATGGAAGATAGACTCTTGGCTGATAATTTGGCTTTTTATATTGAAAAAGGGGTTGTAATAAATTTCACTACACAAATGAATATTGAAGACTTATATTTTAGATTAAACACATATTTTAATTTTTCAAAAATACAAGTGACATTAATTTAATCCTTCAATAAATTTTGACATCAAATTAGTCCTTTTGGAATACCAATTTAATGTAAAATATGTCATTGAAGGACTAATTCAATATCAAAAAATAACATTGAAGAGTTAATTTGATGTCAAAAACTAACATTAAATGATCATTTTGATATATTTATCATTAGAAGACTTAACAGATGACACTTGTATCTTTGAAAAACTAAAATAAGTATTTTCTCTATATTTTATACTCGGTAAGTTTTTACTTTTTTTAATGTAAAACATTATTCTAGAATTTTCGTATACATAAAAATATATTATGTTTTACATTGATAATTTAATATATTTGTTTTAGTTACCACATAAAATTTTCTAATAGTATAGGAACTATATATTCATGTACCACAATTAATACAAGTGAACTTTTCTTTACATGTAATACTAGTTATGTTATCTGTGCTTTGCACGGGTTATTTTATAGTTTATAATTTTAATTTTTATTTATAATTTTATTTTTTATAATTATTATTTTAAATATGTTCAATTTATAAAATAATTTTTATAAAAATTATTATAAATAGATGAAAAAATGTTTAAAATTAATTTTTTATGTTTGAAATAATTTATTTTATTTTATTTTATCAGTGCTTTGCACATTTTTATTTAATTTTTTTTTATTTTTTTTAAAATTAATATTTTTATATATAATTATGATTTCATATATGTTAAATTTACAAAGTATTTTTTTAATAAAAATTCTTAAAAGTAAATACAACAAACATTATAAATTAATTTTTTATATTGGAAATGTTGTCTTTTTTTTTTATTTCACTATTTAATTCTTTAAATTTTAATTATATACTTTGATAATATTTTACTTCTTAATATAATTGTCTTTTTAAATTTTATTATTTCATTTATGTTAATGTTACCATATATTTAATGATATAATTATATTTAATGATACTATTAATTGCTTCAAAAGACAATTTTACTTCTTTTTAAAATAATATTTTTATATATAATTATGATTTCATATATGTTAAATTTACAAAGTATTTTTTTAATAAAAATTCTTAAAAGTAAATACAGAAAACATTATAAATTAATTTTTTATATTGAAAATGTTGTCTTTTTTTTATTTCACTATTTAATTATTTAAAATTTAATTATATACTTTGATAATATTTTACTTCTTAATATATTTGTCTTTTTAAATTTTATTATTTCATTTATGTTACTATTACCATATATTTAATGATATAATTATATTTAATGATACTATTAACAATTTTACTTTTATATATAAATTTATTTTTTAAAATACAATATCAGCTCCTTTAAAATTTAATGTTTGCTCCGTATTGTATCTATTCTAGTTCGATCCTAGTAATCAATCGTAAATCAATAAATAAAATAAAAAAGAGAGAGATAATAAAATAGCTGAAAAAATATTTTTATTTATCGTTTTACCACAATTGTAAAATTATTTTCTAATATATATATATATATATATTCCCGATATTATTTTTTTAAAATACACATATTGTCTTTGTCATTGAATTACTGTGCAGAATATATTAATCTAATATTTAATGAAAACAATATTGACATAAACTCTACCAAAAAAATACATCTGTACCAAAAAATTATATTGACATAAACTTGTGAAAATTTTATTTTAAATTTGAGGTATTCCAAAAAATTAAATAAAATATATTTATAATTTAATGGTTCGAATAAAAAGAAAAATACGAGTTTTGTTGATATGTATTTGTTATGAAAGTAGTTTAATTCAATATCAAATAAATAACCTCAACCAAACACTTCAAAGTTCAAACCTCCAACCAAAAGAAATACTCAAAAGAAACCTCAACCAAAAAAAGGTTCATAGAAAAGTAGTAGGGCTAAGCGCCTAAGCCTAAGATATTCTAGAAGGAGAGAACCACAAGCAAATAGCTACGTTGACTTCAATGGTTAGTCTACAATACTCGTTTTATAGAAAAATTTATCATATATATGCAAATAATTTATTTTACACTTTATTTACAATTCAAACTGTACACAAATTTTTTACATATTTATACAAATATTAAATGTCTTGACTTAAATCAACAAAATGCAACGTATTCTTTTTCCTTTTCGGTAAAATTATAAAGAAACCACTCGTACAAATGTGATCAATTTGTGACTCACTTTCACTTGTGTATACAAAGCACGATGTTATTGGCAAAGGAACATAGACACTGGCTAATACACAGTTTGCGTAAAAATGGTCGTGCCAAAAAAAAATAGTTGCATAAAATGGTTATTGTACAAGTAAATATTGGCTCCCTTCGCCATGACCTATTTTATTGAACTATTCGAATCATCCATCAATGTAATTCCTCCTTGGTGGGTATTTCTGCTATCTATTGGAGACAGATATTCATGAAAAGAAAGCAACAAAAAATGACTATGAAAAGGATTTCCATTTGCTGATTTGATTCTTCCTTCAGAGAGTCACACTTGGGAACTTGCAAGATCCATAACCTTCAAACAAAAACAAACACACAAAGTAAGCCCCAAACATAAAAAAGCAAAAACCAAACTCCATTTAAATTTAATTTAATAGAAAATTTCACTTTATCTTCTTGAAGTAATTAGTTTTAAACAAAATAAACCCTTTTAAGTTGTAATAAAATTTCTCTCTATTATTATAAAAAATTATAAATATTGTCAAGAAATCTAGACAAAAAAGTTTTATTTCATGGAAAACCAGGCATAAATTTATAGAGGAAGAAAAAATTAAAGAAATATTTTATATTATGAATTTAATATTTTCTTTAAAATAGAGATAAAAATTTAAAAATAAATTTTACATAAAAAGAATATTAAAAAAAAAAAAAACTTACTTGGATCCTTTGTGGTTTGGGTGGCGAGGCCATTGAAGTAACAGGTTCCACCTGCAGGCCTCAACTGCGCCCAATAAGAACTGAACGCATAGCTGGCATGCCACACCACCGAATCGGGTTTGAAACACGGTTTTCCGGGTCGGATCGGGTCACAGGTGCGGTTCCCCTGCGAGCAAGCGTACGATAACGCTGCCACCACCGCCGTCTCATTCGCTCCCTCCGCCACCATACACCATATCTTCCCTTTGTACGTCTCCGGCGCCGGCAACGGCCCAAACTCCGACGCCGGTGTTTTTCCGGCGAGGTCGATCTCGTAAACGCTCGACCCGTTCGGGTACAACAACCCGAAATGACGCTCCGTGCCCAGACCCGGTTTCAGGTTCTCGTTGAACAAAGCGAATATAAACGACGGAAGAACCGAACCCGGTCGAGCCGGAGTCCCGGTCGCCGGTTTTTTTGTCACCTTCTTCACGAAGTTTCGGTTGTAAGTGGCAGCGTTGTAAATATTGGCACCAATTTGGTCTATGTCTCCACCGTTGGGCCAACCCGTTTCGGCTATAAAGATCCGAATACCCGGATACCCGAGTCGTTTCATTGCAAAATAGACAGCATCCACCATCTGGTCAAACAAATTGGTGTAAACCAGACCCGTACCCGGATCCGTAACCGTGATATTGCTGGACTCAAAAAGAGCGTAATCGAGGTTAATATTGGTAGGATCCGAAGCCCAAGAGAAAAACGGGTAGACATCCAAGAAGAAGAAGGAGCGGGTCCGATCCAAGAACTCCAACATGGGTTTCATGACCCGAAACGCAATGTCGTTTCGGAACGTGCCGTTTGAAGGTGGAAACGACGATTCCAACACGTCCATGGCCGAGGGAGTTCCCACCTTCACCTTGTGCAACCCGAAGGCTGCGAGAGAGTGCTTGATTTTGAGCATTGCGGGAACGATGTGGGGCCAGGTTTCGGGTGCTGTGGTGCTGATGAGTTCGTTGCCTACGAGGAGGTAGCGAATGAGGGTTTGTGGGTAGAAGGGTACAACGTTGGTTTGGACCCATTGGTTAGAGAATGTTTGGTTGGAGGAGATGTTGGAGATGAGGTTGTTGGGGACCATGATGGAGACTTGGAGGCCTGTGTTTTTTAGGGCTTTGAGGATTTCTGGGTTTGTGTCGTAGATTTTGACTCGCTTGGCTTTGAGGGATTTGATGAGTTCCACTGATGTTGTTGGTGATGGAAGGTTGTTGCCCAACTGGCCATAGTTGATTCCTGGTTGGCTTGAGATTTTTGCACCTGTGAGCAAAAGGGGTTAGAGGAAAATATAAAATGAACAAAACCCAGATTGCAAAATTTGTGATTTTGAAAGGGGGAGGGAGGAGCTTACTTGATGTAGAGAATAAGAAGGAGAAGAGAAATAAGGAAATCAGAGCCATAGCCATAGCTATTGCTCTCTTTGCTACTCTGCTTCTTAAGCTCTATTTAAATGAGCTTATAATGTATGGAAAAAATGTGTATGTTTTTAGGACAATAATATGAGTTTAATTTTGACGTGTAAAGTTTATTTATACTTTTATTCTAGTTAATTAAATTTTTTATAGTTAAATTTTTTTAATAATTTATCATGATTAAATTAAAATGTAAAGTTTTTTTTATTTTTTTTATATTTTAATATAATATATAAAAATCAAAATTTTGTATTATTAAGTTTATTTTTAGATTCATGTAATATTACATTAATTGTACGTTTAGTTCGTTTATCTCTAATTAAATACTATTGTTCTTTTTGGTGTAGGAAAAATAAAATGGAAGCTATGTACAATGCAAAGATTACTTGCTGAAGTGCTTGGCATATGGGAAGATGAACACAGGAAAAACGATGGAGGAGTTGAACAATAACGACGACCAAGTCTGAAAGGTCGTCGTTATTGCCAATTTTTGTGCCATTGCCAATTAGTCTTGATTACTCATTGCAATTGGGGATATTGACTTTTCATTAATTCGGTCTTCACCTTGGTGTATGGTTACTGAGAATAATAGTATTTTACTCAAAGTTTATTGTTTTAATGACAATTTGTCAATAACAAAACAAAGGAAGCATCGGTGGGTTTCCAATTTTAACTTCCATGAGGAAATGTGGAAGATAGTGACTTTGAAAAAGACAAGGCCGTACCTAAGTGGCAGAATGTGAAGCCAGACGTTTGAGTTACGAAGGGGATAGCGTGTGTCACCTGGGTCTCTACGCGCAGCCTGCTGCAGGAATAGGGCATTGACGTAGACTCCGAGTCCCAAGCACTAACTGCTACAAACTAATAGTGTTTTTATGTCGGTTGTAAAAAAATATCATGTTAAAAATTAATTATGTATATTAATTTTAAAATAATTAATTTATATTTAAATATATTAGTTTATAATTAATATTAAAATAAAAATATTTATTTAAATTGATAAAAAAATTATTTTTATATATTAAATTATTAAAAAATATATAAAATAATTAAAAAATTATTTAATTAAAAATAAAAAAATATTTATGCATCAAAATTTTTAAAATAAATTAAAGTGATTTAATGAAAAGTTTAAAATAATTTTTTTAAAAATAGTTATTTTTTTCAATTACTTTAATTAGTCCTTTAGATTGAGTGGTGTCTCGTGATATTTTTAGAAATTAGATTCTTTGGGTCTCTAATGAGAATAATTCAAAGTCAGTAGTTCAGAGTACAAAGATTTTTGTTATCTCTCAATCAGAGTTATTCCCACTTAAATTTGAACTTGCGTCATATCCTATAAAGGTGAATCTACTTACCAACTCAACTAAACATCAATTGATTAAAAAAAAGATAAATTTTACATACTTTAAATAAATAAGATAAACTTTAAAGAAAATAACTTTTAATTAAAAAATTATTTAAAAAAAAATTATTCTTGCTTACTCATGCTCTAAATATAAAAAGAATTTTTTAGCATCAGTTTTTTATTTTTATTCACATTATAGTTGCAAATATCTAATGCGGGAGAAAGAAAGGTGGTACGGTTGAAGTCTTACATTCGCTATCAATTGAGTTACAAATTTATTAACAAAAATTGCTTTACTATGATCCAAATATCGAATGACTATTATCAATATATATATATATCGATTGACTTGACTTCCACGCAGCCGCTTTAGAAAATTTCTAGAATTTAAGTCAAGAAATCTAATATTAAAATTAGATTAAATATTTAAATTGATGATTTAAAGATTTATAGAATATTAGTTTAGTTATTTAATTAATTTTTATATTAAAATAATTCTTTAATATTAAATTTTTTATATCAAATTAATTTTTTAATATTATTTTTTACATTAAATTAGTTTTCTAAAAAAATTAATTTGATGTCAAATTATCATTTTAAAACATAGTATCAATTTATTGTTATTTTTATCATATTGGATAGTATTTTTTTTTTCATGTGTCACATGAGAGACGCCAAGCGCCAACTATGTTGACGCATCTACGTAAGAGGCGCTAAGCTTAAGTTCACGCCTTGTCCTTGGTTTTGGATCAATGAAGTAGTTTTGACTTTAATTAACATCTATTTTGAGGTAGGTGACTTGACTTTAGCTTATATTGCATTAACATCAAATTTTTATTATTTTATAATTTGTTTGTATTTTATAATATAGTTGTGATATTTTACTATAAATGCTCAATTATTTGTGTGTAAAACTTGTTGTTGTTAAATATACATATAAATATTTAATTGACTTCAAAATTAGGGTTTAAAACTAAAATTAAGTGAATTATTAAAGTTTATTATATAAGACTGACTTATTTGTTGTACTTCTTATATTGGTATTGTTCAAAAGGTTAATATGGAAAAATTACTTCTTGTGCTAAAATATTTAATTGACTTCAAAATTAGGGTTTAAAACTAAAATTAAGTGAATTATTAAAGTTTATTATATAAGACTGACTTATTTGTTGTCCTTCTTATGTTAGTATTGTTCAAAAGGTTAATATGGGAAAATTACTTTTTGTGCTAATTTAAATTTAAATTATGTATATTAATTATAAAAACATTAATTTACAATTGATTTTAAAATAAAAATATTTTTTTAAATTGTATAAAAATTTTATTTTTGTGTATTAAATTATTAAAAGATATATAAAAATATTTAATTGTGAATAAAAAATTATTATTTATCAAAAAAATTTAAATAAATTAAAATTATTTAATCAAAAGTTCAAAATAAAAATTTTTCTTAAAAAAGTTATGTTTAGTTAATAAAAAAGTTTACCTTAACTTATAATTAATTTGACATACTTTTAATAAATTAAATAATTTTAATTAAAAAAATTATTGTAAAAAATAATTAATCTTACTTATTCATGCTCTAAATATAAAAATATTTTTTGATCATCAAATTTTTATTTTTTTTACATTAGAGTTGCAAATATCTAATGGCGGGAGAAAGAAAGGTGGTACGGTTAAAGTCTTATATTCGCTAATCGCTATCAATTGAGTTACAAATTTATTAACAAAAATTGCTTTACTGTGATCCAAATATCAATGACTTGACTTCCATGCAGCCGCTTTAGAAAATTTCTAGAATTTAAGTCAAGAAATGTAATATTAAAATTAGATTAAATATTTAAATTAATCATTTAAAGATATACAAAATCTTAGTTTAGTTATTTAATTATTTTTGACATTAAAATAGTTATTTAATATTAATTTCTTTTTACATTAAATTAGTTCTTTAATGTCATCTTTTACATTAAATTAGTTCTTTAATGTCATTTTTTACATTAAATTGATTCTTCTAAAAGATTAATTTGATATAAAAAATAATTAAAAGACTAAACTAAATTAATTTTTCATGTATCTTTAAAAGATAAAATTGAGTATTTACTCTTAAAATTAGTAATGATAATTACACATATATCATATCTTACATATTTCTATTTATCTAAATTTTTTAATATTGAAAAGGAAGAGAAGAGGAGAGAGAGAGAGCAAGAGGGAAAGAAAGAAAATAATGATAAAAGTAAGATATATGAGATACATAGTATGTATAAGTATAACTATCATTCCTCTATTAAAATTAAATTTAAATTATTAGATAGTATATTCCTAAAACGTGGAAGAATCTTTTTATGGGGATTATATTGTTATTTAATTTTTTTAATAATTGATACTTTAATTAGCTGTTAAATATTTAAAATAATTTTAAATTTTAAATTCTCATAATTACGTAAAGAAGAAATTATTAAATATTTTTTGAATCCATAAAAAATTAAATGGAATATTAATTTTTTTTAAAGTGTTGGAAGGAGATCTACTTTTAGTTAAGAAAAAGATATTTGTACAAACTAAACTATTCAGAAGTTAAGAGTAAGACTTAGGTGTTATCTAATACTTGTTGGAACTAAAGAATCTTTGTGAAATTAGGTTTGGAAAAAAAATATTTAAAGAATTAATACCTCATAAAGTTTTGAAGATAACAAAAGTTTTAATTCAGAATGAATAAGTGAAAGACTCACATAACCTGGTTCTAAAATGTTTTGTTAATTTATTAACAAGGAAACAAGGTGTTAACAAACAGTTACTTGTACGTGCATCCATTCCTTATTTGAGCTAAAGGAAACTAAGTTTTCTTCCAATACCTTTTAAATTATTTTTCAAAGAATATTATATTGGATCGTCCAAACTTTTCCTTAATAAGCTTAGGTTTAAAGCATTCGTCTAAAAGATAAAATTCAAATATGAAAAAACTGTTCATCATTAAATGCTGAGAAGAACTCTGACAAAGTACACTACAAAAGAAGTCAACTGAGCCACTTAGCTGACATCGCTAACAACTACAAAGACCTGCAAATAAGCAACTTTTTGCGCGCTCAAATAAATCAAGACTCAGCTATCATATTCTTGGACATTCTTGATAATCAAAGTGTCTTTTCAGAAGAAGTTCCACACGATATCAACTTATGCATTTAATACTGCTCAGAACAATAATAAATGTTTTCGTTGGACGAAGAAGCTTAGGAAGATTGCTCCAAATGCTCTCACCTATATATACAAATATTTTCGAAGAAGAAAGTGGAAGAATAACAATTTGTGTGTTCAAAAGTGTAAAAATTTCAAAAGCTTTCATTATTTCTAGTACTCTTGCTCTTGTAAAGAGTTCAAGTCTTGAGATTTATTTTCTGTTCTCACCTGTAGTGAGTTAAAAACTCAAGCACCTTCTACATATTCTTTTATTCAACTTGGTTGTTTAAGCCTGAAGAGGCTGGGTATAAAAGAATACTTGGATCTAAGAACCTGAAGATGTTAAGAATACTTGTGTATCTGAAGAGGTGGACAATACTTGTAATCTTTGTAAAAGATTAGTGGAAAATCATTCTAGTTGAAGGGACTAGACGTAGCTCTTGGTGTGTGAGAGTGAACCAGGATAAACATCTTGTGTAAGCTTATCTTCCCTCCTCTTGTGTTTTATTTATTCACTAACATCTGAGGATTGTTATTGTTTTCTTAACAAAGGTTATAAGATAAAACTTAGAACTTTTTAACTGCGCTCAAAATGATTTATTACAAAACCTTTTTAGCGTGCAATTAGATTGAGAAGTTTTATTCGTCTATTGCGTTTTATTGTTTTAACCTTTGTCTTAATTAATTTGCTAGTTTGTGAAAAGTTTTTCAAAAAGATTAAAAAACACAATTTAAAATCCCCTTCTTGTATTTCACTTGTTTACTTCAATTAACTTACATGAAAACATATGAGAAATATATGAATGTAAGTTTGTATAAGTATAATTACTCTTTTAATTATTATAATAGATTATGAATTTATGTCACATAAAATTAGGGTCAAACTAGATTTGGACAAAATTTTAAGCTGTAATTAAAATCCAGGCCATGTTCTTGAGTATACAATACTAAATCAGCTCAGCCCGGTATTTATGTTTCGTAAACTAATCTTTTTGTATATGTCAATATGAATTAAACTAGTTTTTATACCACCAAAAAATTTTTGAGTGTATTATACATAAAAATTAAAAAACAGTTTATCTATAAGTTTACTTAATTTTTATGAATTTTTGTTTACATAATTTTTATGAAAATTTATCTAAACTTCTATATTTTATAAATTTTTAATTTAAAAATAAAACAAGGCCTATCCAGGATAATGTTAAGTTTTATAAAGACAAAAATAACATGTATATTCATGCTTCTGATGTCATTCACATGTTTAAAGGTAAATCTAATACTAGAAACTTATACAAGTTTTTATTCCGTATATTTTATGTATTGTACTACACCAAACTAGGTCATTTGATTATTTGTACATGTCATTTCAGAGATAACTCCACATGCAAGTTTCCATTCCAGTTCCACATATTACTTCACAGAAAAATTACACATTGCGTTGTAGTTCTGTGTGAAGTTGAAAAACAATGCTTCATTGGAAACCCTTTTTTCCTTCCACTCTGGCACCATCTTCTCTCCTACCGCGTTACTGAAAATTCCTTCTTCACATTCTCAACTTTCAACTATAGCACCCAAACAAACACAAACAAATAGTATTGAAATTCGGCTCACTCTGAAACTACAAAGATTAGGAACAGAGAATTGTTGGATAAACTTGCAACCCTTGAAATTTTATGATTGTTTTTGTATATGCTGTGTATATTCGAAATCTACAAAAAATTGTATACATGGGTTGCTGTAGATCTTTGATTTCTTTTGGCGTGGGTTCTACCAAAATTAAAATTAAATGGTATCAAAGTCCAAGCCATGTCTCTCCAGTCGCAATTGTGAGGCACCTGGCGGAATGTTACTGAATACACCATCAGTTAATAGCCAAGGACAATATCAACTGCTATAACCAATAAAAAAAAGGTACAATATAACATGGTTTCATAACTTCTGACAGAAAGAGGAAAGAAGAAACTGCAGAAATATTTGATCTGATCTAGTCTTACTCCTAAGAATATAATTGCCACTCTAACCTAAAGCTAATATCTTGCTCCAAAAAAAGGCTAATCTCTTCCTCTTCCTCTGATGAAAGTGTTGGCAATGCTTCTAAGAGGGTCTTAAAATCAACTACAGCATTCTCATGTTTCCTGAAAGAGCTTGTGACTTTAACATCCTTCAAGAAATGCCACCAACATTTGATTTGACTAGAACTGCAACAGCAGTCATCCTCTTTGCCACCTATTAGCTTCTCACAAAAGATCTGTTGTTTTAGACAAAAGACAAAGATAGTTAGAAACTCCAACGAACAACTTCTCCTTAAGAAATGCCACTATATGATACAACGTTTTATTATTATCATTATTATTTTTTGATGAATCAGTATTAGAGCAGCACAATAGCAAACAACTACAACCTACACCAAATAAGTTGCTAGTAATTAACAGTTATCCCCAAGATGCTCTGTCAAACAACAATTTCTACAAGAAATTAGATTCTAACACTGCCCTTAATCAACTACACAAAGCATAGTTGCTATAAAATTTGCTACCTTGGATAAGATGGTTACTCTCACACCAACTATGGTTACTCGCACACCGAATACTGTAAATGTAATAAAGGAAACAATAGACTTTCCTTTGCAAGATTCCATTGATCACATATGAGGTCTAACATGAATGTTTACATTAGCAGCTGGAAGTTTGAAATAATCCTTTTCCAAATTATCCTTGTAAGAACACAGTCATAAAAAAGACGGTTTCTACTCTACATTATTAAGTGAGAAAAACACATTGATTCTAACTGAATTTACCACAAGTTAAAAATGTCTCGGGTGGAAAGTCTGTAAAGACTAAAGAACAGTCAGCCAGATAATAAGATATGCTTAATTAGGAATGGAATTCTTGAACCATAGAATCTTCAACCAAGAGACTACATTCTGTTTTCTTCTCAAAGCATCCTAGGTTTTAGAACGACTATATTTCCCACTTTTGGCAATAAACCACCATACAGAGTACTTCTGGATACACTATGTAAAGCGTGTTATACTTAATAGTGCATTCTTCAGGGAAATCTTATTCAAGTTCAGAATACCATTTAATATCCTCAGCAAATCTTAGGATCATTCTAGAATGGCTTTGCAAAGCGAAGGAATGCACATTAAACTATGACTATATTTGTAGCTTAAGCAGTTATGCTTTTTTTACATCAATCAAACTACAGTTTAAGCATCAAATTTATACAAAGAGAGTTGGAAGCAACCCAGCATATTCCTTTCTAGAGTAGCCTTTATATGATTCAATAATTCTTGGTGATAGTACAAGAATTGATAATTTGTTTAAGAGTGTTTTATATATAGCAGATGAGACAACAAAAGCATTTCCCCTTCCCCCATCTCAGTTATCCAATGCAAATGGACTTCACTGCTGGAAGCAGTATTAATATGTTATGCATTATTGAAATAAATAAAGAACTCAGAAGACGATGACAGACCTTCACTAATGTTTTGTCGGAAGTAAGATTAAAGGAGATAGTATCAGGACGAAAGCTCCAGAATAAGCCAGTGACAAGAGGCAAACACAACGCTTCTGTGTCTGAAATTACAGATACGGTCAAGTGTTTGATGTTTGGCACAGTGATTGGGTTCTTTTGCAAAACAACTGGGTCGAAATCAACCTACAGAATCCAAAATAAATTACTAACACTTGTTTTGAATGGTTAAAGATGCAAACCAAACGAAACAGCCAGCCTGCTAAGGTATTATACTTACAGTTGAATCATCAGCAAAACCCAGGAATAGGGAAACCGGAATGTGCCTGGGTTTTATGTTTTGGAGAAATTCCCTTAACATTTCTAAGTCCAGAAGATAATCAATAAAGAAAACAAGATATAAAACCAGTTGTCTTGAACTATTCAGAATAGATATAATAGGCATTATGGAACCATCACCATGATATGTACACTTATATAAATTTGGAGCATCAATCTCAGCCTCCTTAAAGTTGTAGCAATTACATAACTCTAAGTCTTTTAGCTGAACACTTGAAATCTTTATCCTCTCAGAGATACAAAAACCCTCCAATACCAAGTTCTCAAGGAGAGGGAATTTTTGAAAAAGTTCAAGGAACCATTGGTCAGTGATAGTAATGGCCCTCACAGACACTAAAGATAACTCCCGTAAATTTCTGCAATTGTCTATGTTGATCTTACAAGGGACGATGAAACCTGCACCACTGTAGAAAAGATTTTCAAGACTTGGTGCATCAACATCAATCTCCTCTATTCTCATAATAGTGACCATCTTGAGCTTAGGCAGGCCATGTATGCTTACAGATTTCAACCCAGAACATTCATCCAATGTTATATCTTCAATCATAGGGCAGCTAGAAATGAGATTCTGGATAACCTGTCCATCCCCCAAATAGACATGGCTCAAGGATAACACTTGCAACGAGGAAAACTTAATAGGATGGTTCAAGAATGCTATGTCGACTCTGAAATCCCAAGCCAACTGTAGCTTGATTAGTGATTTGGCTTCAAGGACACTTAGAGGTAAGCATTCAAATTCATCATGTGAGTCAGAGTATCTCAGATTTTCAAGGTGTAGCACCTCAACACCAGACTCACATGCCAACTTCATCCAATGACCAACAAGAGACAACAGATCTCGAGGAGTGAAAGATTTCAGTGCGAGCTTAAATTTTCTTATAGCCAACCCTTTGTCTTGGAATCTTAGCAATGTGCTGTCCACTAAATTACAGAATTTGTGTTTGTCCCTCATAAATTTTTCCATTTGCTGGAAATCTTCTGGGTCATCTAGTTCTTCAGGCATCTCGGTCATATGATATCTGGATTCATCAAAAACCAAGAAGGGAAAAGTAGACCATGTATCTTGCCAAGCCTTGGACAAAACACTGGTCCTACCAGCATCTTTATCAGGAAGCCGTGACAAAATGTCATGAAGGATGGTTTGTGGCAGATCAGATATCCGATTCATTTGCCTTAAAAACTATTATCAATCTGTTCCCTGAAAGTAACTAGCAAAATATTAAAATTTCCACACCAGAATGATTTGTTACCACTGTATATATATAATATATTCTATGATATCCGATATAGCGTGAGTTGTCAATTATTTATTGATGGTTAGTTTCAAAATAAAATTTGAAAGTCTATTAAATATAAACAACAACACTAATGAATATTTGACAATTCACTCTAATAGCGTATCTATGAAAAATAGATGGGTACAAGAGAAATGTCCATATATATATTTCAAAAAAATTTTAATACCCTTTGTTTTTATAAAGATACCAATACCCTTAGTAATTAATGACTAATGAACACGTGCTCAAATGTTGACCACTAATCACTAATTATGAGAGGTACCGATACCAAAAAAAAAAAATGTTATCACAGAAACCTACTATATATCTATTTCCATTCCAAAAATCATATATCATAGAAGAATAACAAGTGGGGTAGATTTTTTGTTCCGAAGACTGCTTTCATGAATTGGAGAAAAACCCTTTTTCAAATCTCCACACTGGCCCCCCTTTTAGTTTTTTCAATTTATTTTTTAGTTAAATTTCCTGAAACATGCTTCCATGCATTTCTCAACTTTCAACGATCGAACTGCAGAGTATATATCTAAATGCTAAAACTATTGAAGGGGAGAATAACAAAAATAAAAAATTTCAGATGCAGAGAGTGTAGTTAGGGTTGTGTTGTGTGCATGGCATTACCATAGTTATCGACTTATCGCTCCTAGCGGTACTTTGAGTATCTGGAATGCTATAGAACGCGATCTGAATCCCTAAAGTTGACGAACCAATTTCGTAAAGAAAATTAAATGAACGAAAGAGCAGGGAGACAAGGAAGAACCGTTGGCTGCCTCTGTTGCTTGAAAGCAGATGAAGAGTTACCTGTGCAGACTGAAGCGCTGTAGCTGTTGAAGAAAGAAGGAGGCAGGGATACGTGGAGGAACTAAAGATATAAATAAAAAAATAAAGAGAAACTATGGTAAGTAGGTTGATGGACCAACTTTTAGTATTATTGTCCTTTTAGTTGTTGAATTAGAAAACGATAGAATAGCGCATGAGCCTTTCTTTACCGGCCCTTATCTCCCTTCTTCTTGGTCCCACGGGGTTCTCTTAGTAGGATCCACTTAAGAATTAAAAAAAATTGATAATATACATATGTATATACATAAAAGGGTGGATAGCGGGTCGGGTAAACTCACAAACCCGCACGTTTTTATTGGAACTTCGAGAATTTTATAGAAATTTATAATTTTTTTAGCTTGAGAATTTTTTAATTAAAATTACACTACATTTAGTATTTGAAGGGGAGTTCTTGATCATTTTCGTAGTTCGTTGCAATTCATTACTGTTGAGGCATTGATTTGTGCTCATAATAAATTAAGAACTCTTAATAAACACATTGATTTACATGGTCAAATAGATGAAATTGAAAAGACTGAAACCGTAGTGTACTATATAGAATTTGCTTAATTTGTTTAGTCAATTACTAATAGTCTAATCATTAATGCTTCCTAAATGTTTTATGATTCCCTTATGTGTTAGATATGTCTGTTGCTAGAGATGAAGTTATGGATCGTAATAATTGACCCATTTAAATGTTTTTCATTTAACTTGCTAGGATTCTAATTCTTTTTATTTATTATTTCATTGTTTGTTTCATTTTTTCTTTATTTTAACAATTGTGTTAATAGTGGTTAATGTTATGGTGTTATTGACTTATAGGAAATTAAAGAGGAGATGAGGCGTTGGTTATAGTGTCATTGGTTAATTGTATTACATGTATCTTTGTTGTTTGTTTGTGTTGATCGTAATTGTAATCTTAGAGTTATATGTACTTTGAAATTTATGTTTTATGTTATGTCATTTGAAAGCTTATATTATGTTATTCAAAATAGATTTCAATTTCTATTTTTGCATGCTAAATTTTTTTTGTTCCAATTCAATCCGCGGGTTGACACCACCCAACCCACATATGAGAGGGTCAGGTTGGTTTGGGTCGGAAGAATGTTTTTTTCAAAACCAACCCAACCCAACCCACTGCTTTCATGAGCGAGTTGGGTCCAAAGTACCCCAAACCCAACCCAACCCATGTCCACCCCTATATACATATATATAGCTTCCCATTCATTGTGAATTATAAATATTTAAAAATAAAAAATAAATATACACACATAATATATATGATAAATTTAAAATTTTTTAATAATTTAACTAACAAACTAGAAAGTACCAAAAAAGTTCACCCTAACATACATTTTTTTTTAAGTGATGTATTGTGCTCCAAGTAACTATGAGCATTATCAATGTTATATAGAGATTACTCTAGTATTCATTTTTTTGTTTTTTTCGAGTACTGATGTCCAGGGTGAATTGTCAGGTTCATTACTCCCAACCTGTAACACAATGGCTATAGTAGCGGGGAGTTATGAGTACCCTTGCAATTTTAAGAGTAAATCAATGTTTCCCTTCTTGAGCTTGTTCCTTGCGTGGGAAACCTTGGAATTTCTAGCGATAAGGTTGTCGTAGTGGCTAGTGGAAGCTTCCAAAATCAATGACGTTGTTTTCTCATTCAAGGATGCTTTTAATGCTATGTCGATTGTCGATGTGAAAGCCTCGACAGAGATGGAGAAGGAGTGGCCATAGGTTGTGCTGTTTAGAGACACATGTTTAGAATTATTTAGAATTAAAATGGCATCTTATTTGAATTCGAATTTGTCCAAGAAAACATTTGTTATGGATTGAAAATATGTGTTTTAATGGGCATGATAGTAGAGTTGTTCCTTATAATCAATCTTGTGGTGCTATCAATATGTTTTACATTAAGAAAGAAATCCAGAAGTGTCAATGGCATGTTTTTCCTTAGCTATAGTAGGTTATGTGTTTCATATATCAATGGAGATAAGAAATTAGTGGGTGCTTTTCTACCTATGGGAGATATCAGCTCTCATGGTGTGATTTGGAATGATGAAGATGATGATTGATCATATGGATGGGCACATGGATTGGTTTTCTGCAAACTAATGTTCAAGTAATGGGAAAGAAAAAGTTCCTTGTTAGATACCAAAGCCTACTGGCTAATGATAATTATGAGCTTTTAAGAGATAAGATTGATATCTTGCAAATACAGTCTCATCCACAAACTTGTTTTCTTGATTCATTCAATCCTCTTAAAGAAGTTGATGTTGTGTACCATAACAGTTGGTGGGTTGTAGTGATGTCTAAAATTCTTGGCCACTCAGAGAATATTGCTAAAGCAAACCAGAAATCCTCTAGTGAATGAATTAGTTCCAATTATGAAATTATGGGATGTTTCCCCTTTATACCTTCTAAAGGTTGTGACAAACTTGCAAGAGGTTGTATGGAATACTGATATAGTGACTAATAACTTTCTATCTACAGAAAATCGTGAGATATTTCAAAGTTAGATGATGTGATGAAGCATCCAAATACAATGCATTCTGATAATGTAATAGCCTATGACAATACTACTGGTTCAACTTTTGGAAACATATGTTGAGCTTGATCCTTGCTTTCATTTGTCAAATTGATTTTAGATATCCTAATACTGAAAAAGTTGCTTCAAGGGTGGCACGTATCGAACTCTAGTTCTGGAAAAAAAAATGTATCTAGGTTTTGGCAGCGCAAGTTACATTTCATTTCTCATGCCTGCACTAACATTCATTGTTGCAATAAATAAGGAGCCTTAGCTCACGAAGAGCACCGGACCCAAAATAACCAATCAGAAGCTTGTGGAAATTAAGAGGAAATTAAGCATGGAGTGCTTGAATTAAAAGGGAGGAAGGAGGAATAGATGGTGTGTGTGTCGTCTGTGAAGTCACCCCTCTTTTGTGATTCTCTTTTCTTTCCTTATGGACTTCTATAGTTCTTCTATTTCACTTTCATTGTAATGTACTCATTGTTAATTTAATAATATAGAAATCTTATGCTTCGTTGGCTTGAGGATCATCATTTTCATTCTTACTGGTTTACATTCTAATTTTCTTATTTATTTTATAACTACCATTATAGGTCCCACCCCCAATGGCCTAGTTATGTTTATGGCAACACTACAGTCCAAGCTGTAGAGGAGGAGCTGAATCAAAGGGAACAGTTGAAACAAATACTCTCCACCAACCTCAAGGTTGCTCAAGCTAAAATGAAGAACAATGCTGACAGAGGTAGAACAGACAAATCATTTGAGATTGGAGAGTGGGTTTGGCTCAAGGTGCATTTTAACAAACAGTCCAACCTTGGACAATAAAAGAACACTAAACTAAGAAGAAATTCTTGGAGGCCATTCAAGATATTGGACAAAGTTGGGAAGGTAGCTTATAATGGCTGCTTGAAACTTGCATATGTGTCACTCTTAAAAAGAAATAGACTAGTCCATCATCCATCAATCCAGTAATGACAACATCAGACATGCTTGCGGTTTCAGAACCACAACCTCAAGCTATTCTATCAAAACAAACATTCCACCATGCAAGAAAAAAAACACAATTCAACTTTTGGTGGAATGGGAGGGAATGCCAAGAAAAAAGACTACATGGGATGAAAGGACACAGACAATCTGAGAACTAACTTCCCAAACATCAACATTGAGGACAAGGCTGTAGTTGATCAGGTAACTATTGATAGGAAAATACACTGAATGGCTATGATGGAACAAGAATGGCGCCAAAATTAGTTGTCAATTCAATTATGTTAGTAAGCATTTAGTTGGAAAAGTTATTTAATTGGTTGTTATAATGCCAAGTCAACTATAACTACTTTTTCTTCTTACTTCTTCCCGAGTCATGTATAAATAGAAGACCAAGTAAGGATTCAAACATGTTAGATTCGTTTTGAAAAATAAAGATCACGAAGATCATTGGCCAAAGAGGACCATTCTCTCTAGATTTGGCTTCCAATAGCAATGTTCCTTCTTGATAAGCAAGAGCTTATCAAACATTCATACATGGGAAAGAAATAAATTGATTAAAATCATCAATTTTTAGGAGAAAATTTGTAATAACCAAGTAAGTACTCCTCAGTGTTTTAAATTGCGGGTGTAGTCGTGGTTGTGGTTACTACAATTACGAATGTTGCAGCTACTGCAATGCAAGTTGCAGTCGCTGCGGCGTGAATTTTTTTTAAGTTTGCACAAAATCTAAAAAAAATTATATAATTATTATAACTCTTCCTACATCTTAATTTATAATCTTTAATAATTTTTTATTCATTCAATAAGACTTTGTACCATCTATAAGATAATTTCTGACCATGATTGTTTCAACAATTCATGACTGGAAGCTGCTGCTTGCGGTGCTGTGCTGGTTCCCTTCCCGAGTGGATCTTGTTCGACCATAAAATATGGTTGCAATGGTGGCTCGGCTGAAGGGAGAATGTCGGCATGACGACAGAGTTGAAGAGGAAGAAAAGGGAGAAAGACCTATCTTCTACTGAAAAAATCTCATTTTTTAAATCAAAACAGTTGCATCACTATTCCGTTGCAACCGCAACGCTGTTGTGATATTTTTTTGTGATTTGAATTCACACCGCAATTGCAGGGTGAAGCAGGTGCGATGCAATCCTTAATAGCAATATTGCAGCCGCATCACCTGATGCGATCCACCTTTTGATTCCCTGGTACTTCTCAACCATAATATTCCATATATCATTGTGGTGTGAATATAGTATACTACGACTCCAATACAACCACGAACCATTTCTTCCTAACCGTATAATGTACAATGATTGTTAACTTTTACGGGGCATTTGGTTCAAGGTTTAAAAAAACATTCCCAGGAATAGCATGCCCAGGAATGATATTCCTATGAATGGTATTCCCAGGAATGATGATTACTATGTTTGGTTAACTAAAAACTTTTCTGGGAATGACTCTAACCGCTGGCGACAATAGCTAATGTCGCCTGCAACAGTCAACCTCTGGCGGCGGCAGACGTGGCTGGATTCCGGTGACAAGGGCGGTGACAAGGGCGGTGACTGAAGTCGTCAAATTCCGATGACCGGTGTGGTGGCTAAAGTCGTCGGTCATTGTCAGTCGCTGCCGGCTTGCGGTGGCTAGATTCCGGTGACTATAGTGATGGTCAAAGTTGCCGGCGGCGGCAGAGGTGGTCGAATTACAGTGATTAGCATAGTGGCCGAAGTTGTCAGCCACCGACAACTGGAGGCGGTGACGAGAGTAGCCAGATTCCAGTGATTGGCCACCATGGATGGTAGTCGATGGTGGCTGATGGCGGTCACCGACAATGATATGACGGTTGTTAGTTAATGACATGTTAATAGAATGGTAGATATTTTGGATATTTCACATGACAAAAATATTCTCATGCCATGAGAATGTTGTAAACCCACCTCCCCCATGGGAATGAAATTGTGGGAATGTTGGTTAAAAATCATTTCCGGGAATCATTTTAGGATGAGAATGTTTTTTCAAAACTTATATCAAACATGGGAATCCAACATTCCCATGTAAGGATTCCCAAGAATGAAAAAACAATCCGCGAACTAAATGCCCCATTAATTTTATTATCTAGGGGTGACAATTGGACCCATTAAATCATCATTCATCTAATCCATCAATATCTAAACCTAATTCAATCCATTCAATTATAATAATAAATATAATGAATCAGATGGATTGAGTCAATTTTAATTTATGGATAGTTAATAGACAAATTAAAAAAAATATTCATTGGATATCTAATATCATATTAACCTTTGAAAACTATGACGTTGAACCATTGAAGGTGTGACTTTCTAAGAAAATTTAATCATTGTCATGATCTATATAGGGGTGGGACCCATGCTGAAAAATTTCTCAAATAAGATTAGAGGAAAAAGTTTGCAAATATCTGTTATTTTTAGAAATATAATTCTTTGTAAGAACCAAACAATGAAATAAAATTTTATCAAACTAAGTTATATATTTCTAACAGTTGATATATAATTATTTTAATTATATTTTAATATTTATATTTCATTCAAGTGAAATACTTAGCTAAATATTACTCATTAATAATTGAAGATACTGGTATCATTTTAAAAACAAAAGATATTAAAAAAATATTTATATATATTGACATTAGGATATATATATATATATATATATATTCTTTCATCTTATCTATTAAAATGAATTAATAGATAAATTAAATATCCTTCTATTAGAATAAGTCATAAATAGATTTGATAACTTTTAATAATTTTTTAATAAATCCTAAATGGATAAATCATTTGTCTTTTATTCATCTATTATGATTTAATTCAAAATATATTTAATTTATCTATTTGATAAATTAGATGAATTGAGTCAATTTTAATTTATGGATAGTTAATGGACTAAGTAAAAAAAATATTTATTAGATATACAATAATATATCAACCTTTGAAAACTGTGACGTTGGATACCATCATTAAGGGTGTGACTTTCTAAGAAAATTTAATCATTGTCATGATCTATATAGGGTGGGACTCACACTAAAAATTTTCTCAAAATAATTAGAGATAAAAGTTTGCAAAAAGCTGTTATTTTTAAAAATATAATTCGTTGTAAGAACCAAACAATGAAATAAAATTTTATCAAACTAGGCTATATATTTGTAACAGTTGAAATATAATTATTTTAATTATATTTTAATATTTATATTTCAATCAAGTATAATACATGATTAAATATTAGTTATTAATTATAAAGGATATTGGTACTACTTTAAAAACAAAAGGTACTAAAAAAATCTTTATATATATTGACATTACGAGTAAGGAATTATATATATATATATATATATATATATATATATATATATAAAAGAATATTCATTCATCTTATCCATTAAAATAAATTAATAGATCAATTAAATATCCTTCCTTTATAATAAGTCATTGATAGATTTGATAATTTTTAATAATTTTTTAATAAATTCTAAATGAATAAATCATTTGTCTTTTATCCATTCATTAATTATGATCCAATCTAAATTCCATTCAGTTTATTTATTTGTTACCCCTAGTATAATCTCCCCATGGCTTTCCAATCTCTCGATTCAACAACCACAAGATTTAAATTCCAGATGCAGGAGAACCAACTACTTAGTATTGATCAAGGCAAGGCAGAAGATCAATTGTTTATATGAACAAGTGAATATTACTATGAAATTTGATTTTGGAATAAAGAAAAGTCCATCTATTTGGAAGAAATAATAACAAGAAGAAAAATGACATCAATTGGATGATCAAAAGTTACAACTTGAGTCTTAAAAAAGCCAAAATGTGGACCGTCAGGTTGAACTGGAGCGCATAAATAGGCCATCAAGTGGATTCCAGATGCAGAGGTTTTTTATAGAACTGCAGCAAAAGAGACGAAGAAACCACACTAAGAGATGAAGCCGCCATGCAAGCACCAGCAAGCCATGGGGGCAATCTGATTCCAATAAAGGGGTACAAGACGCCAGCAGCAATTGGCATGCCTAGAATGTTGTAACCAAGAGCCCAGATGTAGTTGAGCCGGATACGAGACATTGCCTTTCTAGATAAATCTATGGCAGTAATCACATCTTCCAAGCTGCTTTTGACCAGAACTATATCAGCTGCTTCTATAGCTACGTCAGTTCCAGCACCAATTGCCATACCCACATCAGCAGCAGCTAAAGCCGGCGAGTCATTTATTCCATCACCCACCATTGCCACAGTCATTCCTTTCATCTGCATCCAGTTTCAGTTCCAAAAATCAGAAAGTGATCAAACATATTTTTCATATGATCTCTGATATTTAGGCCTTCATACATCATTTTGTAACCAAAATGTGTCACTGTCAACTACGCCATTAGTTTATTTAGATTCAATTGAAAAAAAAAACATTGTTTAAATAAGAGTTTCATATAGCTTAATAGCTTATAAGACTTACCTGCAACTCTTTCACCTTATCAGCTTTGCCCATTGGATCCGTCTCAGCAAAGACCTCATCAATACCGACTTCATTTGCAATAGCAGTTGCAGTAGCACGGTTATCACCGGTCACTATGATGCTTGAGATGCCCATGGAGTGGAGAAAAGATATGACACGCTTAGCCTCTGGCTTTACAGGATCAGTTACGGAGAATGCTCCAGCAATCTTTCCATCAATTGAAACTAGAACACAAGTTCTAGCCAGAACTTCATTTTCAGAGATGTATCTCTCAACCTCGGAACATATTGGGACATTACAAGCATGCATGAGTCTCTTGTTTCCAACAAAAACTGTTCTATCTCCAACTTTTCCACTTACCCCAGCTCCCAGGTGTACCACAAAGTCCTTCACATCTGGGACTTCCTCAGTGCAGGACCCAAACTTCTGGCGCAGCCTCTTTGCATGTGCCACAACAGCTTTTGCTATCGGATGTTCACTACTTGCCTAAAAATTTGTAGAAATAATTAGCTTCAATATTATGGAGAAATAAAATTAAGATGATTAGATTGTAAAAACTTCAGCATCATTGAGAATTCCTCTCCTTTTCTGTTTTGCATCTTAGTAAACAAAATGTGAAAATTCAATTATAATATCAAAATCCATGGACCACACACTAATTAGAATTTTTCCAAATCTGTTAAATGAAGACAAAATGGTATTGTCCTGTGTTTTTTACTAAATATCTAACTATAAAATAAAGCACCTGCAAATCCATCCAAGAAAACATTATTTCCATTATGAGATAAAAGCAAAATTTCTTTGATCAAAACTAGATTCAGTTTCTTCTTATACATTCTTCAATATCTTTCCAAATAGGCTCCAAAAATGCTACTAAGAATAAAATCATATCAAACATTCAGATTTCCAAATAAGTACAGTATGCAACATCTAAAAAAATACCTCCACAGAAATTGTCATGTCACATAACTCCTCCATAGAAAATTCAGAAAACAGCACTGCGCTAACTACCACTGGCTTCCCAACTGTTAGTGTCCCAGTCTTATCAAACACAACAATTTTAACCTGCATCAGGAACAATGAGTAAGATTCCGATAAAAAAAAAAGTACAGTGAAAGTACAAGGAATATAACATTTACTAGATAATATAAGATTTTGTCACAAATAACTGGAGAAATTTTGATAATTGTTTAACTTTCCATATCTAGCTATCATGTTTCAAATAGTTCATCCTGATAAACAAAAATAGGGGAAAAAGTTCACATGTTGTGTCACAAATATAACATATACAAGCTTTTATTTAGTGTACTCTTTCTAATGGTACCAGGGAAAAAGAGTGTCATTACCTTGTGTGCCTTTTCCAGTGCATCTCCGCCCTTGATGAGCACACCTTGAGACGCACCCATGCCTGAGGCAACCATTACTGCTGTTGGTGTTGCTAGACCCAGAGCACATGGGCAAGCAACAACTAGCACAGAAATAGAAAACTGCAAAGCAAGCTCAAATGCATCCATAGCTTTTGGTATCCAATGTTTAGGGTAAATACCAGCTTCTCCAAGAATAAACCATCCAAGCCAAGTTATGAGTGCTGCAACAACCACCTAAGGATGCAACCATAAACTGAGCAGGTTCCCATGGATAAAATATTGTTGCAATGCTAACATCAATTAAGAGATAAAATGATGCAGGATCTTTATCATCCATCCATTTTCAGTCCAATAAGATTAGAATAAACAAAAAGACAAGGAAAAATAATAATCAGAGAACTTATGGCATGTCTTGAAATGCTTCTACATGAGGCAGAATTCTTAGCACCCACAAATAGAGTCATAAAATGATCACTTACATGCCACAAGAAAGATGAAAAAACATATTACAAAAAAAATAAAGAAAAGAAAACCCCTTCCAGATCACCTAGCAAAGAAAATTCCCACCCAAAATATGTTTATCATTGAAGTAGCACTAATGCATAAATTTAGTTAATTTTGTTCTTGTTAGGCATCAGGGCTTGGGGCCAATTTTGGGTGAAGAAAGCCCAATCTTAAATGAAGAAAGGCCACATCAGTGGCTGGTCTACACTAGGAGAAAGAAGGGCAAAGCTATAGTTGGAGGTGAGAATCATGAGGAGGGGGAGTCTGTTGGAGGCAATTCCAGAAAGAAGGACACGTCAGCAGGAGACGGTTATATGGGCTGTAATAAAATAAGAAAGAATGAGTGGGGGAGTGATGCGAACATTAAGCCCAGTGGGCCTAAGGTGTATGAAAGAGGCAAATGGAAGCCCATCACTTGGCTTCATGCGTGCAATGCACCAGATCACTCTTCATGAGAGAAAGTGTAACTAACTGCTGCCTTGCTGGCAGCAGCAGCCTGAGAATGGGAGGGAGCTAGGGGGATTCGGTTACTGAGGGGAATATAGGTGGGATGATGTGGGACAATAGGCTTTTAGGGGGAATTGGACTTTTGGGGACCCTTGGGAGAGAATAGGCCTCTCGAATTGCCTATACTATCTTGTATTTCCATTTCCTTCTACCTCAAGCTCTGTATCACACTGATACAAGTTTGATTCAATCAATCATACTACATAATTTCCCTATTAATCTACTGTGATTTTTGGGTTCTTAACAGGGAGGCATTCAGATTCTGTGACTCTAATTCAGCAGTATTGCTTGGGGCAAGGCCAGGGTCTTGCACAGGAGAATATCTCCTGGGCTTTCTGTTTAACAAGTTTCTGAGGAAGATATAATATACACTAAAACTGTTCCTTACTCTATCAGTTCTCCATAATCAGCATATGTAATTGCATTCTCCCTAAATAGATATATATTACATTAAGGCACTACACTTGGATATAACCTTATTTTTTGAAGGGGAAAAACTGGAAAAGAAACTAGAAAAGTATAGTTAAGGAAAAACACTCACTATTGGAACAAAAACCCTTGAAATATGGTCAGCAAGTTTTTGAACTGGTGCTTTGGCAAGTTGAGCAGCTTCTACGAGTTGAACAATTTGAGAAAGTGCAGTGTCTGATCCAACATGTGTGGCCTTAACCAGTAAGCAGCCATTCTCATTGATGGTTCCACTGATAACCTGTTCAGCACATTTAGAGAAAATAAAAATGTTCTCACCACTCTATCATAGCACCTTTACACTAATATGAAACAGTAGAACTTAGAATAAAAAATAAATAAAAGATGGCACATATTTCCCTACATTCCACTTCACAAGAAAAAGAAAAAGAAAAAACAGAAATATATATATATATATATATGTATGTATCTTAAATTTAGTCATCAGTAAGCACATCACAGAGTGCATCTGCTCCCTCATTTTTGGTTACATCTATCTTTCTTGGAACTCTCGTCCCACAACATCAACCCTCACCTTCTTCATTTATGTTTCTGTCATGTTCACCCCTAATTTATTGGACTGCCTCTGCTCTCATAATCTGGAACATCAACATATACTAGCAACTAAGAGTCATAACATATGAATAATACCTTGTCTCCTGGACTTTTATCGACAGGTCTTGCCTCCCCAGTGATCATGCTTTCATTTGCATAGCTTTGCCCTTTTATGACAATACCATCAACGGGAATTTTGGCCCCAGGAACAATCTTTATTATGTCATTTTTTTGTATAAGTGGAGTGTCAATTTCTGTCTCTGTGATGACGTTTCCATCAGTATCAATTGCTAACAAATAAGCTTTCTCAGGAACAAGTTGTGTCAGCTTTCCTAAAGCATCTGATGTTTTCCCTTTAGCCACAATCTCCAAATATTTCCCTAATAGAATAAAGGATATCAGCATTGAACTGGTCTCAAAGAAATCTTGTCCTTGAAATGTAGCTGAAGTCAGTGCTTTTATTAAAATATATATTGAGTAAAAATAAGCAGCATTGGTCCCTAGTGCAACCAGCACGTCCATGTTAGCAGATCTTCGCCTCAGTGCATGATATGATCCCACATAGAACCTAATAATAATATCCAAAGTAAAATGATTATAAAAATCTCTATTTATTGAAAGCAGATACAATACAACTGTATTCTGGAAAATAAATTGTAACAGTAAGAAGAAACTAGGATTAAATAATGACTCATATAATACCTTTTGCCAACTACAAACTGCACAGGCGTGCTAAGGATCCATCTTAAAAACAACCCAAGAGTGAGCATATTGTGGATCTTATAGTTTAACCAGTTGCCATATGGAGGAAGCATGGGAAGCACCATGGCAAAAATGAACACAGGAACAGAAAATAAGCAGCTGAACAAAGTTTGGTCCCTATACATACGAATTTCATTCACCTTCTCCCTTTCTCTTTGTCCTGAAGGAGTGTACAAGGTTGCTTGATACATATTGGGGCCACAGCTAGCTGCCTGAATGCAATGAATGAGAGATCGTGGACCTGTAATGTCTGGATCATAGCTAACTATAACTTTATGTTCTGTCAAATCCATTTCAACATGATTCACACCTACAGCTAACTCGAGAGAAGACATTATCAAATTTACATCTTCTGGAGAATCAACCCCTTCGAGTTTTAGATGCACTTTGTTCACATCATTCCCAGAGCTAATAAGATCTGTTCCAAAACCAGCCTCTTCTATAGTTTCAATTATCTTGTTTGTATCAGTGAGGTTAGGATCAAAGTGCACTTTTGCTTCCTCTAAAGCTAAACCTACTATTGCCTTTTTCACTCCATCAACCATTTGAAGGGCATGCTCAACAGACTCAGAGCAGCTTGTGCATGCCATTCCTTTAATCCTGACTCGGCATACTGATATGTCTTGCTCCTGGAGCTCATCAACTCTAAAACCAGTGTCTTCTATGGTTTCTTTTATTTTATTTGCCTACCATAAATTTACATCAGAAATATCACCATTTTCAGTCAGTATAAGGTATTAGTAAATGAGAAAAAAAAATAATCGGTACAAAGACATTAGCAAGAATCAATAAAAAAAAAATCAGCTCTTATTCTTGCATATGGGGATGCTAGGCATGCCTATGTGAATAACAGCGGAAAGATCATAAAATTTTTTAGGGAAATCAAATGATAGGAGTTGTATATACATATTACAAGCTGATTAAACTCGCATAATTTCACCAATGGTAATTGGTTCAGATGGTAAGCATCAAAATACTTCGCTTCTAAGGCATATGTTTAATTCCTGCTGCCAGCAACCCCCCTTGGTAGGGGATCAGTAAGTACTACTGTTAGCCTTCACTGAAGCTTATGGCATGTCTTAGCTTTGGAATGGAGTAGCCTCCCCTCCCCCTAAACTTTTAATGTACCAAAAAAAAAACTCACATAATTTCAGAAGGTCGACTTACAGTAATGAACTTCGGGACATATTTGATTGCAGCACGGCCATCAAGTGGTGACACCAAGATGCTGTTTACCCCATTAAGATTTCTAACTGCAGATTCAACAGAATTTACACAGGATGCACACTTGATGTCATTTATTTGAAACATAATTGTCCTAACTGTGACATCTTGTGGAGTCTGCAATAAAGGTATCTTAAGATCATCCATCCCATTAGCTTCCATTTTTGCATCTTGAGACACAGACTTCATTGATCCTGCATAAAGGATTAAAATAAAGAGATGAACAAGCCACAATTCTTTAGCAAATGTTTTAATTAATCTCAATTTGGTCCTATCATACACATGTAAGGTGTACAGAAGTTGTACCAAAGTGGCACACAAAGGATCAAATTGAGATAAATAAAACCATTCAACAACTATATTGATAAAATTAAACTTTAGGGGACCAAATTGAGAATCCGTGTATCTTTTAGAAATCAAAATAATAGCTTTGGAGAAGAAAACAAAGGAACATAAATACAAGAATATAATAAAAACTTCAACAATCATCAACATAAACAGAGGTGATTTATTTCTCTTTTCATTAAAAGAAAAAACTTGATTACTCCAATCACAGTTTTATTTATCTCTTTAAACCCATGCATGCCCGATAAAAATTTAATTTAATTTAATTTTTTTGCAGAAACATGAACGATTAAGGCAATTCATACATGAGAAACCATTAAAGTTCACTATTTCAACAGCAAACCGGAACCGATTAATCATACATACATACAAAAGGTAAAGAACTTGGAATTTCTGAGAGAAAAAGAATAGCGGTTTTTGTTATCAACGTTAGGCTATGACCGCGTGAAAACACGATAGAGAGTGGGAGAAAATCTAGGGTTACCCAACTTTAGAAGACGAGGACCACGGAGAATAGGTTAAAAGACAAGTTTGGAGGAAGGTGCGGTTCGTGACGTGATAACTGATGACTGATGAGTGTGTGTGTGTGTGGCTTCGTGGACTTGGTTTTTAAATTTTTGAATTCATAACGTCCTACTACGCTTCCCTTCCCACCAAATATTGATTCTTTACCGCGTCTACCCTTCATGCCTTACGCCTTATGCCAATGGATGCTTATGATGGTTTCGGGCAACATGGATTACAACACCCCCCCCCCCCCCCACCCCTTTTCTTTATTTTTTTTTTGTTTTTTCTTTCTACTTCGTCTATGGACTATTAATAGAGCTGGATAAATGGGCATCAACCCAACCTTCGATGTATTGGTAAGTGCTCATCTGTTTAACCTGCAGTATAAGCGGATTTGATTGGATTAACCTGTGAGTTAGATTGTGACTTAATTTTTGTTTTTTTAAACTAAAAAGATAATTTTCTTTCACAAAAATATTCTCAATTAGTAATTTAATATAAGTGACTTAATTTTTATTTTTTTTACTAAAAAGATAATTTTCTTTCATAAAAATATTTTTAATTAGTAATTTAAGATAAGTGTTTAACTTATTTAATTTTTATACTTAAGTAAAAACTTTAAAAAATAGTCCAAAAAATTCAACTAATAACTTCATATTACACTTATACACACACTTTTTAAATTAAAATTATTAAAAATAAAAAAATAATAAGGTTAGCAAATTAGCGAGCTAGCCAGCTAACCTGCTGGCTTAGGCAAGCTAAGCTTGGGTTGGAAATATTTCCAACTCACTATTAAAACGGGTCAACCCAGTCTAGCTGGCATAAAGAGAAGCCTAAAATGGGTCAGGTTGGCCTGTTACTCACCTCTAACTATTATGGTTCATATTGATTGCTCAAAGGAATGCCTTTTGTTATCTCAATTCATTAAAGGTATGTTTGAGATTGAAGAGTTTAGAGAGGAAGGGTAATTTTTTATTTTTTAAATAAAAGAATTATAACATATGAGTAGTGTTATATAGGCCTTTTATATTAAAATAGCAAAAATAAAATAAAATAAAAATTTATCAAAATCATGTTCTTTGTAAATTAAGTACTAAAATAGGCATTTAAAAAAAATCATGTTGGGAAGTTGGTTTCATCATAGTTTTTTTTTAATTACATGTTGAAAAGTCGGTTTCAATCCTAACATTTAAAACAAAAAGTCAATTTTGGTACATAATTTTCAAAGAGCATGATTTTGGTAATTTTTTTATTTTTTTGCTATGTCAATATAAAAAAAGCTATGTTATATAGTTAGAAAATTTAGTCAAGATTTTTTACAATATTCAGCTAGATTTAATGGTGGTTGTTAAATAGGATAAAGTGTTATGGACCATTCATTTATTTAAGAGTCAATAAGTATGTCAACTCATTCTATAAAAAATTATGGTAAAAGAATTCTAGCTATCTAGAATTTTTCATAAAATATTTAGTAAAAATGAATAAGTAATTATTAGAATGTTATTTTATTCATCTCGTTTTAAAAAAATCTCAAATACAAAGAATGTCTACTTAAAATGTAAAATTATCCGTCTTTTTCCTTTCTCTCCAAATCCCTCTATCCAAGCATACCATGGGATTGAGGAGTTTGAAAAATAAGGGAGAGAATGAATAATTTTTCATTTTAAGTTGAAAGAATCAAGGTTGTCAAACTCGCAAGTTTGCATAAACTAGTGGGGCCTTCGTTAACTCGACTCATAAACTCGTAAGAGTTTATCTACTTTGAAAATAAAAAAATATATTATACTACCCAAATATCATAAAATAACATATATATAATAAACATTCAGCATTCCAACTTCATAATAAAGTAAACAAAAATAACAAAATATGATAGTACAAATTAAAACCATGCATAAAAGAGCAAATTATAACTTTATAATGCTAAAACTAAAATTGTAGTCTTTGGATGAAGCTAGATTTAGAAGTAACAATTTTGTTGGAAGAGCTCTGAACCAACAGTATTAGACATGCTAGAATCATTACAATTAAAAAAAATAGAATCAGGAAATAAAAAAAAGCAAACGAGGCATTGAAATATTAAAAAGCTTGAGGATTGAAATTAGAAATTAGAAGTTAGAATTAGAAATAGAAAAGCTTCAAGCCAAAAGTGATGAACCTAAAGCTTTGAAATAGAGAGCAAAAGCTTCACGAGGTAGATTAGGGGCAATGGTGAACTGGGAACAAACCTGAAGCTTCGAAATGGAGAACAGAAGCTTCACGACGCAGATCAGGGGCAATGGTGAACGGTGAACTTGGAACAAAGGAGCTTCACGGTGGAGCTTCACAATGGTGACAGGAGCTTTACTTCATGGTGAATGATGGAGCTTCATAGTTGAGTTTCAGTTGACGACAGCAATGAAGAATGGCAGAGGTGCAGAGCTTCACGGCGGTGATGGTGGGTGAGAAGAGCTCCACAACAGTAATGGTGAGTGAGAAGAGAGGAACAGACGTTTTCAGTGTGCTTTGTGTGCGTTTTCAGCCATATAAGAAACAGTGAGTTTCGGGTCCTCATAAAACGCTTCCGTTTTGGAGAAAATTGGCACAAATCAAAGCAATTTTGTGAACTCAAAAACTCGGTGATGAAATTGTGAGTTCACCCGAGTTCACCTTGATTTCACTGAGTTGTTCAAGGAGCGAGTTGGGAGTCGTTTTGACTTAATTTTTTGGTTGAACTCGTAAACTCGTATGAGTTTACGAGTCAACACTAGAGTTTAACAATCATGGAAATAATTATAAAATATTTATAAAAATAAATAAGGGATGATTGGAAAGTTACATGATAATTTCTCTTTTTATTTATCTCATTTTAAGATATTCTCAAATAAATAAATGTTTACTTAAAACAAAAAATTACCCCTCCCTTTGCCTCCAAACTTATCTATCCAAACATAAGATAAATGTATGTTTGTGTAGAAGAGTTTGGAGGAAAATGGAACGGATATGAATTTTTTCATTTTAGGTAAACATTTCTCTTATTTAAGAATTTTTTTAAAATGAGAGGAATAAAATAAGAAATTATTTTGTAACCTTTTAATCACCCCTTATTCATTTTTATAAATATTTTATATTCTCTCAATTTAGAATTGAAATATTATCTCACCCTTCTCTTTCCTTTGAAACTCCTCCAATCCAAACAGATTCTTATAAAGGTCAATTAATTAGCATTTTGGTCATTATTGGATGGGAATTGCTTTGGTACCCATCTTTTTTTGTGTAACAGTATTCAGGGTGAATTGTCAAGTATTTATTAGTTGTTGATTACATTTAATGAACTTTTAAACATTTATTATGAAATTAATTGTCAATAAATATTTAACAACTCATCATGAGTACCATACTTATAAGAATGCCATAGGTGTTCGAAACCTCAATCAAAATGCAATGAACCCATGATTAAATAAAATTATGGTTTGATTTATCTTCTTTTATTGTATGATTTGTTCAAGGTCTTAGAATAAACTAAACTATATCTGCATCTTTTATATTGATCTGAATATTTACCAACTCAATCTAGACTAAGTGTTTACTTCTTTTTTCCATTCTTGTCCAGCATTTTCCACTCATGAACTAAGGATGGGATAAGAAAAGCTCCACAAAGAAGTTGTAACCTACTCAGTCATTAATATTACACCAATACTATGAGGGGAAATTTCACAAACCAGCGAGAAAAACGCGAAAGAATTCAATAGTTACTTGAACATGAATGAATAAGATGCTTCCCCTATGAAATTAACCCAAAGAATTCTAAACCAAAAATACCTTGTTTCATGTAATTATTCTATTTTTCAACAGATTTCTAATAATTTGAATTTTAAGTTATGGATTATTATGTGCAGTTAAAGCAATTTAAGCTTGGAGTCATAAATTGTTTACCACTTGGACTAACTACTTATGGGTAATTATTATATGTAATTAACACAATATCAGCTTGCGGTCTTGGCTTATTTGATCGAACCTTTTGCTTATGATAATCATGACTTGAGTTTGAATTTAGAAAATGCCTGTTAGTAAATGATTTGTAATCTCACTATAAATCCTCTTTGATGTTGGTGGTTTGTCCTAGCATTGAATTAAGGATGAGCCTTCCCATCACCTCAACTTTTATGTACAAAAAAAAAAAAACACAATAACAAGTTAGCATAATATGAGTTGTCTAACTTTTTAAAGTATGAAAGCACTTTCACTTACATTTAAGACTCAAAAAAATTGAAGACAATAAAATTATTTAATGTCTTAATACTTTTAAATATCTTAACATGTTCAATGACAATAAAATTATTTCAATAAAATTGAAATTAATAATGATCCAAATTTTCAAAAAAGTATTTTTAAAAAAGAATATTTTCTAAGCATATAGTCAATTTAGATATTATTGATATTTAATTTCATGATTAAATTTCTTTCTATAAATAAGAAAATAATGAAGATTCAAAAATTAAATTTGTTGTAATAATTTATTGTATAAGCAATTTAGATATATATTATTGATCCCTGTTACTTTTGTCTTTTTTTTATATATAAAAAAATTTATGTTACTTTCACTTTTTCCCTTTTTTAGTGTAAATGGAAACTGATATTCCCTCCTTTGTACACTTTTATGATTAATTTCATGCGTGGTGTAGTTTCTATGTAAGTTGTGGCTAATGGCCATACTTGATTTTTCTATATGCAAGTCGTGATTAAGCAACCACGACTTCAGGTTAAAGAATTTTTTTAAAAAAATTTAACAATATCCAAGACATGGGAGTTTTTTTTTTTTTTATATTAAATGATATCAAAGGTGGGAATTAATATATATGTCAGATTCAATTTCTGACCTTTGTGCCCAAAAAAGCTCATGATTAGTATGCTTACTGCGCACCCGAGTTTCCAGCCCAACCATCAGCAGATAACTGCGGCATATTTAGGGCAGATTGAAGAAGGGAGGCATGCATCTAGGCCAGGAAAGGCAATATTATTCAAATCCCCCACTGCCAGTGCCACTTATGCTACCAGATGTTTGCCCTTGTTGCATATGCAATGATTCATCTTCATCTAAGGGCAACCTCTCATATGCTGTACGTTGGTGAATGAGGAAGCGATGACAATGACTGGACCAGAAGCAACCAAAGCACCAACAACATTTCCTCCCACAATAATAATTTTGATTTTGAAAAGTAAGAAATTATTACACTATTATCAAAAGTTAAATGAAATCAAATCAACTATAATTAAAATTTGAATTTGAATTAGATGTTAACTTTATTATTCATAATTATAATTAAAAAAGCCAATGAAATTTAATTTATAATAATAATTTTGTGAATGATTAAGAAGGAGTTAATATGAACAATGGAAAAAAAATTAAATACATGAAAAAAGACTTATTTATGATTGACATATGCATGAAGGGTTAAAAAGTTTAGAGGGAAAAACTTGTTATATACACGTGAAATTAGTGAAGCTTGAATGAACTTTCTTTCATAATATTATATAAATAGATAGATAGATTTTGTTTTTGTGGTGTGTGCTAAATGTATCCTCGCAACTAATCTAAGATTTGAATTATTTTAAAAGGAATCACTAAATTAAACCTTGAAGATAAAAGATTATAATAAGTGGTAAGTAAGGGTGATTCTCATAAAGGATTGTGTTAATTAAAATGTGAAATGTCACTAAACCATAAACTAAAAGAAACAGTAAATAAATAGGAGTTTTGTGAGTGATTAAATAAAGTAAAACAAACTAAACCAAATTATGAAGATGCAAGTAAAAAGTATAAAACAAGCAAAAGTAATGAGCAAAGGGATTAATCAATAGATAAAGCTTGGTTAAGGGATTCTCGTCACCACTAGACTTAAGACAATTGCAATCAGATTTCAGATATTATTCCTTATTCCAAATGAAATTACCATCCGTATATAACAAATCCTCTTTGCTACCACAATCTTTCCTTAGTTTGTTGTTAATTAGAAGTCTGCTATCTAATTAATCCATAATCATTAAGTAACATAAAAGTCTACTCTCTAGATTTAACTTAATGACAACTTTATGTTGAGAAAGATAGGTTGATCCAGGTGACAACCTCAATCTACTTGGGTTATCTAGCTTAGGTTATGTTTTTCACAATTAATTAAGGAGTTTACTATAATAATTAATTGCAAAATGTTACTTGGAATTAAGCAAGAATAACAATTATGGATTAAGTCTCCTAAACTAAAATTAGATTATTATCAAGTTTTATTTAGTTGTACACCTAAATGGATCAAGATAACAACCATATACGATTCAATTACAAGAAACATAAACAATCTCAATTAAAACTAAATGAATAATATCTTTAATTCAATTACAAAATTATGTATAGGGCTTCGAATCACCCTTAACCAAAAAGAAAATATCTAGCCTATCATGTTCTTGAACAACATAAAAAGATAATAATAAAAAAAAGAAACATCATGTGTTCAAGGAAGAAAAAAATAAAACAGTGAATCTTGATCTCCTTCTCTTCAAGTTACTCCTAAGGAAAAAAGCTCTCCTCTTACTCCTCGACGACTGATTGATTTTGTCCAATTGAATGTTCTTTTTTAGTTATTTTAGGGTTTGACCCCTAACTCTTCTTAAATAGGCCAAGCCCAATTGGGTTTTAAAACTTGACTTTTATATGTTGTGAACATGAAACAATCATTTTCTTGTATGCGCAACTTATTGAATTGGCCAAAGTGTCCAACATGCCCTATATGTCCTAGTTTTTCATAATCATCAGAATCATCTCAATCTAATCTCTATAGTTCAAGTTATGTCTAATTTACTGCTTCACGATTCGGATATCTTTTGAGATTCTTTTCCGAAAAAAATAAGATTTGATTTCCAGAATCTCCCATTGATTTCTTTGTTTGATTTCAAATTTAAGTGAATATTAAACTTGCTGCAAAAATCTGACGCAAATGAACCTACCAAAAAAATCCGTTGCAATCTGTGCAGACTCGCATCATTCGCAAATAATTCCTGCAAATAAGGGGTTTTCTTATAGTGTTTTAATTGTTTATCAACTATTACTACTTCTACTTTAATCTTTAAATTGCATATGCTTTTTAAACGATGCAACTTAAATTACATCTCTCACTTTCGAGGATACAACTCCATTAGTATTGTTGCATAAGATCATTTTTCTTACCACTATTTAGATTATCAATAATGATATTCACGCACTACAAAATTTACACTACTTTTATATTTGATTAATGATAAATAAATTCTTAGTTAATACAATATATCATTTGGTTAATGAGTTTTGATAACTAATTATTTACAAGCTGATAATTTATTAACCAAACGATATATTAAATTAACTAAGAATTTGTTCTTTATTAACTAAATCTCTAAGTAATTGATTACCAAAATTTATTAACTAAACGATACAATATACTAATAAAAAAAATTTCTCATTATTAACCAAATATAAAAATGATCTAAAAAATAGTATACAAGTATCTTTTCCGATTATTTTATTCTATGAATTCCTTGTCTAGAGTTGCAAAATAAATCTTCATTTAATTAGACAAAACATTTTATAGGGTCGGAAAATGAAATTACCCGACCCGGCCCGTCTCACAGCTATTTAATAACACCCGGCGTGCAAGACAGACGGGGACTCACTGACTTGGCCACAAAAAATGAGTTTAAGCTATTCGATGAAGGCAGCTCCAATTTTTCTCTTCCTCCTTCTTGTTTGGGCATTAGGTATTGTGCTCTTGTTTCTCATGATTCGTCGAAATCGATGTGCAATGAATCTAACACAGCATTTTCTCTTTCCGTAGTTCTTCATTTTTCACTGATTGATTCGCAATTAGTTCAGATCTTGTTAATTTTTGACCTTTCAATTGTTCAATATCTATAATTCTTCTTTTATCGTTGATCAGTTTTATTATTATTATTATTATTATTATTATTATTATTATTATTATTATTATTATTTTGTATGTGTTAGTTTCTGCGAAGAAGTCTGGTGATGTGACGGAGTTGCAGATTGGCGTGAAGGTAACCTGTTGTTTTGATTAAGACACAAGTTGTATGTGAAAAGGAGTTCCCAAAAATTGATTTTTCTTTATTTTATTTTTACAAATCATTGCCTTTGTATACTTTTTTAGTTGATCCCAATGCATGAAATGGGTATAAGCTTGCCTTGATGGATTCCAAGTTGGAAAATGTGGGTTCGTGTACCCACATTTAACAATGAACCAAAAATTTGTCAAGAAATATGAGTATTGTTTCCATGGCTGCGCTGCCTCATCATAGGGTTTTTTTTTGGGGATAAATTAAATATATGCAACTTTTATGCAATACAGTTCCTCGGACATTCATGTATTGTTTTCTTATAATGTAGTTTGGGTTAGAGCGAGATGAAGTTCCTTGCATGAGATAGAATCAATGTTGTTAAAGCTGGACCGGATAGTGAATCGGAAAAGCTTCTGGTTCAGGTTCAACCGGTTTAACCGTTTGGTCGAACCGGATGATGTCATAATTACATATTAAATAAACAAATATATATATATATATATACATGACTTATAACACACATTACCAATAATAAAATGCATAATAAGGTTTTGGGGTTTTAATTATCAAGTCTCATATCACTTTCAGTTGAGTAGTTAAGTGATTGAGAAATTAAAAAAAATTAAAAAAATAAGAGACAGCCGGTTCAACCCAGTTTTATCCCGGTTTAACTCGGTTTAACCCAGTTTTGACCGGTTTTGCCCAGTTTTGACCAATTTTGACCGGTTCAACCCGGTCCAACCAGGAATCCGGTTCTGACATTGAACCATAACCAGATAAGGGACCGGTTCATGGTCCGACCGGCCGGTCCGGTCTGGTCCGGATAACACTGGATAGAATGCTATGTTACAACTTACAATTTCATGCATTGGAAATGGCTAAAGTGCTAGTTGGTCTTTTAGGCTAGTGGGTAAAAATAGCTACTACTTTCATTCACAAGAAAATGATTCTAAAGTACTATGCTCAGCAATTTGAGTTGTGGAATAAAATATAAACACGTGATTGGAGTCTAGCTTTGAATGATATAGCTAGTGGCTCGTTTGGTCTTGAAAAAGACTGCCTTTTCAAAGGAGGAAAACAAGACCCATTTATTGAGCTTACATATATGTGCTGCCTGCTGTGAGGTCAAGGGTTCACGGGGATAGATAGCATTGGCAGATTGCTAATAAGGATAGCAGTAATGTAAATGTAGGGTAATTTGTTGTAGTGATTAAAACACAAAAGGAAAAAAAAATATTTATATTTTCCCTACCAATGATGCGACTTTCTTAGTTTGCATCTTGCATTTTAAATTGCTGCTTCAATATGCATGGGCAAGGCTATTTTTATTGTGTAATACAGTGAAACAGGGTTTTATGACCTCTTTTTTGCTTACTTACTATTTATGCTTTTTTTGCAGTATAAACCAACATCATGTGAGATTCAGGCACACAAAGGTGATAAAGTCAAAGTACATTATCGGGTGAGCAAATTCTCAGGTTTATGTTTTCTTCCTTGACGATAAGCTTAAGTAATAACCTTAAATATGTATGATATGAAGCACAAACATGGATATGGGACACAACATGACATAGACATATTATATATAATAAAAATTAGAGTTACTTTCCCCTTGTATTTTACTCTAATTACACTAACATCCCCTCTATTTTGAAAACCTACACAAACCTCCCTTGCATTTTATTTATTTTTTCCTCAAACTTCCCCAAAATAGAGAGGATATTTGTGTGATAGAGACAAAATTTGAGGGAGGTGATTGTAACTTACTCTCAAAATTATATAAATGAATAATTCAATGGTATATATAATTATGAAAACATCAATAAACTATTGAAAAGATGGATAAAACTTGTCCGTATATAACTAGTGTTGAAACATGCTTAGAAAGTATATAACAAATGCAAATATCAAGTTTAATATTTTTTTATTAATTTATTTAAGAGTGTAGTTCAAGAGGCGTGGGGGTGTCATACTGAGTGTTTGGTTTGATCTGTGTCGAACGCAGGCACTGCTCCTTTCTTTGAGTGTCTGTTCTTCATAGATTTGACACTAACTACAGTTACTTATCTAAAAAGGAAAAACCAAATTATGGGAAAAAATAGAAGAAAACGACAGTGGCTGTATTAGTTTCCGAGTCAATGTCTTGCACTATGTTCTTGTTCGATGTGCTTAATATAAATAAGCCATGATTTTAAAATCGGTGAAATGGAAACTTTAGACAGAAACTATTAAGGATCTCATAATTAATGTAGTTGACATAACTGAAATTTACCGACAGAAGTTGCCATTTTCAGATGAAGATGTGCTACTAAAAAAAATTGATTTTTTTGGTGAAGATGAAGGTTGGTGAGAGAGCCTTACTAACCACATAGTTTATGCATCTCTATTTTTTCTTTTTTATTATTGTCTTTTGTTATGCTGTTATTTAAGGACTTCTCAGCTTCCTAATCCTTTTTGCCTTTTGTTGACTTTTTCCCCCCTATTTAGCAATTGTGTTGAGAGAATGGTTAGGCTATTTAGCAATTGTGTTGAGAGAATGGTTAGTTTTTATTAATAAATGAATATATACTTGAAAAGACATATTTAATAAATATCCTTATGAAGAGGGTAATAAAGTTTTAGTTAAACTTTTTTCCAAAGTAAAAAGTTTCTTGAAAGGGAACATGCTCGTAATCTTTGGTGATGTCACATGCAAGTGTGAAAAATGCCAATCTTCATGGATTCTCATGGAGACCATAAAAACTTAAAGGACCATGAGGTGGAACGAAAAGAAGTCCTAGACTATGATGCACGGATATTGGTATGGGTATTGGATATGTCATCGGTATGACACGTGGATACGGCATTTATGAAAATATTAGGATAGGGATACAACATGATATGACAAAACATATATATAAGAAAATTATATATATCATCTTATAAAACAAAAAAAAAGACATATAAAACTGTAAGAAGACATCATAAATAAAAAAGAATAATTACATGATTGAGGGGGAAAAGTGGAGAGAAGAGTTTTTATTTTCAGCCAAAATTTTTAAAATATATAATATATATGAAGTAACTATAAGAGCATCAAGTAGGATTCTGTTAGCCCATCTTTTTCAGCATTAGTTATTGCAGGCACAAAAAAAGATTAGCATTTATCCAACTTTTATGATATCCCAATTCCCACCCATATTGGCACAAAAATTCCAAAATAAAAAATAAAAAATTACAGGATGCAGGCTAGTAGTATCCAATTGTGTTTCAGCCTTTAATTAGGTATCCGACACCGGTACGGCAACCATTTTAAAGTATCTGTGATTCCTTGGTCCTAGATGATAAACTATTTTGAATTGTCTGATACACAATATTCTGATAGCAACCTTCAATTCAGAACTGAGTTTTATTGATTAACTCACAGTTCACTCTCTGTACTGATCTGAAACGGATATCAGTAGCAGAGAAGTGGATTTACAGCACTCTCACTCAAACAGAAGGATAAAAAGAGAGAAACAGAAACAGAAATGGTTGCAGACTCTTCTAGGGGTCTGCTTCCTCCCTGCCCAAAGGCCCCAAATCCTTCCTCAATCACTCGATGACTCCTCCCAAATCCTTCCCACCATTTTATCCTTGCTTCCCACACTCCTTGCCACGTAGGCAAGGTTGTTACAACCCAAAATCCCTCTTCTGCCCCTTACTCCTATTATCCTTAAGGTAGTAATCGTATGAGGCCTAACACATTCACGTAAATTCATCAATGAAGTAAACCCTAATTAGAATTGACTTGTGTAATGAACAAAGGCAAAGTCCTAAAAACTGTCAGACAATTTTAATTCCCATTTGGTGTTGATGATGAAATATGTTGACTTACCTTATTCTGGTTTTAATGATATGGTTAAGATCTCCTTATGGTCAATATCCTCTCTCGTTTTGAGAAATCTTTATGTCACTTTCTTGGAGTGACATTATCAAACTATATACTTTCTTCTTGGTGGTGTATAATGCTGTTCCACATTCTCACCTGCCTTCTAATCTGGAAAGTAACCGGACACAACTCATTGAAATAACCATGGGAAGGCATCTATAACGTGTACAACTGGAAATCACCTAGAGCCATTTTGATACCATGTTATTTGGGTATCCTTGCCTCTTTTCATATTATGTTGTTATTTTAAGTGGTCAGCACCATGGGAAGGCATTATAAGTGACATGCGTAAGTAATTATTATTATTTTCAAATCTGTCTTTTCGTTTATTCATGTGATGAAGGATCATGCATTCACTTAATTTTTTGTCTATCATATTCTTGCATATAATATATATTCACTTGTCTTTGCAGGGAAAACTCACTGATGGAACTGTTTTTGATTCTAGCTTTGAAAGAGATAATCCAATTGAATTTGAGCTTGGTAGTGGTCAAGTGATCAAAGGTCGGTCTTGCATAAAGAACTTTTATTTTATGAATTTCAAGTTTCCTTGCCAATAAATGTGGTAATCAACTAGCTGCTTTGCTTGCTTTCTCAATTACTGAAAATGAAAGTTAAGAGGTGAAAAGGTAATAAAAGAAAAGGAGAGAATATGCGGAAGAATGTCAAGAACTTTTATGCCAGATCACAGTAACACGAAGAGTTCTGAAAGTTGGAAACATCCAGCTCTTGAATTTCTCATCCCACAAGGAAAATGGCAGATTTGTAACATGTAGGAGAAAACTAATAGAAGATTCCAGTAATAGGTAGAAATAAAATCTAAACAGTTAGGATTCGTTTATACCTTAAAGTGTTATCTTATTCATATATTCTCTTTTTCACTAGCAACATAACACAAAAAATGTCCTTTGGAATTAAATTGCTTCATTTGAGGAACAGTAATTTTTCACAGGAAAATAAGATTTGGCATACTTCTATCTTTTCTACATGCTGAATCTTGACATTACTCATTTGTTACAGGTCAAATCATATGGTAGACTTACTCTAAAATTGTAAATTATTATTATTTATAGGAAAAAAAATATGATAGAAAGGAGGAAAAGTATATCTAGGGGGAGGATAAATATTATTTCTTGATGTGATGCTTACGATCTAAATTTACCCAGTATATTAATCTAGCAATAGTGATATTGGCATGCGCTAAAGAGTGTGGCTTGTACGCTAAATTGCAAATCATTAATGGTAATGTTGAGTGTTTTATTTTGAAAGGTTTCTGGTGTTCGTAACAAATGTTCATCTTGGTGCTTATAAAGCATATATTGTCATGGAGTCTTATCCAAATAAAAGTCTTATACCTCCTGAATTGACTTGAATAATTAAAGCTGACTAAAAAACCTGAAATTTACCAGGATTGACCGACCCCATTAAAATGAAGAAAAAGTGAGTAAAAATGTCAGTCTAATGTGATGCGATTACATGATGTTTGAGCCTATTAGTTTCGTCCAGCACCATGTATTGGAATTTGGTGTACATAGGATCATCACTGTAGACCTTGTCAGCTCGGCTCTGCTGAGTATAGTATTTATGAAGCCATCTGCATATAAGATAAAGATTATGCATTAATCGTTGTGCTAAACAAAAGAAAAATGTGACACTCAACAAACATATGCTGGATTTTTATTATTATTTTTTTCCAGTTATGCTATATCCTTAATGATGAGAAGAGAAAGAGTGGTAATATGAAGGATAAGACCATGCCCTCGAGAAATTAGCAAATAACTAATCATAGGAAACAGAGAGATTACTTCAATGCAATAAAAGCCCTTCAACCCCTCTACATGTTTAATAAATAAAATCCCTAAAATTACTCATGACCCAAAGAGAAGTTAGAAAGACTTACCTATTCCATGACTAGGACAAAGACAAAAACTAGTTTTTAAATATATGAACTTCTCCCTTTAGCCAAAGACACCACAACGACACAGCTTCCCATATGGCTAACCTCCACAACATATTGCCATCTTTGTTCCTATCAATCCTCTTGTTGAGAGAGAGAGAAAGAGAGAAAAGAATGCTGAAACCGCGTGTCTTAATCACACAACAGGTGCTGAATATATAATAAGGTAATAATTACAGAGATCCTAATTACCTTAATTACAATAATTATATGACAACTGTATATACAATGAACCTATACACCTAACATAAAGCACGTTTTCAACACTCCCCCACAAGCTGGGGCATGTAAATCATATGCACCAAAATTGTTACAAAGATAGCTTATTCGAGGACCCCTCAAAGATTTGGTGAAGGCATCTGCTAGTTGATCATTTGAGTTGACGAACTTAGTGGTGATGTCTCCTAATAGGATCTTTGCTTTGATAAAATGACAATCAATCTCAATATGTTTGGTCCTCATGCAAAATTGGATTGGAGCCGATATGCAAAGCAACTTAATTATCACAAATTAGTGTCATTTGCACAATCTCACAAAATCAAAGTTCTTTCAGAAGTTGTTTCAACCAAACTAGTTCGCAAGTAGATCTTGCGACTACATTCTATTTCTTACTCTTTCAGGATATCAGGTTGCCCCCAATGAGTACACAATACCCAGAAGTGGATTGTCTATCAGTAGGAGAGTCTGCTCAATCGGCATCTGAGTATGTCCCTTGTCTTCATGAATAAGGCCCCGTCTTGGAGCTTCCTTAATGTATTTTAAGATGCGTATCATTGCATCCCAATGGCCCTCAGAAGGAGATTTCAAAAATTGACTAACCACACTGATTGCAAAAGAGATGTTTGGCCAGGTAATAGTGAGGTAATTTAGTTTCCCCACCAGTCTTCCTTAATGTATTTCAAGATGCGTGTCATTGCATCCCAATGGTGCTCAGAAGGAGATTTCAAGAATTGACTAACCACATTGACTGCAAAAAAAGATGTTTAGCCGGGTAATAGTGAGGTAATTTAGTTTCCCAACCAGTCTTTTGTATTTTTTTGGATCCGATAGAGGCTTCGCCGGTCTGGTAAAAGTTTAACATTTGGATCCATAGGAGTGTCAACATGTTTGGCATTCAACAAGCCTGTTTCTTCAAGGATATCCATAGCTTACTTCCTCTATGAAATTATTATACCATCCTTGGACTGTGCTACTTCAATACCCAAGAAATATTGGAGTTTACCAAGGGCTTTGGTCTGAAAGTGATGACAGAGATGCTGCTTTATCTGACATATGCCATGATGGTCATCACCAGTGATGACAATGTCATCCACATACACAACCAAATAAATGCAGCCTTGGGATGTGTGGCGATAGAACACAGTGGTCTCCTTCACTGCGAATCATACCAAATTGTTGGTCTACTGTGCTGAACTGGCCAAACCAAGCCCTAGGAGACTGTTTGAGACCATAAAGAGACTTGTGATGGCGACATACTAGGTTGGAAGACTCCCCTTGAGCAACAAACCCAGGTGGTTGCACCATGTATACCTTTTCTTCTAGATCACCATGCAGAAAGGCATTTTTAATTCAAGTTGATGAAGAGGCCATGAACGAATAGCAACCATGGAAATAAGGAGCCAAATCGATGTCATCTTTGCTACAGGGGAGAAAGTATTCCCATAATCTAGGCCAAATATCTGTGTATACCCTTTAGCCACCAGACGAGCCTTGAGGCGATCAATTTTACCATAAGGACCAACCTTGACTGTATAGATTCACCGACATCCTACAACAGACTTCCTGGGAGGTAGAGGAACCAGTTCCCACTTACCACTGTTGTGAAGCTCCCTCATTTCGTCAATCATGGCCTGTCTTTAGCCGAGGTGAGATAAAACATCACCCGAAGATTTAGGGATAGAGACAGAAGACAAGGAAGAAAGACAAGCAAAATGCGAAGAGGATAGACGATGATAACTCAAAGCAATATAAGGATGAGAAGGGTTACGAGTAGATCGTATACCTTTTCGGAGAGCAATGGGAAGATCAGGTTCAGATGGCAATACCATAGTTGGTAAAGGAGTTAGAGTTGGGGAAAAGCTTGCAATGACCTCAGCAGCAGTATCTGGAGGAGGATGAAGTGGTAATGGTGAATATGGCGGACGGGGATATGTCTAGAAAGGGCGGTCAGTGGTAGGAAAGGCTTGTATGGGTGGGGTTTTTTTGGGGGGGGGGTATCAGACTCTACAGGGATAGGGAAAAAAGGAATAGGGAGGACTGCAAAGATGGACTTAGGAGGTGAGGAAGATGACTCAAAGAAAGGGACAGACTCAGAAGGTAACATTGGCCGAGACAAGGTAATGTCGAAGACTAGGGGAAAAACAACGATAACCCTTTTGGGATCGAGTGTAACCAAGGAAGACACACTTATGGGGTGTTTGGTTCAAGGTTTGAAAAAATATTTCCAGGAATAGCATGTCTAGGAATGATATTCCCAGGAATGGTATTCTCAGGAATGATGATTACTACGTTTGGTTAACTAAAACTTTTCCCGGGAATGACTCCAACCGCTGGCGACAGTAGCCGATATCGTCTATAACCGTCAACCTCTGGAGGCGGCAGACGTGGCTGGATTCTGGTGACTAAGGCGGTGGCTTAAGTGGTCGAATTCCGGTGACCGGTGTGGTGGCTAAAGTCGTCGGTCATTGTTGGAGGCGGCGAAGTTTCCGGCCACCGTCAATTGGAGGCGGCGACGGAGGTAGCCGGATTCCAGTGATTGGCCGCCGTGGACGGTGGTCAATGGTGGCCGATGGTGGTCACCGGCAATGATATGACGGTTGTTGGTTAATGACATGTCAATAGAGGGGTAGATATTTTGGACATTTCACATGGCAAAAATATTCCCATGCCATGAGAATGTTGCAAACCCACCTCCCCCCATGGGAATGAAAGTGTGGGAATGTTGGTTAAAAATCATTCCCGGGAATCATTTTATGATGGGAATGTTTTTTCAAAACTTGTACCAAACATGAGAATCCAACATTCCCATGTAAGGATTCCCAGGAATGAAAAAATAATCCGCGAACCAAACGCCTCGTTAAGGGACTGGGCCAAGAGTTTGGGAGAGAGATTATGGACGCAACAAATGGACTCGAAGACACGAGGGGGGAAGGGAATGAATAGGTTGATGATGAAACAAAATGGAGTGAGGTACCTAGTTATCAAGTACAGAGGAGGGCATGCGATTGATAAAGTAGCATGCAATAAGAACAACATCACCTCAGAAATAGAGGGGGACCTAACCATGAAGCAAAATGGTTCTTGTTTCAATAAGGTGTCTATTTTTGCGTTTGGCAACCCCATTTTGTTGAGGGGTATGAGCACAAGAAGTTTAGTGAAGAATGCCATGAGAGGCCATAAAAGTTTGAAATTGTTGAGATAAGTATTCTCGGGCATTATCACTTCGCAAAGAACAAATAGGGACACCAAATTGGGTTTTAATTTCTTGGTAAAAGTTCTAAAAAATGGGGAATAACTCAGACCGATTTTGCATTAGAAATAACCAAGTACAATGAGAGTAATCATCAATGAAAGTAACAAAATATTGAGACCCTAAAGTTAGAAACAATACGACTAGGATCCTATACATTAGAGTGAACTAAAGCAAAAGGAGACGATGCTTGACTAGAGACTCGATTAGGAAATGAACTACAAGTGTGTTTACCAAATTGACACGACTCACAAGAAAGACTTGATAACTTGGAGAGGCTTGACACCATTCTCTGTAATTTAGCAAGGCTAGGATGACCTAACTGAGCATGGATGTGAGAGGGGAATATGTGGCAGAGCAAACACGAGAAGGGATGGAGAGCTGGTAAAGGCCATGGGACTCACATCCAGCGCCAATCACCCGTCCCGAACTCCGGGCCTATAGAATAACAGAATCTTTAGTAAAGGTAATCAAACAGTCATGGGAACATGTCAGACAACTAATAGAAAGCAAGTTAAATGGACACCCATGGACATGTAGGATTGAATCAACTGACATGGACAAGAAGGGATGGGTAGTACCAATCCCTTGAGATTGAATCTAGGATCCATTAGCTAAAGTAGCAGTAGGCAAATAACCAGAGGTAGAGAGTTTAGAGAAAATGGTCTTATTAATAGAGATGTGGTTTGTCGCGCCAGAATCAAGAACCCAAGGGCCAAGTGATGGATACTGAGAGAGACAGGCAAAAGAGTTACCAGTGTGCGCAACAAAAACAGTGGAACCAGAGGATTGACATTGCTCAAATCACTTCATAAAGTCTGCATAGGAGAGGCTCTAGGTGGTTCTAATAGCGTAGCTGGATCCAGTGGAGTAGTTTGTGCTTACACAAATATTGTCATCCAATCTATCAGTGGAGAGAGAAGCACTAAAATATTTGGTGAAAACAGGTGTTTCTGCCTTTGGAGCATAGCGACGAGAAGTAGCCATGGGTCAAATCAAGGGCAAAAACATAAACCACAAGATACCTGAGGCGGTGGAGGTTAGGTCTGAAGCAGTGGAGGTCAGATATGAACAATGATGAGTGAACAGTGCCTCGTGAACAGTCCCACGTGAAGAATGCTCTCGTGATCTTGTGAACAGTGCGTTCATGAACATATGGGCGGTGGTGCGGAATGATGACACAACAAAAAAAAATGGTTGGGTCTGGCTGGAGAAGCTTGCTAGAAAAAAAAGGTCACGGCTACCCAAAAGGGAAGTTTTCTCACCGGAGGATAGTGGGTCTAACTGGGTAACAGTTTCTAGGATTTCTCTCTTAGGCTCTAGATACCATGTTGAGAGAGAGAAAGAGAGAAAAGAATGCTGAAACCGTGTGTCTCAATCACACAACGGGTATTGAATATATAATAATAAGGTAATAATTACATAGATCCTAATTACAATAATTATATGACAACTATATATACAATGAACCTAGACACCTAACATAAAGCACGTTTCCAACACCTCTAATTCTAGTGAATAGAAATTGCTGCAAATCCTGAGGGCAGACTGAGGCTTCTCCCAAATTTCCAATTGTCCAGTGTCAGATCTATCTGGCTGCTGGGCTGTGTATAAAAGAGCAGTACTTTTAGAACTATTGCTACCCATAGTTAATATCAGGAGAAAGTTCATATCTCAATGTTCCCAGCATTTGTTATATTTATGAAGGGAATTTTATTCTTTCTAAAATGGCAAGACTGAATGCTTAAGGATACTTATGCAATTTTCATAGTGTTTCTTGCAGCTGTTAATCTTTCTAAAATGGCAAGAATGAAAACTTGAGGATCCTTATGCAATTTTCTTAGTGTTTATTGTAGCTCTGCATCTTCTCATGTCATTTCATCAAATCTTATGCAACAATTACAATATTACAAACAGGAAAAGCCCCAGGGAGGGGCATTTCAAGATGCTATTACATTCCATCCTTGCTTGGGCCCTTCAATTATTGCATGCAACTGGATTTAGAATTTGTCAGGGTTTTTGATTCTTGTATACGTGCATGATTGTATATTACTGGATTCACACATGTAAGGCTTGTAATTTAAAAATATCACCTTCTAGTTTCTACTTATTTTCTTCCTCTCCTGCTATTTCCAGTATCTTTTGGTAGCATCACATACAAAGAAAAGAAGATGCAACTGATAATTGCATCATAGCACAACTCTAGGCCTTTCAATCATTACATCCATATTTCTTTAGAACTAATGTGCCTTTTTTTCTGGCCACCAAATACATAGGCTATTTTTTTATTACTTACATGCATGGTTGTATTTCATGTAATCATGCAAGTACATAAGATGTAAATTTGTTGCAAACTACTGGTTAATGGTTGATGGGAAATCTTCTTTCAAGATGGAGGATTCCATGATCACTCGCTCCCTTGTTTGCAGGGTGGGACCAAGGATTATTGGGAATGTGTATAGGTGAGAAGCGGAAGTTGAAAATACCAGCAAAACTTGGCTATGGAGTACAGGGCTCACCACCCACTATTCCAGGTAATTTGCTCATGTTACTAATGTTCAACAGCCAAATCCTCGTTCTAGTTAGTAAAATTAATGACTTGACAGATAGATATCTGACAAGCATAATGATCAGATTGCCTGTTTTCCTGAATAGCCAGACTGGTCTATATTGTGGTAGAAGTGGATCTGATCTTGGTTGAGATAACGTTTTGCATGACTGAATTACATTTAACATTTCTGACTTTGGCTGTCTCCTTTATATGGCAGAGCTTAAAACATAGGAAGAGTGCAACATGTCTTTGTGTGTTTCTTTAAATAATTGCTTTATCTAAAACATTTGATGATTCACAATATTATAGAAGTGTGATATAGTACACATCTATGTTGCATGGAACGGGTATGAGTATTCAATGAGTATTCAATACGATACGATAGTTTTAAAAATAATTAGAATTCGGGTACGGTAATGCATATTGAATAAAATAAATTTATATTTATATATGTAAAAAAATAAACTTTATACTCAGTGAAATCTTTCACCAATTGACTTTGATTTTAAGGAGGGCAAGATTGTAAGAGTGGGAATATGTTTTAAGGAAGGTAACTGGTGATAATAGAGCTTAAATCAGTGTCCCAAATTTTTTGAGTGGTAGTATCTTGAGGGCAGTTGGAATTCGAAAAAAATAAACACAGGGATACGACAAAAATACAGATGCAACAGTATTATATGAATATCAGTATTGGATACGGTATGATATGGACATGTCACTAATTTTGGAGTATTTGTGCATCATGGGTACACGTTTTGCCATTTTTTGTCAAGTCATAAAAACCACTCTGAACTTTTTGAAAAAGTGATATTTCTTTTTGATGCAAATACACACGGAATCTTGGCCCTTGAATTAGTAGTTTTCAGTAAAATAGTTGATATTGTGATTTATGATCAGTCATATATGGTAGCATGGAAGAAGTATTTGTGCACATCTCTTTGTGGATCACATCTTGAGTCAGAAGAACTGCCCCTTGCCTACAATGATCAACTGTCTTGCACATAAACATCTGTTTTGACATATCTTCAGGTTTAATGATAAATATGTTTTAAAATTGTTTTCTTATTATTGTTTTTTCTTGTTATCCATAAAATATTGATTTTCTCCTATATTACCCACGCTTCAATAGAGGACATCAACACTTAGTATGATACTCTTAACATATCTGAGCACTACTCTTAGGGATTAAAAGTATTAGTATTTTAATGTTTGACACCTTTTAAATACTTTCTTAATGGCCCTAAACTCGTAAATAATTTCTTAACATGAAAAAACATGCTAGGCATATTTTGAATATATTTGATAAATTAAAAAAGAAATTATTGGTAAAAAATATTTCCAGTTTAAGAATAATTAACCACCCAACTGGTTAATGATTTTCTTAAGGAGTAACCACTTTCTGGCTTAACCACTGGAATGATTAATTTTTCCTAAAATAAAAATATTTTCACCAAGAATTCCTGTTTTGTAATGTTGCCAATATATTTTTTTGGATATTTTCATGCTTAGAAATATAAATACAAATTTTCAGTATCTGTCTTTTGCCATGCAATGTGATTATGGGTTTCACTGTTTGTCCAGCCTCATGTATGTATCTGATTCCTAGTTTTTTTTCTCTATTACAGTAAGTTTCCACTGAAATAAAAATGAAAAAGGTTGATGTTGAATACATGGTGAGGGGGACACTCAGTAATGGGCGTGTATGAAAAAGAATGGATTCTCTTTTTGTAAAAGTATAAAAAGTGATAGTAGAGACAGTAAAGGGGAATATCGTGGACATAGGTTGAGAAAAATAAGAAAACTGAGGGGAGGAAATATGGGTTTAATTATAAAATAAATAAATTATATAACAAACATTTTAATTGAATAATGGCTTTTCACGAGTTTTTGAGCCAAAAAAGGCATACTGACTTTCTGTTCTTTTCATTAATTGTAGAGAACTAGAGATTATATCATTGATTCAGGAGAGATTCCTGTGTACACTTAGTCTACACAAGTTATGTACACTAAGCCAATAAGCAACTGACATCATTATTTTACATTAAATCATTGCATTATTTTTTGTGTCATACAATTATTTTATATTTAAAGTGATGATGTGTAAGTTGTTTATTGACTTTAGTGTACACAACTTGTGTAGGCTAAGTGAACGGAAGTATTTCTCTTGATTCAGATCTATATATAAAAAAAATGTGGATTAATTTATTTAAATAGGGGTATTCAAAGAATCGAGCCAAGCAAATCTTTCAAGATCTTCAAATCAGTAATTTATATAATAAATCAAGAACAAACATTGTACCAAAAAAAAATTAACAACATACATATATGACATGACACCGTTTCCCCTTATTTTAAGCTTCTACTTTTTGCATGCAGGAAAGCAAGTGTTTTTTGTGTTTCTACAATGCTACTGTTGTTGTTACTGATTTGCATTAGCACCTGTAATTATCATATTTTGTACTGACTTGTTGCTACTACTATTAAATGTTTTAGTAAATTTAACTTATATATTAACTGCTTAATTTATTCTGTGTACTACATTTTATGTCATGTTTATTATGTTATTTTAATAGAGCATTGGTATGAATTGAAAAAGCAATGAACCATGGTTTGGACCGAGCCAAACCGGGACAAGTGCTTTGGTTTGGTTGGTTCTAGAAGTTCTGGTGGTTCAGTTTGGTTTTTAAAATCTAAGCACTGGCGGAGGTCAGTTTGGTTCTAGTTTGAGCCTCAAAGCGAACCAAACTAAACCTAGAGTGTTTAGTACATGGATGCTTGGCTTAGATGTAGATATTATCTTGGGGATGAATCATGTATTGGTGAGTTTGCTATAGATCACTATTCACTCATAACTTACTCAAATCATTCTGTAGTCATACAGGATGTCTTTTTTGGATCATAATAATTACAAAATAATAAAAATCATTCTATTATGAGTTTATACTAAAAAGAAATTTCTAAAAAATGGTTTGGTAAATGAATGTTTAAATAATGGCGTTTCCATGAACATTCATTTATTGTTTTTACAATGTGTAGCTGCTCTCTATTACATATAGCCAACTGTACCTCCTATTAATATTGGCTATTACCTGACTTTGAACTTACAGGTGGTGCAACGCTTATTTTTGACACTGAGCTTGTGGGAGTGAATGAGAAAAGTTTAAGTGAAGAAAAACCAAAGTCTGAACTGTAGACAAATCAAAAGAGATTGAAAACCTGACTTTTTGCTATCCTTGTTAGGTTATTTTTGTTCCTGAATAATGTTTTCTTCGCTAACAAGGTTTCAGTGTTTAATTCTGGGTTAGAAAGATTTAGTTGGTGTACCCAGTTATTTGAATACATATCTCTATCAAGTGTTTCTCCGGGATTTAGATATCATGAGAAGTTTCTCAATTTTATTAATTAATTGTAGGTTTTAGGAATTCTTCTCAGCAATTAAATGAGTTAATTAGTCAACAATTATAGGAAGTAAAAAGGTTAAAACCTTGGAGGAAATTTGCTAAATTCTAAAATCAACAATCTAATGTAGATATCTTACATTGTTTGATAAAAAGAAAATGAAAGATATATGATATTTGTAACATTTTATGGACACATTAATTCAGATTATTGTCGACTGATAGTTGCTTTGGATATCACATTTATCTAATACTGACCTGAAATTGATGTTAGTTAGCTGAAATGGATGATGTTGGTGGGTAGCAAATATGAATATAGGCCTCATATTTATAATAGCTTATGAAGTATGTTAGACCATTTGGATAAACAATATAAATAAGTGTTAATTTGAGTAGAGTTTATTAATTCTTTTTATATTAGAAGTTTGGTTTAAAATAAATTAAATAACGTTCACATAAACACTTCAATAGTGTTTAATATAAACGTTTGCATACAAAGCTGTGAACTATAAAAATTACTAAAAATGATGCTCATAAGTGCTTATCAGAAAATGTGTGGATAAATAAATAAGCTATTGTTAATATTTTAATAATTTGAAAAACTAAAATAAATTTCAATACCTATTTTGAAATCATAATTAAAATTTGATATTTTTTTTTAAATATGTAGAATTCTAGAATCGTCCACAAGCCATTTTGAAAATTGAAATACGAAACAGATTCGTTCATGAGATAACTTATCAAGGTATTCTTTAGAAGTTGTTCACTGATATGGGCAGGCTTATCTCCATCATAAGTATGTTCATTCTTAGTCTTCCATCAAAACGTGATTTTAACTGTAACACCTTTAGAATGTGAGGTTTTCCATCTTCTTTCATGTCGATAACTTCATACAATGTTTCTAATGCTTTTAGCCTTCTACTTCATATAAGTCTTCTTATCTCATAATGAGTTGGTTCATTATAGTATATGGAGACTTTCTAGCTTGAACTATTTGAAATATTTTCTCTGTAACTTAAGAGTTCATGTTTTCTTTAATAAATTTGCAACACTAAAATCCAACTTTGATTAAGTGGAAGTATACAGTTATATATTATAATAATGTTTAGGATCATAATTAAAAATTATAAATATAGTTCATGCAATGGCAAATTCCTGCAAGTTAATTTTCCGAAAAAAATTCACTCTCTTCTTTATTATTGCACTACTACCAAATATGAATTGATTTTTGTTACGGATATTTTTTTGGAAAAAAAAATTAGGACTTTCCAGGGGAATTTTTATGGATTTTTCATAGGAAAACTATTCGTTAAATTTGAGAATTTTTTTGGTGGAAAAGTTTTAAATTATTTTTTAAAAAATATTAATAATTTAAAAAAAAAATCATAGGATTTTCGGCGGAAATCCCACCGAAAGATTTTTCGACCAAAAAATCTTATGGAAAAAAATTTTCATAAGTTTTTTTTTAAAAATAAAGTATTATAAAACATAATATTTTCAGCAGATCTTGATTCGTTGGAAATCCCACCGCCGAATGGTGATACCCCAAAAAAAAAAGTTATATATTGAGTCTTATAGCTTATTAATTAGATTATGAGAAACAATTTTTTTATTTATTGAAGTTAGAATTATGATGGTAACAATTTGACAATTAAATAAGAGTTTAGGTAGCTTAGCTAATGTAAATTGTGAGGGGAAGTAGTTCTCTGATCAAGATTTTTATTTAAAGATGAAATTTATGGAGAAGAAAAGATGAAGAATATTTCATATAGATATTTCTGTCAATCAGATTTCAACAATGTGGGAGCTCTTGTTTTTTTCCCTTTTACGGGCATTACTCAAGTATTTATATATATATATATATTTTGATAATAAATTAAGTTATCAAATATTTATTAATTACTATTTATATTTAACAGACTTTTAAATATTTATTATAAAACAAACTGTTAATAAATAATTAATAATCAACATAAATATCAAACCCACTTCCCATATTCTCCCCCTTTACATGTCAAAGTCCATAACTTACACAATTGATGAGTTGAAGTGAAAAAGGAAATTTTCCATGTAGTGGCCACGGTGCATTTGGCAGCAAAGGGGAAATACGTTCTTTTATTTCTTGGGCCCATGTCTTCGTGCAACACATTTTGGTGGCGGCAACCCATTAAGTTTTGGGCAGTCATGCTAATCAGCTGCCACTTAGGAGAGATTTTATGAGGAGAAGTGAAACAAGGCTGCCATATTTTATAATATTTAGCAACTAGATGAAGAGATACGTAGAATAAATAGGGCCATATGGTAATCTTGGGTGAGGAATTACTGTTTACCACATCATTCCTTATCATCTCATCTCACGGTCAGATAGGTAGGATAAGGGAAAGATATTTTAAATGTTGATAACATATGTTTATATCTTGCAAGAGAGATGGTGAGCTGTTTTACGGAGCATTAGCCAACACAAACCCCCGTTTACACTTGTGGCTATTTATATCGTTAACCAGAGAGGTTATGAGAGTGGTTTTTCATTCTGCATTCTCTTTTCTCGCAGTCAAGCTCTTATAACCTAGTGATTTGATTTGGGGTTGCTATAAAAGCTTGGCTGATGCTGGTTCAAGGTGTGTTAGAGGTTGAAGGGAAGCTCATAAGGGCCTAAGGGCAATTTGAAAAAATAGAAATAATCCTAGATTTTAAAGTAAGTAGAGACAAATTTAGGACTCAACGCAAACAGATTTGAGGTGAGTATCAAGACTAATCTTGATATTGTTTTGAACATATGATTATATGATATTTGGGAGAATATTGGTGATGGTACCTCATTTGAATTTATGGATAGTAGAAATTGAAATGATTTGTAGAAATTTTGGATTTAATTTAGGCGTTGATGCGTAAATGGTGAAGTGTAGGATGCTAAATTCTGTTTATGCTTACTTTTACCATATCTGTCCATAATTTTATGATTTATTTCTGATGAACATATGCTTTAGTTTTACGCTATGGAAATTTGAAGGCTGTTAAATTAGTAAATTTTGTTTCTATCTTCAATGGCTATTGGTACCATACATATAGTGAATTAGGAATTAATATGCTAGCTTCAGAAGTGCTAATGGAATAAGAAGAAAATTTAGCTGAGTGGTTGTGGTTTGAGGAATTGAAATTGATGATTGATATGATGATTTTAAGTGACGATATTGTGATTTTAGTGAGTTACAAGATTACTTGAAGACTTGAAATGGGAACCCATTTTCACGCTAGTTAAGGATATGTATAGGTTTTGTTGTTGGTAGAACAAAATGTACTAATACTATTATTTCAATTTTGAGGTTATTTAAATGTTTTAAGGTATGGATTTTAGCATAAGATTGTATAAGTTTTAGCTGACATAGGAGAATAACAATTTTTCTTAAATTGGATCTAGTTGGATTTGGATCCTTAGTTATATTACTGATTTGGGAAGGATTAGATTTATTGAATGTTATGTTTAAGATGGTAAAATTGAAAATAGAATATGTGAATGTCTTAAGGTGAGTGGTATAAAAAAAAGAGCATAGTCTATTTAATGCTTCAAACAGTTTTGGAAGGTAAAGATGACAGAAAACTTATTATAGAGATAAGCTTGATCCCTTACGTAGCATTTGGTTTGCAGATTATTTTTTCATTCCTGGAAGTCTTTACATAGGAATGTTAAGCTCCAATGTTTGGTACACGATTTTAAAAAACATTCTCATAAAAAAATGATTCCCAAAATGGTTTTGACCAACATTTCTACATTTTCATTCCCATGAGCGGAGGTGAGTTTGTAACATTCCCATGACATGAGAATAATTTTTTCATATGAAATGTCAAAACTATCTACTCTTCTATCGTCATGTCATCAATCAACCACTGTAACGTTATTGTCGATGACCACCATCCACATCAGCCAATCATCGAAATTCGACCACCTCACCGCTGCTGCCGGACGGTGGCCTGCAACTTTGGTTACCTTGCCAGTCATCGAAATCCGACCACCTCTGTTGTCACCAACGACTTCAACTAATGTGTTGATCATCAGAATCTAGCGGTAGTTGATGTTCATGGGTGACTTCAGCCACTGTGTTGGTCATCAAAATTTGGTCACCCCTCGTTGCCGCTAGTAGTTGACGGTGGCCGATGACTTTGATCATTGCGTTGATCACTGGAATCTGGCCACCCACCGATGATGGGGACAATTAATAGTGACTAGCAATTTTGGCAATCATTGATAGTCGAAGTCATTCCTAGAAATATTTTTAGTCAACCAAACATAGTAATGATCATTCCTAGAAATACCATTCTTGGGCATGCTATTCACAGGAATATTTTTTCAAAACTTGAACCAAATGGCCCCTTAAGGTAATGTTTTGAGGTTGTCTAGTCTGAGATACATACTGCCATTTTACATTATGTTTACAAAACTATTTATTTTATTTATGCCATTATGTCTTGAATATATTTTGGAATTATGTATTTCTATGAAAGTGCTATGAAAAGCATCAAAGAATGGACACAAGGTCCAAATTTTATGGTATGCTTTTAGAAACTTGAGTTCTCAAAAATAATCTCGTAACTAAAGGATAGAATAAAAAATGATTTTGAATGAAATTATGTACTTGGTGCACTAAGGGGGTTGAAAGATAACCATTTATTTTTAAATTTGCGGGCACGACCCCAGATTCATGTACATGTATGATAAATTCATGAGGCCAGCTCTGGATCATGCTCATGTATACCAGGGTGTAGTTTCCCTGGTTGGAGTAATAAGGGGTAAGGTTATCTGATTCCCAGTTTTATTGATTATATTGTATTATATGATTCTATCCATTTTTATATCTTGAAGAAAAGCATGTAAAATGTATGATTTTTATTATTGCAGTTACATGAATTGTAGTTTAAATATGTTTTGACTAAATGTAATGACTTGGCAGTATCATAGACATGTTAATCTAGAAAGTGTAAAAGCTTAGGAGCAGAGTTTGTTTGCAATTACAGAAAATGAGTTTTAAAGTTATGAGATGTTTAGAGTTAGAAATCGTTAATGGTTATGAATTTTGTTATAAAGTCATGGTGTGGTTATAAATGTTATTTTGAGGTTATGTCTAGAGTTTGTGAGAGTAAATAATTATTTTGAGGCTATGATTTGATTATAATATCTATTTGAAGTTTGTTATAGGTCTCAGTTCTTAACCTTGATGGATTACTTGAATACTCACGAAGTCCAAACGACTCACCCCAAATTTTATGTTATTTTTCAGATTTACAGGAACAAAGTATCAAAGTAGTGCAATGGAAGATTTATTTCATAGAAAATAGTTGATTAATTTTTTTTTTAAAAAAATACTTGTAATTTGTGAAATATTGGTTTCCCTGCAATTTTGATTTGAAGTTGAAAATGATTTAGTTTTTAGTTTGTAATCTATGGAAATGTATAGAAGTACAAGACTTATCTAATGTTGGTATGAGAAAATTTTAAGTTTAGCTTAAAATAAGTTTGCAAGAGGCTTTGGGGTTAAGGAGCTAGTCCCTGATCCTGGCCAGTCATAGTCTCTTAGTTTGGGATGTAACACGAATTAATAAGAAAGGTATACTATTAGTTTTTGGCGAAGTTTTTTTTCTCTCCAAAAGTCAATATATAATAATAGTAAAAGATACTTACAAAAACTATGTGAGGTATGTGCATATCTAGATCATTCAGACAAAATTTTTGTGGGATCGAAATGTTATCCAATGGCTTATATAGGAGTGAGAAATGTGTGTGAATATAAGTTTTTACAAGTATCATTACTCTTTATTAACACATTGTTAGTTTATGTTTAGGTTATTATGCAATGATCTCTTACCATATCAATTTGGACTTAGATTCTCTAAAGTGAGGAGTGTACTTTAGATAATAAAGTGTAAAATTGTAACTCGATATCAATTTCTTGATTTAAATCTAATTGGTATCAAATATATGTTCAAATGGGTTAATGGGGGACATTTTTATAACTCAATGATTAATTAAAGATCCCCCTGGTCACTAGTCAAAGAGTTATGGTTATTATTATTATTATTTTTTAGTGGACTTGGATTTGAATTGGAATGAGGGGAGAAATACTCATTTATTATCAAGTAGATGAACACCAATGTCGGAGTTATGATTAATGTGATAATTATATGATTTTAATTTTGATTCACTATTAGTATAAATAATTTTTATATTATTATTTAATAATGTGTTGGTACATCATTAAAAGGGTTAGATCCTAGATAGTTGTTGTGATAATCAAACTTTTTTAATAATTTGTTAACACATAATTAGATGACAGTATAGAGTTTCTTTACATTGATAATGAATCAAAATTAAATTATAATTATATATGTGACTTAGGGAATAAAAATTGATATTCTTATGTATCCATCTTTTAAATCATTGAGTCATTATGTGGTTAAAGTAATAATTATGTGACTTACGGTTAAAAAAGTCATAATCATGTGTATTCATTTCTGAAGACGAGCCAAGCCATGCTAGATTATATAAATATATAATTATTGTAGATAATAACATATTTGGATGAAAAATAATCATATATTTGTAATCAAATTCAGTATCTACAAATTCACTATATTGGCTCAAATAGTAATATTGAAATTATTCATGACAACTGATATTTTGTAAAAAAAAAAAACATGTGAGGGTGTCTTGTTTTTAATTTGGAGAGGTTAGAGTGGATCAAAACTACTTGTTTCATAACTTGAAGAGGTTAGAATAGATCAAAACTATTTAGTTATAACTTAGAGAGACTAAGAAGGATTTGAAAACTATTTGTATCTAACTTAAAGAGGCTATGATTGATAAAAGAATACTCAATTCATAGTTAAAATCTTAGTTTAGCTGGGGATTGGACGTAGGTTTCCAAATGTGGGCCAAACCAATATAAATTACTTTCTGCAAGCTTCTCTTACATATACTTTTTACTTATCTTGCTTTATTGCATGCTTATTTCTATTGCTTGATTGTTTTTTAAGTGCATGTGCAAGATATAAGGTTTTTGATTTATGGTTTTTAACTGTCATTAGCTTGCTCATCCCGTGAGTCTAGCCTTCTCATCATTTGTATTAGTGTTGTACTTAAGTTGTTTTTGCAAAAATTAAAATTTGGACTAGAGTTTATTTAACCCCTGTTCTCAACTCCTCTTTTTTTATTTTATTTTGGTTACATATTCTCAAGTCATCTTTTATCTTAAAAAAAAACAGTGGCACAAAGTCATAAGTCTTTTGAGGATTGCTTGATCATAAGATCGAATTCCAACTAACCGTTTAGCCTGAACTTTAACTTAACATCCCTTACTCACTCTAGGTCAATAGACCTTTGTGACAAAACAAGGGTAAAATGCAAAAGACCCCACTCCAAATTTGGGTCATGTGCAATTTACCTGCCCCCCTTAACTTTGGGCTAAAGTAGATTCAACCCCTATTCTCAAGTCTTCTTTTACTTTAAAAAACTAGTGGCACAAAGTCTTAGGCCTTTTGAGGATTGCTTGATCATGAGATCGAATCTCAACCAACCGCTTTGCCTATACTTTAACTTTACATCCCCTCTCTACTCCAGGTCATAGAACTTTGTAACAACAAAAAAAGGGTAAAATGCAAAATACCCCACTCAAACTTTGGGTCATGTGCAATTTACTTATTCTTTACTAAATGTGCAAAAAGAAACCCCTCCATCCCACGAACATCCATCTGACTAACGGATAAAGTGTAATCCCCCTCAAACTTTGAGTCATGTTGATTTACCCCCTTAAGTATTTTTTTAGTATAAAAGCAAAGTCGAAACCTACTCGAGTTTTTAAAAGGGGTCAGAATACCCATTCATTATTCTTTATTAAATGTGCAAGAAAAAACTTATGCCACAAACATTCACCTGACTAACAAAAATTGTCATGTAGGCATCACATGCAAGAATAAAATTCCCAAATACTTTAACCCTTATTTATGGCATGTATTTCAACAATCCAATTTATAGATCTAGGTTTAGATACCTGTATAATAAAAAGGAATCCATATATCTAAGAGAAGCACCATGTGAAGAGAGCCGTCAGGAATCCTAGTACGTAGGAGAGAAACTACTTACATTCCATATATGCGTTCAAGCATATGGTTTCAATGGGGCAACATAATACATATAGGATGAGAGTAGAGGACTCTTCTTCTATTTATAATATGGGTTAACCTACCTATTATAGAGAACTCATACACAAGGCCCACATATCGCCATAGTCCATAATAGGTTTAAGTTCTTATAAAAGCTCAATAACAAAAGTGATCACTTAATCAAAATATGCTCCACAAAATATGATATTCAATTAATCTGAGTATTGAAATTATGTGACTATGTTAGTCCACATAGGATTAAATAATCCAACAATCTCCCACTTAGACATCATAGGTAAACATACAAAAATAAACAATGCAGAAAATCATACCCGATAGGAGTACTGACATCATACACGTAAGATACTTGTATCCCAGTGACCGAACATAACATGGAATGTGGGTCAAAGGGAAAGCACATCAAAATTCATGCCAAAATAGTGATCATGTGCAATTCCCAACAAAATGACCCTAACATCTGCCCTAGATGCCTATTGAGATTCAACAAAATTATCACAGTACAACAAAATGATACTGGGTCCAAAATATCTCCAACAATAAGCCATATTCTTAAGTGTGCATAGTAACAACATATGGCAACAAAAGTTTCAACAAGTCTCGAGATAATATAATAACAATTGTATACACTCCCACCAATCTAACAGATCAAAACATAACTAATGGTAAAATCTTTATTAGTGGATAAAAATTAGATCTGTGATAAAATTATTCAAATTGAGTCTAAAACTCACAATCTTTCTCTCCAACAACACAAGTACAAAATAAAAAGAAATACATTATTACAGAGTTATTAAAATGTGGTCGTAAATCAGAAACAATATGAAGCCTAACCAAAAAATAATTAGATAATCACAAAGTCTCAAAAAATTGGCTTCATTAATAACCACATATTCTGCCTCCACAATTTAGGAGATCACAAGTGTTCACTTGACACTTTACAACAAATCAACTCCTCTTTGTCATCGCAAATACAAATTCTTGAAATGATTTTCTCAAATGGGCAACTTATACCAAAATTTACTTAAAGTGATTTGATCACTTGTGAGTGAGAACAAAATCCATAATACCTTACACGTACTATTGGATTACTTACAAGTTTACAGCAACTCACTCATGATCACTCTAGTGTAATAACATAGGCAATAAACAAACAATACACATTTGTGCATACAACTAGGTTACTAACAACAGAAGCATATGAGAAATATTCTTAACCATTATTGAGGACATACCAATCATAAAGTCTTTACCTCCCATAACAACAAAAAAAGATTACATATTAATAGGCAACAAGATCACAAATTTAACTTATTTCAAAATTTCTAAATATGTGTGCTTTATGAGACAATTCATCAATAATAAAGAGTAAGATGAATTGTTCTCTCCTTAACCTCATGATGCTAGCAATTTTTTAACACATAAGGCTTATCAACAATAGATGATAACCATTAGTATAGGAAGAACACTGTATCACAACACAAAACATACTTTAAGAGACTTAACACTGTCCTTATTATAGATTCCAACAATAGATCGATGACAGACACAAAAGGAAGAGAAAACCACGTCAACAAAATAAAAATAAAAATAAAAATAAAAATAATAAAAATGCTTATGTAAGCATAATCTTATTAATTTTCTCATGTTCAATTAACTAGGTAATTAATTGAACTAGAGCTATTGTATGCCTAATGGTTCCGAATTACAATATACAATTTTCTCCCACTTGATAGAGCAAAATAGTTGAATTGATACACATAAAGGAGATAGACACAAATAATATGTTCAATGTTTTTTAAGTATTCAAACTATTTTTTCTATTGCACAATTATTATTTCAAGAAATGTCACACCGATAGGGTATGTTCATTACCTACATATTATAAACTACAAATTATAATAAATAATATTAAGTGTGTCAACTATTTAAATAATCCAAGCAATATTTGCAATCCATTATAATGAAATTGAAAAAATAAATTTCATTTGACATGATGACTTATCTTGATTAGCTTCGCGATAGGTGAATGCAAAATCATTCATAATCATATATCCAAACTTTGGATTGCTACAGAATGCCCAGTTATCTCATTTGTTAAGATTCACAAGATGATTCACACTTTCAATTACACAATATTGTCTCTTATATATGTGTGCAAATGAATTTATCAATTCATCCAAAATACTTGACAATAAGTAATATTTCATATATATCATAACAAAATTGAGTACACAATTATAATTGAGCTCTTATGTCATTGTAATCCCACCTAAGGGTCCCAAATTACAATACATAAGAAACCCCTACAACATTAAAATATTTTGTCCCTAAAGCTAATATCAAGAGGATTTAAAACTTTAAGGACATAACATTTGATGCATTAAACAAATCATTAGAAATCATATTAACAAAGACAAACCGATAGGGTAAGTGCATTACTAACATGATTTTCAATGCAAACGTAATCATATCATTACCAAAATAATATTTTTTCATAATTAGTCCCTTGATAAGGGAGCACACAATTATACAAAAAAATCCAAAACAATTTCAAATATCACAAAAATAGTGACTCAAAATTTAGTTTTAAATTTTTTTGTAAAATATCATAATTTTTAATATATTATGAAATATTATATGCACATAATAATACCAAAAATTACTCCAATATCAAAACTGAGTTACATATGAGAGTACACAAAATTTAATAATCCTAATTATCTCATTACACATAACTCTCACGATAAGTGAGATGACAATTACAAGATATTACTATAATAATAACAAAACTAATGGAGTTCACAAGTTTGCATGTCACCTTATTTCAGATAATAAGCATACTCTTATATATAATTGCATATTTTAAAATAAGCATGGCAAGGTAAACAATAAATTAAAGATACATTCCTTACTTATGCAATTATATAACAACTTTATTACTAAAAAGGTTTGATCACTAACCTGATAGAGTATGACGCTCATCTTTGTATGTAAAGTGAACCAAACAAAATAGCTTAAATATATGCCTCCAAAATAGCCCCTCATAAAACAAATATTAGAATACAATTTGTAACAAAATTTATTCAAAAGGAGCTCTAATTTATAAATATACAGCATATGAGAGCATACACACGAGAATTACTTGATTAGATATGTTATTGCTATACAATTTACCTAATAATAATAAAAAATATTGAGTAATACGTTCATAATGTAATTACGCGACAAATAATGGGCATTATCAAAATATACTTAAATTTACAATAGCATAATACAATATATTGTGTTTATAAGCTCTTGATAGATCTTTACATAATATGACAATAAACATATAATAATTTCACAATTTTTTTAAACTTAACAATCTTAACTAATGGAAAAGTAATATGATATTCAATCAATAAGGTCAAGAGTATACACAACCAAAATAACTAATTTTCAATTTGCCTAAATTTATTTAAATAAATTGCCACAAAAATTGTATATAATAACAAAAGTGGGCATAACTAACAACATTTATCTTGACAATTAATCAATACTTTGAGAGTACATAATATAAGATGTTTTTCACCTTACAATAGTTACCAACAAAATATCTAAATTAAACCTTTATTTTCCCACGCAAAATTTCCAATTATATTTATTTTCAGCATCAAGTTGTCATGCAAATGACAATTTTACAAATTTCTCAAAAATAATAATAATTAGCATGTATAACTAATTAAAGTTTAGCTTTGTCATCAAACAAAAATAACATGAGAGTTTATAATACACAACACTCTCCGTCATGACAAAATTAATTTATGACAACTTAAAATTTTTACAAAATTATATAATTATTATCATGCAAAAATTATTAATTATTAATTTTACTTTCAAACAAAACACCAGAATATATAACCACAATATCAAATTCTACAAATGCTTATATAGCCACTAGAATACCACAAGAACTCTTTTGTCAAATCACCAAAATATTCATTGGGAATCAAATTTGCAACAAGTTATAAGCTATGGATTTAGGCAATATATATTGAAATAACCAAGTGAAACACAAGAAGGGGGTTGAATTGTGTTTCTTAACCCTTTTAAATGATTTTGAAAGTTTTTCTTCAACTAACAGTTTGAACAAGAAGAAGGTTACAAGATAACAAGCAATGGACGAATAAAAATGCTTCTCAGTCCTGTTGGACTCTAAAAGGTTTGTAAGAATTTTCTTTTTGGACGCAGTTAAGAAGTTCTACGATTTAACTTAAAAACCTTTGTTAAAAACACAATGGCAATCCCTAGAGGTTAGTGAATAAATAAAACACACAAGTAAGGAAGAGAAGCTTACACCAGATATTTATCCTGGTTCACTCTCACAAACCGAGAGCTACTTCCAGTCCCTTCAACCAGAAGGATTTTCCACTAACCTTTTACAAGATTACAAGTATTATTCACCTCTTCAGGTACACAAGTATTCTCAACTTCTTCAGGTTCAAACACACAAGTATTCTTTTATACATAGCCTCTTCAGACTTACACAACTGAATTGAATAAAAGAAGATGTCGAAGATGCTTGAGTTTGAAACTCACTAGAGATGAGGATAGACAATGAATCTCAAGACTTGAACTTTTTACAAGTATATGAATTCTTAGAAGAGATAAAGCTTTTTAATCTTTTTACACTTCTTGATCGTCTCACTCTACAAGCACTGCTCCTCCTTTTTAAAAGAGAGAGCAATTTGAGCAGTCTTCATATGCTTCGTCGTCTAATGAAAACATTTATTACCTTTCTGAGTAGTATTAAATGCATAGACTGATATCGTATTGAGCCTCTTCTGAAATATGACTTTGATTATCAGGGATTTCCAATCATATGATAACTGAGTCCTGATTTGTTTGAGACCGTAGAAAGTTCCTTATTTGCTGGTCTTTGTAGTTGTTAGTAGTGTTAGCAAAAGCGGCTCAGTTGACTTCTTCTGATGTCGTAATCTGTTAGAGTTCTTTTCTAGCATTTAATGAAGAACAATTCTTCATATTTGAATTTTAACTTTGCACGAAAGCTTGAATTTGAACTTTGGTAAAGACACAATTTGGACGAACCAATAAAATAGTAATAACATTTGTAAATTGGACGCATACAACGGTTTAAAAAGAAATTGAATGGACGCATACTATGAACTAGTTTATTTTAATAAACGAGTTGTTCTTTTCAAACACATAGTATGAATTTGAAGTTATCAGCAACAGAGTCAGTATTCGATAGAAAGATTTCAGTTTATTGAAACACACTGTTGAAAACTTACTTGTTCAATCTCAATAAAATAATCCTTTTGTTAATCTCAAAACTTAAAAGGGAAAATTACAGCTTTTTTGACTTTAGTGCTAAACCATTAAAAAACTTTGATTCCAACATATAATATATATATATATATATATATATATATATATATATATAAGAAAAACAAATGAATATCTTCAAAACTTTTGTCCCATCAAATTGAATTGGACCACAATACCCAATTTTAATTGCATAAAATTTGAGTAGCAGTTGCAACAATCAATATAAAGAACAAAAAAAAAGAGATTTATGCAAAGTAAAAAAAAACGCTTGAACAATTAGTCATTAAAAAGATTACACGATCATTACAAGAACCAAAACGATGGAGATTATGAATTTTATTATCCAATAGTAACGTTCAAAACATAACATCCACTGTTCCATTCTATTCTTAATTGCTATATTGGGCGGGGTCAGGCCCTTCAAGTCCATTGATCTCACTCACGGGTTTCTTTATTCACAGGGTCACCATTTGAATTATGGTTTACGAAAATATAGATTCATAGACAAGATTAATTAGTTCCATGCATCATAAAGTAATAAAAAACTTGGGGTTAATACAAAGACTTACAAAGGCAATGAAAGTGGTGATCAATCAATTTGAGACACTTATGTTAGCTTTGTATTAGGCTTTATTAGATGTTTATTGTGCCCAATATTAGTATTTTAGATGAGTTTAATGTTGTTGGGCTTCATTGGGCTTTAATGCAAATATTGAATAATTTTCGGATTTTGATGCATTTTAACCTTTCTTCCTTGGTTAGGCCATAACTTGGGACTCGGTGATCCATTTGAGGTGATCTTGGTGTCTTTGGAAAGCTAAGACAATGATATACAAGTTTCATGAAGAACTCAAGAGCTGGATCGGACTTCTAAGGGTCCAAAATATCCTTGCAATGCAAAGTGGGTTTGCTGTCACGAAAATCTAGGCAGTATGGACATATTGGACTACATAGTGAGCTATAGGCCTCTTCTTGGGCTGAAACTTGGCCATTGGAAAGATAAGACCCATATATCCAACTTCACTGAAGACCATTTAGTCAATAGATGTCGTTTTAGGCATGATAATGAAGCTACAAGTTGGTTTGAATTTGGAAACACGTTCTACCAACCTAACTTGAGGTAGGTTCAGTGTTTTTGGCATTTCTGGTGTTCTAAAAGTCCAAATGGCATGATTCCAATTGTAAAATTTCAAGGAGACAACTGGCTACAACTTTTATGAAGACCTCCAAGCCAAAATGTACCGTCTAGGGGATGAAAATAAAGCCAGAAGTCGGATAAGAATTGTTGACTAAAAGCCACCAACCATACACCAACCCACCTACCATGCACCAACCCACCAACCATGCATCAAGCTTCCATATTTGACAATTTCCATATTTTTATAGGTTGTATTCAGATTATGTACATGTACAAATTGGCTTCTAGGATTAGTATAAATAAAGCCAATCTCTTTGTATTAAAAAAGGATTCAATTTTAAGAAAGTTTGAAGAAAGTTTGCGTATTTGTGAGAGTTTTCTTTCTCTTCTTCTCCATTCTCTTTACAATTTCGTTTTTGTTCTTTTATTTCTGAGTTCTTCCTTCCCATCCATGGAAGGCTAGGTTCTCATAATCAATCCAAGGGATTAGCCATCTTGATGTTTAATTTGGAGATCTTGTTTCGCTTGTTCATATTGCTTAATTGTTATTCAAGTTTCTCTTCTTCCTCTTTTGATTTTTATCTAGATTGAATTGCTTAATTTGATTTAGATGTTGATGTAATAATAGCTTTATTATCATGTATTCAAAGAGGATCACAAAGACTAAACAATATGTCAAAGCTTTTTGATGGATTGTTTAGCTTGGTTAAATCCCCGATCTTAAGTTAATCTATGTTTGGATGGTGCTTACTTTATCTAACCTTGGTTAATTAAATCCTAGATGCTTATCTAGTAGAGGATTCTTGGATCATGTTGAGGCGTCTTGATATGATCTAAGGCTAAGAACACGGTTAGCAATTAAGTGAATTCCTTGTGATCAATGATGAGTTAAACTCAAGATCGGTAAATTTCCTTGGATTGGTTGCTTCTTTAGATTTGTTTATAACTTTAAGTCTTGTACTTTTTTTTCAATCTTATTAATCAACAACAAAACCCCCCTTTTTATTATCTTGATCTGATTAAATCTTTGTTTTATTGGATCCTTGAGAAACGATTCGGTTCATGCTCTATACTACAAATTATTTTGTGAACCGGTAATTTTTATTATTTGACGAGGTCTCGACAACCTCTTGTCAAGTGGTCCCAAAGATCTATCCCAAGTAATTATAATTGTAATGTAGCAGCAAGCATAGACATATACTCACGAGTTTTTATACATCCATAATCAAGGTTAAAGAGGCTCTGATACTAATTGCAAGAATAAAATTTCCAAATACTTTAACCCTAATTTATGGAATGTATTTCAACAATCCAATTTATAGATCTAGGTTTAGAATTACCTGTATGCTAACTAGGAATCCATATATCCAAGAGAAGCATTATGTGAAGAGATGAGCTGTTAGGAATCTTAGTGCGTAGGAGAGAAACTACTTACATTCCCTATATGCATTCAAGCTTATGGTTCAATGGGGCAACCGCAATACATATAGAATAAAAGCAGGGGCTTGACAAGAGGTCGTCGAGACCTATCAAATAATAAAATAATCGATTCACAAACTAATTTGTAGTATAGAGAATGAACCGAATCGTCTCTCAAGGATCCAAAAACAAAGATTTAATTAGATCAAGATAATTAGAAAGGGGGGGTTTTGTTATTGATTAACAAGATTAATAAAAGTAGGAGATTTAAAGTTGTAAACAAATCTAAAGAAACAACCAATCCAAGGAAATTTACCGATCTTGAGTTTAACTCATCATTGATCACAAAGAATTCACTTAATTGCTAACCATGTTCTTGGCCTTAGATAACATCAAGAAGCCTTAACATGATCCAAGAATTCTCTACTAGATAAGCATCTAGGATTTGATTAACCAAGGTTAGATAAAGTAAGCACCATCCAACATAGATTAACTTAAGATCTAGAATTTAACCAAACTAAACAATCTATCAAAAAGCTTTAATATATTGTTTAATCTTTGTGATCCTCTTTGAATACAAGATAATAAAGCTATTATCACATCAACATCTAAATCAAATTAAGCAATTTAATCTAGATAAAAATCAAAAGAGGAAGAAGAGAAACTTGAATAACAATTAAGCAATATGAACAAGTGAAACAAGATCTCCAAATTAAACATCAAGATGGATAATCCCTTGGATTGATTATGAGAGCCTAGCCTTCCATGGATGGGAAGGAAGAACTCAGAAATTAAAGAAAAAAAATGAAATTGTAAAGAGAATGGAGAAGAAGAGAAAGAAAACTCTTACAAATACTTAAACTTTCTTGAAACTTCCTTCAAAATTGAATGCCTCTAATACAAAGAGGTTGACCCTATTTATACTAATCCTAGAAGCCAATTTGTACATGTACATAATCTGAATACAAGCTATGAAAATTGTAAAAAATGGAAACTTGATGCATGGTTGGTGGGTTGGTGCATGGTAAGTGGGTTGGTGTATGGTTGGTGGCTTTTAGTCAACAACTCTTATCCGACTTCTGGCTTCATTTTCATCACCTAGACGGTGCATTTTGGCTTTGAGGTCTCACGAAAGTTGTAGCCAGTTGTCTCCTTGAAATTTTGCAATTTGAATCATGCCATTTGGACTTTTAGAACACCAGATATGCCAAAAACACTGAACCTACCTTATGTTAGGTTGGCAGAACGTGTTTCCAAATTCAAACCAACTTGTAGCTTCATTATCATGCCTAAAACGACATCTATTGACTAAATGGTTTCAGTGAAGTTGGAGATATGGGTCTTATCTTTCCAATGGCCAAGTTTCAGCCTAAGAGGAGGCCTATAACTCACTATGCAGTCCTATATGTCTATACTGCCTAGATTTTCGTGATAGCAAACCCACTTTGCATTACAGGGATATTTTGGACCCTTAGAAGTCCGATCCAGCTCTTGAGTTCTTCATGAAACTTGTAGAGCATTGTCTTAGCTTTCCAAAGATACCAAGATCACCTCAATTGGATCTCCGAGTCCCAAGTTATGGCCTAACCAAGGAAGAAATGTCAAAATGCATCAAAATCCGAAAATTATCCAATATTTACATTAAAACCCAATGAAGCCCAACAACATTAAACTCATATAAAATACTAATATTGGGCACAATAAACATCTAATAAAGCCTAATACAAAGCTAACATAAGTGTCTCAAATTGATTGATCAAATTCCCCCACACTTAAGCTTTTGCACTCCTGGGCAAAACGCATAAGAACAAAACTAAAGAAAAACAAGAAACATCATATTATTAAACTAAAAACATAAAAAATTGATTATACCTAATCTAATCCATTTTCGTTGGAAAACACGATGGCACTTAGCATGTGCCACAAGCCTTTAAACCCCTAGGTGTCCCTAGTGGACGAGTTATAGTCTCGTGAGGGTTTACCAGGATGATACCCACAAACATGTAATATTTTATTTAATCAATTCAACTAATTTTTAAATACAAGCATTGTATTAAATATAAACCATAATTAATAAGTCAAGTATGCTTAACAAAGAATAGTTGAATCAAACCAAGTGAGAATAAAGTATAGCATAATCATGCTTTAATCAGAAATAGGCATGTTCAAATTGAGTAGAATTCCTCACAATTGATACTCAAATCACACGAGGTGTTTAGGTTAACTGTTTGCACTCAACTCGGTCAAATTATGAAGGTATTTTACCATAGGCTTGCATATACATCAACTCTCCACTACTTAGATCAAATATATTGCAAAAATCAAGAGGCTTTCAAAAAGGTTGTAATGGAACTTATAAGGTGAAGGAAGGAAACAATATGGATAATAGCAGGTTAAAACCAAAGAGAATAAAAGAGCATTGAGGAGTAACTCAAGTAAAAATTTTTATCCAAAACCATAAAATGCTCATTCTCTTCACACATTCCTTCCTTTTTCTATTCTTTTATTTTTCTTTCTTTTTTTCTCTTTTTTTTTGTGTTTTTTTTGTTTTTTTTCTTTTGTTTTTTTTTGTACCAAGCATTTCGTATCAGCACACCAATTCCACCACACTTAAATCATTGCAAGCAAAAGAACTCTTGCAATAAGAAAATCAATGCTCTCCCATTCCCTAAGGTAAGGTAAAACATGGTTTTTCACTCAAAGCTTGTAATGAGCTAAGAACAAAGAATAGACAAATAGGTTCAGAGGGAGTTAATATTTGGATAAATGCAAGGTAGGTTTATTTGGCCAAAGCAGCTAAGTCAAGAAAAAATGCCTCTGTCATTTTCATGCAACATACAGACCAATGTAATCTCAAATCGATTCAATGCAAGTTCTAGAAAATAAATTCATAATTGACATCACTCATGAAAGAAAATAACCAAGTGTAAGTATCAAACTTGGAAAAGCCCAAAACTCACAAAGGTATGAAACATTCACTCAATTCAACCATGCCTTCTTCCTAATATCCACAATCATATACACATGTATATCATGAAAATGATTCAACTATAAACTGTTTTGCATACTTTTATCATCAATTAAGCTCAGATTCAACACATGCTTGTATCAAAATCAATTGAAAAGATCAAAATTGTGTGTGTGTGTGTGTGTTTTTTTTTTTAATATATATACAAGAACAAAGATGATTTAAGACCTATTATGAAATCCAAGTTAAGATGCGTCTCAAGAGCAAAACTACTCCTTACTCTGCCATCATACATCTAATAAGTTAGTAACAATAAAGATTAGCTTGTTAGTTTTTTTTTTTTTAACTAAACTATGTACATGGTAATGTCAACTATCCCTCCCCCCAACTAATTAAAGACATTGTCCCCAATGTCAAAATAAAGATAGGTAGAGTGTAGAAGGTCGTACCAGAAAACTGCAAATCGGGCCTGAAATAAGAAAAATTACAAAAAAAAAACTAAAACCATAAGAGAAAACAAAAATTCACAAAGACAAAGTCAAATCAAGTTTTTGCTTTTTGCTACTGCTGCCTTGTTCCCAATTCAGTGGAGCCATTGTTGGATCACGTTATGGTATAAATTCATTTAGTTGATCGAGTAATTGTTCAGGAGTTGCAGCAGTTACAAGACTTTGACGTGTCGCTTGTGAGATGAACTTTTTTTCTACAACATGATCAAGAAAACAAAACAAACTGTCATAAAAACCATTAACATTTAATATACCTATGGGTTTTTGGTGAAAGTTCTGCTGTGACCAGGATGTAATTTGGAAGAGCTCTTCCAAAGTTCAAAAACCACCAGGTAAGGCAATAAAGGCATCAGCATTTGCTATCATAATGTTCATGCGTTGGTGCATGCAAAATACCATTACTTCATCCCCTAATGTTTTTCCAATGGGCTTGCCGATAGATAAAGGACTGGGAATGACACCAAGGACTTTGCCACCTCCTAAATGTGCAGCAGTTGCTATACAACCTATTAACCCAAGACTACCTCCTCCGTAAACTAAATGGATTTCTCTCTCAGCTATCACTCGACCAAGATGGTGTGCAATATTTACAAACTCTTTATCTTTCCCAGGATTAGATCCACAAAAGACACAAACACTCTTGATCCGACGAACTGAAGTGACTTCCATTTTTTTTTGTACTCTCACCTTTTCAATGATCTGAAGAGAGCAAAGTGCATTATTTAAAGAATTAAAACTCAAATGTAATAATTACACCTATAAAGGAGGGGTAGATACGTGTGTCAGGCAAGTTTGAAAAGAAGCAAAACAATAATAATAGCTATATGACAAGGATAAAAGACTAATCTATATGTGTCAGAAGAATTTTGAAAATACGCAAGGCATATTTAAAAAAAAATACGGCTAAATTTTTTTTTTGATTTTTTTTAATAAACAAGAAGAAAAAGGAAAAATAAATAAAAAAATACTTACAGGAGGTGTGATTATGGCTCACTTTTTCCTCTGGTTTTACGTCCAGTAAAGGCTTGAATGCTCTTTATGGGCCGATGGACGACTTCCTATCCAATTTTCTTAAAAATTGGCAAACAGGGTCTTTTTGAGTCAGATTCCCAAGACTATACGCTTATGTTCATCTTGGAATATTGGCCATAAATCAAAAAGTACTCTCTGCACATCTCCACTAGGATGCGTCTCAAGAGTCAATAGAATGTTATCTAAAGACTCCTTACTCATGCCATCCTTAATGAAGTCAATTTTATCAAGTCGATTTTTAGACGCCATTCCAATTGATCTGCATTTTGTGTTACAGGTCTATCTTGCACATTTATAGCAGACTCGTAACCTTTTTGCTCTTCTCTTTTTTGCATATGAACTTTTGCCTAGCCCTGGCATATATGAAACAAGAGCATCAGAAAATTCCCCTGTGATTCGGACCTTTGCTTTGATTATCCAGCATATATCCGCAGGGATGCCTTTATGCATAAGCATCCTTAACCTCTCAAACCTTGCACAATAAATGTTAGTTAAAGCATTTTGAGGGAGAGAAGGGAATCGCTTGCGGAGGTTGACAAGCTGATTATCCATTTTGGAAAGAAAGAAAGAAGAAAAACAAATTGAGTAAAATTATATACAAATTTCAGTGTTTGTGGGTAACTAAAGGGACCGAAAAATATTTTCACGGAGTACCGTTATCCGCCATTTAACTGATGAAAAATCATCTGTCAACGAAAAATAAACAAAATTAAGATAGAAAAATCAAACTCTGATAGATTTTCTCGCTTGGCACCGATTTTCTGTCTCGATTCCTGTGATTGCAAATAAGTCAAAGTTGAAAGATGAAAGAGTTAGAAAACTTGGGTTGCCTCCCAAGAAGCGCTACTTTTAATGTCCTCAGCCAGCGTGATTGAAGATTTTGCACGAGCGATGAGTCCTCCCCAATAATGATTCAATCTATGGCAATTGACATTAATCGTGGCTTTTTATTTTATTTTATTTTTTTCAACACAGTAGTGATCAATCATGGTAGAGGGCATCCTGCAGTTGAACTTCCTCCACGAGGTTCTCTTGAGCTCCTTCATAAAAATTTTTGAGGCGATGACCATTAACTTTGAACACTTTGTTGGTGGCTTCACTCTTAATTTCTACTGCACCATGAGGAAAAACATTAATAACAATGAAGGGACCAAGCCACCTAGAACGAAGCTTACCGGGCATAAGTTTGAGGCGAGAGTTGTAGAGAAGAACTTTTTGACAATGGTGAACTCCTTTCGTACCAACATTTTATCATGAAGGAGTTTGGTCTTCTCCTTGTAGATCCGGGAGTTCTCATATGCCTCTAATCGAAGCTCCTCAAGTTCCTGAAGTTGGAGCTTCCTTTGAGATCCGGCTTGACTCAAGTCAAGGTTACACTGTTTCACCGCCCAATAGGATTTATGCTCAATTTCCACCGGAAGGTGGCACGCTTTCCGAAAGACAATCCGGTACGGGGGACATCCTTATTGGTGTCTTGTAGGCAGTTCGGTAAGCCCATAGAGCATCCTCAAGTCTCAAGCTCCAGTCCTTCCTATTAGGTTGGACTGTCTTCTCAAGTATGTGCTTGATCTCTCGATTTGAGACTTCCCCCTGCCCGTTTGTCTGGGGGTGATAAGGTGTAGAAACCTTGTGCAAGACACTGTACTTTCTCATCAAAGCCTCTATTCTCCGGTTACAAAAGTGTGAACCTTGATCACTGATAATGGCCCTCGGGATTCCAAACCTGCAGAAAATCTGTGATCTAACAAAGTCTACAACAACTTTGGAATCATCAGTCCGAGTGGCTTTTGCCTCCACCCATTTAGATACATAATCAACAGCCAACAAAATATAAATAAAACCAAAGGAAGCAGGGAAAGGGCCCATGAAATCAATACCCCAAACATCAAAGATCTCACAAGACAAAGATAGGTCAGCCGAGGCATCTCATTCCTGTGTGAAATTGTCCCTGTTCTCTGGCACTGTTCACAAGACTTACAAAACAGATATGCATCATGAAATAGGGTAGGCCAATACAATCCAGAGTCCAAAACCTTCCTAGCTATACGTTGGGAGCCAAAGTGCCCACCACATGCAAACGTATGACAAAAGCTAAGAATAGAATGAAACTCATGATCAGAGACACATCTTCTAATAATCTGGTCACTACAAAGCTTCCACAGATAAGGATCATCCCATACATAGTACTTAGACTCACTTTTCAAATTATCAGATTGAGCTCTAGTAAAATATGCAGGAAGAATACCAGCAACCAAAAAATTAACCATATCTGCAAACCAAGGGGAGGTATTCTTACCTTGTAGCTGCAGAAGCTGCTCATCTGGGAAGGAGTCCTGTACAGGGAAGGGATCTGAAACCCTTTCAATGCGGCTCAAGTGATCTGCCACTAGATTTTCTACTCCACTCTTGTCACGGATCTCTATATGAAACTCTTGGAGCAGTAGCATCCATCTTATTAGTCGAGGCTTTGCCTCTGGCTTCTTCAAAAGAAACTTAAGTGATGCATGATCAGTAAATATAACAACCTTAGAGCCAAGCAAATATGATCTAAACTTATCCAAAGCAAAAACAATGGCTAAAAGCTCTTTTTCAGTTGTTGTATAGTTAGCTTGAGCAGCATCCAAAGTTCTGGAAGCATAGTATATCACATGAGAAGCTCTCCCCACTTTCTGTGCCAAGACTGCTCCTACTGCATAGTTAGAAGCATCACACATTAACTCAAATGGCAATGTCCAGTCAGGTGGCTGGATGATAGGGGTACTAGTCAAGGCCTGCTTCAAGTGGTTGAAAGCTGCCTTGCACTTGTCATCAAAATTGAACTCCACATCTTTCTGCAGTAAGTGGGAAAGTGGAAGAGCAATTTTGCTGAAGTCGGCAATGAAGCGCCTGTAGAAACCTGCATGACCAAGAAAAGAACTCACTTCTCGCACGCATGTGGGGTAAGATAGACAAGTAATTACATCAATCTTGGCAGGATCTACCTCAATGCCCTTACTGGATACTACATGGCCTAAAACTATACTTTGTTCTACCATAAAATGACATTTCTCAAAATTTAGCACAAGGTTAGTCTCAATGCATCTTTGCAGTACTCTAGATAGGCTAGCTAAACATGAATCAAAAGAAGAACCATAGACAGTGAAGTCATCCATAAACACCTCCATGCACTCCTATAAGAAATCAGAAAATATGCTCACCATGCATCGTTGGAAGGTACCAGGGGCATTGCAGAGGCCGAAGGGCATCCGTCTGTAAGCAAAGGTGCCGAAGGGACATGTAAATGTGGTCTTCTTTTGATCCTCTGGTGCAATGTGGATCTGGAAGTATCCAGTGTAGCCATCTAAAAAGCAATAATGGGACTTACCAGCCAACCGTTCCAACATTTGATCAATGAACGGAAGGGGGTAATGATCCTTCCGTGTGGCTTGGTTGAGACGTCTGTAGTCAATGCAAACTCTCCAACTATTCTGCACTCGGGTTGGAATAAGCTCATTCTTCTGGTTGGCCACAACTACCCGCATTTCTTTGGAACTACTTGCACCGGGCTTACCCACTTGCTGTCAGAGATGGGATAGATAATGCCAGCCTACAGTAACTTGGTCACCTCTTTTTTCACCACATCTAGGATGAAAGGATTTAGTCTCCTCTGGGGTTGTCTCACTGGTTTAGTTTCCTCCTCAAGTAATATCCTGTGCATGCATGTGGAGGGGTTGATACTAGGGATGTCTGCAAGTGTCCAACCAATTGCCCTTTTGTGTTGCTTCAAGACTTCCAATAATCTGGTTTCTTGCTCAGGTTGGAGGTGTTTGGCCACTATCACCGGGAGCTTCTCATCCTCCTCAAAGAATGCATACTTCAAATGCTCGGGCAGGGGCTTAAGTTCAATGGAGGGTGGTTGCTGGACTGACGGTATTAGTCTTGGAACTGAAACTAAATCGGCTAAATTCTCAGCAGTTGCACCTGTACCTGCAAGCTGTGCACAATCTTGCAAAACAACATCATCATATCCTATGGAATCAAAAGAATCACACTTAGCAGCAGGATGAATGACAACATCATTAATAACAACATCATTGCCATTAATAACAGAAACAGAGTCATCAATGTCAACAACACATGATAAGTATGTAGAAATCTCAGCACAGGCTCCACACATTGCATTGGGTTTACAACCAGAAAGTCTGAAACAGGCGGAACAAGTATCGCAAGCTATGCTATCAGTGTATCCTACAATTTCAGGAAACTCTGCCAACATATTAGCATGCATATCATCAACCAGTAAATCAATGACATCAAAATGAAAAACAGAATGATCCTCTAAAGGGTATTTCATGGCATAAAAAATATTAAACTGAATGATATCATCACCAAATTCCATGGAAAGGGTACCAGCATGCACATCAATCTTAGTTTTAGCAGTTTTCAAAAATGGCCTACCTAAGATCAATTGGGGGAGGGGGGGAGAGGCAAATTCATCTTCCATATTCAACACATAAAAGTCAGCTGGGAATATTAAATTATTTACCCGAACCAGAACGTCCTCCAATACTCCTGCAGGTTGAGCAGTGCTTCGGTTTGCTAACTGAATGACAATGCAGGTGGATTTTAGCTCTCCCATATGCAAGGAAGTGTAAATTGACTTTGGCATTACATTGATGGAGGCTCCCAAGTCTAGCAAGGCATGAGTGAACTGTTGGTGCCCTATGGTGCAAAGGATGGTAAAAGTGTCTGGGTCCTTGCATTTGGGAGGCAGGTTGGGCTGAATCAAAGCAGAGACATTTCTCCCCATACTCACTTTTTCAGTGCCCTTTAGCTTCCTCTTATGGGTGCACATCTCTTTCAAGAACTTGGCATACTTAGGGATTTGTTTAATTGCCTCCAAGAGAGGTATATTCACCTCAACCTTCTGAAAAGTCTCCATAATTTCCTTATCCAAGTCAGTTTCAACCATATGCCTCAACTGTATCATTCGGTTTGGAAAAGGAAGAGGAATGTTGCAAGCTGACTTTTGTGGATGTTCACTTTTCTCGCTTATCGAATTTTACGTCAGCAATTTGGTTTGATCTGGCTTTCTGCTTGGATGTTGTAGGATCATTTGTTGCTGAATCTGCTACAGCATCTTGTTTTTCTGGGTCAATGGTAGAATCTGGAATTATCAGCTGTACTGGTCCATTGATTTGCCTACCACTGTGCAAAGCTATAGCACTAACATTGCCTCTAGGGTTTGGAGTGGTTTGAGAGGGTAATTGGCCAGAACCTTGTGACTTTAATTTATGAATAGATGTGGCAAGTTGGCCAATTTGAGTCTCCAAGTTCTGAATAGTGGTTTCAGTTCTCTGTTGAAATTGGATGTTATTGGTGGCCAACTGTTTCACCAAATCCTCCAATGAGGGCTCAGATTTTGTGGCTATAGGACCTTGCTGCTGGAATGGTGGTCTACTTGGTCCAAAGATGTGGTGGCCCGATTTGTCCTTGCTTGCTGCTGGAATGGTGGTCTATACTGGTTTGGTGGCTGCTGATTTGATGCATTCCCATATCTCAGATTGGGATGGTCCCTCCAGCCAGGGTTATAAGTGTTGGAGAATGGATCATATTTCTGTTGTTGCTGCTGATGGAATTGTGGCTTCCCAAGAAATATACCAGCTGCGACCTACATTGGTCTTGAAACTCAGAATCATCTTGCAATGTGGGGCACGCATCTGTGGGATGAGAGGAACTAGAACATATGCTACAAACTCTTGCAGCCACAGGTGTTTGATGTTGTCCCATGGCTAATTGCCTTACCAAGGAGGTTAGCTCATTAATTCGGTGCTCCTTCCTCTGTTGGTCAGCATGGGAAACATGAATCTCATTGACTCCTCTGGTTGAGGTAATGACCCTAGTGCCAAACTGTTGGGCGTTGGCAGCCATATTGGCAATTAAATCCCTAGCAGCAGCAGGAGTTTTGTCAACCAGGGCACCTCCACTAGCAGCATCAATCATGCTTCTGTCCATAGGTAGCAAGCCTTCATAGTAATATTGAATCAGTAATTGGTCACTGATTTGGTGATGAGGACAGCTCGCACAAAGCTTTTTGAACCTCTCCTAGTATTCATGCAATGTCTCCCCAGTCATCTGCCTTATGCCACATATGTCCTTTCGATTGCAGTAGCTCTTGAGGCAGGGAAGAATTTCTCTAGAAACAGCCTCTTCATGTCATTCCAGGATGCTATAGAGGCTGGATGAAGGTAATATAACTAGTCATTGGCTGCACCATCAAGTGAAAATGGAAATGCTCGCAACTTGATGTGATCTTCAGCTATTCCATGAGGTTTCATAGTTGAGCAGACAACATGGAATTCCTTCAAGTGCTTATGTGGATCCTCACCTGCCAGACCATGAAACTTGGGCAACAAGTGTATTAATCCAGATTTGAGCTCAAAATCAACATGAAGGTCAGGATATTGGATGCACAAAGGCTGATATGCAACATCAGGTGCAGCAAGTTCTTTCAAAGTTCTATTATTATTATCAGCCATAGTAAAATCTGTAGACTCAGTATCAGACACTGAAGTACTAACAGAAGCAGACTCAACAGGATTAAAAGAGTCAACCAGATTAGGTGCAATGTCAAGTTCAAGTCCAATTCCAGAAGTAATTCTATTAGCTCTATGAATGCTACTACCAGTCCTATGAATTCTGTGAAGTGTATGAAAGGTTCTATCAATTTCAGGATCAAATGAATGCAAAGTTCTAGGATCAGACCTAGTCATACAGCATGCAGCTCATAGGAAGGTATAGAAAAGCAATAACAACTAAAACACTAAAAATTCCTAAAACAAATACTCGAAAAAATAATAATAAAATAAAAAATAGTATCAAATGAATTTTAAAAATTATGGAACCACCACAGGATAAAATCTACACAAAAATACTATCCAACAAATAATAAAAAATATTAAACAATTGAAAAAGTGGTCTAAACGATGGAATTTGGCAAAAATAAGGGTGACCTCACTATAAATAGTGAGCCTTTCTCAGAATAATATTTTCCATTTGTGTACCAAAATTTAGATCAATCAGAGATGCTTTACCGAACCGAAATTCTTGACACAATGCCTTTATCCAATTTCAACCGAATCCCACTTGAAAAACCTTCAAAAACAAAACAAACACATTTGTTAGAGTTAGATGGGATCTTGAAATGATCAAATAGTTACCTTGGATCCCCGGCAACGGCGCCAAATTTGACAAGAGGTTGTCGAGACCTATCAAATAATAAAATAACCGGTTCACAAACTAATTTGTAGTATAAAGAATGAACCGAATCGTCTCTCAAGGATCCAAAAACAAAGATTTAATTAGATCAAGATAATTAGAAAGGGGGGGTTTTGTTGTTGATTAACAAGATTAATAAAAGTAGGAGATTTAAAGTTGTAAACAAATCTAAAGAAACAACCAATCCAAGGAAATTTACCGATCTTGAGTTTAACTCATCATTGATCACAAAGAATTCACTTAATTGCTAACCATGTTCTTGGCCTTAGATAACATCAAGAAGCCTTAACATGATCCAAGAATTCTCTACTAGATAAGCATCTAGGATTTGATTAACCAAGGTTAGATAAAGTAAGCACCATCCAACATAGATTAACTTAAGATCTAGAATTTAACCAAGCTAAACAATCTATCAAAAAGCTTTAATATATTGTTTAATCTTTGTGATCCTCTTTGAATACAAGATAATAAAGCTATTATCACATCAACATCTAAATCAAATTAAGCAATTTAATCTAGATAAAAATCAAAAGAGGAAGAAGAGAAACTTGAATAACAATTAAGCAATATGAACAAGCGAAACAAGATCTCCAAATTAAACATCTAGATGGCTAATCCCTTGGATTGATTATGATAGCCTAGCCTTCCATGGATGGGAAGGAAGAACTCAGAAATTAAAGAACAAAAATGAAATTGTAAAGAGAATGGAGAAGAAGAGAAAGAAAACCCTTACAAATACTTAAACTTTCTTGAAACTTCCTTCAAAATTGAATGCCTCTAATACAAAGAGGTTGGCCCTATTTATACTAATCCTAGAAGCCAATTTGTACATGTACATAATCTGAATACAAGCTATAAAAATATGAAAATTGTCAAAAATGGAAGCTTGATGCATGGTTGGTGGGTTGGTGCATGGTAGGTGGGTTGGTGTATGGTTGGTGGCTTTTAGTCAACAACTATTATCCGACTTCTGGCTTCATTTTCATCACCTAGACGGTGCATTTTGGCTTTGAGGTCTCATCAAAGTTGTAGCCAGTTGTCTCCTTGTAATTTTGCAATTTGAATCATGCCATTTGGACGTTTAGAACTCCAGATATGCCAAAAACACTGAACTTACCTCATGTTTGGTTGGCAGAACGTGTTTCCAAATTCAAACCAACTTGTAGCTTCATTATCATGCCTAAAACGACATCTATTGACTAAATGGTCTTCAGTGAAGTTGGAGATATGGGTCTTATCTTTCAAATGGCCAAGTTTCAGCCCAAGAGGAGGCCTATAACTCACGATGTAGTCTAATATGTGCACACTGCCCAGATTTTCCTGACAGCAAACCCACTCTGCATTGCAGGGATGTTTTGGACCCTTAGAAGTCCGATCCAGCTCTTGAGTTCTTCATGAAACTTGTAGAGCATTGTCTTAGCTTTTCAAAGACACCAAGATCACCTCAATTGGATCACCGAGTCCCAAGTTATGGCCTAACCAAGGAAGAAAGGTCAAAATACATCAAAATCCGAAAATTATCCAATATTTACTTTAAAACCCAATGAAACCCAACAACATTAAAATCATCTAAAATACTAATATTGGGCACAATAAACATCTAATAAAGCCTAATACAAAGCGAACATAAGTGTCTCAAATTGATTGATCAGGGCTTCTCCTTCTATCTACAATATGGGTTAACTTACCCATCATAAAAAACTCACACACAAGGCCCACATATCACCGTAGCCCACAATATGTTTAAGTGCTTATAAAAGCCTAATAACAAAAGTGATCACAAATAGGCTTAACCAAAATATGCTCCACAAAATATGACATTAAGTTAATCAGAGTATTAGCAAATATGTGCCTATACTAGTCCACATAGGATTAAATAATCCAACATCACAAGTTGAATAATTAATTAAATCCATCGATTTTTTTTTTCACAAATCAAAAATAATTCTTTGAAAATTGATTTTTGACAAGTCTCATTGGAAAATTTTCCGAAATCAATTTTTCCATGAATTTTCCTAGATTACCACAAGAAATCAAGCATTTTGCTGTAGTGATAGTTTTATATCAGCATGTGATGCTTATACGACGATTTTCGTTAACTAGATGAATGTCGGTTGGATTAAGAGTTTTCTCTTTTTTGTACATTTAGTAAAAAAAATGAATGGGTATTTTGACTCTTTTTACAAATTTGTGAGTAAATCGCATACGATTCCAAGTTTAAGGGGGATTTTGCACTCTATCCATTAGTTAGATGGACTTATATTTGGAGGGATTTTTTTTTTTTGCACATTTAGTAAATATTGAGTAGGTCTTTTGACTATTTTTAAAACTCAAGAGTAAATTGCACATGACTTAAAGTTGGAAGAGGTTTTTTGCATTTTACCTTTACTAGTGACAATCAAACATCGTCATTTTAAGTGAAACAAAATAAAAAAAATTAAATTAAAAACTAAAATATTTTGTGTGTTTAATGAGAAAGTTATCTAACACACAATTTAGACTATCAGTTAATAATGCCACGTCACATTTCATAGTTATGCAAATGGTTTAAAATAGTGTTGATTAGTCAAGTTGTTAAACAAGTATTGAAGGATAGACCAATATAAATTAAATTTTTAAGGGACTAATGTTTGGATAAGCTTATGAAAAAAATATTTTTTTTATAGATTTTTTAGTAGAGTTTTATTTTAAATTTTTTTTTCATTTAGATACAATGATTGAAAAGTAATTTAATTAACAAATAGACTTTTAAATTTATTTGGATAAAGAAGAACATAATGATTTTTTATAGAAAAATTATTGAAAAGGATATCCAGAAGTACTTTTTTTTTAACTGTTTGGATAAAAAGTGCTTTTAAAAAAAATAGAAAAACTTTAGAATTTAAAAAATTAAAATGATGTTTTTGTTTTATCATAGCAATATTGTGTTAAAAGAACAAAAATAAATGTCATGTACAAATGAAAAGCATTCAAAAATGACTCGAGGAAAATGACATGCTCATGCTGCCTAGCCTTTTCTGTAGTGAACTCATCCCATTTGACCTTTTTTGACATTGACCTTTCAGTTGACTTCTCTTGTGTAGCCCTTCTAGGAGGCATGCTATATTCCCCGTAAAGAATCATGAAATAAGCCAAAACCTTTAGAAAAATTTCTAAAACAAAACATTCAAACATGTATAACAAGAGGAAGACAAGTTTAAAATCAGCACATTATTAGCCCAAACCCAACGACAATGAAAATGAGATAATAACTAAAGAATATTTTTTAAACATGTAAATACACATAGCAGAAACAAAAAAATAGAGAATTAAAAAAGTGAAAGTGCATGCCGGAAGAGACAAGATCAATCGATGACTTGACTCTAATGAGGGAAACGTTCGTGAATTACAGAGCAAATATCAAAATGAGGGAGATGTTTATGAATTGGGTTTTTGCAAAGAGAAAAAGAAAGGACATGAGATATATTTTCAAAAAAGACATGATATTTTTTGTCAAAAAAGTTATACTAAAAAACAATTCTCTTTCTTCTTTTTTAGAAGTTAGGGATTCTTAGTTTCTAAAAAAATACTAATTGAGTTTCTTTTAACTTCTACTTTTTTTAAATTTTTATTCAAATATACTTAAAAACATGTATAAGTATTTTTTAAAATTTTTTTTAAAGCCAATCTAAACGCACTTTAAACAAATTTTTTTAAGTGTTAAGAGTGGTGACTCAATAAACTTAGAGGCCTAAAGCTAAATATTAAGCTGAGATCTTTTGAAATTTATGGAGAAATATTAGAATTTTAATTTTTTTTAGATTTTTGAGATCTAAAATTCTTAATTAAAATTTTATAATCAAGTTATTTTAATATTTTTTTCAATTTATAATATAACTAAATTTCATTTAATATTTCTTGAGACATTGTTAATCTTAAATAAGATTTTTATTAATTTTAGTTTTGAAAAACGTTTTTCTGCTATAGCAACACTTATAGGAATCGTTAACATTATTCTAAAGGTAATATATGCATTCAAAAAAGAATTGAGACTTCTTATATGATTAAGTATGTGGATTATATTGTTATATTCTATTTGTATAATTTCTTTTGAAATTTTCAGTTCTAAAAATTCATATAAACCATCAATATCAGAATAAATGTTATATTTGAAGAAACATTCCATATTAAGGCAAGATTCTTTGAAAGTTAGATATAATAAATAAAAAATATATATAATTGGTTATATACATGCATATATATATATATATATGTATGTATGTATGTAAAGGAAAAAATAGTTTTTGGTGCTTAATAATACATATTACTGTTAATTTATTGGAAATGAGAGAAATAATTGAGAATTGATAGCATTGTGGGAATTGGAAAGTGGGAAAAAGTATAAATTTATTAGGCACTTAATTAGAGAAGTGAGAGAATATATCATCCTATTAATTATCTTGACTTTTGTATATTTTTAATGGGGAATGAGATAAATAGTTGTTAGTTGAAAATTAATAAAGATATGTAAAGTGAGAAAATAAAAATTTGTTAGACACTTAATTTAAGAAGCGAGAGAATATAGAAATATTTTATTAATCAACTTAATTTTAAAATTTTTAACATATTTAATATATTATTATGAAAATTATGGACCTATAAAAAATTGAGACTTAAAAGTCTTTGTTTTAGTGGTCTTACTATCTAGCGGCCTTGAGAGTGTTAAAAAGTAAATTGAAAATGAATTTTTTTTTAAATTATAAATAAAAGTTTAGGGTGAGAGAAGGCTCTCTCATTTAAATTTTAGGACAAATCATAAACTTTAACTAGAGTTTATATTAAAATTACAAATTATCTACCAACGAGTAACCTGGGGCTCAAATCCAAGTGAGTAGCCACAAAATATCCGTGATGTTTCCATAGCAGATAATATATGTTTAAAACAATATTATTGGGTTTCTCTGCCATACCTTTCCGAACAAATTTAAAGTTTCTTTATTTGTGCCAATGGATTACTTTGTTACTTTTTAAATTTTATTGTACTTGACTATACGTCAATTATAAATATTGTAAATGTTCTATATATTATATGTAAGTCATCCTATTAACCTCTTTTTCTATTCTAATAATTCTGGGTTTTCTACAACAAAAGCTTTCCTTTTTAGTTTCTTCAACTTTGTTTTAGCGGTTAAGTCAATTACTTTTTTTTTTCTTTTTTTCAATATTTACTTATTTTACCAAACAGTTTTGTAAGTGGGTATTTAAAAATTTAATTATTTCATTTGAGTCTTTATTTTATTTTATTTTAATAAATTCGGTCCAAATCATATAACTAAAACATAAAATGTTGACCTCGCAACCAATGTTGCCCAACAATTTGTGTGGCAACTATTTTGAAAACGTGGAGTGAACATCCATTAATTATTTAGGGAAAAACATATTTGTTTTTACCTGTTTTCGTATCATTATATTTATCATTCATTGCTATTTTAGCATAGGTCAGATGGCTGGAATAAATTTGATTTAAATAAAGATTGTGACTTTATTGATAACATGTTATACAATTATACAAGATTGTACAATTTCATGATATACAAAATGGGGTACAAGTTGCACAGTGTCCTTTACATAGTGGAAATTACACAATTAACTGGAATACAAACTATCTTCATGACCTCACAAGTCAACTGCCTATACAAGTATTTCATCACTCATTAAAAACTGTGTACTTAAATAATCTGTTTCTTTTACGGTGAAGATTGTTTCACATTTGATGTAGTATGCATGCAACAAGAAATTCTTAGCCTAGAAGTGAAGTTTCAATGATCGTTTTACTTTCCATCCTTAAATATTAAAAGACAACATGTATAGTTTACAAAAAATCAACTCATTTTCTATCATTAATGATTTTTTTTTTTAAATTTCCCCAAACCATTGAGAGATGTAAAACAATCACAGCATGGACGTACGTGTCTGCATGAAGAGTATGCAGAAGCTTTAGCGGACACGAGGCAATAATGCTGTGACTCACTCTACAAAGGTGACAAATTGAGAATTGATCAAAGGACTCATTTTATAACATTGAGTAGGGATTTGTGGCGATTCACCTAGAATGATCCATCTCCAAAACTACGTGGTGTCAGCTGAGGAATTGCATGAGAAGCTGTTGGCACGTAAAAGGTGAAGATGACATTTGGCACCTTGTGGCTCCTTAAATGAAGCCATTATAAAAGGCTAGATAGAACATTCAGAAAGTTTGTAGAAGCATTTGAGAAAGAGAGAAAGAGAGATATGGCTGATACAGGAAGAGGAGGAAGGAGGGTATGCGACGACAGGTGTGGCTGCACAATTCCATGCCCTGGTGGTTCCACTTGCAGGTCTCTTTCGTTTTTCCATAGTTTACTTCATTAACCTTCATGTCATATTCATAGTCATATTAACGATCTCAGTTCCTTCCTTTTCGTGATTGGTAAAGGCCAAGAAGCACAGAATCTCAGTGATTTTGTGGTTTTAATAATCGAAATTTCTAATCTGATTTTTAATTTTCTTAATGAAAATCTCCAAAAGAATATTTGGGTTTTCATGAGAAATGGCTCGGTTAAAAGTTTTTTAATTTTAGCAATAATTGCTTTAAAAGTTTCTCATGAGTGTTTTGGTTATGTGAAATAACTTAGTGTTGAAAGCTGTTGGATTTTCAACAATATTGAGATATCAATATGTCTAAAATCTTTAAATTTGGATGACATTTGAACACTGATTAACTGAATAAATAATGATGAAAGTGTCTTTCAGAATTTTTTAATATTAAGGGATTTAATTAATTTTCAGAAAAATATAATTTAAAAATTCTAATTCTAAAAGGTTCTGTAAATTTCTTTCATATCATAAAAGGTTTAGAGAAAAGTGTAATAAATTGAATATTTAATTAATTATAAATAAAAAGAATGAAACATTGATGGCATGCCTATTTATCGGGCCAAATGGGTCAGCTCATTAGGCTATTGCGATAATTGGTCTGGACCCATAAAAATGGACTGGTTCGACGGGTTAGGTTCAATTTGACACCTGCTTGAGTGGAATGCTAATGCAAAGTTATAAAAAGAAAAATGAAAATTTAGAGATTGACTACGATCGTTATAATACATATGATTCAAATTTATCAATCAATTTCAATTACGTATGCTAGAAATTTGTAATTTCTAATTAATTAAGTTAATATTTCGACATAAATTTTTGTTTGTTAAATCAATTATTTGTATTAAATACTATATAGATGCTAATTATATCATTTTTGGAAATTATCATACTTATCGTTTTAAACTTGCGGTACACCTTTAAATATGAATTTAGAAAAAGGGTGAGGGTTCTCATGAGACAAAGCCAAATTTTATTATGGATGGATACATGTTCGAATCCAAATTCATATTAAACTGTTATCATTAATATTATAGCCTTAAGTATTTGGTACAACTCACAGGTGCACAAGTACTCAGACCACAAGTGGAGATGATCATTCAACATGCTCATGCGGAGAGCACTGTGGGTGCAACCCATGCGCATGTCCCAAGACTGTTGTTGCTGGAACTGGTTGCAAATGCGCCCCAGGTTGCACATGTGCCTCCTGCCACACCTGATAGCTGAACATCTCCAGAGTATAAGCTATTTTGGGCTAGTTAATTAGTTCATGCAGTGTTAAAATTAATTGTGGATGTGAGTTCTATTAGCTATATATAAACTTATTAGGTTATTCAGCGCATAATGTTTCTATGTAGAGGCCTGTACCTCTGGAAGTCATTTCTGGCTTATGCATAACTTTTTTGCCTGGTTTGTAGTTGACATTGAATCATGAATAAGAATGTATGCATTTAGTTAAAGGTACATCCTGACGACGCACCAATTTCCCATCAAGCTGCGTCCTCTAGCGAATAAGAAAAAATAAGATGGGCAAGAAAATGAATCTCCCCTCTCTTTCAAATGTTAGTATTTTAATAAGAACTATATTTAGTTTAGTATCTTTGGTATCCTCTAGTTTTTTCCAATTCATGTTTCTACCCAAGTTTCCACATGGCACGCCTAGATAGAAAAATATAATAGCAGTAGCTCAAGTCTAGCAATTATTCAAAAGAAACAAAGCGCACACGAACAGATTATAACAAAACACACACACACAAAAAGGCACAGTTTTGAGACAAACTTTTTCTCTCATAAGGAATTTGTGTTACCATACACATGCTTAGGCGGTAGGTGGTAGGTCAGTTAAACATTAATTAATTGGTTGTAATTAATTACATAATTAATTATATTTCTAAGATTTATATTAGTCATAAATAATTTTTTATAATTTCTTAATCAATAAATTTCTCTTTCATTTTTTTTTAATTTTCTCTTATGTTTCTCAATAATTTGAGACAGATATTCCGTGTAGCTCAAAGGACCCAATTTTTTATTATGGAAAATGCTGAATGCTACAAATTTTTATTTTTACGAAGACATTTTCGCCACGTAATTCGTAAGCTTTCTGTAGATTGATTCTTCGTAACAAATAATCAGTGCTGTTTGATTATTTGGCATCTCAAAAACACTGTCGTTCCACTTTTAAAAAACTTTAGATGCAACATGAAAATACTTTCGTCTCTAAATAATTTAAAATTTTAAAATCTCTCCCCTCTTCCTCGTGAATATTTCCTCTATCATTGTTCATGCGGCTTCTCCTTCTCTACATATCAAGCGGTTTTGCCATTTTGAGTGGTTCTCCTTCTCCGACTTCGTTTGTTGTCTAACATTCGAGTTTTATACAAGTCGAATTCTCAATATCTCTATTTTTCTCTTAAGGTATATTCCTTCAAGGTTGTTGTTGGGGTCTTGATGGGCATATGCTTTGGGTGTTGTGGTTAATTTTTAGTAAAATATAATTTTGTGTTCTGGTTTTTTTTTTTGGATAAATATGTTGTGGATATTAAAATTGAATTGGAGGTTTTAGTGGGTATTATTTTTATAATTTTTCTCTATTTAATCTAAAATTTAGAGGTTAATTTTTTTGGTTAAATATGTTGTGGAAGTGATTTGGGATGGTTACAAGTTCAGGTGTTATGGTTAATTTTTGGCGAATTTTCGATGTCTATTGATAATGTTTTGAACATTCTTTATTTAATACGATATATAGAGGTTAATTATTGGGTTAAATCTATTATGAATGCTGAAATTGATTTGGGGGCTTTTGATGGGAATATATTCAGGGTGTTAAGGTTAATTGTTCTTGAATTTTGGATGTGAGCTGATTTATTTATTTATTTTTTGAATTTTCTCTATTTGACCAGTATCTGGAGGTTAATTATTGGGTTAAATATATTGCAGAAGCTGAAATTCATTTGGTGGTTTCTATAAACATGGGTTTAGGATGTTATCATTAATTTTTGCTGAATTTTGGATGTGTGTTGATATTTTTTTGAACTGTCTCTATTTAATTAAAAATTTGGGGTTTAATTATTGGGTTAAATATATTGTAGACATTGAAATTGATTTGAGATTTTTTATGGACATGGGTTCTTGGTCAATTTTGTATGTGTGTTAATATTATATTAATTTTTTCTATTTAATCTGAAATTTAAAGGTTAATTATTGAATTGAATATGTTGTGAATGCCAAAATTGATTTGAAGGTTTTGTGATTGAATTTAATTTTAATCCATTGTCAGTGTAAATTTTTTTACTGTCATTCAATCATGTACTGATACATCATTAAAAAAGTTAGACTTTTTAGATTGTTGTTGTCATAGTCAAACTCTTTTAATGATTTAGTAATATATAATTGAGATATAGTGTAAATTTTTTTTACACTAACCGTGGATCAAAATTAAACTCTATCATTATAGATAGATGTTTCGGAACATTGTAGGCTATATAAAATGTTAACATCATATCGACGTGGGATTAGACATGAGTTTAGGGAAAAGGTTACAATGCCCATTTAATTTGCTTGTAGTCAAGATGTTTATGTGCAGTTAGGCACCATAAGGTGCCCTTGTAGGCTCTGAAAATGTAGAGAGACTAAAAATTCAGAGGAAGTTTGAGTTAATCCGTATATGAAGGGATTAATGCCTTGTTAAGGCTTTGAAATTCACTTTCCTTTGCAAGGTATTTTATTGAATATGGAATGTTCAGGTTCTTCATAGCTCACACAGAACTTGATTGTAGAAAATGAACAGAGTATAGTATAAATTTATTGAAGAGTGCCTAGCATAGGTTGATAGACAAAAACAACCATGGCTGGTATTTCTTGCACATAGGGTGCTAAGCTATTCTTCTGTTGGGTTTTATGTGGTAGAAGGTTCTTTTGAAGAACCAATGGAAAGGGAGGAGGACCTTCAAAATCTCTAGTAAAAATATAAGATTGACGCCATGAATATGTCCATTATTATGAAAGAATATGCTCGGTACGCGGCATGCCAGGTATCCTAACGAGTGAGATCAATCCACTACGTGATTGGATTAGATTTCACAAATTTAATTTTAGATGAACTTGATTTTGTAAATTTAATTTTAAAAGTGAATTTGAGTTAAATAATTTATGTTTAGAAACTTTTATCTGAAAATTAATTTTGTTAAATGAATATTGTTTGGATAATATTAAAAAAATCACTTTTAGATGTGTAATTACCAAAAATAGTATGAGTTATTTTGAGTTATATTGTTAATAAATTGATGTTAAAAAGATTGGTTATAAGTAAATTGATGGTAAAAGAAATTCTTTTAAAAGTTAAATTTATTGGAGTATTATAAAATAAAATTATTTTGAGTACAACTATAATAATATTTTAAAAAATTATTAAGTTATATTTATTTAAATATTATTAAAATAATAATATAATATTAAATTACAATAATATTTATGTCAATATACACAAACAAAATTTTCTCATCCACGTTTGTGATGACAATTTCGTTAATTTTCTTCTACCAAAATTTCTCCCAAGACATGTCGATAAAAGCTTGAAAGCCTGTTTGGAGTTGCAAATGTGGGTTTGGGTGTGCGTTTAAACACATTCATATTAGGTTGTGGGTTCACATGCTCCCACACAAATTTTTTTGGGTGAACCCACAATTTTTTAATGATATATAAAGATTTATTCTTTATACTCTCATAAGTTGTAAATATTTACCTCCACTATCAATTAAAATGAATGATTCATTGATTGAGCATTTAATTTTTTTTAATTTCAATTTTTAATTATATGAGAGATAAATGGTTAAATGATTATTTGATTACATAGTATTATTTGTAAATTGAATTAAATTGATCTTTTATTATTCAAAATTATTATTATATTTTTAAAATGTAAGACTTTGGGCACAATTATTATTATTTTTATTTATTTTTAGATAACTTTTTTTATTTAATTATAAAAATAGGCACAGCCAGTGCTCTAGGAAAAATCTAAATTTAATATAAATGTCTCAAAAGTATTCAAAAAAGTTTAGTTTATCACAACCCCATTCTTCTCCTAATTATTTAGTAGTCAGCAAGCTTTGAAATATTATTTATGAACTGAAGAATTAATGTTAAAAGTCATATATATATGAAAAAAATTAAATTAATAAAAATTAATGGGTGGAATTTTTTATATATTAAAGACTTCCAAAAAATAGATTTAATAAAAATTATTTTATTTTTGAAATGGGTTGTCAAATGGAATTTTAATTTACCCGAATCACAAAATTGAAGTTTAATGTGAATTTGTTCACATTTTTTTTGGTTTATTTATTTATTGGTTGAAATGAAGAATTTAATTGATTAGAATTCCAATGCTCTCCCAACTTTTCCATTGTATGCAAGATTGAATTTTATTTACATGAAATGTGAGAGTTGACGCAAAATGATATGCGCTCACAATAAGCATAATTATATTAAATGACAAAATAACTTATGAAATAAGATTTTATATTAAAAGTCAATTAAAGCCTTGCCAGCACACTTGAAAAAATTAAAGAGATACTAAAATCAAAATGTTGTTATTATTATTACTAGTGCTAATTTTGATTATTTCATGTTGGAAATCTTAAACCATCATTGAATGATAAAAGCACACATGACAGTTCAACCACACCTTCACAAACAAATTAGGCATCAATGCCTTTGCATTCCAAGAATTTCAGCAGACTTCAAAAAATAATAAAATATTATAGGAATTAAGTTAGACTTTCAAATTTTAATTAAGTATAGAAGGATGACTCATCTTTCATGGGACCAGAATCATTGAAAAATATCAAGTGTAGCTTTAATTTGAATCAAACAGTAACAATGCTCAAATAGGATATTATACTAGACATGGCCTCACTTTGAATATAAACCATTAATTCAATAATGAGCTTTAGAATTTGGAATTTTTACTTAGAGCTCTACATATTAGCTTTCAAATGTGATTGACTATATTCAATTGTGACTTTCTAAGTCAAGTTATGCCAAAAAATTCATAAGCTGTTAGGATTTTGATAGCATGTAAACTTTGCATGAAATAGACTTGACTTTGAATGAAAACTGATAATGACTAATAATCAGTTTGAATCTGGAATTTTTTATGATGAAAACATGTAAGTTATATAGACTATATATAATTACAAGAAGAACATAATTATAAAAGGCCTATATAACTGTTTCATCTAAAATGCCAAGTAATGATGTGGATCAGGTACTCGACCTGATCCAGCTCAAATGAACCCGGTAGATTAGACATGTCCAGATCCAAAATGAATATGGATGAGTCGGATCAGATTCTTGAAATGGGTTTCCTTCAATTTCCTGAAATTTTGCTTGTGTTTATGATACTGAAAATTGCTCCTTATTACTGCTTTATCTTTTGCCCTCCAAAATCTTATAATTAAAGGCTGTGTTCTTCGTAACTGGTGCTAGTTTGGCACAAATCATGGAATAGAATCACAATGTTTATGATTGCGCACTCATCAGCTTATATCTTTAGTCATAGGAGTACAATAGATGTCAAACAAGGCTCAAATGAAATATGAGACACAAAGCTACAACTCCTATGAAGACTCCTAAGTTAAACTACGTCATTTTGGGCATACAATTGAAGCTGGAAGTGAGGGGCAGGTTGCTAACGAGTTAGGCTACTTAATTGGGCATAACTTGAGTTTTAGGCATCCAAATGATATGAGACTTGGGCCCCAACAATTCCTAGCTAATTGACCAAACTCTGTACTTAATGGAATTCTAATCATGTAATGCCAAAATAGCAGTTGGTTAGGGGGATATATAGCAGAAAACGTGAGAGGGGATTGAATCATCTATTTCATTCAGCATTTTCACTTTCTCTCTTTTCATCTCTCTTCCTCTCCCTTCTTTCTAGGCTTACCTTCTTTTTTGAATCTCTTCCCTCATACATGGAGGGCTAAAACATTGTAATTAATCTTAGAGATTGACAATCTTGATGTTAAATTCTAAGATCTTGTAGTGCTTGTTCTACATTTAATTGTTAATCAAGTTTCTTTTTTTTTTTAATATTTTAATTGAATCTGGATTGAATTGTTTAATTTGATTTGGATGTTGATGTGATAATTGCATAATTACCATATGTTAAAGAAGGATTACATAGATTAAACAATGCATCAAAGGTGTTTGATAGATTGTTTAGCTTGATTGGATTCTAGATTTTGGTTGATTTACGTTTAAATGCGTGCTTAATTCTTCTAACCTTAGTTAATTAAATTTTGTATGCTTATCTAGTAGAGGATTCATGGATCATGTTAAGGCTTCTTGATGTGATTTAAGGCTAAGAATCTGATTAGCAATTGAATGGATTCTTGGTGATCAAGGATGGATAAAACTCAAGATTAGTTTATTTCCTTGGATTAGTTGTCTACTTAATTCTATTTACAGTTTTTAATTACTTTTTGTTAATCAATGCTAAAACCTTTCTCCCTTCTATTAACCTCTTGATTTGATTGAATACACACCCTTGATTTTTGAGAGACGACTTGGTTTAATCAGCTATCCATGCTCGAAGGAGGTGAGTAAGCTACAGAAGCTCAAAATCATCTTTTGCACCATTTTGGCCATAAAGTCGGTGCAACTATTCCCTTCTCTAAGCTTATGAGCAATATGTACTACCTAAGTTAGAGAAAGAATCCTTTTGATTTCCAGGACAATGCATCCATATATATATGGAGGTTGTCAATCTCACCTTAAATCAGCTGCAAGGTCTTAAGAGAATCAGTCTAAAAATTTATCTTTCTAAACCCCTCATCAAAGAGAAGTCGGAGCCTTCAGTGAATAGATTTAAGTTCAGCAAGGAGGTTGGTACCATAACCAATGGATCTAGAGAAGCCAAGGGTCCAAGTTACATACCACAGAAACTAGCTTTACTTGGGTTACTGATCAATCAATTTGAGACACTTATGTTAGCTTTGTATTAGGCTTCATTAGATGTTTATTGTGCCCAATATTAGTATTTTAGATGAGTTTAATGTTGTTGGGCTTCATTGGGTTTTAATGTAAATATTGGATAATTTTTGGATTTTGATGCATTTTGACCTTTCTTCCTTGGTTAGGCCTTAACTTGGGACTCGGTGATCCAATTGAGGTGATCTTGGTGTCTTTGGAAATATAAGACAAGGATCTACAAGTTTCATGAAGAACTCAAGAGCTAGATCGGACTTCTAAGGGCCCAAAATAGCCTTGCAATACAGAGTGAGTTTGCTGTCACGGAACCATCTGGGCAGTATGCACATATTGGACTATATAGTGGGTTATAGGCTTCCTCTTGGGTTGAAACTTGGTCATTTGAAAGATAAGACCCATATCTCCAACTTCACTGAAGAACATTTTGTCAATAGATGTCGTTTTAGGCATGCTTCTGAAGCTACAAATTGGTCTGAATTTGGAAACACGTTCTTCCAACCTAACTTGAGGTAGGTGCAGTGTTTTTGGCATTTCTGGAGTTCTAAAAGTCCAAATGACATGATTCAAATTGGAGATTTTCAAGGAGACAACTGGCTACAACTTTTATGAAGACATCCAAGCCAAAATGTACTGTCTAGGTGATGAATTTGAAGCCAGAAGTCGGATAAGAGTTGTTGACTAAAAGCCACCAACCATACACCAACCCACCTACCATGCTCCAACCCACCTACCATGCATCAAGCTTCCATATTTGACAATTTCCTTATTTTTATAGCTTGTATTCAGATTATATACATGTACAAATTGGCTTCTAGGATTAGTATAAATAGAGCCAATCTCTTTGTATTATCATTCATTCAATTTTAAGTAAGTTTCAAGAAAGTTTGAGTATTTGTGAGAGTTTTCTTTCTCTTCTTCTCCATTCTCTTTGCAATTTCGTTTTTGGTCTTTAAATTCTGTGTTCTTCCTTCCCATCCATCGAAGGCTAGACTCTTATAATCAATCCAAGGGATTAGCCATCTTGATGTTTAATTTGGAGATCTTGTTTCGCTAGTTCATATTGCTTAATTGTTATTCAAGTTTCTTTTCTTCCTCTTTTGATTTTTATCTAGATTAAATTGCTTAATTTAATTTAGATGTTGATGTGATAATAGCTTTATTATCATGTGTTCAAAGAGGATCACAAAGACTAAACAATATATTAAAAAAATTTGATGGATTGTTTAGCTTGGTTAAATTCTAGATCTTAAGTTAATCTATGTTGGATGGTGCTTACTTTATCTAACCTTGATTAATCAAATCCTAGATGCTTATCTAGTTAAAGAATTCTTGGATCATGTTGAGGCTTCTTAATGTGATCTAAGGCCAAGAACATGATTAGCAATTAAGTGAATTTCTTGTGATTAATGATGGATTAAACTCAAGATTGGTAAATTTCCTTGGATTGGTTGTTTCTTTAGATTTGTTTACAACTTTAAATCTCCTACTTTTATTAATCTTGTTAATCAACAACAAAACCCCCCCATTTTCTAATTATCTTGATCTAATCAAATCTTTGTTTTTGGATCCTTGAGAGACGATTTGGTTCATTCTCTATACTACAAATTAGTTTGTGAACCGGTTATTTTATTATTTGATAGGTCTCGACAACCTTTTGTCAAATTTGGCGCCGTTGCCGGGGATCCAAGGCAACTATTTGATCATTTCAAGATCCCATCTAACTCTAACAAATGTGTTCGTTTTGTTTTTGAAGCTTTTTCAAGTGGAATTCGGCTGAAATTGGATAAAGGGCATTGTGTCAAGAATTTTGGTTCAGTAAAGCATATCAGATTGATCTGAATTTTGGTACACGAATGTAAAATATTATTCTGAGAAAGGCTCACTATTTATAGTGAGGTCACCCTTAATTTAGCCAAATTCCATCATTTAGACCACTTTTTCAATTTTTTAAGATATTTTATTATTTTGTTGGATAGCATTTTTGTGTAGATTTTATCCTGTGGTGGTTCCATAATTTTTAAAATTCATTTGATACTGTTTTTATTTTTGTTTAAGTTTTTGGAGTATTTGTTTTAGGAATTTTTAGTGTTTTAGTTGTTATTACTTTTCTAATACCTTCTTATGAACTGCATGCTGTATGACTAGATCTGATCCTGGTACCTTGCATTCATTTGATCCTGAAATTGATAGAACATTTCATACACTTCATAGAATTCATAGGACTGGTAGTAGCATTCATAGAGCTAATAGAATTACTTTTGGAATTGGACTTGAACTTGACATTGTACCTAATCTTGTTGACTCTTTTAATCCTGTTGAGTCTCGTCTCATTAGTAGTACTTGATTGTCGATCTCGAGTCTGTTGATTTTACTATGGTGACTATAACAATAGGACCCTTAAGGAATTGGCTGCACTGATGTGAATTATCAACCTTTGTGCATTCAATATCTGAACTTAATGTTGATTTTGAGTTGAAATCTGGATTGATACACTTGCTGCCTAAGTTTCATGGTCTTGCAGGTGAAGATCCACATAAGCATTTGAAGGAGTTCCATGTTGTCTGCTCCACCATGAAACCTCATGGAATAGCTGAAGATCACATCAAGCTAAGGGCTTTTCCTTTCTCTTTGGATGGTGCTGCTAAGGATTGGTTGTATTACTTACAACCTGCTGCCATCACTTCTTGGAATGACATGAAAAGATTATTTCTGGAGAAGTTCTTTCCTGCATCAAGAAGCTCGCTGCAATAAGGAAAGATATTTGTGGCATAAGGCAAATCAGTGGTGAAACTCTCCATGAGTATTGGGAGAGATTCAAGAAATTGTGCTCAAGCTGCCCACACTATCAAATTAGTGATCAACTGCTGATCCAATACTTCTATGAAGGATTGATGCCAATGGAAAGGAGTATGATTGATGCTGCAAGTGGTGGAGCATTGGTAGATAAAACTCCAGCTGTTGCTAGAAACTTAATTGCAAGCATGGCAGCAAATTCTCAGCAATTTGGTACTCGAATGGGTGCTTCAACCAGAGTAGTCAATGAAGTTAATACCTCTTCACATGCTGATCAACAAAGGATGGAACATAGATTGGATGAGCTCACTTCTTTGGTTAGACAGATGGCAATAGGACAACACGAACCACCTGTGCAAACCCCTGCAAGAGTTTGTAGCATATGTTCTAGTTCCTTTCATCCTACAGATTCGTGCCCCACATTGCAAGATGATTCTGAGTTTCAAGACCAATCTGTGGCTGCAGCTGGTATATTTCTTGGGAAGCCACAAGTCCATCAGCAGCAACAACAGAAATATGATCCATTCTCCAACACTTACAACCCTGGCTGGAGGGACCATCCCAATCTGAGATATGGGAATGCATCTAATCAGCAGCCACCAAACCAGTATAGACCACCATTCCAAAGAAGAAGCAAGGACAAATCAGTTTCACCACATCTTTGGACCAAGTAGACCACCATTCCAAAGAAGAAGGTCCTGTAGCCACAAAATCTGAGCCCTCATTGGAGGATTTGGTGAAACAGTTGGCCACCAATAACATCCAGTTTCAACAGAGAACTGAAACCACCATTCAGAACTTGGAGACTCAAATTGGCCAACTTGCCATTCAGAACTGAAACCACCCTTCGGCCTCTGCAATGCCCCTGGTACCTTCCAACGGTGCATGGTGAGCATATTTTCTGATTTCTTAGAGGAGTGCATGGAGGTGTTTATGGATGACTTCACTGTCTATGGTTCTTCTTTTGATTCATGTTTAGCTAGCTTATCTAGGTGTCTTTGCATAGATGCATTGAGACTAACCTTGTGCTAAATTTTGAGAAATGCCATTTTATGGTAGAACAGGGTATAGTTTTAGGCCATGTAGTATCCAGTAAGGGCATTGAGGTAGATCCTGCCAAGATTGATGTAATTACTTGTCTATCTTACCCCATATGCGTGCGGGAAGTGCGTTCTTTTCTTGGTCATGCAGGTTTCTACAGGCGCTTCATTGCCGACTTCAGCAAGATTGCTCTTCCACTTTCCCGCCATCGCAGAAAGATGTGGAGTTCAATTTTGATGACAAGTGCAAGGCGACTTTCAACCACTTGAAGCAGGCCTTGACTAGTACCCCTATCATCTAGCCACACATTTGGACATTGCCATTTGAGTTAATGTGTGATGCTTCTAACTATGCGGAAGGGAGCGAGTCTTGGCACAGAGAGTGGGGAGAGCTTCTCATGTGATATACTATGCTTCCAGAACTCTGGATGCTGCTTAGGCCAACTATACCACAACTGAAAAAGAGCTTTCAGCCATTGTTTTTGCCTTTGATAAGTTTAGATCATATTTGCTTGGCTCTAAGGTTGTTGTGTTTACTGATCATGCAGCACTTAAGTTTCTTTTGAAGAAGCCAGAGGCAAAGCCTCGACTAATAAGGTGGATGCTACTGCTCCAAGAGTTTCATATAGAGATCCGTGACAAGAGTGGAGCAGAAAATCTAGTGGCAGATCACTTGAGCCGCATTGAAAGGGCTTCAGATCCCTTCCCTGTACAAGACTCCTTCCCAGATGAGTAGCTTCTGCAGCTGCAAGGTAAGAACACCTCCCCTTGGTTTGCAGATATGGTTAATTTTTTGGTTGCTGGTGTTTTTCCTGCATATTTTACTAGAGCTCAATCTGATAAATTGAAAAGTGAGTCTAAGTATTATGTATGGGATGATCCTTATCTGTGGAAGCTTTGTAGTGACCAGATTATTAGAAGATGTGTCTCTGATCATGAGTTTCATTCTATTCTTAGCTTTTGTCATACATTTGCATGTGGTGGGCATTTTGGCTCCCAACGTACAGCTAGGAAGGTTTTGGACTACGGATTGTATTGGCCTACCCTATTTCATGATGCATATCTGTTTTGTAAGTCTTGTGAACGAGTGCCGAGAACAGGGGACAATTTCACACAGAATGAGATGCCTCAAAGAACCTATCTTTGTCTTGTGAGATCTTTGATGTTTGGGGTATTGATTTCATGGGCCCTTTCCCTGTTTCCTTTGGTTTTATTTATATTTTGTTGGTTGTTGATTATGTATCTAAATGGGTGGAGGCAAAAGCCACTCGGACTGATGATTCCAAAGTTGTTGTGGACTTTGTTAGATCACAGATTTTCTGCAGGTTTGGAATCCCGAGGGCCATTATTAGTGATCAGGGTTCACACTTTTGTAACCGGAGAATAGAGGCTTTGATGAGAAAGTACAGTGTCTTGCACTAGGTTTCTACACCTTATCACCCCCAGACAAACGGGCAGGCCGAAGTCTCAAATCAAGAGATCAAGCACATACTTGAGAAGACAGTCCAACCTAATAGGAAGGACTGGAGCCTGAGACTTGAGGATGCTTTGTAGGCTTACCGAACTGCCTACAAGACACCGATAGGGATGTCCCCGTACCGGATTGTCTTTGGGAAAGCGTGCCACCTTCCGGTGGAAATTGAGCATAAATCCTATTGGGCGGTGAAACAGTGTAACCTTAACTTGAGTCAAGCCGGATCTCAAAGAAAGCTCCAACTTCAGGAACTCGAGGAGCTTCGATTAGAGGCATATGAGAACTCCCGGATCTACAAGGAGAAGACCAAACTCCTTCATGATAAGATGTTAGTACTAAAGGAGTTCACCATTAGTCAAAAAGTTCTTCTCTACAACTCTTGCCTCAAACTTATGCCCGGTAAGCTTCGTTCTAGGTGGCTTGGTCCCTTCATTGTTATTAATGTTTTTCCTCATGGTGCAGTAGAAATTAAGAGTGAAGCCACCAACAAAGTGTTCAAAGTTAATGGTCATCGCCTCAAAAATTTTTATGAAGGAGCTCAAGAGAACCTCGTGGAGGAAGTTCAACTGCAGGATGCCCTCTACCATGATTGATCACTACTGTGTTGAAAAAAACAAAAAACAAAACAAAAAACAAAAAAGCCACGATTAATGTCAATTGCCAGAGATTGAATCATTATTGGGGAGGACCCATCGCTCGTGCAAAATCTTCAATCACGCTGGCTGAGGACATTAAAAGTAGCGCTTCTTGGGAGGCAACCCAAGTTTTCTAACTCTTTCATCTTTCAAATTTGACTTATTTGCAATCACAGGAATCGAGACAGAAAATCGGTGCCAAGCGAGAAAATCTATCAGAGTTTGATTTTTCTGTCTTAATTTTGTTTATTTTTCGTTGACAGATGATTTTTCACCGGTTAAATGGCGGATAACGGTGCATTCGTGAAAATCTTTTTCGGTCCCTTCAGCTACTCCATAAACACCGAAATTTGTATATAATTTTACTCAATTTGTTTTTCTTCTTTCTTTCTTTCAAAATGGATAATCGACTTGTCAACCTCCGCAGCGATTCCCTTCTCTCCCTCAAAATGCTTTAACTAACATTTATTGTGCAAGGTTTGAGAGGTTAAGGATGCTTATGCACAAAGGCATCCCTGCGGATATACGCTGGATAATCGAAGCAAAGGTCCGAATCACAGGGGAATTTTCTGATGCTCTTGTTTCATATATGCCAGGGTTAGGCAAAAGTTCATATGCAAAAAAGAGAAGAGCAAAAAGGTTATGAGTCTACTATAAATGTGCAAGATGGACCTGTAACACAAAATGCAGATCAATTGGAATGATGTCTATAAATCGACTTGATAAAATTGACTTCATTAAGGATGACATGAGTAAGGAGTCTTTAGATAACATTCTATTGACTCTTGAGACGCATCCTAGTGGAGGTGTGCATAGAGTACTTCTCGATTTATGGCCAATATTCCAAGATGAACATAAGCGTTATAGTCTTGGGAATCTGACTCAAAAAGACCCTGTTTGCCAATTTTTAAGAAAATTGGATGGGAAGCCGTCCATCCGCCCATAAAGAGCATTCAAGCCGTTACTGGACGTAAAACCAGAGGAAAAAGTGAGCCATAATCACACCTCCTGTAAGTATTATTTTTTTATTTTATTTTTCCTTTTTCTTCTTGTTTATAAAAAAAAATTCAAAAAAAACAAAAAAAAAATTCAAAAGAATTCAAAAAAAAAAATAAAAATTTAGCCGTATTTTTTTTGAAATATGCCTTGCGTATTTTCAAAATTCTTCTGATACATATAGATTAGTCTTTTATCCTTGTCATATAGCTATTATTATTGCTTTGCTTCTTTTCAAACTTGCCTGACACACGGATCTACTCCTCCTTTATAGGTGTAATTATTACATTTGAGTTTTGATTCTTTAAATAATGCACTTTGCTCTCTTCAGATCATTGATAAGGTGAGAGTACACAAAAAAAAAATTGAAGTCACTTCAGTTCGTCGGATCAAGAGTGTTTGTGTCTTTTGTGGATCTAATCCTGGGAAAGATAAAGAGTTTGTAAATATTGCACACCATCTTGGTCGAGTGCTAGCTGAGAGAGAAATTCATTTAGTTTACGGAGGAGGTAGTCTTAGGTTAATGGGTTGTGTAGCAACTGCTGCACATTTAGGAGGTGGCAAAGTCCTTGGTGTTATTCCTAGTCCTTTACCTATTGGCAATCCCACTGGAAAAACAGTAGGTCAAGAAGCAATGGTATCTTGCATGCACCAACGCATGAACATTATGATAGCCAATGCTGATGCCTTTATTGCCCTACCTGGTGGTTTTGGAACTTTGGAAGAGCTCTTCCAAATTACATCCTGGTCACATCAGAACTTTCACCAAAAACCCATAGGTATATTAAATGTTAATGGTTTTTATGACAGTTTGTTTTGTTTTCTTGATCATGCTGTAGAAAAAAGGTTTATCTCACAAGCGACACGTCAAAGTCTTGTAACTGTTACAACTCCTGAACAATTGCTCGATCAACTAAATGAATTTGTACCACAACGTGCTCTAGCAATGGCTCCACTAAATTGGGAACAAGGCAGCAGCAGCAAAAAGTAAAAACTTGATTTGACTTTGTCTTTGTGAATTTTTGTTTTCTCTTACGGTTTTAGATTTTTGTAATTTTTCTTATTTCAGGCTCGATTTGCAGTTTTTTGGTAAGACCTAACACTCTACTTATCTTTATTTTGACATTGGGGATAATGTCTTTAATTAGTTGGGGGGAGGGATAGTTGACATTACCATGTACATAGTTTAGTTAAAAAAAAAAGCTAATATTTATTGTTACTAACTTATTAGATGTATGATGGCAGAGTAAGGAGTAGTTTTGCTCTTGAGACGCATCTTAACTTGCATTTCATAATAGGTCTTAAATCATCTTTGTTCTTGTATATATATTAAAAAAAAAAAACACACACACACACACACACAATTTTGATCTTTTCAATTGATTTTGATACAAGCATGTGCTGAATCTGAGCTTAATTGATGATAAAAGTATGCAAAACAGTTTATAGTTGAATCATTTTCATGATATACATGTGTATATGATTGTGGATATTAGGAAGAAGGCATGGTTGAATTGAGTGAATGTTCCATACCTTTGTGAGTTTTGGGCTTTTCCAAGTTTGATACTTACACTTGGTTATTTTCTTTCATGAGTGATGTCAATTATGAATTTATTTTCTAGAACTTGCATTGAATCGATTTGAGATTACATTGGTCTGTATGTTGCATGAAAATGACAGAGGCATTTTTTCTTGACTTAGCTACTTGAGCCAAATAAACCTACCTTGCATTTATCCAAATATTAACTCTCTTTGAGCCTATTTGCCTATTCTTTGTTCTTAGCTCATTACAAGCTTTGAGTGAAAAACCATGTTTTACCTTACCTTAGGGAATGAGAGAGCATTGATTTTCTTATTGGAGAAGTTCTTTTGCTTGCAATGATTTAAGTGTGGGGGAATTGGTGTGCTGATACGAAATGCTTGGTACAAAAAACAAAAAAACAAAAAAACAAAAAAAAAGAAAGAAAAAATAAAAGAATAGAAAAAGGAAGGAATGTGTGAAGAGAATGAACATTTTATGGTTTTGGGTAAAAATTTTATTCTTTCTACTTGAGTTACTCCTCAATACTCTTTTATTCTCTTTGGTTTTAACCTGCTATTATCCATATTGTTCCCTTCCTTCACCTTATAAGTTCCATTACAACCTTTTTGAAAGACCTCTTGATTTTTGCAATTTATTTGATCTAAGTAGTGGAGAATTGATGTATATGCAAGCCTATGGTAAAATACTTTCATAATTTGACTGAGTTGAGTGTAAACAGTTAACCTAAACACCTTGTGTGATTTGAGTGTCACTTGTGAAGAATTTTACTCAATCTGAACATGCCTATTTCTGATTAAAGCATGATTATGCTATACTTTATTCTCAATTGATTTGATTCAACTATTCTTTGTTAAGCATACTTGACTTATTAATTATGGTTTATATTTGATAAAATGCTTGTATTTAAAAATTAGTTGAATTGATTAAATAAAATATTACATGTTTGTGGGTATCATCCTGGTAAACCCTCACGAGACTATAACTCGTCGACTAGGGACACCTAGGGGTTTAAAGGCTTGTGGCACATGCTAAGTGCCATCGTGTTTTCCTACGAAAATGGATTAGATTATGTATAATCAGTTTTTTTTATGTTTTTAGTTTAATAATATGATGTTTCTTGTTTTTCTTTAGTTTTGTTCTTATGTGTTTTGCCCGGGAATGCAAAAGCTTAAGTGTGGGGGAATTTGATCAATCAATTTGAGACACTTATGTTAGCTTTGTATTAGGCTTCATTAGATGTTTATTGTGCCCAATATTAGTATTTTAGATGAGTTTAATGTTGTTGGGCTTCATTGGGTTTTAATGTAAATATTGGATAATTTTTGGATTTTGATGCATTTTGACCTTTCTTCCTTGGTTAGACCTTAACTTGGGACTCGGTGATCCAATTGAGGTGATCTTGGTGTCTTTGGAAATATAAGACAAGGATCTACAAGTTTCATGAAGAACTCAAGAGCTAGATCGGACTTCTAAGGGCCAAAAATAGCCTTGCAATACAGAGTGAGTTTGCTGTCACGGAACCATCTGGGCAGTATGCACATATTGGACTATATAGTGGGTTATAGGCCTCCTCTTGGGCTGAAACTTGGTCATTTGAAAGACAAGACCCATATCTCCAACTTCACTGAAGACCATTTTGTTAATAGATGTCGTTTTAGGCATGCTTCTGAAGCTACAATTTGGTCTGAATTTGGAAACACGTTCTTCCAACCTAACTTGAGGTAGGTGCAGTGTTTTTGGCATTTCTGGAGTTCTAAAAGTCCAAATGACATGATTCAAATTGGAGATTTTCAAGGAGATAACTGGCTACAACTTTCATGAGACATCCAAGCCAAAATGCACCGTCTAGGTGATGAATTTGAAGCCAGAAGTCAGATAAGAGTTGTTGACTAAAAGCCACCAACCATACACCAACCCACCTACCATGCTCCAACCCACCTACCATGCATCAAGCTTCCATATTTGACAATTTCCTTGATTTTATAGCTTGTATTCAGATTATGTACATGTACAAATTGGCTTCTAGGATTAGTATAAATAGAGTCAATCTCTTTGTATTATCATTCATTCAATTTTAAGTAAGTTTCAAGAAAGTTTGAGTATTTGTGAGAGTTTTCTTTCTCTTCTTCTCCATTCTCTTTGCAATTTCGTTTTTGTTTTTTAAATTCTGAGTTCTTCCTTCCCATCCATCGAAGGCTAGGCTCTTATAATCAATCCAAGGGATTAGCCATCTTGATGTTTAATTTGGAAATCTTGTTTCGCTAGTTCATATTGCTTAATTGTTATTCAAGTTTCTTTTCTTCCTCTTTTGATTTTTATCTAGATTAAATTGCTTAATTTGATTTAGATGTTGATGTGATAATAGCTTTATTATCATGTGTTCAAAGAGGATCACAAAGACTAAACAATATATTAAAGCTTTTTGATGGATTGTTTAGCTTGGTTAAATTCTAGATCTTAAGTTAATCTATGTTGGATGGTGCTTACTTTATCTAACCATGGTTAATCAAATCCTAGATGCTTATCTAGTTAAAGAATTCTTGGATCATGTTGAGGCTTCTTAATGTGATCTAAGGCCAAGAACATGATTAGCAATTAAGTGAATTTCTTGTGATCAATGATGGATTAAACTCAAGATCGGTAAATTTCCTTGGATTGGTTGTTTCTTTAGATTTGTTTACAACTTTAAATCTCCTACTTTTATTAATCTTGTTAATCAACAACAAAACCCCCCATTTTCTAATTATCTTGATCTAATCAAATCTTTGTTTTTGGATCCTTGAGAGACGATTCGGTTCATTCTCTATACTACAAATTAGTTTGTGAACCGGTTATTTTATTATTTGATAGGTCTCGACAACCTCTTGTCAGTTACCAAAGGAGCTTCCATCCATATTCATCGTAACAAACTCAAGCGCGGGGGCACCCGATAAACCAGGCAAGGGACTCGACTGTTGGAAGAGATATGTTTGAAAGAAGCAAGGCAAAGGTCTACCATTTGTTGAATCTTCCTAGTTATTTCCATGTGATACATGTCTTTCTACATCTTTGAAGGAGAAAAGGATGGGTTGAGCATTTTAGAAAAACATTTGACAAGTTGAAGCCATTTCTCGTAAAGCCACCATGCAAGGTGATTGAGCCACTGAGCCCGATCAAACAACTAAAAATTGGTTCACAAGTAAATTTTGCAGTATATAGGATGAACCAAGTCATTTCTCTTAAGGATCAACTCAGTGACACAACTAGTTAGGCAAACAATTAAAACTATTAAAAGGGGGTTTGTTGAATCAATTAAATAGAATGCAATTAAAGTTGAAAACGGTATTATGAAAGCAACCAATCCTAGGGAATTGACTAATTCTGATTTTAATCCATCCTTGATTTTCAAATATTTATTCAATCGCCAATCAAATCCTTGATCTTAGGTTGTATTAAGAAGCTTCAACATGATCCCTGAATTCTCTAGTGGATAAGCATCTAGAATTCGGTTAATCTAAGTGAGACGAATTTAGCATCCTTCTAGTCGAGATTAACCTAAAACCGGAATTCAATCAAGCTAAACAATACATTAAATAGTGCGGTGCATTATGACAAGAGGTTGTCGAGACCCATCAAATAATAAAAATTATTGATTTACAAAATAATTTGTAGTATAGAGAATGAACTGAATCGTTGTCACGACCGTGAAAATCGCGACGGGATTGGCGAGAGAAAATTTTAAATAAAACATATGGAGTTGCCACCAATTTTTTATTGGGTAGGGAAAATGACTGGCAAAACCCTTTAAAAAATATATTTAAAATAAAACAAAAGAAAAGGTCTGCAAAAAAAACCAAGTTGGGTTCGGGAGTCGATTATGCACAGGGAATGGTGGAAACTTAATCCCACTGCACCCCTGATACATTCGTCCTAAGACGGTTACCTTAAACTAGTTGTACGAATTTTAATAATCTAATCGATATCTATTTTACCCCTTAAATAAAAATGAAATAAACTAAATAATTAAATTACAAATATTCACAAATTCAAATAGAAACTAAATTGCACAATTTACAAATTTGAAAGAAAATAAACACAAAAAAAACTAAATTAAATATTTTCAAGTTTGTTGTTAGAACTAAGAAAAATAATTAAACTACAAATATTCACATAATTAAATAAAAACTAAACTAAACAATTTACAAATTTGAAGGAAAAATAAACAATAAATAAATACATAAATAAATTGAATATTTACAGGTTTGGTGGAAAATAAATAAAAATAAATTAGAATATTTACAGGTAAGGGAAGGAAAGAAAGATAAAAATTAAATTAGACTATTTATACATTTGGCTTGCCGTGAGTGCCTACGTATTCCCCAAGTGCAATAGGGAATTCAAAGCCACGTAGTTCTTTAAACATATATAAAAATAAAAATAAAACAAAAATAAAGTAATAAAATATTATTGTATAATGACTAAAAAAAATGATTTATCTAATTTATTAAAAATAAATGGTTAATTTGATTTTATTTGAATAAGGTAAATGAATTTATTAACGGGTCCTAATTGAAATGGAACATGGTATAATGCCCACAGAGCCATCGCAAGGAAAATTAGCCAGTGGGTACTTGACCCCTCGAGACCGCTAAACGATGTTTATTTTATTTTATTTTAAAAGCGAGTCCTAAGTGGGATTGGACATGACAATAGTTCACAGAGCAACCCCTAAATCTTAATCAGTGAGTACTTGACCCCTCGAGACCTCTAAGCAGATATTAATAAATTTATTTTTAATTTAAATCTTAAATAGGATTAGTCATGACATTAGATCACAGAGCAACCCCAAAAACTTGGCCAGTGGGTACTTGACCCCTCGAGACCATTAAACCGATATTAATAAAGTTATTTTTAATTTAAATCCTAAATATAATTAGTCATGACATTAGGCCATTTGAAATTAAGTAATTTTTTTGAAAAGTGATTATATGTTGAACAACTTTAATAAAAAGATTTATTTGATTTTATTGATTAAAATAAAATGAACTGACTTGATAAAAAATAAACAGTGGATTAGTGTATCCTAAGTGAAATGGCACGCGGTACTACGCCCGCAGAACCAGCTCACGAAAAAAATTGGCTAAAAGGTACTTGACCCATAAACACCAACTAACTAAAATATTATGACATTAGACCATATATTTTATTATTATTCTTTTTTTTTTAGCATAATACAAGTACAAATAATTGATATCAAATGTCTAAATCAAAAAGAAAAATAAAAATATTTAAACGCAGTAAAATCAAATAATTAAACGAACAAGTAAAGTAAACAAAGCAAGATAAACAAAGTAAACAAGAGTGAATAAAATAAAAAAATGGTAAAAAAAAGAAAAAATTAATAACAATAAAACTTGTACCAACCAAAATTAAAGAGAACCAAAAATTAATTTATTATTTTTTTACTTCATCTTTTTCAAATTTTATTTTTTATTCATTTTGTTTTTTTTCTTTTCTCATTCATCTCTCTTCTTTTTCTCTTTCTTCCTTTTTCTCTACCTTTCTCTTTCCTTATTTTTCTTCTCTCTCTTTTACCCTCTAATTCCTACGACCAACTCCACTTTTGAAACTTATATATTTTTTTAAATTTATTTTATTTATCTCTCTTCCTTTTCTCTCACTTAATTCACGACCAACCCATTCTTCTAATCTTTCTCTGCAACTCAATTCACAACCAACCCATTCTTCTCATCTTTCTCTGCAGCCACTCAAAATTCACTTGACAACCCAAACCCATTAACACCTAAAAGCAAAACTTAAACCAAAAATAACACGCAACCCACTATTCCCTTTCCTTTTTTTTTAACAAATGAGTGTTGTGTAGCTGGGTGTGTGTGCAGAGGTGTAAGAAAAACAGGGGCCTCGGTGGTCTACTGGTTGGGGCTGTGGTGGTGCTGGCGGGGTGGTGTGCTGCGGATGGTTTGGGTTTCTGTGGTGGGTTTCAGTTTGGTTTGTGGCTTGGGGAAGGGAATGGGTTCTGGTTGTTGGGTGGCTTGATGAGTGGCGGTTTGGTGCGGGTATGGCTGGAAATGGGTGGATGTTGGGTGTTAAATTTTGATGGTGGCTTGAGTCTGTTGCTTCATTGTTTTTATTTGTTTGTGTGGTAAAATAAATTTTAGATATGAGCTGTGGAAATCTACGTGCAGGGAGGCTTGGTTGAAGGATTTAGCAAACAATAACAGGAAGCTAAATACACTACCATCTACACCATCAAAACACTCAGGGATTTTTATTCAAAGAAAACAAATTCAAATTGATTCATATGCAACATTAGAGATAGTTGGAGTGAGCTTACCTTCGCTCCAGCAAACTCTTAGAATTTTCTTTTTTTTCTTTCCCCCTGCAAAACCAAACCAGCTCCCCTCTTTTTTATTCTTTCATCAAACTCAGCTCCTTCCCCCCTTTAAAGTACTATTTTTCTTTCTTTCCAGGTCTTTTCGTTTCTGGAAAAGGCGACAAGCTGAGCTGTAGTGATATGGTGGAAGCGTGAAATAATGATGGAGGCTGAGTGTAAAGTGAGGATGGCAAGGGGTAGTGTGGAATGTATGTGTGTGCTGTAAATGTTGGGTATGGGTGGAGTGTCCTGTGTGTTTTTTCATTTTTTCTTTTCTTTTCTTTTCATTTTTTTGTTTTTGTTTTCCTATTTTTTTAAAAATAAAATAAAATAAAATAGGATAAATTTAAGTGTTCACAATCGTCTCTCAAGGATCCAAAAAGAACAAATATTTAATCAGATCAAGATAATTAACATGGGGGTTTAGATGATTTGAAAAGAAAATATACCAGTTGAATTAAATAAATACAATTAACAAATTAACCAATCCAAGGAAATTTTACCGATCTTGAGTTTAATCCGTCATTGATCACAAGGAATTCACTTAATTGCTAACCATGTTCTTGGCCTTAGATCATATCAAGACGCCTCAACATGATCCAAGAATCCTCTACTAGATAAGTATCTAGGATTTAATTAACCAATGTTAGATAAAGTAAGCACCATCTAAACATAGATTAATTTAAGATCAAGAATTTAACCAAGCTAAACAATCCATCAAAAAGCTTTAATAAATTGTTTATTCTATGTGATCCTCTTGAATACATGATAATAAAGCTATTATCACATAAACATCCAAATCATATTAAGCAATTCAATCTAGATCAAAATTAAAAGAGGAAGAAGAGAAACTTGAATAACAATTAAGCAATATGAACAAGTAAAACAAGATCTTCAAATTAAACATCAAGATGGCTAATCCCTTGGATTGATTATAAGAGCCTAGCCTTCCATGGATAGGAAGGAAGAACTCAGAAATAAAAGAACAAAAATGAAATTCTAAAGAAAATGTAGAAGAAGAGAAAGAAAACTCTCACAAATACTTAAACTTTCTTCAAACTTACTTAAAATTGAATCCTTCTAATACAAAGAGATTGGCTCTATTTATACTAATCCTAGAAGCCAATTTGTAATTGAAAATAATTTGAATACAAGTTTTGAAAACATGTAAATTGTCAAATATGGAAGCTTGATGCATGGTTGGTGGGTTGGTGCATGGTAGGTGAGTTGGTGTATGGTTGGTGGCTTCAAGTCAGCAACTCTTATCTGACTTCTAGCTTGATTTTCATGACCTAGATGGTGTATTTTGGCTTGGAGTCTTCATGAAAGTTGTAGCCAGTTGTCTCCTTGAAATTTTGCAATTGGAATCATGCCATTTGGACTTTTAGAACTCCAGATATGCGAAAAACACTGCACCTACCTCAAGTTAGGTTGGCAGAACATGTTTCCAAATTCAATCCAACTTGTAGCTTCATAATCATGCCTAAAACGACATCTATTGATTAAATGGTCTTCAGTGAAGTTGGAGATATGGGTCTTATCTTTCCAATGGTCAAGTTTCAGCCCACGAGGAGGCCTAGAACCCACTATAGAGTCCAATATGTGCACACTGCCCAGATTTCCATTACAGCAAACCTACTCTGCATTGCAGGGATATTTTAGACCCTTAAAAGTCTAGTCCAGCTCTTGAGTTCTTCATGAAACTTGTAGAGCCTTGTCTTAGATTTCCAAAAACACCAAGATCACCTCAAATGGATCATCGAGTTCCAAGTTATGGCCTAACCAAGGAGGAAAGGTCAAAATGCATCAAAATCCAAGAATTATTCATAATTTGCATTAAAACCCAATGAAGCCCAATAACATTAAACTCATCTAAAATACTAATATTGGGCACAATAAATATCTAATAAAGCTTAATACAAAGCTAACATAAGTGTCTCAAATTAATTGATCACATTGTTTAGTGTCCGTGGAAATTAAGCAATCATTACACGAACTCCCAAATTAAATTACACAATTCAATTCGGGATTAAACAAAGAGAAGAAGGGAAACTTGATAAACAATTGAATTAGAAATGAACAAAACCGAATCTTAGGATTAAAGCATCAAGATTGACAATCCCTAGTATTGATTATAAAGTTCTAGCCTTTCATGGATGGAAGGGAAGCCATACAGAAAAATAAAGAAAACCTTAAGAAGAGAACTAGAGAGAAAATAGGTTAAACCTCAAAAGTTCAAAATGCAGAATGTGTAACTGTCACATTTTTCTGCTGCCTCCCTATAAAACTAACCCATATTTTGGTCATACATCATTTGAAACCCATTAGACACCACACTAGGTCAATTAGGAATCATTGAGATCATGTTTCATGCTAGTTGGGGACCTAGAGCCTAAGTTATGCCCAATTAGGTGACCTAATCTCGTCAGCAGCTTATCACAGACTTCCAGCTTAAGTTTCATGACCAAAACGACGTATTTTGGCTTGGAGGTCTTCATGAGAGTTGTAAATTTATGTTTATTATTTCATTTGGGCCTAGTTTGACATCCGCTGGACTCCTACAACTTGAGATATGGGCTGCCAACTACACATAGGTCAAGCTGTCAGGATCAGTTCTCTGGCTGTATCTTCGACTTCAATTTAAATTGTCCAAACGCGTGATTCAGCTCCTGAGGTATTCACGAAATTTGTAGATCTTTGTCTTAGATTTCCTACAAAATGAAAATCACATAAATTGGACATTTGTAGCTTAACTTATAGCCAAATTACTGAACACTTCCAAAAAAGACATATTAATGGAGATAAGATATTTGCTTGGAAGTGAGACCACAATTAATCAAAGAAAATATTCTCATTGAAACTCAACATCAATTTTTGGGCCTTTAAGTCCTCTCTTTCACTAGTCGCATCTTCACCCTAGACCCCATTATAACCCTGAATATCCTCTTGATAAGTGAATACTGGTGCAAAACATGTTGGAATCTAGGAATAGAAGGTCGAAGATAGGAAGGTAAGGGTCATAAATGATTCTTGAGCCTTGTATCCTTTTCTTAGAAAAACCTTTTTACCTAAGCCTTATTACAAGTTCTTAAAGTCCTTGTTGAGGTCTAGTATGCTTGAGATGTACACTGGGGAAATTTTGTTGTCAAAGAAGAAGAAGAAGCTAAGTACGTAGCACAAAAAGGAATAATAGGGACAAAAAAATGTTGAAGGAAATGTTGCTAAATCTTAAGAAAGAATCTTGAAAAGGAACATTGAAAGGTCCAAAGCAGAGGTCACAAAAGAATTAATAGTTCCTTTGAAACCTCCTATTATCACTTCCATGTCCTTGACAATCAATTTATTCCAAGCCTTACCTGCTATTTTTCCTAGATTTGTTAGATAGCTACTATCTTCCTTAAAAATTTACAGCATCACTTGCCAAATTTTCTTACCTGATATATGTGATCATTATGTTAATGTTGTTAACTAAAGGGTGAATTGATCTAATAACTTAACAATATTGAAAGGATTAAACTGCAAGGGGAGTCAGAATTCTTGAAAAGAAGTTGAAAAAGGTTAAGCACTAAAAAGATATCAAGGGAAGGAATGTCAAATATTGCAAATCAATTTAAGGCAAGTTGCTATCTTTACAAGAAGAGAAAGCTTAGAAGAAAAAGACACTTTCACAAAAACCGGGGCAATTTAAAATCCTTCATAGGGAGGCATAGTTTGATAATAGAAAGCTCAAGCCCTGTTTTAGGATAACTTCAAAGGAATCAAGATTGCACCTTAATAAAGAAAGCATAAAATAAGCAATACAAAGATCCAAACTGGGGAAAATTTATGTGAAAATTTGAAGGGTCTATGATTCAAGTAACGTTGTTAGAAAATCATAAAGGCAGAAATTCAATACACCGATAACCTTGACTCAATGAGAATGGAAATTCAAGGAAATCCAAGGAAAATGGAGCAACATCTGCTTTTCCAATGTTCTAAGAGTCATAAATCAAGACTCAATCCTAGAAAAAAAATTAAAAATAGGGCAATCAAGATATACGAAGAATCAAAATGTGATTGTTAACAAATCCCAATTTGTCATCGTGGATTAAAGGGAATCAAATCCTATAAGAAATGCTTTTAGTTTTTCTCATGACTTATTGTATTTACTTTTCAAGGCTCATGGCCTAGTACATTTAGATTTTGGGTTCATGGCCTAGTGCATTTAGTTTTTGGACTCATGGCCCATTACAATTAACTTTTTGGGCTCATGATTCAGTGCATTTAGTTTTTAGACTCATGGACGAGTGCATTTCATTTTAGGCTCATGGCCCATTGAATTTACATTTCCGACTCATGGCCCATAGCATCTACTTTTTGGGCACCTGCCTTTGCAACTTTTCATTAGTTTCGAGCCCTCAGGTATGATGGATTATAGTTTTAATTTCAGACCCCTAGCCTAATAACCTTTATTTTAGTTATGGGTCTTTGGCTTGATGACCGTAGTTTAGTTCTTGGCCCTTGGCCTGATGACCTTTTATTTTTAGTTCAAGGGCCTAATGACTTTTGTTTAATTCTAGGCACTTGGTCTGATGACCATTTTTTTAAATTTTAGGCCCCTGCCTTGATGAACTCTTAGTTTTATTTTCGGACGCCTAGCCTGATGATGCCTTTAGTTTAGTTCCAGGCCCTAAGCTTGATGACCTTAAAATTTTAGGTCCTTCACCTGATAACTTTTCTTAAAATCCTAGCTCCTTGGCCTGATCATTTTCTCTTAAAATACTAGGCGCTTGGCCTAATGACTTTTCTTAAAAATCTCAAGTCACTAGCCTAATGACTTTCTCTTAAACATTTTAGGTCCTTGGCTTGATGACTTTCCTTTTAAATTCCAAGTTGTCGGTCTAATGACTTTCTTTTTAAATTTCAGGTCCTTGGCCTGATTACTTTTCTTTAGATTCCAGGTCTTTGCCTTGATGAATTTTCTTCAAATTCCAGGTCCTTGGCCTGATGACTATTCTTAAAATTCTAAATCCTTATCTTGATGACTTTTCATTAATTTGCTTGATGACTTTTCTTTAATTGCAAGTCCTTGGCCTGATGCCATTTCTCTTAAACTTTCAGGTCCTTGGCTTGATGACTTTCTTCTAAAATTCTAGGTCCTTGGCCTCATGATTTCCTTTAAGATTCTAGGTTCTTGGCTTGATGACTTCCTTTAAGATTCTAGGTCATTGGTTTATGACTTTCTATTAAACATTCCAACCTTTACCTAATGACTTTTCATCTAAAATTCTAGGTCCTTGACTTGATGATTTTTTGTTAAAAATTTAATGTCCCCAACTTGATGATTTTTAGTTTAGGTTTCAGTTTCACGACTTGATGTTTCCTTGCAAAAATTAAGAAGAAAAGGAGAAAAATAATAAAGAAAAAAAATTTCATCTCATTTAAATTGAGTGCTTCTGCCCACTACATTTTAAATCTTGTCATTTAATTTGAGCGCTTTGGCTTACTGTAATTTAAATTCTTGTCATTTAATTTGGACGCTTTGGCTCATTGCATTTTAAATTCATAGCATTTACTTTTACGGGCTTCGACTCTCTATATTTGAAATTCCTGTCATCTAATTTGAGCACTTCGGCTAACCGCAATTCTAAATTCCTTGTCATATACTTTCGAGTGCTTCAGTTCACTGCATTTTTAAATTTCTACTACTGCATGTTTGCATCGCTTATCTTTATTGCATATTGTATCCCAACATTTTACATTTTTATGTGTGTTTTGTGTTAAATTTTGTCTTGCATAGTCCACCTTTAGATTTCTTGCATTGCTGCATCCATACATTCTCGAGCAAAATATGGGTTAATTATCTTTACTTGTTCCTTACAATGTCATCACAAAAAAACTATAGATATTTAAGTTTTCTCGTAAGAAACAAATAAAGATGTGCAATTGTGAGACCCTATTTTGTTTGGATTACACTTGGAATTTAAAAAATAAAATAAATAAAATTTTTTCCTACAAAAATCAATTAGAAAATCTCAACCGTAATGAAATGAAAGAAATGCTAACCGTAATGCAACCCATTAGCCCAATTAAATAATAAAATAATAATAATAATAATAATCATAATAATCATAATAATAATCATAAGTTGCATGATAGCTCATAACCTCACTTTAAAATCCCTAATTCATTCATATAAAATCCTAAAGGGAAAAGAAGAAAAGGAGGATGAAACAGGTAGAAAGAAAAGAATAGAGCCAGGGGCAACATTTAAGGGAGGCATATCTTAAAGAGAAGGAAGGAAGGCAATATCTGAGGAGGCAACATGAGAAAATGAAGGGTAGAGCATGTCTGAAAAACTTTTGATCTGCTGAAGCCATTTCTCGTAAAGCCACCATGCAAGGCCAAAACTTAAAGCTAACCACATAAGCACCTCTTACATGTGTATACATCAACATGGTTTGTTAACTACCAGCCAACTTTCTCAACCTGTGTGTAAATAGTTACACTTGGTATAGTTGTGTTCATGTATATTTTTTGGTCCTTTTATCTTCATTATATATGATATTAGAATTCACTGCTTTGATGCTTATCACATTGTTTTGTTTGTGATTCCTTTGTTTGGTTTTAAGAAAAGCTTTGATGAATACTTTCTGATAGTATTTATGGGAAGATAGCTTAGGTCCAATCACTTTAGGGATCAACTAAAATTATGCTTAAGTTCAGAATGATAGTTTGTGATAGAGGCTTTGTCATTACTCTTCTATTGTGATTTTGTATAAAAGTTGGGCTTGCTCATATTTTGTTATGACATCATGTTTAATCATTGGGCCTTAAGAGTGAGAATTCTTTGGGCTATATCATTCTCTCATGGTATGTTATGTATTTGTTGAACATCATTAGTTTCCCTTTTTATGTTAGTTTCCTACTTTTAGAGATTACATATCTACTAAACATAATTAGGAGATTTGATTATGATTTGATTCCTAGAATCAATGATGTAATTGTATTCATTAAGAAAGATCACCTTCTAGAAAAGGCATTGGAGGATAGTTCTTAAGGCATATTCCATTGCTTTAAAGAAGCTTTTCAATTTTACAGAGATTAAGATATTTCAACTACACGGAAAAAATAAACAAATCTAGACAATTATTATAAGAATATATTAATGGATTTCACTACAAGAATTTATAGAGTTAGTTATGGAATTTAGAGAGGAAAATTTTTCCTAGCTAATTTTTAGTTAATTAGCTAGGAAACAAATCCCTTGCTAAAATAGAAAATTGGAAAGAAGAGAATTTTATAGGGTAATAGCGAATGGCTAGCTACAGAAAGTTTATTGCTAAATAAATATTTGTTGCTAAATAAATTAGAGATGAATTTATCCCTAGTTAAAAATCTTTAAAGTAAACTTTTATTTATCTAGGGATTTATTGAGGGATACTACCACGCTAATCCTTAGCTAATTCTTTTCTAAACCTTCATGCTCACTTAATTCATTCATCGTGCCCGTAACCTTCATTGTCGCACATGTGTGGCCTATGCCCCCAACCTCTCCGCCACTCATTTGTCAGCCATCACTGGAGGGAGGCCCGCCATCGCCGTTGTAGTCTTTTGCTTATGCTGTTGCCGACATTAGGTATTGCTCCCAACCACAACTTGCTTTCATCATGTTTTACTTGGTATATTGCTTCTCAAGTTTGGTTTAGTAAACTGTAACATCCCTAATTTTTAAATTTTTAGATTTTATATGAACTGTGTTGACTAGTGGTACAACTTTTGGAAATTGGGGTGAGAATCGAGATTTAAGAAATTATAATAATATTTTAATATCTTTGGCCTGCTCGGATGAACTAGGACTGGAAAAGAAAGAGAATACGAAATTTTCAATTTTTGCGATTCCGGTAAGACCGCGGGTTCAGTGAAGGGTCACATCTGGTGGCAAATTAGTAAAAATATTAGTGAAGGAGGACATTTTAGGAACTAATGTGGAATTATTAGGGACACTCTTATCCATTTCACACATTAATGGCATTTTTGATAATATTACTCAGTTGGAGGGCAAGTTAGTCCTAGTTGGAAATGGTTAGGGGGCAAATTGGGAAGCAAGGAATTCTCTTCCCCTTCTCAAGGCGGGGACCGGCTGGAGGAGGGGAGAAGACCCCCAAAACATCTTCTTCCTCCCTTCTCCTTTCCTCCATTGATGCTCCTCTTTGAAGCTCCCAAAACACCATCTTCTTCACCTCTTTTCACCTTGCTTCTTTCACAAAAATTACTCCCCTCACCTTTCTCTACACTCCTATGGTTTCAAACTTGAAACCTTTATTTTTCTCCCCAAAATCGAAAATACCCATTGCCTAAAGTTGCTTGGATGGCTTGGGTCGTTTGAGAAGAAATGTTGGGGAGTGCCTTTTGACCATACCACCAAAATTTGGAAGCATTTGGAGCACGAAATTCTGGGAGCAAGAATTGCAACTTGAGGGGTTGTTAGTGTGCTCTTAGGAGGCTCAAAGGTAATGACTTGGGTGCCCTAAATCACCTTAGGTGAGTGTGGATTGCTTGTAGCTTTGGTATGGTGGAAGTTTTGGTTTTGAGGGCTATTGATGAGGAAAATCTAATAACTATGACTTTAATATGTGTTTGATGCTTGTTTAGTTTTGTTAATGATGTAAGAATATAGTTAGTATTGTAGAATGGATGGGTTGAGAGCAGGTATCAAAATATGGATAATTGCTTAGTCTTGAGAATTGATGTATGACCTAGTTATAGCAAGTTGAGGCATGCCCTACCAAAAAGGGTGACTTGTGCATTATTATTTTGATTGCAATTTTGATATAAATGATGTGGATGCATGATTGTTGAATCTAGTGATCATGATAAGGAAATGGTAGATCATGCATTAATGTTTTGATTGTGGTGTTGAGATGAATGATGAAGATGTGTGATTGTGATCTTGACATACATGAGTGTTGGATGCACAAATGAGGAAAAGTCAGTCCATGAGTAGTCCTTGGCAAAACGAGGAAAAGCCGGACCTTGAATAGTCATTGGCAAAAATGATGGATTGCCGGACTGTGAAGGTGGTCTTGGCCAAAAATAAGGAAAAACCAGACCACGATGTAGTCCTTGGCATATATGAGGAAAAGCCGGACCTTGAGAGTCATTGGGCATTATGGTGTATAATGATGGGGATTGACCCTTGGTATGTATTGCATTGTAAGGTGTATGTAAGTTGATGTAGGGTGAGCCCTAGTTATGTTATTGCAATGTGAAATGTATGTTGATGTAGGGTGGACCCTAGTTATGTTATTGCATTGTGATATGTATATTAATGGAGTATGAACCCTGGTTATGTTGTTGCAATGTGGGGTACATGATGATAGAAGGATAAAATTGGTGGTGCTGAGTAGCAATTCGTGTAGAGTCTGATAACTGTCATCGCTGAGCGATGACAAGCTATCGCTAAGCAATGTTACCCAGAAATGGGTTGTCGCTGAGCAATGACAAACCTCGCTGAACGATGGCACTCAGAAAAGGGGCGTCGCTGAGCGACGATAAGCCTAGCTGAGCGAGAGAAGTCAGTAGCAAATTAGGGTTAATTTTGCAGAGTGACAATATGACCTCGTTGAGCGATGGAACCCAGAAATGAGATGTCGCTGAGTGATGGAAGTCAGTAGCGAATTTGTTGAAATTCGCTGAGTGACAAGAGGTTGTCGAGACCCGTCAAATAAATAAAAATTACCGGTTCACAAACTAATTTGCAGTATAATGGATGAACCGAATCGTCTCTCAAGGATCCAAAAACCAAAGAGTCAATTATATCAAGATGATTAAAAGGGGGTTTTGATGATTTATAAAGAAAATACACTAGTTGAATTAAAGAAAAGTAATTAACAAATTAACCAATCCAAGGAAATTTACCGATCTTGAGTTTAATCCATCATTGATCACAATGAATCCACTTAATTGCTAACCATGTTCTTGGCCTTAGATCATATCAAGAAGCCTCAACATGATCCAAGAATCCTATACTAGATAAGCATCTAGGATTTAATTAACCAAGGTTAGATAAAGTAAGCATTATCCAAACATAGATTAACTTAAGATCCATAATTTAACCAAGCTAAACAATCTATCAAAAAGCTTTAATAAATTATTTAGTCTTTGTGATCCTCTTTGAATACATGATAATAAATCTATTATCACATCAACATCTAAATCAAATTCAGCAATTCAATCTAGATAAAAATCAAATGAGGAAGAAAAGAAACTTGAACAACAATTAAGTAATATGAACAATGAAAACAAGATCTCCAAATTAAACATCAAGACGGTTAATCCCTTGGATTGATTATAAGAGCCTAGCCTTCCATGGATGGGAAGGAAGAACTCATAAAATAAAGAACAAAAACAAAATTCTAAAGAAAAGGGAGAATAAGAGAAAGAAAACTATCACAAAATACTCAAACTTACTACAAATTGAATTCCTTTAATACAAAGAGATTGACTCTATTTATACTAATCGTAGAAGCCAATTTGTAATTGAAAATAATATGAATGTAAGCTGTAAAAACATGGAAATTGTCAAATATGGTAGCTTGATGCATGGTTGGTGGGTTGGTGCATGGTTGGTGAGTTGGTGCATGGTTGGTGGCTTCTAGTTAGCAACTCTTCTCCGACTTCTAGCTTGACTTTCATGCCCTAAACGATGTATTTTGGCTTAGAGGTCTCATGACAGTTGTTGAAAATTGTCTTAGATTTCCAATGGCACTAATTTCATCTCAAAAGGACTTTTACAACTCCAGATATTCAAATAATATTGCACCTACCTCAAGTCACGTTGGCAAAACGTGTTTCCAAATTCAACCAACTTACAGCTTCATAATCATGCTGCAACAGCATCTATTGACTAAATAGTCTTCAAGAAAGTTGGAGCTTTGTGTGTTATCTTTCCAATGGCACCTGTTTCAGCTCAAAAGGAGGCCTATAACCCGAGATATGGTCCAATATGTGCACACTGTTTAGATTCTAGCAACAGCAAGCCCACTCTGACTTTCAGACCTATTTTTGGACCATTAGAAGTTCGATCCAGCTCTTGTGTTCTCATGAAAGTTTTAAATATTTGTCTTAGCTTTCCACAGAAACCAAGATCACCTCAAATGGATCACTGAAGCTCAAGTTATGGCCTAATCAATGAATAAAGGTCAAAATGCATCAAAATCCAAGAATTATTCAGGATTTGCATTAAAGCCTAATGAGGCCCAACAACATTAAACTCAGCTAAAATGAAAATATTGGGCACAATAAACATTTAATAAAGCCTAGTACAAAGTTAACATAAGTGTCTCAAATTGATTGATCACTGAGCGATGACTGAATTGCCCTCATTCCATACTTTTCTAGCTTGTGAAGATTCCTACACTTAGTTATAATCTATCAAGACTATTGTTTTACTTTAATAACCATCAATACACTATGTTATCGCTGATATGTTTTCTCCTAACAAATTTCACTAGTTACCATGTAATTTTTGAAGCTATTCCATAAATTCACATTTGAAGTAGATGTATTGACGATCTTATGCTCTAATCTCTTGACACTCATGCATACTTTAATTATGAGTGTATTCATATTCATTGGGATTTATATCTCACTCCCCTCTCCTTTAGACTTGCAGGTTGAGCCAAGGCCCTCTACTGGGTGAGTACGGGGTTGCTGATAACTTGCCGTAGTAGTTGTAGCATTTATTTTATTGCCTTATTTTGGAGGGAGCTGAGCTCCTTGATGTATTTGTTGGGTCAACATTGTATATTCATTTTGTTGGGGCATGTTAGGGGAACTGGTGAACTATTGTTGATGTTCCCAGTTCTACTAGTACTTTGTTCATGTCGCCATAGAAATTCAGATAAGACTTTGTAAACTGTGCTTAGTTAGGGTTGTGGTTAATACTAACATTGATGTTTTATGCACGAAAGATAATGTTGTACGTTTCTGTCGAGGTTGGAGACCTCTATATGATGGATATTTTGCAAATGTTGTTGGTAATACATATGACCCGGCCGACTGGTACTTTTGTTATGTTTGTTGAGAATGCTTGAGGTAGAGGAAACTCTGCCATGTTTTTGTAAAAATACGAATATGCTCGCAAGCGCTTGTAAATTGGTAAATTATGCACTTAAAGATTTAGGTGTTACATAAACCACTATGATTTCTGGTTGCCTTTCACTGCTCAGATTTTTCTGTTTTATTAGGAATTTGCTTAGATCTTTTGATGCTCACATGACCATTCAAGGTTTCCATTCTAAACATTTTCAAAATTGTAATGGATTTCATGTTTGATTCGTGTTGAATAAATTTCGTTAACCATTAAGAGTGATATAGTGTTTAAGTTGCGTATCTGCTTCTTCTCGGTTAATTATCATAATTATGTGTCTATGTGGTGTGTACTAAATGTATCTCGGCAACTAAGCCAAGATTTTTGCAATTCTGAAAGGAGTCACCAAATTAAACTTTGCAGATAATGTAGTGTAGTGTAGTGGAAATCAAGGGTCATTCTCGCAGAGGATTGTACCAATTGAAATGTAAAATGTCACTAACTAAAACTAAAAGAACAATAACTAAATGGAGGATTTTGTGAGTGATAAATTAAAATTAAATCAACTAAATTAAATTACGAAGATGCAAGTAAAAGTGCAAACGAAATCAACAAACGTAATGAGCAAGAGATTCAAATATGAAAAAAGCTTGGTTAAGGGATTTTCTCCACCACTAGACTTAAGACAATTGCAATTAGATATCTGATGTTATTCCTTATTCCTAATGAAACTACCAACCGTAGATAACAAGTTTGCTCTGTTACCCCAATCTTTCCTTAGTTTGTTGTTAATTAGAAGTCTACTCTCTAATTAATTCCCTAACCATTAAGTAACCTAGAAGTCTGCTCTCTAGATTTAACCTAACGACAACCTTATGTTGAGAAAGATAGGTTGATCTAGGTGACAACCTTGGTCTGATTTGGTTATCTAGCCTAAGTTATGTTCTTCTTTACAATTAACTAAGGAGTTCACTGACAAGAGGTTGTCAAGACCCATCGAAATAATAAAATTTATCGGTTCATAAACTAATTTGTAGTATAGAGAATGAATCGAATCGTCTCTCAAGGAATCTAAAAACAAAGATTCAATTAGATCAAGATAATTAAAAAGGGGGGTTTTGATGATTTATAAAGAAAATACACCGGTTGAATTAAAGAAAATCAATTAACAAATTAACCAATCCAAGGAAATTTACTGATCTTGAGTTTAATCCATTATTGATCACAAGGAATCCACTTAATTGCTAATCATGTTCTTGGCCTTAGATCACATCAAGAAGCCTTAACATGATCTAAGAATCCTATACTAGATAAGCATCTAGGATTTAATTAACCAAGGTTAGATAAATTAAGCACCATCCAAACATAAATTAACTTAAGATCCAGAATTTAACCAAGCTAAACAATCCATCAAAAAGTTTTAATATATTGTTTAGTCTTTGTGATCCTCTTTGAATACATGATAATAAAGCAATAATCACATAAACATCTAAATCAAATTAATCAATTCAATCTAGATCAAAATCAAAATAGGAAGAAGAGAAACTTGAATAACAATTAAGTAATATGAACAAACAAAACAAGATTGCCAAATTGAACATCAAAATAGTTAATCCCTTGGATTGATTACAAGAGCCTAGCCTTCCATGGATGGGAAGAAAGAACTCAGAAAATGAAGAACAAAAACAAAATTCTAGAGAGAAGGGAGAGAATGAGGAAGAAAGAGAAGGGAGAGAACCTTAATTTGACAAGAATGAAAACTAAAACTAATTCTCGCTTTGCTGCTACCTCCCTCTATATATAACCCTAATTGTGGCTGCACCTCCTTAGAAACACATCAGAAACAAACCTAGGTCAAATATGAATCCATGGACCTAAGTTTCATGCTAATTGGAGGCCTAGAGCCCAAGTTATGCCTAGTTAAGTAGCCCATTCTTGTTAGCAACTCTTTTCTGACTTCCGGCTTAACTTGCATGCCCGAAATGACGTATTTGGGCTTAGAGGTCTTCATAAGAGTTATAGCCTTATGTCTCAGATTTCATTTGGCCCTAGTTTGATATCAATGGACTTCTACAACTCGAGATATGGGCTGTAGACTACACAGAGGTCAGGCTGACAGGATCATATAAGCTCTCTGGCCCTATTGATCAATCAATTTGAGACACTTATGTTAGCTTTGTATTAGGCTTTATTAGATGTTTATTGTACCCAATATTAGTATTTTAGATGAGTTTAATATTGTTGGGCTTTAATGCAAATATTGAATAATTTTCGGATTTTGATGCATTTTGACCTTTCTTCCTTGATTAGGACATAACTTGGGACTCGGTGATCCATTTGAGGTGATCTTGGTGTCTTTGGAAAGCTAAGACAATTTTCTACAAGTTTCATGAAGAACTCAAGAGCTTTATCGGACTTCTAAGGGTCCAAAATATCCCTGCAATGCAGAGTAGGTTTGCTGTCATGAAAATCTGGGCAGTGGGCACATATTGGACTACATAGTGAGCTATAGGCCTCCTCTTGGGCTGAAACTTGGCCATTGGATAGATAAGACCCATATCTCCAACTTCACTGAAGACCATTTAGTCAATAGATGTCGTTTTAGGCATGCTTCTGAAGCTACAAGTTGGTATGAATTTGAAAACACGTTCTTCCAACCTAACTTGAGGTAGGTTAAGTGTTTTTGGCATATCTGGAGTTCTAAACGTCCAAATGACATGATTCAAATTGCAAAATTTCAAGGAGACAACTGGCTACAACTTTCGTGAAGACTCCAAGCCAAAATGCACCGTCTAGGTGATGAAAATGAAGCCAGAAGTCGGATAAGAGTTGTTGACTAAAAGCCACCAACCATACACCAACCCACCTACCATGCACCAACCCACTAACCATGCATCAAGCTTCCATATTTGACAATTTCCATATTTTTATAGGTTGTATTCAGATTATGTACATGTATAAATTGGCTTCTAGGATTAGTATAAATAGAGCCAATCTCTTTGTATTATGAAAATTCAATTTTAAGTAAGTTTGAAGAAAGTTTGAGTATTTGTGAGAGTTTTCTTTCTCTTCTTCTCCATTCTCTTTACAATTTCGTTTTTGTTCTTTAATTTCTGAGTTCTTCCTTCCCATCCATGGAAGGCTAGGCTCTCATAATCAATCCAAGGGATTAGTCATCTTGATGTTTAATTTGGAGATCTTGTTTCGCTTGTTCATATTGCTTAATTGTTATTCAAGTTTCTCTTCTTCCTCTTTTAATTTTGATCTAGATTGAATTGCTTAATTTGATTTGGATGTTTATGTGATAATAGCTTTATTATCATGTATTCAAGAGGATCACATAGAATAAACAAGAACATGTTGAGGCGTCTTGATATGATCTAAGGCCAAGAACATGGTTAGCAATTAAGTGAATTCCTTGTGATCAATGATGGATTAAACTCAAGATCGGTAAAATTTCCTTGGATTGGTTAATTTGTTAATTACTTTCCTTTAATTCAATTAGTGTATTATCATTTCAAATCATCAAAACCCCCATTTTAATTGTCTTGATCTGATTAAATCTTTGTTCTTTTTGGATCCTTGAGAGACGATTCGGTTCATGCTCTATACTACAAATTAGATTGTGAACCGGTAATTATTATTATTTGACGGGGTCTCGACAACCTCTTGTCACCTATCTTCGGCTTCAATGTAATTTGTCTTAAAGTACGATTCAGCTCTCTGTGCTTCATAAAACTTGTAGATCTTTGTCTTATCTTTCCACAGACACCAAGATTACCTCAAACAGATAACTGAATCCCAAGTTATGGCCTAATTAAGGAGGAAATGTCAAAATGCATCAAAATCCGAGAATTAATCACAATCTGCATTAAAGCCCAATAAGGCCCAACAACATAAAACTCAGCTAATATACTAATATTGGGCACAATAAATATCCAATAAAGTCAAGTACAAAGCTAACATAAGTGTCTCAAAATGATTGATCATTCACTACAATGATTAATTGTGAATTGCTACATGGGATTAGAAAATCATGACAATTATGGATTAAGTCCCCTAAGTTAGCATTAGATTATTATCAAGTTCTATTTAGTAGGCTTCCTAAACAGATCAAGACAACAACCATAAACGAATCAAGTAGAAGAATCATAAACAATCTCTATTAAAACTAAGAGAATAACATCTTTGATCTAATTATAAAATCATGTCTAGGGTTTTGAATCACCCTTAACCAAAAAGGAAATCTAGCCTAACATGTTCTTGAACAACATCAAAAGATAATAATGAAACATCATGTGTTCAAGACACAAAGTAAAAGGGAAGAAGAAACAAAACGATCTATCTTAATCTCATTCTCTTTGAGTTGCTCCCAAGGAAGAAAACTCTCTTCTTTCTTCTTGACAGCTGCTCAATTTCGTCCCAGTGAATGTTAGGGTTTAGGTTTGACCCTTAACTCTTCTAAATTAGGCCCAATATTGCAATTGGTACTTGACATAGTCGTGTTGTATGACACGGCCCATGTCTCAGCCCATGCTGGCTGTGGTTAGAAACATGGCCAGGCCGTGCTCAAAAGTACGACCGTGTTTTCCTCTGTGTTCGTGCAACTTAGGGAATTTGCGAAAGTGACCAACATGAAACTTCTATCCCTATGTCTTAGCTTTCCACAGCCAATGAAATCACCTCAATCCGATCTTTGTAGCTCATGATATGCTCAAATTACTGCTCAGGGGTCCGGTTGACTTTGAGATTTCTACCCGAAAAAGATAAGATTTGATTTCCTTTATCTTCCCTTGACTTATCCATTTGATTTCAAATTCAAATAAACATTAAATTCAATTAGGAAATATTAAATCTCAATTGAGGGAAGCATATCATAAAAATCCAAAGCTAAGATATACAATCAATGCACATAATCAAATCAAATAAACTCAGGATTCTATGAAAATCATCTAAAACATTAATTTCTATGTGTAGTACATCAAAATGAAGCAAGGAGAGTAATAAAGGGAACTTATTAATAAAACAACTAAAATCAAATAAAACTACTCTAACTTGACTCTAACTCAAGATAAAATAAGCACATAATATGTGTGTAAATGACACACATCACTATGATTATAGAGAGCTTACTTTCATTTGTGTATGATTTGGACTCCCTGAAATCTGAACCCTTTGACCCTTTATATCTTCCCTCATAGTGGCAATGGTGATGATGATGGTGCAAACTTAGACATTGATTAGTTGTGTTTTTCCTTCTTGTTTATAAAACTTGTTTGAACTTATTGTATAACTTTTTTAAGTTACTAATACAATTACGATGTTTCATTACTCTGCATGATTTATTTGCTAGATTTGTATGTTTTGAATAAGTTGTTTACACAGGTTTAATTTGGAAAATCATAATTAATAAAATTTACTTTTTTTATTCTGTTAGGATTAACTACGAATTGGTAGATTAGTTACAAATCAACTAGGGATTAGCTAAGGTTTGGATTAGCTTCCTTTAGTCACGGATTGACTAGTATTAGCTACAGATTATGATCAGATTAGCTACAAATTAGTTGTGACTTAGCTACGAATTAACTAGAGCATGGCTAGAGATTGGTTGCAGATTAGCTACTTACTAACCATGTTTTGGGTACTGATTTGTTGTGGGTTAACTAGGGTTTAGCTAATACTTAGATATGGAATTGGCTAAGGAATTGTGCTAAATTGCAAGGGAATAAAAATTTTCTTTTAAAAAATCAGTTAAGGATTAGCTGTGGACTAGTTATGAAAAATTTCCCATTATTTTATTTTAGCTACGGATTAGCTATATAAATATTATGTTGTGAGGTAGCGACCTGGATTATGTTACGAAAAACTCTGTAGCTAAAATGATTAAAAAGAAAGCATATAGAAGATAATTTTTACCTTCATCAATCTCTGTTAAGAATAAAGCATATCTTCACTCAATAGCTTCTAACATTGTTCTCAAACATATTATGGCTTAGATAGGCTCTTTGTGAACATTAAAGCAGGAAATAGCTTTCTCAAATAATAACCAAAACCCAAATGACTTTGTCATCGTCCAGCAATCCCAATGCATATCATTCATCCTTTGGTGAAGCATATTGAATTCCATTAACCTTCTCCGAATATCATCATAAGATTTACAGCCCTTTGCCATATTTAGGATAATCCAACAATACTACTTATCACTGCTACCATGAGGAACTTAAAAAAATGACATTTGGAGAGACTGGTACATCTACATAAAATCACCTCTAGGTATTCTGAAATTGACTGGGGATTTCTATATATATAAGGGATCAATTGACATTAGAGTAAGACTTTTACATTTAAATCAATCTCTGGTCATTTATTTCAATTTAATCTACCTTGTTTAAAATTGTCCACTTTAATAAAGAAAGAGATTAGTGAGTGGTGGTTTTAATGAAGACAGAGAACTAATTAAATATGTATTAACTTAAGGAAAGAATTTGACTATATTACTAACTCTACTTATTACCCTTTACATTTTAACTTATTAAATTTTAAATTAAAAATTGTGTAATTATATAATTTAATAATTATTAATATTACGAACAAAATAAAAATATCATATAACTAGCACAAGTTCTTTTAAATTTCATATATGTAACTATGAATTAGCTTATTTTGCTTTTGAAAAAGATTATAATCATCATATTTTTAGGAGAGTTTTCGACTAATTTTTTTAAATTCAAAATAAATATTTCAAATATATTTCATATAAAGTATAATAGAGATGCTCATATTTAAGATTTGATAATTATGTAACTCGGTTTTATTTTGTTCCGTTTGTGGTAATATTTGTGTGTACTTTTAATTTAAGTTTATATATACAATTTAATACTTATATGTAAATTGTATAAATAAAGTAAAGTAAAACAAAGAAAAGTTATTTTAATTTATATTGACATATTAAGTGACTTTTTTATAAGATGAAAAACCTATATAATTTTTATTCTTTCTTTTATTTTATTTTACAATTTTATTAATAATGAATTCAGATTATTGTTAACGAAAAAAGATATTTATCTATAAAATTTATAGTTAATAGTATAATTAATTTCTTCTCAATGCAATATTATATTTCATAGTATCATTAATTACTTCTCAAGACAATTTTACTAATATATATAGATATATATTAGAAATACATACTAATTCATTTGAAATTTTTTTCAAATGAATAATTGAAATTAAAAAAACAAAATTAACGGCATTGACATTCGAATTTCCAAGGTTTATTTGCTCACAGTTTAGGTATTATTTTCTCTAAGGATTTGTTTGTTTGTTTTTTCTTTCTCTTTTATATGCTAATTTTTTTTAATATAACCATATTTATATTGATATATTTATATATCCATATCGTTATTTTTTTTAATTTTCACCTATTCACTTGATAAATAATTCGGCACACTATTATTTCGATCGGTTTTTTATTATTTATTTCTTTCAACTTGTGTAACTTTGCTATTTTAAATTGGTCAAAATAATTAGTTTTTATAGAGAAAAATATGTGTCCATCAGCTTTAGGCCACTTGCACCTAATCATCATGAGTTTTTAATTGATAGATATATATGCTATAACAATTATTTATTTGGATAAAATAAATACATATTTTTCTACATAAAATTTATTAAATTTATGTCTCTTTCACTTTTATATTAAAAAGTCAACTTGGTTTTGTAAAAGATAAATCATATAATATTAAGTTTTAAAAAAATTTCTTTTAACATAGAGCTCAATAATGATTAATAGTAAGTTCATTTTTTATTTTGAAATGCTTAACAATGTTATGTCAACAGTTAGTCAAAAACAAAAAATGGGATGGAGTGTAATCTATGACCAAGTTTGAAGTTTGTTGTCATTTTAACAACCTCAAAGTAGTAGAGTGTAATTTACTCATGTTAACTTGGAATTTGGGAATGGTTAGACAAGAACAATTGTTGTAGCAGAGAAGGATTAAAAACAGCAAGTATAGAAGAGTTAATTTTATGAATCAAATTCACCAAAATGATTTTCAAGCTCTTTCAAAATACTTTATGTACCTCTATATTGAAAATGATTTGCTCTAAGTTTGTTAAACACAGCTGAAAGTGGTTACAAATATAACAATTGAAGGAACGAAAGATCAACACCATAAATTATACTGGTTTGGCCAAACAATGTGTCTGCGTCAAGTCTTCATCCTTCCTCTGGGATTTTGATTGAAAACGAGTATTCTTTCTTTTAACCTAGCCTTTCTAAGCTAAATGACTAGTATTTCTTTTGTTCTAGCCTCTCCAAACTAGAAACTTAAGATTCACTCACACTAGCACAACATGCTAGCAAACTAATGTGACCATTATCACGGATCACAAATACAAGTTTGTAATGAGTAAAAGACATTTGTGTATGATTAAAATCACTCAAGGAGTTACAAATGAATATTTCAAAGCTTGAGTGTATGGATCAGAGGATTAGGCACAATGTAGAAAAATAGATTATGACTTGAGAAGGGTGATCAGCTTCATATAAGAATGGTAGTAAGCAAATTCAGTTAGTGTTCCCTCCTTGAGTTGTTCACCTTCTTCCTTTTAAAACTCTCCAAAAAACTAGTCGTTATGATTGTAAGAGCTTCTTCTTTATTGCTGACACAAGCTAGCCGTTGGGCTTGTCCTGTAGCTTGCTGCTTTTGCAGAGGTTCAATCTTCTGTACAGTATTTGTCATCTTGTGTTGACCGGCCATCGATAGAGAGAAGGATGGTTAATTAAGAAGGTTCTCATCTTCGACCATTCTCTTCGATCGTTCTCTTCCACCATTCTTTTCTTTTATTCTGGATGATTGTTCTCTGGTGGCTTGAGACTCTCTTTAGATTTAACTTCTTAAAGTTTTGAAAGAATCATCTACTAAGTAAATGGTTGCAAGTCATTGATTAGTCTAATAATCCAACAATAAGAGTCGAAAATGAGTTAGTCCACAGAAGTAATCATCAAAACTTATTCAATAAAGCACGTAAAAGGGGCTTTGGAGCTTAAGTAGCTTCGATGTAAATTTTGTAAACAAATAGATAAAAAAAACATTTATTTTTTATTTTTGAAAAAAATTAATTACATATTTTATGATCCTTTTTGCATATTTTTGGAAGGTTGTATGAAGATTGTATAAGCATTAAAGTTGTATATTTACTAACAAAATTTACAAGGAAACTGATACTACCGAAAAATATTTGATGAGTTTACTTTTTTTCCCCGTCTTCTATATCATGTTTGAATTTGTTGGGAGGATGTGGAAAGTAATTTTTTTATGAATTCGCTAAATCCTATGTTGAAAAGTCTATTTGAGTTGATCTAAGGAAGGAACTACTAGGTGAAATCTAAGAGTTCCTTACCAAAATACCGAAAAAATACAAAAAAAAACTTGTAAGGCGCGCATCTTATATTTTGCGTATAGAAGTTTCCAAATAAGTATCATGAGAAATAATTACAACTTTCAAATAATAAAGTATAGTAAGAGAAGTTGATACAAATCCGGAATAAGCCTAATTTAAATTTTAAAAGTGAAAGATTTTTATGTAATTAAAAATTCATTTTCTTAAATATACATCGAAGTTTAAGGTTAGGGGTCACGTCACAGTTATCTCACATCTAAATATTTTTTTTTGGGGTAGATAGTACCATCGCACAGCCACGTTGTAATATGATTGGGTCCCACATACAGCACAAAATAAAGAATAATTATATATTTTCTTAAAGAATTAGTCTAATAATATTTTTAATTACTTAAAAAAGTAAGTATTAAATGATTTTTTGGTTCCCAAGATATTAAATGATTTTATTTATTTTTGGTAAAAAATGATTCTACTTTTTTATTTAATATTTTTTGTTTTAAGTAATTAAGATAATATATTAAATAAAAATAAAAGTATTAAAACAGAAAATATTAAATAAAAAATAAAAACATATAATATCTTGGGAACCTAAAAATCATTTAATATTTATTTATTTAATTAATTAAGAGAATTATTATGGGAATATATTAAGAGAATATAACATTATTTTTAATAAAATGTATGGACCACGAGTGTCTTCCCACCTAAACCTTGGCTTGTTAGCATCATGAGCTTCCCTTGAAACATCTTTAAAGGTTTAGGTATATCTTCATTTTGTTGTTTATCAGGTAGGACCTCTCGATTCTAGATTCATTCATTCTTGTTCAAGCTCTTGATATATCGATTCATTCTATTGTGAGGGTACTCATTATATGTTCTTGTCGTTATTTTTTAAATATTAGTATATGCCCATTTTAAGTTGATGTGGTTCACTTTTGATGATCATATATACACTCCTAGTCTTTAATTGACAAATCAACGATCCATGGCTGACCGTGGCGCTCAGAGTAATGAAGAGAGGCCGCTTCCAGTGTTAGAGGTACCATACTGATTTCGCCTTTCAGTTCATGTGTATTGCCTAATTAATGTCAATAAATATGCACATATCTCTCTTGATCATTTCACATGTCAAACAAAGAAGCCATTGATTTATGTGAAATTGGTCCTCAAATGTAATTTTTTACATCAAATTGTTCCCTCCAAAAGTATCAATTTGATGTTAAAATTGATTGGATGATCAAATTGATATTCTGTGTATCTTTGGAAGACCAAATTGAATATGTACTCTATATTTTTTTCTATGCTAAGGGTATCCTTAGGCCATCTTTAATTTCGCATCAATCGAGATTAAAAACCGTCTGTTGGTAATATTGAACGCATCCCACAAAATGGTCTAGTGTATTTAAGAGAGTTAAATAATTTCCCTATAGGTTCTAACCCAAGGTTTGAATCTTAATAGTCAAGCCTGGTAGCACAACTCCTTAACCACTAGGCTAATCTCCTTAGGCTAATTTTCTTGATTTTTAGTTGTTTGGTCATCAACAAGTTAACCCTAATAGCTAACTTTTTTTTTTTTTTAAATCCCAAAATTTTCATTGGAGGTTTACTTGATAATGATGATAAGGGTAGAAATAGACTAAGTTAGGTTAAGCTTTGCCTTAAAAAGGCCAAACATGTTTTTCTTAAACTGTAGCGTTAACTTGACCTATTATCTATCATAAGCTTTTTTTTTTTGTGGCTTGACCTGGCTTTTTTGTAAAATAGAAAAGACTAGTTTAGCTTAAAGGTTAAATGCCTATATCGACTCACGGTCGCTTGTGTGAGATGACATGGGTTCTCCCAACTTAACTAGTGGTCTTGGGATCGAATCCGAGCCTTGGGAATGTAGCAACGTTAAATACTTGTGAGGGAGAGTTTTGTTGCCCTTTGTGGTCCTACCAAGCTCGAGGGATTAGTCTCCGCAGATCGCGAGGGGGATGCTCGGTTTTGATAAAAAAAAATTGTCTATATCGCATAAAGGCCTCTAAATAAGCCAAAAAAGCTTAGACTTTATAAGTTTCAAATATCATGTCCGTTTTAAAGGCTTAGGTCTTGGCTTATTTTGTTAAATAACATTTTTTCAAAATATAAAGATGATTTGTTTAATAAATAAACTAAGACAAAATATGTTATATGCCTCTCATAGACCGGCTAGCCTATTCTCACCCTCTTAATGATGGCTAACTTCTGTTGTAACTATTTACTTTGAGTTATTAAATGGTACATAATATTTGGCTAGATTATTTCCATTGTTATTAAATGGTACATAAATTAATTTCTTCTGTGAATGTCTCATCGAAGTAGTTTCGTTATTTAATTGAATTATTTATCACACTATAAGAAAATTGTAAAACTGTGTATACTTGTTAAACTTTAAAGGGTACAGGTATTTTTTAGTATCACTTATAATATTACTTTTATTTTACTCAAAGATTAGTCTATTTCTTATATAAAATATTCAGAAATGTATAAATTCGGTACAAAAATTTATTTGTATACAGTCATTTTAATATAAGAAATAAGTAAAAATTATATTGACGGAACATTTCCCAAGTAACTTAAAATATGAGTTGCCTCTGATCTACTTTTTATTGTCTCTTTCTTTCACTATTGTCACTTTTTTATATAAGGCCAGATATAAATCGGTTTTGTGTAATTTACAGCTGCAAAGAATGCTTAATCTTATTGTGCATGCATCCCGATGTCAAAGTTCGAGTTGCGAGTATCCAAATTGTGGCAAGGTGAAGGGGCTTTTTAGGCATGGGATACGATGCCAAATACGTGCCTCCGGAGGCTGTTCGCTTTGCAAGAAAATGTGGTGTTTGCTTCAGATTCATGCTCGCGTTTGCAAAGATTCTGACTCTGAGTGCCGTGTGCCTTATTGCAGGTTTGTGCATCAGGCATTGCCCATTCCTCTCAAGTTATTCTTGTATATAAGATTCTGTATGTGATTATTATTATTATTATTATTATTTTGTGGAGTTACTTCAGAGCATTGAGAGAACATTTGGCAAGAGTACAGCAGCTAGCTGATGCACGGCGAAGAAATGAGTTAATGGAGATAATTAGAGAGACTGTTGCAGGAGCTGCCAATGGCGATGAGGAAGTGGTTCGAGGAAATCTGAATGTTTTGGAGATTTATATAAACAATTATCTGTGAAGAGGTTGACATCAATTAGCTTCACCCCTGCTCCTCTTAGCGGTACTTTGTGGTTGGTTTATGCTAATGGGAGGAATAAATAATTTTATATAATCACAACATTTTGGATGGATTTGATGATCTATAAGATCAGATTGATGGTTTATCTGTATATTGGGGTGTTTACCTCTCTCTGTTATATCCTTATCTCTTAATCTCAAGTTTGAGTAAATATATACTTCATGACAAAATCCAATTGATGTGACAAAGTGAAAGCTGCCAGTGTTTTGCATGTATGCTTGAAGTACTTGCAAAGCACATTCATGCACCCGATATATTACATTACATGCATGTTTCGTTTGTGTATAGAGCCTCGTAGTCAGCAACAACACCTAGGGGGCAATGGTTGTGAAGACATTTAGGCTTTGTTTGGATTAGGAGAGAAATAGAGTAGAAATAAATAGGGAGAATATGAGTAGATTTTTAAGTTGTTTAGATTAAGAGAATTAGAAGAGAAATAGGAAAGAAAGAAAATTAAATTTTGTTGTAAATACATATTTGCCTCTATTTATTTATTTATAAAACAACAAAAAGAAGGGTATATTAGTCAAATTTCTACCTCTACCCATTTCTTCTCTATTTCTTCTCACTTTAGGAGAGAAATGAAAAAGTTGTGGGACCCACCATTTTTTTTTTCTCTATTTCTCCTCTAACCAAACAAGTGAGCTTCCCATTTTCTCTTATATTTCTCTCTTATCTAATTCTCTCTTTCCCATTTCTCTCAAAACAAACAAAGGCTTAAGGAGAAATTGCCATTTTTAAAAGGGAAACATGAAGCACAATGTATTTTACTTTCATCTGGCAATTTGAGTTGATAGAAAACATGTCCAATTCGTTTGAAAATCTAAAATGGACCATAGCACCGGGGACTTAATTTTTCATTGAACTGTTTGGCTAGTGACTTTAGTCTATAAGGTTGCAAATTGAGGAAAAACCAATCACCAACTTGAAAATGAACCTCCTTTCTATGTTTGTCTACCCAAGACTTCATTCTATATTGAGCTTTGAGCAGATTTGCTCTCAATTCTGCTAGCATCTCATTCCTTTCAGCTGTCTATTTATTGACTTCCTCAATGGCAGAAGGCACAATAGTTCCCTTCAATAAAATAGGGGGATCTTGGCCATGTAAAGCCTTAAATGGAGTGAGTTTAGTAGAACTACTGCAATTTGTATTATACCAAAATTCTTCCAAACTCAAACATTTTGACCATTGTTTTGGCTTCACACCTATTAAGCACGTCGGATATGTCTCCAAACACCTATTCACAACTTTAGTTTGGTCATCCGATTGTGGATGATAAGCTGAACTGAACTTCAATTTGATACTCGCCAATCGAGATAAATTAGTCCAGAAATTACTAAAAAACACCTTATCCCTATCCGATACTATTAAAGCTGGAAAACCATGCAGCTGCCACTTCTTTGAGAAAAAATTTAACCATGTCCTTTGTAGTAATTGGGTGACTAAAGGGGATAAAGTGAGCATATTTCATAAGTCGATCAACCACTACCAAAACCATGTCCTTCCCATTAGCTTTTGGTAACCTTCTAATGAAATCCATCGAGATATCTGACTAAATGTGAGTAGGAACAAGTAAAGGTTGTAGATGCCTTACAGGCGACAAAGTCTTATATTTATTTCGCTGACAAGTGTCACATGTTGATACATACTGTTGAATGTCCCATTTCATACCATCCCAATAGACCAAACTAGATATTCTTTTGTAAGTTCTAAAAAATCCAAAATGCCCCCTATAGCAGAGCTATGAAATTCTGACAAAATAATAGGAATATTAGAAGTATTTTTAGGTAGAATCAACCTTCCTTTATAGAACAATATGTTTCCTTGCAAGGGGTACCTTGGATATTGGAATCCACTAGGAGATCCTCTATAATGCTTCATAATCTTCATCAGCTTAAACTTCTTCCATCCAACCTTCGAAATCAATAAATTGTACCACTAAAAGGGCAACAAAGGTCATCTTCCGAGAGAGTGCATCAATTACTCTATTATCACATTCCGGTTTATATTTAATCTCAAAATCAAAGCCAATAAGTTTGAAAGCCCATTTAAACTGTTCTTCCCCCATTAAACGTTGCTCATTCAGAAATTTGAGGCTTTGCTAATCAATATGAATGATAAAATGCCTCCCCATCAAATAGTGTCTCTACTTTTGAACCTCCATGACCACGACCATTAATTCCCTCTCATACGCAGACATTAACTCCCTCTCATACGCAGACTTGGCTTGAGCTCTAGCTAATAACCCCTAACTAAGAAAAGCTATTGGCCCCCTTTTACAACAAAATAGTCCCTAAATGTTTGTTGGAAGCATCAGTTTATAGAATAAATGTTTTTGAAAAATTTGGGACTGTGAGAACTGGAAGCATAGTCATAGTAGACCACAGTGTATCAAAAGCCTCTTAAGCCTCCTTTTCCCAATGAAAATTATCTTTCTTTAACAATTGAGTTACAGGTTTGGTAATTTTGCCATAATCTTTAATAAATAGTCTACAATATCCAATGAGCCTCAGGAATCCCATCAATGCTTTCAAATCTATAGGGACAAACCATAACTACATTGCTTCAACCTTTGAGGATCTGCAGCCATTCTTTCTACAAATATGATGTGGCCTAAGTACTCTAACTTTTGCTGGCTAAAACTACATATCTTCTTGTTACCAAAGAGTTTATTCTCCCTTAGCAAATGTAGAACTGCCTTTAAATGCTCTAAGTGAGCTTCCTCATCACGACTATATACCAATATATCATTAAAAAAAAACCAACACAAATCTCCTCAAAAAGGGCCTTAACATCTCATTCATGAGAGATTGAAAAATTGAAGGTGCATTGGTTAAGCCAAACCGCACAACTAGAAATTCATAATGTCCCTCATGAGTGCAGAATGCAATCTTTGGGATGTCTTCCTACCACATATGAATTTGATGATATCTAGATTTAAGGTCCAATTTGGAAAAAATGGCAGCACTGCCCAATCCATCCAATAACTCATCAAAAATAGGGATTGGACACTTATCCAAAGCTATAATCTTATTCAATGCTCTATACTCGACACAAAACTATCGTCCCCATTTTTTTCTTTACGAAAATTATAGGGCTTGAATATAGACTATCGCTAGGCCTTATATTTCCACATTCAACATTTCATCAACTAACCTTTCTATTTTAGTTTTTTGGTATTGTGGGTACCTTGTATGGTCTTAGATTAGGAATGGAAATGCTTGTCATACCTTACCTTAATTCTTAATTAATAGTGGAGTGTATTTATTTTTAATGGCCTGTAACGTTTCTTGTTCCTTGTATTTGCAGTTAAATTAATTACGTTGCTTATTTAATTGCTTCTGTTTATAAGTATAATAAAAATGTGAAACTATTGTTTGCAATTCTTTTTAAACGAAAATTTATACTCTGTTACTGCGAAGCGCACCAAAAGAATAATACTATTCACTAGTAGAATTTATTTAGGTACATAAGCTTCATCTTACAAACTATTTATCAAAAAGGGTATTCTAACCATACTGATGAAGCCTTTTTCGCTACTGCATACAAGTACTATATAAGTTACATAGTCATTACTACGTACTCTTACAATAACGATAAAATAATGGATCCTAAAACCCCTACACTCCAAGGTCACGGTGTCATGCTTTGCATCGTGGGTGATGACCACATCAAGACCAATCAAAATAGTCATGTGATACATCTTTACAGGTAGCAGGGTCATCTGAAAATATTAGACATAATAGTGAGAATTGAAATTCTTCGTAGAAGTTTAAGTATATTCAACTGCATTAAACTGCAGAAAATATTTTCATAGATATAACATAGTACAGAGTACAATCAAATATTGCTAATAGTACATTTTCTAAACATTGCATTTCATTTCTCATTTCTTAGACCATTTAACAACAAAATAAACAGTTAATAATACAATCTTTCATATCCGGACAATTTCATGCTCATTACTTGATCATGCTTATATTTCTTTATCTGTAGGCATAGCCTTATAATCTGTGATTACATGGTCAACATAACAAAAATAATATAAATAATAGTAATAAGAGCTCTTCCTTGGCACAGGGCATTCCTTAAACCAAATGGTCATACCATACGTCTGGGTGGATATTCCATATGGTTCTCAAATAATTCCACTCTTCTGTTGTGGATTATCCATTTCTAAACACATGTAAGACTTTCATGGATCACCTCCCATACCACACGTCTAGGGTGGATTCCATCTGGTCCACTCTTTTGTTGCGGATTATCCATATCTAGATGTAATACCTAAATCTTTAACCGCATAATTTACCAATTTACAATTCGTATTTTTACAAAAACATGGCAGAGTTTCCTCTACCTCAAGCATTCTCAACAAATATAACAAAAGTACCAGTCGGCCTGGTCATATGTATTACCAACAACATTCGCAAAATAGCCATCATATAGAGGTCTCCAACCTCGACAGAAACGTACAACATTATGTTCCGTGTACAAAACATAAATGTTAATATTAACCACAACCCTAACTGAGCACAGTTTACAAAGTGTTATCTGAATTTTTGCAGCGGCATGAACTTTTACTAGTGGAACTGGGAACATCAATAATAGTTCACCAGTTCCCCTACCATGCCCCAACAAAATGAATATACAATATTGACCCAACAAATACATCAAGGAGCTCAGCTCCCCCAAAATAAGGCAATAAAATAAATGCTACAACTACTATGACAAGTTATCAGCAACCCCGTACTCACCCCGTAGAGGGCCCTGGCTTAACCTGTGAGTCTAAAGGTGAGGGGAGTGAGATATAAATCCTAGTGAATATGAATACACTCATAATTAAAGTATGCATGAAAGTCAAGAGATGAGAGCATAAGGTCATCAATACATCTACTTCAAATGTGAATTTATGGGATAGCTTGGAAAATTACATGGTAACTAGTGAAATTTGTTAGGGGGAAAAACATACCAGCGATAACATAGTGTATAGATGGTTATTAAAGTATAAAAATAGTCTTGATAGATTATAACTAAGTGTAGGAACCTTCACATGCTAGAAAAGCATGGAATGAGGGCAATTCAGCCATCGCTCAGTGATACAGTGTATTCGCTCAGCGAATTTCAACCAATTTGCTACTGACTTCCATTGCTCAGTGAGACTTATAGTCGCTCAGCGACATCCCATTTCTAGGTTCTATCGCTCAGCGAGGTCATATTGTCGCTCAGCAAAATTAACCCCAATTTGCTATTGACTTTCCTTGCTCAGCTAGGCTTATCGTTGCTCAGCGCCGCCTCCTTTCTAGGTACCATCGCTCAATGATGCTTGTCATCGCTCAGCAATGACAATTATCAGACTCCACACGAATTGCTAATCAGCACCACCAATTTTCTCCCTCTATCATCTTGCATCCCACATTGCAACAACATAACTAGGGTTCATACTCCATCAACATACATATCACAATGCAATAACATACCTAGGGTTCACTCTACATCAACATACATATCACATTGCAATAACATAACTAGGCCTCACCCTACCTCAACTTACATACACATTAAAATGCAATACATAACAAAGGGTCAATCCCCATCATCACACAACACAATGGCCAATGGCTCTCAAGGTCCGGCTTTTCCTCATATGTGCCAAGGACTACATTATGGTTCGGCTTTTCCTCATTTTGCTAAGGACTACTCACGGTCTGGCTTTTCCTCGTTTTGGAGAAGGTGCTTCGTTCTCTAGGTTTAGTTGTTGAGACTCCCATTGGCTTGGGAGGATCAATGTCTTAGGGGCCACAACCATGTCACTTTTATCTAATGTTGATATGTATGAGATGCATGATTACTAGTTGTATGCTAATGAATTGAATATGTATGAGATACATGCTCATTAGTTGTATGCTAATAGGTAATAAATGGTGAGATCATATTAAATAACAAAAATCCCTCAAAACATATATTATCTCGCGTTTAGATGCCTTCCAATGCGTGGCACTCATCAAGGCTAGAATCGATTAAGTGTAGGCCTGCCATAGCAGGGAACCTTTATCTATCCTGTTGAAATGTGATGGGGTAATTGTAATATCCAATTGCCCACCATTGGATTTGACTTAACTAGGCTATTTCAATAGGATTGAAGGCTTAGAGGCATAGGGTTGGGCTTTAATCTATGAGATAGATTAGAATAAGTGTTATTCACCTAACCATCTGACAAGAGATTGTCGAGACCCGTCAAATAAATAAAATTTACAGGTTCACAAACTAATTTGTAGTATAGAGAATGAACCAAATCGTCTCTCAAGGATCCAAAAATAAAGATTCAATTAGATCAAGATAATTAAAAAAGGGGGGCTTTGTTGATTTGTAAAGAAAATACACCGGTTGAATTAAAGAAAATCAATTAACAAATTAACTAATCCAAGGAAATTTACCGATCTTGAGTTTAATCCATCATTGATCACAAGGAAATCACTTAATTGAAATAACCAAGTGAAACACAAGAAGGGGGGTTGAATTGTGTTTCTTAACCCTTTTTCGATTAATAAAAGATTTTCCTTTTCAATAGAAAATAGAACACAGCGAAGGAGACAGTTTAACAAGCAAAGAGCTTAGGACCAACACCACTTAGTCCTATTGGACTCTAAGGGTTTAGAAAAGACTTTTAATAAAATGGTTAACACGTTCTAAAACCAAATAAAAAGATCTTTGTTAATAAACACAAAGGTAAACCCCAGAGGTTAGTGAATATAATAAAGCACACTAGAAGAGAGGAGAAGCTTACACACGAGATTTATCCTGGTTCACTCTTATCAACCAAGAGCTACGTCCAGTCCCTTCAACCAGAAGGATTTTCCAACTAATCTTTTTCACGATTACAAGTATTATGCACCTCTTCAGGTAACAAGTATTTTCAACCTCTTCGTGTTCTAACTCACAAGTATTCTTTTACACACAAATTTCTTCAGCTTACAAGGCTTAAGATGAATAAATGAAAGTAGATGAAAGCTTGAGTTTGAAACTCACTGACAAATGAGAATAGACAATAGAAATCTCAAGGCTTTTTCTTTTTTTACACGAATATGGAAATAAAGCTTTTTAGACTATTGAAGGATGCTTCGGCAAAAGATCTCACTTTCTTCAAGTGCTGCTTCTTCTCTTTATAAGTAAGAACAAATTGAGCAGACTTCATGGGCTAGATCGTCCAACGGAAATATTTATTACCGTTCTGAGTAGCATTAAATGCATCTACTGGAAAAGTGCTGAACTTCTTCTGACGGTGACTTTTATTCTCTGAGATTTCCAATCAATGAAAACAAAAGTCCTGATTTGTCTAAGATTGCAGACGGTTTCTTATTTGCAGATCTTTGTAGTTGTTAGACAATGTCAGCAAAAGTGGCTTAGTTGACTTCTTCTGTCGCCGTGAGCTGTCAGAGTTCTTTTCTAGCATTTAATGAGGAACAGTTCTTCATTTTTGAAATTTCACTTGGACGCGAACTTGAGCTTGAACTTTGAAAGAGTGAGTTGAGTCCGAGCTTTGGCAGACAGATCGTATTGGGCGAACTAAAAAAAACAGTATATGCATACAAGTATTGGACGCACCAATAGTAAAAGTATATAATACATTTATTGGACCCATAAAGAGTTATAGCATATTGGACGCACGAAGAGTTATCTTTAAGCAACGAGCAGAATGGACGCACAACAAGTAGCGATTTGTTAAAACTATTGTCGAAACACTTACTTGTTCAAACTAAATATTTTTGTTATCCTCAAAACTTAACAGGGAAAGCTTATAGCTTTTAAGAATTTAGTACTTAAACCTTTTTATAAGAATTTGGTTTCAACATTAATTGCTAACCATGTTCTTGGCCTTAGATCACATCAAGAAGCCTCAACATGATCCAAGAATCCTCTACTAGATAAGCATCTAAGATTTGATTAACCAAGGTTAGATAAACTAAGCACCATCCAAACATAAATTAACTTAAGATCTGAAATTTAACCAAACTAAACAATCCATCAAAAAGCCTTGATATATTGTTTAGTCTTTGTGATCCTCTTGAATACATGATAATAAAGTTATTATCACATAAACATATAAATCAAATTAAGCAATTCAATCTAGATCAAAATCAAAAAAGGAAGAAGTGAAACTTAAATTACAATTAAGTAATTTGAACAAGCAAAACAAGATCTCCAAATTAAACATCAAGATGGTTAATCCCTTAGATTAATTATAGGAGCCTAGCCTTCCATGGATAGGAAGGAAGAACTCAGAAAATAAAGAACAAAAATATTCTAAGGAGAAGGGAGAAGAAGAAGAGGAAGAGAGAACTCTTTCAAATACTCAAACTTACTTCAAATTGAATGATGCTAATTACAAGGGAGATTGATCCTATTTATACTAATCCTAGAGGCCAATTTGCAGTCAATAAAAGTTGTAAACAACTGGAATGCAAGTTAAAAATGGATGTTTGTCAATAATGGTGGGTTGATACATGGTTGGTGGGTTGATGCATGGTTGATGGCTTCTGGTCAGCAACTCTTCTCTGACTTCCAGCTTGACTTTCATTCCCTAAACGATATATTTTGGCTTTGAGGTCTTCATGACAGTTGTAGACAATTGTCTCCTTGAACTTTTGGGGCTGGTGTTATGCCAATTAGACTTTTTACAACTCCAGATATTCTAAAAACACTGCACCTACCTCAAGTCACGTTGGCAGAATGTGTTTCCAAATGCAAACCAACTTGCAGCTTCATAATCATGCTGAAAACGACATCTATTGACTAAATGGTCTTAAGTGAAGTTGGAGATATGTGTTTTATCTTTCCAATGAAACCGGTTTCAGCGCAAAAGGTGGCCAATAACCAACAATATGGTTCAATATGTGCACATTGCTTAGATTCCAGCGATAACAAGCCCACTCTAACTTTCAGGCATATTTTGGACCAAAAGTCCAATCCAACTCTTGAGTTCTTCATGAAACTTTTAGATATTTGTCTTAGCTTTCCATAGACACCAAGAACACCTCAAACGGATCATCGAAGCCCAAGTTGTGGCCTAATCATGGAGGAAAGGTTAAAATGCATCAAAATCCGAGAGTTAATCACAATTTGCATTAAAGCTTATTGAAACCTAAACTTATAAAACTAAGTCAATTCAAATCAATTAAGCACAAAAGAGGTATAAAGTACTAAATATGAGGGATTATTAATGTGTGTGAATAGTGTTTATCAAATTCCCCTACACTTAGGTTTTGCACGTCCCGGGCAAACTTAAAATTGGATTAGGAAAACAAAGACACCAAAACAACAAAAATTGAAAAACTGAAGACTCAAAAGGACACACTTTTCCAATGACATTCAAGAGTGTAAAAGTTCATGAAAAAGGTAAGCAACCAAAGTTTCAAGAGATCATAACATGCATGAGTTAACATTTCTTTTCATCTTAAATCAACAAGCAAGGCAACTTCAATTGAAATACATGGATCAAGAATGATGAAAACCTCACAAGATGCACTCTCAATTTCTCTCAAGTGTTTAAAAGGTAAGGTGTTTCACTTAATTCAACTCATGAAAATGAACACTACCATAAGCTTGCTTATCTTCTACTTCTTCACTACTTAATACACATGCATACAAAAATCAAGAGGACTTTGTTTGAGGTTGTAATAGGGTCAAGGTAATGGAAGGAATTAATGTGGATATAGGAAGTAAAAACCCAAGAGAATAAAAGATATTGGGGAGGAACTTAAGTAATCTATCACAACAATTTCCCCAAAGTCACATAATGCACAATCTCTTATTCTTTCCTTTCCTTTTCTTTTACAACCTTTTTCCTTCTTTTACTTCAAATTTCTGTTTATTTTTCACTTTTGTTCTTTTTTTTTCAATGGCTATCTTTGGCTTTCTTTCTTTTTCTTTTTCCTTTTTCACCAAACACTTTGCAAGAATGCTTGTCCTCAGGCAAAAGAAGCTCCTCCATAGATGAAAAAGGCCAATGCTCTCATAATCCCTAAGGTTAAGTAACATCATGGTCTTACACATAAGGCATGTAATGAGCTGAAAACAAGGAAAGGTCATAGAGGCTCAAGGGGGCTAAACAAGGGAAAATGATGTAATGTAGGATTTTTGGCCAAAGTAGCTAAAAGAAGAAAATTGCCTCAATCATATTCATGGATGCATATGAAAATGTAGCCTCGAAAAGAATCAAAGCAATTTCTAGAGTGACAAATCCATGAGTGAAATCCTCACAAAAAAGAAGAGAATGGGTGAAATGCAATCCATTCATCAATAGGCTCAAAATCTCACAAGGATTGTATCCACCAAACTCAATCCATCTAGTCAATATCCAATACCAAACAAGTTGAATTCAAGAGGCAAGACAAATTAATCAAGCATGTTATGAAACTTGAAATTTCAATGAAGTTAAACTCATAACACAAAACACTCATAATGTCATTGGAAAGAACCAAAAACACATGCAAACTTCATTTTTTTTCTTTTTCATAAAAATAGAATAGCAGAAACTTAAAACACCAAAAACAGAATTTTAAAACAGAAAACAATAAACTAGTAAATAGAATAACAGAACTAGAAAAACAGAAAAATAAAACAGAAATAGAAACAGAAAACAGCAACAAAAAACAGAAAAAACAGCAAAAGATAGTAGAAAACAACATTAGAAACAATAATGCAACAAAAAAATAAAATCATAACAGTAAAATATAAGTAGAAATAGAACTAAAAACAATAACAAACAGTAAAAACAAAAAGAAAACAACAATTAGAAAAGTGAAATAAAAATGTTGAAAGGAAACTCCCTATTGACAGCAGAAGAAGCAAAGTCTCAGCAGCCACACCATAACTAGTGTAATGGATCACCATATCAAGAATCAGAGGGTTTAGTCTCCATCTTCACATAATATCCTATATATGCATGTAAAAGAGCTAAAACCATGAATATCTGCATGTGTGGTGGCTCTTTGATTCTCCCTCAAAATTTGTAGCAACCTCTCCTCCTCATCAGTAAGGAGTTTCTTGGTCACAATGGACTTCAATTTTGGTGGCTGCACTACCTTTACAGATTGAATTGTTGCATAACCTACTGAAAGATATTCATCATGTCTTAAAAAGGTAGTAATCTCAGCACATACATTACATAACTCATCACCGTCACAACCAGTACAACAAAAAAAATCATCAAAATCAGTAAAACCAACAAATTCAACAAACAAATCATCAACTGGTGTTTGCACATCAATGGTCTCATGTTTTGCAGAATTAGAATTCTGCATCTGTTGCTTGCTCAACTGACTCAATGAAGATGTTAGTTGACCAATTGGGGTCTCCAAATTCTATATTATAGCTTTTGTTCTCTGCTGGAATTGGAGGTTGTTGGTTGCCATTTGCTTCACCAAATCTTCCAATGTAGGCTCAGATTTCGTCCAAACTAGAGCTTGTTGCTGCTGTATAGGTTGCCGGTATGAACTGCTTGGTTCAACATAATGTTGGAACTGTTGTGCCCTCATTGGTTGCTGGAATGGCTATGTATACTTGTTCGTTTGATAATATTGGGTTGCTGTATTTCCATATCTCAAGTCGGGATAATCTCCCCAGCCATGGTTATATGTAGTAGAATAAGGATCATATATTGGTTGTTGGTACTGTGCTTCACCAGGAAATACATCTGCTGCAGTGACAAAATGATCTTGAAATGCAGAACCACCATCTTGCAATGTGAGGCATGCATATGTGGGATGAAAAGAACTACAACATATACAGCAAAATTTTGCAAGTTCTTGCACATGTAACTGATGTTGTCTCACTGTCAATTGTCTCATCAGATAAGCCAACTCATCAAGTCTATACTCCATCAGATTAATGACCAAACACAAAAACACAAACAAATGTAAAAAATATAAAAAAACAATTACAAAAAACATATCTAGAGAAATTTAAAAAATATGAAACCACCATAGGGAGAAAAGTACTCAAAAATGTTATTGGATAAAACAATAAAAAAATCTTAAAAAATTGAAAAAGTAGTCTAAATAATGGAATTTGGCTAAAATAAGGGTTACCTTACTATTAATAGTGAGCCTTTCTCAAAATAACATTTTCCATTAGTCTGCCAAAAGTCAGGTCGATCAGAAATAATTTACCGAACCAAAATCTTGATAGGATATCTTTTACCTAATTTCAGCCGAATTCCACTTGAATGGAATCTTGAAATGATCAAATAGTTGCCTTGGATCCCCGGCAACGACACCAAATTTGACAAGAGATTGTCAAGACTCGTCAATTAACAAATTAACCAATCTAAGGAAATTTACCGATCTTGAGTTTAATCCATCATTGATAAATAAGAATTCACTTAATTGATAACCATGTTCTTGGCCTTAGATCACATCAAGAAGCCTCAACATGATCCAAGGATCCACTACAAGATAAGCATCTAGGATTTGATTAACCAAGGTTAGATAAAGTAAGCATCATCCAAACATAAATTAACTTAAGATCCGAAATTTAACTAAGCTAAACAATCTATCAAAAAGCTTTGATATATTGTTTAGTCTTTGTGATCCTCTTGAATACATGATAATAAAGCTATTATCACATAAACATCTAAGTCAAATTAAGCAATTCAATCTAGATCAAAATCAAAAGAGGAAGAAGAGAAACTTGAATTACAATTAGTAATTTGAACAAGCCAAACAAGATCTCCAAATTAAAAATCAAGATGGTTAATCCATTTGATTGATTATAAGAGCCTAGCCTTCCATGGATGGGAAGGAAGAACTCAGAAAATAAAGAAAAAAAAACGAAATTCTAAAGAGAATGGAGAAGAAGAGGAATAAAGAACTCTTTCAAATACTCAAACTTACTTCAAATTGAATGATGCTAATTACAAGAGATATTAGCCCTATTTATACTAATCCTAAAGCCAATTTACAGTTGATAAAAGCTGTAAAAAACTGGAATGTAAGATGAAAATGGATGTTTGTCAATAATGATGGCTTGATGCATAGTCGGTGGGTTGGTGCATGTTTAGTGGCTTCTAGTTAGCAACTTATCCCCGACTTCCAGCTTGACTTTCATGCCCTAAACGATGTATTTTGGCTTGGAAGTCTCATGACAGTTGTAAACAATTGTCTCCTTGAACTTTTGGCTCTATTTACATGCCAATTAGACTTTTACAACTCCAGGTATTCTAAAAAGACTGCACCTACCTCAAGTCACGTTGGCAGAACGTGTTTCCAAATTCAAACCAATTTGCAGCTTCATAATCATGCAGAAAACGGCATCTATTAATTAAATGGTCTTCAGTGAAGTTGGAGATATGCGTTTTATCATTCCAATGGCACCAGTTTCAGCTCAAAAGGTGGCCTATAACCCATGATATGGTTCAATATGTGTACATTGCTCAGATTCCAGCGACAGCAAGCCCATTTTGACTTTTAAGCATATTTTGGACCATTAGAAGCCCAATCCAGCTCTTGAGTTCTTCATGAAACTTGTAGATATTTGTCTTAGTTGTCCACAGACACCAAAAACACCTCAAACAGAGCACCAAAACCTAAGTTGTGGCCTAATCATGAAGGAAAAGGTCAAAATGCATCCAAATCCGAGAGTTAATCACAATTTGCATTAAAGCCCATTGAAACCTAAACTTATAAAACTAAGTCAATTCAAATCAATTAAGCACAAAAGAAGTATAAAATATTAAATATGAGGGATTATTAATGTGTGTGAATAGTGTTTATCACCATCCAAGAGTTACATATGATGTAATTGGGAAGGTGTTCCCTACCTAAATAAACCAAGTTTTGGGTGATCAGCCAAAGCTAACTCATAACAAGGTGAAATAGGGATCTTGGCCCACTAGAAAATCTTACAATGGGATTTTTCGAGTCTACGATGAGGGTCGCTGATTTGACTAAAATAATGGGAGTTAGATTTAATAAAAAAAACCTTATTACATTGTTTAATGGCATGATACTTACTTTGCATATTTATGTTGTTAGAATACCATGGCATCCAACACGACTAATAACTTATCATTGCGATCCGTCCTTGAGAAGGACAGACTATCTGGATCAAACTTTCTAGACTGGTACAGGAATCTGGGGTTATTCCTCAAACACGAGAAAAAGTTGTATGTTCTAGAGCAGCCTATTCCTGAACCACCTACTACAAGTGCCCCTCGTGCTGAAAGGGATGCTTATAGGAAGCATCAAGATGACGCCTAAGACGTCGGATGTCTCATGCTAGCCACCATGAACTCTAAGCTTCAAAAGCAACATGAGAACATGGATGCTTATGATATGATCGTGCATTTAAAGAGGCTTTACCAAGAGCAAGCTAGGCATGAGAGGTTCGAGGTCTCAATGGCATTGTTTCAATGCAAACTGTTAGAGAGAGGTCCTATTGGAACTCATGTGCTCAAGATGATTGGGTACATAGAGAACCTTGAGAGGTAAGGTTTCCCTTTGGGTCAAGAGTTGGGCACTAACCTAGTCCTGCAATCGTTGTCGGATGATTATAGTCAATTTGTTATGAACTATAACATGAATGAGATTGCTAAACCTCTGCCAAAGCTATTGAGCATGTTGAGAACTACTGAACAGAATATTAACCAGGGAAAGGCTATTATGATGGTCCAAAATGCCAAAGGCAAAGGCAAGGGCAAAAAGCAAGCAAAGAAACCCAAGGACAAGTGGAAGGGTAAGGACAAGGTCGGATCCAAGCCTAGCACTTCTACCTTGAAACCTAAGGGTGAGATGGCTAAGGAAGGTACCTGCTTCCACTATGGTCAGACAGACATTGGAAGAGGAACCGTGACAAATACTTGGAGGAGCTAAAGAAGAAGGGAAGTGAGACTTCCGTTTCAGGTATTTTTGTCATAGAAGTCAATTTATCTACTTCTTCATCTTGGGTATTAGATACTGGATGTGGATGTCACATTTGTGTGAATGTACAGGATCATAAAAAGAGTAGGACATTGGCTAAGGGCGAAGTGGACCTACGAGTTGGTAATAGAGCAAGGGTTGCTGCATTAGTTGTAGGAACTTATTATTTTATCTTTGCCCACTGGACTTGTTATTGAGTTAGAGAATTGTTATTTTGTGCCTGCCATTAGTAGGAATATTATTTATGTTTCTTGTTTGGACAAGAAGGGTTTTGCATTTATAATAAAGGGCAAATGTTGTTCTAGTTATATGGATGATATCTTTTATGGTAGTGCGCAATTGAGTAATGGGCTTTATGTTCTCGACCTCGATATACCCATCTATAACGTGAATACTAAGAGGTTCAAATCAAATGATATGAACCCAACTTATCTTTGACATTGTCGTCTAGGCCACATAAATAAGAGTCGCATATCCAAACTCCATCAAAATGGATTTTTGGACTTGTTTGACTTTGAATCATATGAGGCATGTGAACCTTGTCTATTGGGAAAGATGACTAAGGCATCCTTCACTAGAAAAGGTGAAAGGGCTAGTGATGTTTTAGGACTCATACATAGTGATGTTTATGGGGCCTTCAACCCACAGGTCAGAGGAGGTTTTCAGTACTTTATTACATTTACTGATGATTTCAGTAGATATGAATTTGTGTATTTAATGAAACACAAATCACAATCCTTTGAAAAGTTTAAAGAATTCAAGAATGAGGTATAAAACCAACTTGGTAAGAATATTAAAATCCTTCGATCAAATTGAGGTGGTGAGTATTTGAGCCAAGAATTTGATGACCATCTGAAAGCGTGTGGGATAGTATCCCAACTCACTCCTTCTGGTACACCACAATGGAATGGTGTTTCTAAGAGGAGAAACCTAACCTTGTTAGACATGGTCCGATCCATGATGAGTCATGCAAACCTTCCAAGCTCCTTCTGGGGACATGCTCTATTAACAGCTACTTTCACGCTTAACTGTGTTCCATCTAAAATGGTTCAGGAGACACTATATGAGATATGGATTGGGAGGCGTCCCAATATGTCTTTTATAAAGATTTGGAGTTGTGAAGCTTATGTAAGACATCAAGTCTCTGATAAACTTGGTCCCAAATCTGATAAATGCTTCTTTGTTAGGTATTCCAAAGAAACCAAGGGATACTATTTCTATAATCCCGCCGAAAGCAAAGTGTTTGTCGCACAGACTGCTGTATTCCTAGAGAGAGAGTTTATCTCCAAAGGAACCAATGGGAGGAAGATAGAACTTGAAGTGGTTCAAGAATCCGAAAGTAGCAAGGAACCAATGGTGGAAAATGAGCAGGCTCCGCAAAGTGTTGTGGAATAGCCACATGCTCACGTGGCACAAGGCCTACGTAAGTCTAGTAGGATACGTCATCAACGCAAGAGATATGGATTTCTCGTAACACAACAAAATGATGTATTGCTCATGGATCAATATGAGCCTACGACTTACGCACTACAAAAAAAGCGTATTTTAGTGGCGGTTTTAGCATTATTTAATGGCGGTTTTAACCCTAACAAAATGATTTAGTGGCGGTTTCAAATCCGCCATTGTTAGAAGTGACGAGAAGCAAAACACGCGGTTTTAGACAACCGCCGGTATAGTGGTGGTTATAACTGTCACTAGAATTTTTAGTGGCGGTTATAACCGTCACTAGAATTTTTCATGGCAGTTTTAACCGCAAGAAAATTAGGAGGAAAAACTTACTTTGCTTTAATGGCGGTTCAATACATAAGATTTTGGTGGCGGTTTTAACCCCCACTAATGTAAAAAATATACCCACACCGCCACTCATGCCTACACACCAGACAAGTTAGCTCAATTATTCATTTTTCTTTCAGTGCACACTCTTAGGCCATTTATTATTAAAAATGAAAACAGAACTATAGTATTCAGACATTACTACCTCAAGTGGCACATATAGCAAAGGGACACCCTGCCAAGTCAAGTATGCCAATTTCAGTGATGATTGAATGGTGCTTTACATATTAAGTTAGGCCTATTGCAATTTATGAAAAGCTGAGAGTCTGAGTCCCACAACACCCACCAACCATTTTCCTCCCCCTTGCAAGCGCAAGTGAACGTATATAATTGTAAAGGCGATTATGACATACTAGATTGATAAATTCCCCATTCACAGACCAAGTCTTTCCAAGACAACACAGGAGAGCCAATTCTTGAAGCACCTAAACTTCCTTGTATTTATTAATGGCGATCACAATAACATTCTTAGAGCATAGCAATGAAAGATGTAAAGTCAAACATTTTTGTCAAGCCAAAAGTAAAATATAAAGCAAAACCACAATTAGGAAACTTACAAAGCAACAACCATTCAAATCAAATTGTCAAAGGATGAAGATTGATGAAGTAATATTAATCACCATATAGTCAATACATGATGCAGTTTTCCCCATGAAAAATTGAAGACTCTACATTCTGAAAAGTGACAGCTGAACAACAAAAATAGTAACATGCAAGTGGAACACATTCAGTGTGCCTAACAACTTCATATCATACATGAGTCTCTTGAATAATGTCTCAAGGAGTCCCAAGGACAACGTTGATTTACTGTTTTTATTCCTTGGTTGAGAACAGGGCAGGATGCTTAGAAACCAGTGCAACGATAAAGCTAAGGAAACAAATGTAATAGATTTAAAAGCATCATACCGCTTGATTAGTGATCAATCAATTTGAGACACTTATGTTAGCTTTGTATTAGGCATTATTAGATGTTTATTGTGCCCAATATTAGTACTTTAGATGAGTTTAATGTTGTTGGGCTTCATTGGGCTTTAATGCAAATATTGAATAATTTTCGGATTTTGATGCATTTTGACCTTTCTTCCTTGGTTAGGTCATAACTTGGGACTCGGTGATCCAATTGAGGTGATCTTGGTGTCTTTGGAAAGCTAAGACAATGCTCTACAAGTTTCATGAAGAACTCAAGAGCTGGATCGGAATGCTAAGGGTCCAAAATTTCCCTGCAATGCAGAGTGGGTTTGCTGTCACGGAACCATCTGGGCAGTATGTACATATTGGACTATATAGTGGGTTATAGGCCTCCTCTTGGGCTGAAACTTGGTCACTTGAAAGATAAGACCCATATCTCCAACTTCAATGAAGACCATTTTGTCAATAGATGTCGTTTTAGGCATGCTTCAGAAGCTACAAGTTGGTCTGAAGTTGGAAACACGTTCTTCCAACCTAACTTGAGGTAGGTGAAGTGTTTTTGGCATTTCTGGAGTTCTAAAAGTCCAAATGACATGATTCAAATTGGAGATTTTCAAGGAGACAACTGGCTACAACTTTGATGAAGACATCCAAGCCAAAATACACTGTCTAGGTGATGAATTTGAAGCCAGAAGTCGGATAAGAGTTGTTGACTAAAAGCCACCAACCATACACCAACCCACCTACCATGCACCAACCCACCAACCATGCATCAAGCTTCCATTTTTGACAAATTTCAGATTCTTATAGCTTGTATTCAGATTATGTACATGTACAAATTGGCTTCTAGGATTAGTATAAATAGACCCAACCTCTTTGTATTAGAGGCATTCAATTTAGAAGTAAGTTTCAAGAAAGTTTAAGTATTTGTGAGAGTTTTCTTTCTCTTCTTCTTCATTCTCTTTGCAATTTCGTTTTTGTTCTTTAAATTCTGAGTTCTTCCTTCCCATCCATGGAAGGCTAGGCTCTCATAATCAATCCAAGGGATTAGCCATCTTGTTGTTTAATTTGGAGATCTTGTTTTGCTTGTTCATATTGCTTAATTGTTATTCAAGTTTCTCTTCTTCCTCTTTTGATTCTTATCTAGATTAAATTGCTTAATTTGATTTAGATGTTGATGTGGTAGTAGCTTTATTATCATGTATTCAAAGAGGATCACAAAGATTAAACAATATATTAAAGCTTTTTGATAGATTGTTTAACTTGGTTAAATTCTAGATCTTAAGTTAATCTATGTTGGATGGTGCTTACTTTATCTAACCTTGGTTAATCAAATCCTAGATGCTTATCTAGTAGAGAATTCTTGGATCATGTTAAGGCTTCTTGATGTGATCTAAGGCCAAGAACTTGGTTAGCAATTAAGTGAATTCCTTGTGATCAATGATGAGTTAAACTCAAGATCGGTAAATTTCCTTGGATTGGTTGTTTCTTTAGATTTGTTTACAACTTTGAATCTCCTACTTTTATTAATCTTGTTAATCAACAACAAAACCCCCCTTTTTTTAATTATCTTGATCTAATTAAATCTTTGTTTTTGGATCCTTGAGAGACGATTCGGTTCATTCTCTATACTACAAATTAGTTTGTGAACCGGTTATTTTATTTGATAGGTCTCGACAACCTCTTGTCAAATTTGGCGCCGTTGCCGGGGATCCAAGGCAACTATTTGATCATTTCAAGATCTCATCTAACTCTAACAAATGTGTTTGTTTTGTTTTTGAAGCTTTTTCAAGTGGGATTCGCAGAATTTGGATAAAGGGCGTTGTGTCAAGAATTTTGGTTCGGGCATCTCAGATTGATCTGAATTTTGGTACACAAATGGAAAATATTATTCTGAGAAAGGCTCACTGTATACAGTGAGGTCACCCTTATTTTTGCCAAATTCCATCGTTTAGACCACTTTTTCAATTTTTTAAGATTTTTTATTATTTTGTTGGATAGCATTTTTGTGTAGATTTTATCCTGTGGTAGTTCCATAATTTTTAAAATTCATTTGATACTGTTTTTATTTTTGTTTAATTTTTTTGGAGTATTTGTTTTTGGAATTTTTAGTGTTTTAGTTGTTATTGCTTTTCTAATACCTTCTTATGAACTCGCATGTCGTATGACTAGATCTCGATCCTCGGTACCTTGCATTCATTTGATCCTCGAAATTGATAGAACATTTCATACACTTCATAGAATTCATAGGACTCGGTAGTAGCATTCATAGAGCTAATAGAATTACTTCGGAATTGGGCTTGAACTTGACATTGCACCTAATCTTGTTGACTCTTTTAACTCGTTGAGTCCGTCATAGTACTTCGTGTCCGAGCATCGAGTCTCGTTGATTTTACTATGGCCGACTATAATAATAGGACTCTTAAGGAATTGGTCGCACTGATGTGAATTATCAACCTTTGTGCATTCAATATCCCGAACTTAATGTTGATTTTGAGTTGAAATCGGATTGATACACTTGTCGCCCAAGTTTCATGGTCTTGCAGTGAAGATCCACATAAGCATTTGAAGGAGTTTCATGTTGTCCGCTCCACCATGAAACCTCATGGAATAGTCAAGATCACATCAAGCTAAGGGCCTTTCCTTTCTCTTTGGATGGTGTCGCTAAGGATTGGTTGTATTACTTACAACCTCACGCCATCACTTCTTGGAATGACATGAAAAGATTATTTCTCGGAAAAGTTCTTTCCTCGCATCAAGAACTCGCTGCAATAAGGAAAGATATTTGTGGCATAAGGCAAATCGGTGGTGAAACTCTCCATGAGTATTGGGAGAGATTCAAGAAATTATGCTCAAGCCGCCCACACCATCAAATTAATGATCAATCACGATCCAATACTTCTATGAAGGACTCGATGCCAATGGAAAGGAGTATGATTGATGCCGCAAGTGGTGGAGCATTGGTAGATAAAACTCCACCGCTGTAAACTTAATTGCAAACATGGCAAAGAAATTCTCAAAGAATTTGGTACTGAATGGGTGCCGCAACTGTAATAGTCAATGAAGTTAATACCTCTTCACATGCCGATCAACAAAGGGTGGAACATAGATTGGATGAGCTCACTTCTTTGGTTAGACAAATGGCAATAGGACAACACGAACCGCGTGTGCAAACCCCGCAAGAGTTTGTAGCATATGTTCTAGTTCCTCTCATCCTACTGATTCATGCCCCACATTGCAAGATGATTCTCGAAGTTTCAAGACCAACTGTGGGTCGCACTGGTATATTTCCGGGAAGCCACAATTCCATCAAAGAACAACAATGTAAATATGATCCATTCTCCAACACTTACAACCCTGGTCGGAGGGACCATCCCAACTGAGATATGGGAATGCATCAAATCGCAGCCCACAAAACCAAGATAGACCACCATTCCAAAGAAGCAAGCAAGGACAAATCAGTTTCACCACATGCCGGACCAAGTAGACCACCATTCCAAAGAAGAAGGTCCTCGTAGCCACAAAACTGAGCCCTCATTGGAGGATTTGGTGAAACAGCTTGGCCACCAATAACATCCAGCCAACAGAGAACTCGAAACCACCATTCGTAACTTGGAGACTCAAATTGGTCAACTTGCCACATCAATTCATGAATTAAAGTCACGTGGTTCTCGCCAATTACCCTCTCAAACCACTCCAAATCCTAGAGGCAATGTTAGTGCTATAGCTTTACGCAGCTGGTAAGCAAATCAATGGACCAAAGGCACAGATACTTCCAGATTCTACCCTTGGCCCGTAGAAACAAGATTCTACAAAGAACTTCAAGTTCTCAGCCTAATTCAGATGTCAGAGCAGATTCAAGAAGAAAATGATCCTACAAATGTACCAAGCGTAAAATTGGATCAAATCAGCTGATGTAAAATTCAAGACAAACAGAAAAGTGAGCATCCAAAAAGTCGTGTTCCAACATTCCTCTTCCTTTTCCCAACCGAATGATACAAATGAGGCATATGGTTGAAACCGACTTGGATAAGGAAATTATGGAGACTTTTCGTAAGGTTGAGGTGAATATACCTCTCTTGGAGGCAATTAAACAAATCCCCAAGTATGCCAAGTTCTTGAAAGAGATGTGCACCCATAAGAGGAAGCTAAAGGGCACTCGAAAAAGTGAGTATGGGGAGAAATGTCTCTCGCTTTGATTCAGCCCAACTCGCCTCCCAAATGCAAGGATCCAGGCACTTTTACCATCCCTTGCACCATAGGGCACCAACAGCTCACTCATGCCTTGCTAGACTTGGGAGCCTCCATCAATGTAATGCCAAAGTCGCTTTACACTTCCTTGCATATGGGAGAGCTAAAGCCTACCGGCATTGTCATTCGGGCTTAGCAAACCTGAGCAATCGCACAACCTCGCAGGAGTGTTGGAGGACGTTCGGTTCGGTACATAATTTAATATTCCCACTGATTTTTATGTGTTGAATATGGAAGATGAATCGCTTCTTCCCCACCCCCATTGATCTTAGGTAGGCCATTTTTGAAAACTCGCTAAAACTAAGATTGATGTGCATGCCGGTACCCTTTCCATGGAATTTGGTGATGATATCATTCAGCTTTAACATTTTTGATGCCATGAAATACCCTTTAGAGGATCATTCTGCTTTTTCATTTTGATGTCATTGATTTATCGGTTGATGATATGCATGCCGATATGTTGGCAGAGTTTCGAAATTGTAGGATACACCGATAGCATAGCTTGTGATACTTGTTCTCGCCGCTTTGACTTTTGGTTGTAAACCCAATGCAATGTGTGCACTGTGGCCGAGATTTCTACATACTTGTCATGTGTCGTTGTTAATTCTCACGACATTGATGATTCTCGTTATTAATGGCAATGATGTCGTTATTAATGATGTTGTCATTCATCCTGGCCGCTAAGTGTGATTCTTTTGATTCCATAGGATATGACGATGTTGTTTTGCAAGATTGTGCACAAACTTGGTGTACAGTGTGCAATCGCTAAGAATTTAGCAGATTTAGTTTCTGCCCAAAACTAGTACCGTCACCCAAAGAACCACCCTCCATTGAACTTAAGCCCTTGCCCGAGCATTTGAAGTATGCATTCTTGGAAGAAGATGAGAAGCTCCGGTGATAATGGCCAAACACCTCCAACCCGAGCAAGAAACCAGATTATTGGAAGTCTTGAAGCAACACAAAAGGGCAATTGGTTGGACACTTGCAGACATTCCTCGGTATTAACCCCTCCACATGCATGCACAGGATATTACTTGAGGAGGAAACTAAACCAGTGGAGACAACCCTGCAGGAGACCGAATCCTCTCATTCTAGATGTGGTGAAAAAGAAGTGACCAAGCTACCGCAGTGGCATTATCTATCCCATCTCTCGACAAAGAAGTGGGTGAGCCCTGCAAGTAGTTCCAAAGAAATCCGGTGACTGTTGTGGCCAACCGTAAGAATGAGCTCATTCCAACCCGAGTGCAGAATAGCCGAGAGTCCGCATTGACTACAGACGCCTCAACCAAGCCACTCGGAAAGATCATTACCCCTTCCGCTCATTGATCGATGTCGAATCCGCTATCGGGTAAGTCCCATTATCGCTTTTAGATGGCTATATCGATACTTCCAAATCCACATTGCACCGAGGATCAGAGAAGACCACATTTACTTGTCCCTTCGCACCTTTGCTTACAGACGGATGCCCTTCGGCCTACCGCAATGCCCCCGGTACCTTCCAAATGGTGCATGGTGAGCATATTTTCCGATTTCTTAGAGGAGTGCATGGAGGTATTTATGGATGACTTTATCGTCTATGGTTCTTCTTTTGATTCATGTTTAGCCAAATTTATCTAGAGTACTCGCAAAGATGCATTGAGACTAACCTTGTGCTAAATTTTGAGAAATGCCATTTTATGGTAGAACAGGTATAGTTTTAGGCCATGTAGTATCCAAGAAGGGCATTGAGGTAGATCCCGCCAAGATTGATGTAATTACTTGTCTATCTTACCCCACATGCGTGCGGAAGTGCGTTCTTTTCTTGGTCATGCAGGTTTCTACAGCGCTTCATTGCCGACTTCAAAGAAGATTGCTCTTCCACTTTCCCGCCATCGCAGAAAGATGTGGAGTTCAATTTTGATGACAAGTGCAAGGCAGCTTTTCAACCACTTGAAGCAGCCTTGACTAGTACTCCCTATCATCCACCCACCGACCGACATTGCCATTTGAGTTAATGTGTGATGCTTCTAACTATGCAAGAGGAGCAGCCTTCTTGGCACGTAGAGTGGGGAAAGCTTCTCATGTGATATACTATGCTTCCGTAACTCTAGATGTCGCTGTGCCAACTATACCACAACCGAAAAAGAACTTTTAGCCATTGTTTTTGCTTTGGATAAGTTTAGATCATATTTGCTTGGTTCTAAGGTTGTTGTGTTTATCGATCATGCACTCAAGTTCCTTTTGAAGAAGCCGATGCAAAACCCCGACTAATAAGATGGATGCTACTGCTCCAAGAGTTTCACATAGAGATCCGTGACAAGAGTGGAGCAGAGAACCTAGTGGCGCATCATTTGAGCCGCATTGAAAGGGCTTCAGATCCCTTCCCCGTACAGACTCCTTCCCGTGATGAGCAACTTATGCACCGCAAGGTAAGAACACCTTCCCTTGGTTTGCTGATATGGTGAATTTCTTGGTTGCTACGCTTTTCCCTCACATTTCACTCGTGCACAAATTTATAAACTTAAGAGTGAATCAAAATATTATGTGTGGGATGATCCATATCTCGTGGCGATTTTGTAGTGACCAAATTATTAGGCGATGTGTGCCTAATCAAGAGTTTCATTCTGTTCTTAGCTTTTGTCATGCATTTGCATATGGTGGACATTTTGGGCCTCAACGCATACCTAGGAAAGTTTTAGACTCGGTTTATATTGGCCTACCTTGTTTCATGATGCATATTTGTTCTGTAAGTCTTGTGAACAAGGTCGAGAACAGGAACATTTCTCGCAGAATGAGATGCCCCAAAGAACCTCTACTATATTGTGAAATCTTTGACGTATGGGGTATTGATTTCATGGGACCTTTTCCTCGTTTCCTTTGGTTATGTTTACATTTTGCTAGTCGTTGATTATGTATCAAAATGGGTGGAGGCTAAAGCCACTCCTGACCGATGATTCCAAAGTTGTTGTGGATTTTGTTAGATCACGCATTTTCTCGCAGTTTGGAATCCCGAGAGCTATCATCATGATCAAGGCACCCATTTCTCAGAATCGGAGCATGGAGGGATTGATGAGGAAATATGGCGTGTTGCATAAAGTTTCTACACCTTACCATCCCTGCACTAATGGTCAAGCCGAGGTCTCCAATAGAGAGATCAAGCGCATACTTGAAAAAACAGTCCAACCTAATCGGAAGGATTGGAGCATGAGGCTTGAGGATGCTCTTTGGGCTTACCGGACCGCTTACAAAACTCCAATCGGGATGTCTCCATATCGGATAGTCTATGGTAAGGCATGCCACTTACCAAGAGAAATTGAGCACAAAGCATATTGGGTCGTGAAGCAATGCAACATGAATTTGGCCTGAGCCGGCATAGAGCGGAAGTTGCGATTACAGTGAATTGGAAGAGATCCGCCTAGATGCCTATGAGAGCTCCCGACTCTACAAAGAAAAGACCAAAGCCTTCCATGATAAGTTTATTCTTCGGAAGGAGTTTTCAGTTGGGCAAAAAGTTCTCTTGTTTAATTCTCGCCTTAAGTTGATGCCTGGTAAATTAAGGTCTAGGTGGGATCATCCGCTTGTTGTCACTAACATTTTTCCTCATGGTGCGTGGAAATTAAGAGTGAAGCCACCAACAAAGTGTTCAAAGTTAATGGTCACCGCCTCAAAATTTTTATGAATGAGCTCAAGAGAACCTCGTGGAGGAAGTTCAACCTGCAGGATACCCTCTACCATGATTGATCACTACTGTGTTGAAAAAAAAAAAAAGAAGACAAAAAAAAAAAAAAAAAAGAAGAAAAAAAAAATAGAAAAGAAAAAGCCACGATTAATGTCAATTGCCAGAGATTGAATCATTATTGGGGAGGACCCATCGCTCATGCAAAATCTTCAATCACGCTGGCTAAGGACATTAAAAGTAGCGCTTCTTGGGCGGCATCCCAAGTTTTCTAACTCTTTCCTCTTTCTAACTTTGACTTATTTGTTGTCACAGAATCGAGACAGAAAAACGGTGCTAAGTGAGAAAATCTATCAAAGTTTGATTTTTCTGTCTTTATTTTGTTTGTTTTTCTTTGATGATGATTTTTCACGGTTAAATGGCGGATAATCTGCATTCGTGAAAATCTTTTCATTCCCTTCAGCTACCCACAAACACCGAAATCAGTACATAATTTTACTCAATTTTTTTCTCTCTCTTTCTTCTTTCTTTCGAAATGGATAATCGCCTTTTTAATCTCCGCAAGCAATTCCCTTCTCTCCCTCAAAATGCTTTAACTAACATTTATTGTGCAAGGTTTGAGAGATTAAGGATGCTTATGCACAAAGGCATCCTGCGGATATACGCCGGTTGATCGAAGCAAAGGTCCGACTCAGAGGTGAATTTTCCGACGCTCTTGTTTCATATATGCCAGGGCTAGGAAAAAGTTCATATGCAAAGAAGAGAAGAGCAAAAAGGTTACTGTCCGCTTATAAATGTGCAAGATGGACCTGTAACACAAAATGCAAATCAATTGGAATGACGTCTATAAACCGAGATGATAAAATTAACTTCATAAAGGATGGCATGAGTAAGGAGTCTTTAGATAACATTCTATTGACTCTTGAGACGCATCCTAGTGGAGATGTGCAGAGAGTACTTCTCGATTTATGGCCAATATTCCAAGATGAACATAAGCGTTATAGTCTCGGGAATCTGACTCAAAAAGACCCTGTTTGCCAATTTTTAAGAAAATTGGATGGAAAGCCGACCATCGGCCCATAGAGAGCTTCAAGACGTTACTGGACGTAAAACCAGAGGAAAATGTGAGCCACAATCACACCTCCTGTAAGTATTTTTTTTTATTTTATTTTTATTTTTTATTTTATTTTTTTTTCCTGTTTATTAAAAAAAAATTCAAAAAAAAAAATCAAAAAAAAATTCAAAAAAAAAAATTCAAAAAAAAAAAAATAGCCGTATTTTTTTGAAATATGCGTTGCATATTTTCAAACTTCTTCTGACACATATAGATTAGTCTTTTATCATTATCATATAGCTATTATCATTGTTGTGCTTATTTTCAAACTTACCTGACACACGGATCTACCCCTCCTTTATAGGTGTAATTATTACCTTTGAGTTTTGATGCCTTTAAATAATGCACTTTGCTCTCTTCAGATCATTGATAAGGTGAGAGTACGAAAAAAAAAACAAAGAGAAAAAAATGGAAGTCACTTCAGTTCGTTGGATCAAGAGTGTTTGTGTCTTTTGTGGATCTAATCCTCGGGAAAGATAAAGAGTTTGTAAATATTGCACACCATCTTGGTCGAGTGCTATGAGAGAGAAACTGCTTAGTTTATGGAGGAGGTAGTCTTGGGTTAATGGGTTGTGTAGCAACCGCTGCACATTTAGGAGGTGGCAAAGTCCTTGGTGTCATTCCTAGTCCTTTATCGACCAAAGAAGCCCATTGGAAAAACATTAGGGGATGAAGTAATAGTATTTTGCATGCACCAACGCATGAACATTATGATCGCCAATGCCGATGCCTTTATTGCCCTACCTGGTGGTTTTGAAACTTTGGAAGAACTCTTTCAAATTACATCCTGGTCACGTTATAACTTTCACCAAAAACTCATAGGTATATTAAATGTTAATGGTTTTTATGACGCTTTGTTTTGTTTTCTTGATCATGTCAGTAGAAAAAGGTTCATCTCACAAGCGACACGTCAAAGTCTTGTAATCGCTACAACTCCCGAACAATTGCTCGATCAACTCAATGCATTTGTACCACAACGTGATCCGGCAATGGCTCCACGGAATTGGGAACAAGGCAAAGAAGAAGAAAAAGCAAAAACTTGATTTGACTTTGTCTTTGTGAATTTTTGTTTTCTCTTATGGTTTTAGTTTTTTGTAATTTTTCTTATTTCAGTGCCCGATTTGCGCTTTCTCGGTAAGACCTTCTACACTCTTCCTATCTTTATTTTGACATTGGGGACAATGTCTTTAATTAGTTGGGGGGAGGGATAGTTGACATTACCATGTACATAGTTTAGTTAAAAAAAAAACTAATCTTTATTGTTACTAACTTTTTAGATGTATGATGGCAGAGTAAGGAGTAGTTTTGCTCTTGAGACGCATCTTAACTTGCATTTCATAATAGGTCTTAAATCATCTTTGTTCTTGTATATATATTAAAAAAAAAACACACACACACACACACACAATTTTGATCTTTTCAATTGATTTTGATACAAGCATGTGCTGAATCTGAGCTTAATTGATGATAAAAGTATGCAAAACAGTTTATAGTTGAATCATTTTCATGATATACATGTGTATATGATTGTGGATATTAGGAAGAAGGCATGGTTGAATTGAGTGAATGTTCCATACCTTTGTGAGTTTTGGGCTTTTCCAAGTTTGATACTTACACTTGGTTATTTTCTTTCATGAGTGATGTCAATTATGAATTTATTTTCTAGAACTTGCATTGAATCGATTTGAGATTACATTGGTCTGTATGTTGCATGAAAATGACAGAGGCATTTTTTTTCTTGACTTAGCCGCTTTGGCCAAATAAACCTACCTTGCATTTATCCAATTATTAACTCCCTCTAAACCTATTTGCCTATTCTTTGTTCTTAGCTCATTACAAGCTTTGAGTGAAAAACCATGTTTTACCTTACCTTAGGGAATGGGAGAGCATTGATTTTCTTATTGGAGGAGTTCTTTTGCTTGCAATGATTTAAGTGTGGGGGAATTGGTGTGCTGATACGAAATGCTTGGTACAAAAAAAACAAAAAAAAAACAAAAAAAAAACAAAAACAAAAAACAAAAAAAAAACAAAATAAAAGAATAGAAAAAGGAAGGAATGTGTGAAGAGAATGAGCATTTTATGGTTTTGGGTAAAAAAATTTATTCTTTCTACTTGAATTACTCCTCAATGCTCTTTTATTCTCTTTGGTTTTAACCTGCTATTATCTATATTGTTCCCTTCCTTCACCTTATAAGTTCCATTACAACCTTTTTGAAAGACCTCTTGATTTTTGCAATTTATTTGATCTAAGTAGTGGAGAATTGATGTATATGCAAGCCTATGGTAAAATACTTTCATAATTTGACTGAGTTGAGCGTAAACAGTTAACCTAAACACCTTGTGTGATTTGAGTGACACTTGTGAAGAATTTTACTCAATCTGAACATGCCTATTTCTGATTAAAGCATGATTATGCTATACTTTATTCTCAATTGATTTGATTCAACTATTCTTTGTTAAACATACTTTACTTATTAATTATGGTTTATATTTAATACAATGCTTGTATTTAAAAATTAGTTGAATTGTTACATGTTTGTGGGTATCATCCTGGTAAACCCTCACGAGACTACAACTCGTCCACTAGGGACACCTAGGGGTTTAAAGGCTTGTGGCACAGGCTAAGTGCCATCGTGTTTTCCTACGAAAATGGATTAGATTAGGTACAATCAGTTTTTTATGTTTTTAGTTTAATAATATTATGTTTCTTGTTTTTCTTTAGTTTTGTTCTTATGTGTTTTGCCCAGGAGTACAAAAGCTTAAGTGTGGGGGAATTTGATCAATCAATTTGAGACACTTATGTTAGCTTTGTATTAGGCATTATTAGATGTTTATTGTGCCCAATATTAGTACTTTAGATGAGTTTAATGTTGTTGGGCTTCATTGGGCTTTAATGCAAATATTGAATAATTTTCGGATTTTGATGCATTTTGACCTTTCTTCCTTGGTTAGGTCATAACTTGGGACTCGGTGATCCAATTGAGGTGATCTTAGTGTCTTTGGAAAGCTAAGACAATGCTCTACAAGTTTCATGAAGAACTCAAGAGCTGGATCGGAATGCTAAGGGTCCAAAATTTCCCTGCAATGCAGAGTGGGTTTGCTGTCACGGAACCATCTGGGCAGTATGTACATATTGGACTATATAGTGGGTTATAGGCCTCCTCTTGGGCTGAAACTTGGTCACTTGAAAGATAAGACCCATATCTCCAACTTCAATGAAGACCATTTTGTCAATAGATGTCGTTTTAGGCATGCTTCAGAAGCTACAAGTTGGTCTGAAGTTGGAAACACGTTCTTCCAACCTAACTTGAGGTAGGTGAAGTGTTTTTGGCATTTCTGGAGTTCTAAAAGTCCAAATGACATGATTCAAATTGGAGATTTTCAAGGAGACAACTGGCTACAACTTTGATGAAGACATCCAAGCCAAAATACACTGTCTAGGTGATGAATTTGAAGCCAGAAGTCGGATAAGAGTTGTTGACTAAAAGCCACCAACCATACACCAACCCACCTACCATGCACCAACCCACCAACCATGCATCAAGCTTCCATTTTTGACAAATTTCAGATTCTTATAGCTTGTATTCAGATTATGTACATGTACAAATTGGCTTCTAGGATTAGTATAAATAGACCCAACCTCTTTGTATTAGAGGCATTCAATTTAGAAGTAAGTTTCAAGAAAGTTTAAGTATTTGTGAGAGTTTTCTTTCTCTTCTTCTTCATTCTCTTTGCAATTTCGTTTTTGTTCTTTAAATTCTGAGTTCTTCCTTCCCATCCATGGAAGGCTAAGCTCTCATAATCAATCCAAGGGATTAGCCATCTTGTTGTTTAATTTGGAGATCTTGTTTTGCTTGTTCATATTGCTTAATTGTTATTCAAGTTTCTCTTCTTCCTCTTTTGATTCTTATCTAGATTAAATTGCTTAATTTGATTTAGATGTTGATGTGGTAGTAGCTTTATTATCATGTATTCAAAGAGGATCACAAAGATTAAACAATATATTAAAGCTTTTTGATAGATTGTTTAACTTGGTTAAATTCTAGATCTTAAGTTAATCTATGTTGGATGGTGCTTACTTTATCTAACCTTGGTTAATCAAATCCTAGATGCTTATCTAGTAGAGAATTCTTGGATCATGTTAAGGCTTCTTGATGTGATCTAAGGCCAAGAACTTGGTTAGCAATTAAGTGAATTCCTTGTGATCAATGATGAGTTAAACTCAAGATCGGTAAATTTCCTTGGATTGGTTGTTTCTTTAGATTTGTTTATAACTTTGAATCTCCTACTTTTATTAATCTTGTTAATCAACAACAAAACCCCCCCTTTTTTTAATTATCTTGATCTAATTAAATCTTTGTTTTTGGATCCTTGAGAGACGATTCGGTTCATTCTCTATACTACAAATTAGTTTGTGAACCGGTTATTTTATTTGATAGGTCTCGACAACCTCTTGTCAATTAGCAATAACACGAGCACAAGAAGTTTTCCCTGTACCTGAAACCATACAAAAGAGCCATTCAAACATCAAGTATAACTTGAAGATCGAAAACTGAATGACGTACCATTATCATAATAGCCCTATTGTCTCACTAAATTGAGATTTCAATTTCATAGAAAAATAGCTCAACTAAAGCAGTTCTTTATCAAAATAGTGTTATAATCTCCTACTCAATTCCTAGGATCCAATACAAGAAATAACAGTAGTTTGAAGTACATAGGTATATTTGATACGTTGACAATTCACATAAATAGCTTCATGTTGTATTTATGTCCAAACCAAGTAAAAAGAGCTATATAAACAGTAAGATGAAAATTTTCACTAAAAAAATTAGATTTTCCTATTTTTATGCCCCACCATTAAAGAAGCCTTGTCATTTTTTAAATTTATTCCTCAACAGAGGTCTTTGAACAAACTCCTTATCCTTTTTAATCAATTCCATGCAAATTAGCATACAAGTGAAACAATTTATATTTTTTTGACAGAATGTAATTAAAAAGTAAAAATAGAAAATAGAAAATTTATTCTAAACGAAACATGCCCTAAATGTTTCACATTACTTAATCATATAGAAAACATAAAAGTGGCTAAACTGACACACTTGGTGGACCTTCAAACAGCACAGCTCGAGGTCTGTCTGACTCAAACTTATGACAAGGCCCACGAGCAATATCATCATATACTTCAGGACTATGCATAGCCAATAGTATTGTATCTTCTATTATTCTACAAAATAAGGAATTAAATCTTAAGTAAATCAAAGTACTTTCATGCACATTGATAAATGAATCCATACTTGAGCACATGCGTCAACAGATAATATGAAGGTGTTAGTAAACAAGATACAAAATGGAAAGGAATAAAAAAATTGCAGTGTTGCACTTCTCTAATGAGAAATAGAAATATCTGTTAACACTAAGCATATATAGATAATCAAATTTATTGAGAATGACAGATGAATCTCTTTCTCTTCAAATAAAAGCTAGTATTTAATCCTTACACAGATTAGGCACTTACCATGCCTCAATTAATAGAAAATATGACGTGACCTAACAAGTTTAATATGACACATAATGCACAACTGATGGCATCAAGTTATATAATTAGAAGTTCCAGGAGAGATAAAAAATGAATTAGATGTCTATTTTTGTTTGGTCCACTAGAAATTAAGGTATCAAAACCACAAAATTAAAAATCTTCATTAGAAACATTTGCTTTCCAATTTGAACAGAACATTCAGCTAGTTAGAAAATAGAGACTGAATTTTCAGATTTACATACCGTTTTTTATGCTCATAACCAGCAATGTTGTCCCATGATATTGATCAATCAATTTGAGACACTTAAAATTAAATGCATGATAATACAAAGAGATTGGCTCTATTTATACTAATCCTAGAAGCCAATTTGTACATGTACATAATCTGAATACAAGCTATAAAAACAAGGAAATTGTCAAATATGGAAGTTTGATGCATGGTAGGTGGGTTGGTGCATGGTAGGTGGGTTGGTGTATGGTTGGTGGCTTTTAGTCAACAACTCTTATCCGACTTCTAGCTTCAAATTCATCACCTAGACGGTGCATTTTGGCTTGGATGTCTTCATAAAGGTTGTAGCCAGTTGTCTCCTTGAAAACCTCCAATTTGAATCATGTCATTTGGACTTTTATAACTCCAGAAATGCCAAAAACACTGCACCTACCTCAAGTTAGGTTGGAAGAACGTGTTTCCAAATTCAGACCAACTTGTAGCTTCCGAAGCATGCCTAAAACGACATCTATTGACAAAATGGTCTTCAGTGAAGTTGGAGATATGGGTCTTATCTTTCAAATGACCAAGTTTCAGCCCAAGAGGAGGCCTATAACCCACTATATAGTCCAATATGTGCATACTGCCCAGATGGTTCCGTGACAGCAAACTCACTCGGTATTGCAAGGCTATTTTGGGCCCTTAAAAGTCCGATCCAGCTCTTGAGTTCTTCATGAAACTTGTAGATCCTTGTCTTAGCTTTCCAAAGACACCAAGATCACCTCAATTGGATCCCCGAGTCCCAAGTTATGGTCTAACCAAGGAAGAAAGGTCAAAATGCATCAAAATCCGAAAATTATCCAATATTTACATTAAAACCCAATGAAGCCCAACAACATTAAACTCATCTAAAATACTAATATTGGGCACAATAAACATCTAATGAAGCCTAATACAAAGCTAACATAAGTGTCTCAAATTGATTGATCAAATTCCCCCACACTTAAGCTTTTGCACTGGGCAAAACACATAAGAACAAAACTAAAGAAAAAAACAAGAAACATTATATTATTAAACTAAAAACATAAAAACTGATTGTACCTAATCTAATCCACTTTTGTAGGAAAACACGATGGCACTTAGCATGTGCCACAAGCCTTTAAACCCCTAGGTGTCCCTAGTGGACGAGTTATAGTCTCGTGAGGGTTTACCAGGATGATACCCACAAACATGTAATATTTTATTTAATCAATTGAACAAATTTTTAAATAGAAACATTATATCAAATATAAACCACAATTAATAAGTCAAGTATGCTTAACAAAGAATAGTTGAATCAAATCAATTAAGAATAAAGTATAGCATAATCATGCTTTAATCAGAAATAGACATGTTCATATTGAGTAAAATTCTTCACAAGTGACACTCAAATCACACAAGGTGTTTAGATTAACTGTTTACGCTCAACTCAGTCAAATTATGAAAGTATTTAACCATAGGCTTGCATATACATCAATTCTCCACTACTTAAATCAAATAAATTGCAAAAATCAAGAGGTCTTTCAAAAAGGTTGTAATGGAACTTATAAGGTGAAGGAAGGGAACAATATGGATAATAGCAGGTTAAAACCAAAGAGAATAAAAGAGCATTGAGGAGTAACTCAAGTAGAAAGAATAAAATTTTTACCCAAAACCATAAAATGCTCATTCTCTTCACACATTCCTTCCTTTTTCTATTCTTTTATTTTTTCTTTCTTTTTTTTTCTCTTTTTTTTGTTTTTTTTTCTCTTTTTTTTTTGTTTTTTTTTTGTTTTTGTGTACCAAGCATTTCGTATCAGCACACCAATTCTCCCACACTTTAATCATTGCAAGCAAAAGAACTCCTCCAATAAGAAAATCAATGCTCTCCCATTCCCTAAGGTAAGGTAAAACATGGTTTTTCACTCAAAGCTTGTAATGAGCTAAGAACAAAGAATAGGCAAATAGGCTCAGAGGGAGTTAATATTTGGATAAATGCAAGGTAGGTTTATTTGGCCAAAGCAGCTAAGTCAAGAAAAAAATGCCTCTGTCATTTTCATGCAACATACAGACCAATGTAATCTCAAATCGATTCAATGCAAGTTCTAGAAAATAAATTCATAATTGACATCACTCATGAAAGAAAATAACCAAGTGTAAGTATCAAACTTGGAAAAGCCCAAAACTCACAAAGGTATGAAACATTCACTCAATTCAACCATGCCGTCTTCCTAATATCCACAATCATATACACATGTATATCATGAAAATGATTCAACTATAAACTGTTTTGCATACTTTTATCATCAATTAAGCTCAGATTCAACACATGCTTGTATCAAAATCAATTGAAAAGATAAAAAATGTGTGTGTGTGTGTGTGTGTGTGTTTTTTTTTAATATATATACAAGAACAAAGATGATTTAAGACCTATTATGAAATGCAAGTTAAGATGCGTCTCAAGAGCAAAACTACTCCTTACTCTGCCATCATACATCTAATAAGTTAGTAACAATAAAGGTTAGCTTGTTAGTTTTTTTTTTTTTTAACTAAACTATGTACATGGTAATGTCAACTATCCCTCCCCCCAACTAATTAAAGACATTGTCTCCAATGTCAAAATAAAGATAGGTAGAGTGTAGAAGGTCTTACCAGAAAACTGCAAATCGGGCCTGAAATAAGAAAAATTTCAAAAAACTAAAACCATAAGAGAAAACAAAAATTCGCAAAGACAAAGTCAAATCAAGTTTTTGCTTTTTGCTGCTGCTGCTGCTGCTGCCTTGTTCCCAATTCAGTGGAGCCATTGCTGGATCACGTTGTGGTACAAATGCATTGAGTTGATCGAACAATTGTTCAGGAGTTGCAGCAGTTACAAGACTTTGACATGTCGCTTGTGAGATGAACCTTTTTTCTACAGCATGATCAAGAAAACAAAACAAATTGTCATAAAAACCATTAACATTTAATATACATATGGGTTTTTGGTGAAAGTTCTGTTGTGACCAGGATGTAATTTGAAAGAGGTCTTCCAAAGTTCCAAAACCACCAGGTAGGGCAATAAAGGCATCAGCATTTGCTATCATAATGTTCATGCGTTGGTGCATGCAAAATACCATTACTTCATCCCCTAATGTTTTTCCAATGGGCTTGCTGGTTGATAAATGACTGGGAATGACACCAAGGACTTTGTCACCTCCTAAATGTGCAGCAGTTGCTACACAACCCATTAACCCAAGACTACCTCCTCCGTAAACTAAATGGATTTCTCTCTCAGCTAGCACTCGACCAAGATGGTGTGCAATATTTAGAAACTCTTTATCTTTACCAGGATTAGATCCACAAAAGACACAAACACTCTTGATCCGACGAACTGAAGTGACTTCCATTTTCTTTTTTTTTTCTTTTGCTTTTTTTGTACTCTCACCTTATCAATGATCTGAAGAGAGCAAAGTGCAATATTTAAAGGCATCAAAACTCAAAGGTAATAATTACACCTATAAAGAAGGGGTAGATCCGTGTGTCAGGCAAGTTTGAAAAGAAGCAAAGCAATAATAATAGCTATATGACAAGGATAAAAGACTAATCTATATGTGTCAGAAGAAGTTTGAAAATACACAATGCATATTTCAAAAAAATACGGCTAAAATTTTCTTTTTCTTTTTTGATTTTTGATTTTTTTTTTTATTTTTTTATTTTTTTTTTTGAATTTTTTTTTGTTAATAAACAAGAAGAAAAAGGAAAAATAAAAAATAATACTTACAGGAGGTGTGATTATGGCTCACATTTTCCTCTGGTTTTACGTCCAGTAACGGCTTGAATGCTCTTTATGGACCGATGGACGGCTTCCCATCCAATTTTCTTAAAAATTGGCAAACAATGTCTTTTTGAGTCAGATTCCCAAGACTATAACGCTTATGTTCATCTTGAAATATTGGCCATAAATCGAGAAGTACTCTCTGCACATCTCCACTAGGATGCGTCTCAAGAGTCAATAGAATGTTATCTAAAGACTCCTTACTCATGCCATCCTTAATGAAGTCAATTTTATCAAGTCGATTTATAGACGCCATTCCAATTGATCTGCATTTTGTGTTACAGGTCCATCTTGCACATTTATAGCAGACTCGTAACCTTTTTGCCCTTCTCTTTTTTGCATATGAACTTTTGCCTAGCCCTGGCATATATGAAACAAGAGCGTCAGAAAATTCACTTCTCAGTCGGACCTTTGCTTCGATCAACTAGCGTATATCCGCAGGGATGCCTTTGTGCATAATCATCCTTAACCTCTCAAACCTTGCACAATAAATTTTAGTAAAAGCATTTTGAAGGAGAGAAGGGAATTGCTTGCGGAGGTTAAAAAGCTGATTATCCATTTCGAAAGAAAGAAGAAAGAGAGAAAAAAAAAATTTTGAGTAAAATTATATACAGATTTCAGTGTTTGTGGGTAACTGAAAGGACCTAAAAAGATTTTCACAGAGTACCGTTATCCGCCATTTAACCGATGAAAAATCATCTGTCAAAGAAAAACAAACAAAATTAAGACAGAAAAATCAAACTCTGATAGATTTTCTTGCTTGACACCGATTTTCTGTCTTGATTCCTGTGAATGCAAATAAGTCAAAGTTCGAAAAATGAAAGAGTTAGAAAACTTGGGTTGCCTCCCAAGAATCGCTACTTTTAATGTCATCATCCAGCGTGATTGAAGATTTTGTACAATCGATGGGTCCTCCCCAATAATGATTCAATCGCTAGCCATTGACCTTAAACACGGCTTGAATTTTTTTTTTTTTTACAAAGTAGTGATCAGTCATGGTAGATGACCTCCTGCAGTTGAACCTCCTCCACGAGGTTCTCATGGGCTCCTTCATAAAAATTCTTGAGGCGATGACCATTGACTTTGAATTCTTTGTTGGTTGCCTCACTCTTAATTTCCACTGCACCATGAGGAAAAATGTTAGTAACAACAAACGGACCGTCCCACCTAGGCCTTAATTTACCAGGCATCAACTTAAGGCGAGAATTAAACAAGAGAACTTTTTGCCCAACTGAAAACTCCTTCCGAAGAATAAACTTATCATGGAAGGCTTTGGTCTTTTCTTTGTAGAGTCGGGAGCTCTCATAGGCATCTAGGCGGATCTCTTCCAATTCCTCAGAATCGCAACTTCCACTCTATGCCAGCTCCGGCCAAATTCATGTTGCATTGCTTCACAGCCCAATATGCTTTGTGCTCAATTTCTACTGGCAAGTGGCATGCCTTACCATAGACTATCCGATATGGAGACATCCCGATTGGAGTTTTGTAAGCGGTCCGGTAAGCCCAAAGAGCATCCTCAAGCCTCATGCTCCAATCCTTCCGATTAGGTTGTATTGTTTTTTCAAGTATGCGCTTGATCTCTCTATTGGAGACCTCAGCTTGACCATTAGTCTGGGGATGGTAAGGTGTAGAAACTTTATGCAACACGCCATATTTCCTCATCAATCCCTCCATGCTCCTAAGCATGAAATGGGTGCCTTGATCACCGATGATAGCTCTCGGGATTCCAAACCTGCAGAAAATCATGATCTAACAAAATCCACAACAACTTTGGAATCATCAACCGAGTGGCTTTAGCCTCCACCCATTTTGATACATAATCAACAAACTAGCAAAATGTAAACATAACCAAAGGAAACAGAAAAGGTCCCATGAAATCAATACCCCATACGTCAAAGATTTCACAATACAAGAGAGGTTGTCGGGGCATCTCATTCCTGCGAGAAATGTTCCCTGTTCTTCCGACAATCGCTCACAAGACTTATAGAACAAATATGCATCATGAAACAAGGTAGGCCAATATAAACCAGAGTCTAAAACTTTCCTAGCTGTACGTTGAGGCCCAAAATGTCCACCACATGCAAATGCATGACAAAAGCTAAGAACAGAATGAAACTCTTGATTAGGCACACATCGCCTAATAATTTGGTCACTACAAAATCGCCACAGATATGGATCATCCCACACATAATATTTTGATTCACTCTTAAGTTTATAAATTTGTGCATGAGTGAAATGTGAGGGAAAAACTGTAGCAACCAAGAAATTCACCATATCAGCAAACCAAGGGAAGGTGTTCTTACCATGCAACTGCATAAGCTGCTCATATGGGAAGAAGTCCCGTACAGGGAAGGGATCTGAAACCCTTTCAATGCGGCTCAAATGATCTGCCACTAGGTTCTCTGCTCCACTCTTGTCACGGATCTCTATGTGAAATTCTTGGAGCAGTAGCATCCATCTTATTAGTCAGGGCTTTGCCTCTGGCTTCTTCAAAAGGAACTTCAGAGCTGCATGATCAGTAAACACAACAACCTTAGAACCAAGCAAATATGATCTAAACTTATCCAAAGCAAAAACAATGGCTAAAAGTTCTTTTTCGGTTGTGGTATAGTTGGCCTCGAGCAAAGATCTAGAGTTCTGGAAGCATAGTATATCACATGAGAAGCTTTCCCCACTCTCTGTGCCAAGACTGCTCCTACTGCATAGTTAGAAGCATCACACATTAACTCAAATGGCAATGTCCAGTCAGGTGGCTGGATGATGGGGGTACTGGTCAAGGCCTGCTTCAAGTGGTTGAAAGCTGCCTTGCACTTATCATCAAAATTAAACTCTACATCTTTCTGCAGTAAGTGGGAAAGTGGAAGAGCAATCTTGCTGAAGTCGGCAATGAAGCGCCTGTAGAAACCTGCATAACCAAGAAAAGAACGCACTTCCCGCACGCATGTGGGGTAAGATAAACAAGTAATTACATCAATCTTGGCAGGATCTACCTCAATGCCCTTACTGGATACTACATGGCCTAAAACTATACCCTGTTCTACCATAAAATGGCATTTCTCAAAATTTAGCACAAGGTTAGTCTCAATGCATCTTTGCAGTACTCTAGATAGGCTAGCTAAACATGAATCAAAAGAAGAACCATAGACAGTGAAGTCATCCATAAATACCTCCATGCACTCCTCTAAGAAATCAGAAAATACCAGGGGCATTGCAGAGGCCGAAGGGCATCCGTCTGTAAGCAAAGGTGCCGAAGGGACAGGTAAATGTGGTCTTCTCCTGATCCTCTGGTGCAATGTGGATCTGGAAGTATCCAGTGTAGCCATCCAAAAAGCAGTAATGGGACTTACCAGCCAATCGTTCCAACATTTGATGAATGAACGGAAGGGGGTAATGATCCTTCCGAGTGGCTTGGTTGAGACGTCTGTAATCAATGCAAACTCTCCAACTATTCTGCACTCGGGTTGGAATGAGCTCATTCTTCTGGTTGGCCACGACAGTCACCCCGGATTTCTTTGGAACTACTTGCACCGGGCTCACCCACTTGCTGTCAGAGATGGGATAGATAATGCCAGCCTGCAGTAGCTTGGTCACCTCTTTTTTCACCACATCTAGAATGAGAGGATTCAGTCTCCTCTGGGGTTGTCTCACTGGTTTTAGTTTCCTCCTCAAGTAATATCCTGTGCATGCATGTGGAGGGGTTAATACCAGGGATGTCTGCAAGTGTCCAACCAATTGCCCTTTTGTGTTGCTTCAAGACTTCCAATAATCTGGTTTCTTGCTCAGGTTGGAGGTGTTTGGCCATTATCACCGAGAGCTTCTCATCCTCTTCCAAGAATGCATACTTCAAATGCTCGGGCAAGGGCTTAAGTTCAATGCAGGGTGGTTCTGGACTGACGGTACTAGTTTTGGAACCGAAACTACATCTGCTAAATTCTCAGCAGTTGCACCTGTACCTGCAAGCTGTGCACAATCTTGCAAAACAACATCATCATATCCTATGGAATCAAAAGAATCACACTTAGCAGCAGGATGAATGATAACATCATTAATAACAAACATCATTGCCATTAATAATGTAATCATCAATGTCGTGAGAATTAACAACAAAGACATGACAAGTATGTAGAAATCTCAGCACAGGCTGCACACATTGCATTGGGTTTACAACCAGAAAGTCTGAAACAGGTGGAACAAGTATCGCAAGCTATGCTATCAGTGTATCCTACAATTTCAGGAAACTCTGCCAACATATTAGCATGCATATCATCAACCAGTAAATCAATGACATCAAAATGAAAAACAGAATGATCCTCTAAAGGGTATTTCATGGCATCAAAAATGTTAAACTGAATGATATCATCACCAAATTCCATGGAAAGAGTACCAGCATGCACATCAATCTTAGTTTTAGCAGTTTTCAAAAATGGCCTACCTAAGATCAATGGGGGTGGGGAAGAGGCAGATTCATCTTCCATATTCAACACATAAAAATCAGCTAGGAATATTAAATTATTAACCCGAACCATAACGTCTTCCAACACTCCTGCAGGTTGAGCAGTGCTTCGTTTTGCTAATTGAATGACAATGCCAGTGGATTTTAGCTCTCCCATATGCAAGGAAGTGTAAACTGACTTTGGCATTACATTGATGGAGGCTCCCAAGTCTAGCAAGGCGTGAGTGAACTGTTGGTGCCTTATGGTGCAAGGGATGGTAAAAGTACCTGGGTCCTTGCATTTGGGAGGCAGGTTGGGCTGAATCAAAGCAGAGACATTTCTCCCCATACTCACTTTTTCAGTGCCCTTTAGCTTCCTCTTATGGGTGCACATCTCTTTCAAGAATTTGGCATACTTGGGAATTTGTTTAATTGCCTCCAAGAGAGGTATATTCACCTCAACCTTCTGAAAAGTCTCCATAATTTCCTTATCCAAGTCAGTTTCAACCATATGCCTCGACTGTATCATTCGGTTTGGAAAAGGAAGAGAAATGTTGCAAGCTGACTTTTGTGGATGTTCACTTTTCTGCTTTACTGAATTTTCTGTCAACTGCTGGTTTGATCTGGCTTTCTGCTTGGATGTTGTAGGATCATTTGTTGCTGAATCTGCTACAGCATCTTGTTTTTCTGGGTCAATGGTAGAATCTGGAATTATCTGCTGTACTGGTTCATTGATTTGCCTACCACTGCGCAAAGCGATAGCACTAACATTGCCTCTAGGGTTTGGAGTGGTTTGAGAGGGTAATTGGCCAGAACCTTGTGACTTTAATTCATGAATAGATGTGGCAAGTTGGCCAATTTGAGTCTCCAAGTTCTGAATGGTGGTTTCAGTTCTCTGTTGAAACTGGATGTTATTGGTGGCCAACTGTTTCACCAAATCCTCCAATGAGGGCTCAGATTTTGTAGCTACAGGACCTTGCTGCTGGAATGGTGGTCTACATGGTCCAAAGATGTGGTCGAAATCGATTTGTCCTTGCTTGCTGCTGGAATGGTGGTCTATACTAGTTTGGTGGCTGCTGATTTGATGCATTCCCATATCTCAGATTGGGATGGTCCCTCCAGCCAGGGTTTTAAGTGTTGGAGAATGGATCATATTTCTATTGTTGCTGCTGATGGAATTGTGGCTTCCCAGGAAATATACCAACTGCAGCCACAGATTGGTCTTGAAACTCATAATCATCTTGCAATGTGGGGCACGAATCTGTAGGATGAGAGGAACTAGAACATATGCTACAAACTCTTGCAGGGGTTTGCACACGTGGTTCGTGTTGTCCTATTGCCATTAGTCTAACCAAAGAAGTGAGCTCATCCAATCTATGTTCCACCCTTTGTTGATCAGTATGTGAAGAGGTATTAACTTCATTGACTACTCTGGTTGCAAAGACTCCATTCGAAAGTACCAAATTGGCCGAGAATTTGCCGCCATGTTTGCAATTAAGTTTCTCGGCAAAGACTGGAGTTTTATCTACCAATGCTCCACCACTTGCGGCATCAATCATACTCCTTTCCATTGGCATCAATCCTTCATAGAAGTATTGGATCAGCAGTTGATCACTAATTTGATGGTGTGGGCAGCTTGAGCACAATTTCTTGAATCTTTCCCAATACTCATGGAGAGTTTCACCACTGATTTGCCTTATGCCACAAATATCTTTCCTTATTGCAGCAGTTCTTGATGCAGGAAAGAACTTCTCCAGAAATAATCTTTTCATGTCATTCCAAGAAGTGATGGCAGCAGGTTGTAAGTAATACAACCAATCCTTAGCAGCACCATCCAAAGAGAAAGAAAAGGCCCTTAGCTTGATGTGATCTTCAGCTATTCCATGAGGTTTCATGGTGGAGCAGACAACATGGAACTCCTTCAAATGCTTATGTGGATCTTCACCTGCAAGACCATGAAACTTGGGCAGCAAGTGTATCAATCCAGATTTTAACTCAAAATCAACATTAAGTTCAAGATATTGAATGCACAAATGTTGATAATTCACATCAGGTGCAGCCAATTCCTTAAGGGTCCTATTGTTATAGTCAGCCATAGTAAAATCAATGCACTCAAGATCGGATAATCAAGTACTAATGTATGCAGCACTCAACAGGATTAAAAGAGTCAACAAGATTAGGTGCAATGTCAAGTTCAAGTCCAATTCCAGAAGTAATTCTATTAGCTCTATGAATGCTACTACCAGTCCTATGAATTCTATGAAGTGTATGAAATGTTCTATCAATTTTAGGATCAAATGAATGCAAGGTACCAGGATCAGATCTAGTCATACAGTATGCAGTTCATAAGAAGGTATTAGAAAAGCAATAACAACTAAAACACTAAAAATTCCTAAAACAAATACTCCAAAAAATTAAACAAAAATAAAAACAGTATCAAATGAATTTTAAAAATTATGGAACCACCACAGGATAAAATCTACACAAAAATTCTATCCAACAAAATAATAGAAAATCTTAAAAAATTGAAACAGTGGTCTAAACGATGGAATTTGGCAAAAATAAGGGTGACCTCACTGTAAATAGTGAGCCTTTCTCAGAATAATAATTTCCATTTGTGTACCGAAATTCAGATCAATCAGAGATGCCCGAACCGAAATTCTTGACACAATGCCCTTTATCCAATTTCAGCCGAATCCCACTTGAAAAAGCTTCAAAAACAAAACAAACACATTTGTTAGAGTTATATGGGATCTTGAAATGATCAAATAGTTGCCTTGGATCCCCGGCAACGGCGCCAAATTTGACAAGAGGTTGTCGAGACCTATCAAATAAAATAACCGGTTCACAAACTAATTTGTAGTATAGAGAATGAACCGAATCGTCTCTTAAGGATCCAAAAACAAAGATTTAATTAGATCAAGATAATTAGAAAAGGGGGGGTTTGTTGTTGATTAACAAGATTAATAAAAGTAGGAGATTTAAAGTTGTAAACAATTCCAAAGAAACAACCAATCCAAGGAAATTTACCGATCTTGATTGCTAACCATGTTCTTGGCCTTAGATCACATCAAGAAGCCTTAACATGATCCAAGAATTCTCTACTAGATAAGCATCTAGGATTTGATTAACCAAGGTTAGATAAAGTAAGCACCATCCAACATAGATTAACTTAAGATTTAGAATTTAACCAAGCTAAACAATCTATCAAACACTACAAAAAAAAGGTCTTTTAGTGGCGGTTTTTTTTTAGGTTGAGCGGCGGTTTTCACCGCCACTAAACATGTTTGGCGGCGGTTGCGAAATCGCCACCTATAAGAGGGTCGCAAAATGATTAGCAGCGGTTTTAACCAACCGCTGGAATAACCGCCGCTAATGGTTAATTTATAATAGAACCGCCGCAAAAACAAAATATTGAAAAAATTTAGTCGTTTAGCCGCATTTTTTATTAAAAACTGCGGCTAAACGACCCATCTTTTTTTAAAAAATTATATACCACGTAAACTTCCCCAACAGGCACCTATGGTTTCGTAAACCTCAAGCATCTTAAACACACACACACACAATATATATATATATATATATATTCACCAATATCAAACTTTGGCTTCTACCACCAAAAAGTCGAAAGTTCAGAGGTTATTGTAATGCTAGCATATTAAATAATCAGTTTTTACCTTGCCTTGTACATTCTATTCAGTTTCTCATCATCAAAGCAATGAACCTTCAATAAACAAACGAAAAAACTCAGTAATAACATAATACGGTCAAAGCAAAAGCAAGAGCAGAAGTTGCATGTGTGAGTGTATATGGCTAAATAGTCGATAATGCACAATATTAACCACCCTGGCATCAGCTACTATTCTAATGCATGCTTAAGGATTGCCTTCCTGTTAAAATACAAAATATAAAAGAATAAAAAAAATCTTTTATATTTGAAGAGTTTGGTGGGGCCTTTTGAGGTTTTATAAAAAGTCCCTACCTTCTGAGGTTGGCTTGTATTCTAAGTCTATTAGAACTAGTAGATCAATAATCGTTTGATACGTCAATAAGATTATGAGCTCCATTGGACCAAAACAAAGCCAATAAAGCCACAAATTACCAGTCATTATAAAAGTTTATCTATCACCACTACATAGATCACCAAGCTACCTTTTTCTGAAGACTCCTTGAAGAACTATAAGCCTAGAAAGGAACTTAAAGAAAATGAAAATCAAGTCCATACCTGATAGAGAACATATTTGATGGGAGGGTCAATTTTCATCTCCCTCTCATGCTCAAATAAGTGAAGCTTCCGCTGCAGAAAACAAAACCACATTAATATCTTCTGACAATACAGTATGCAGTTCATGGTAATAGTATCATGCGGCTAACAGTTTTGTGTTCACCCTCTTGGCTAGATACTCCCTTTCTTGCTTTAGAGCTTTGATGCTACGTTTGACAGCCAATCAATGAAACAACAAAAGATCAATACCATTCTCTATTCATAGTCATAAAAGCCTATAATATTTTCTTTTTACATTAACATGTTGTAAAGGCACAAGCATTACAAGCTATTCCATTTAGAACGAACTATCAAAGACACTCAAATACCTTGCTGAAACAGAGCCTGCCGGCTCATCACCTAGAAGTGCAGGACTAGCGTTCCCAAGCTCTGCCAACATGATAATTTGCTTTCTCTGCTCTACAAATAGTACATGCCATGGTAGGGGAGATTGAGCAATTGTATCTGTTTCTTCATTTACACACTTGTTTGCTTCAAGCTCCAAAACCTATAAAAATATTAACACAAGCATATCATTAAAATTAAACAATTAATATTAGATAAACATTGTCTGCAACAGTTCAAGCTGAAAGAAGTACTAAACTGTTTATTTGGTATTCCAAGTTAAGCAGATACAAGTTATGATTAAATGTGTCAAATTAGAATGGTAGTCCAACTTACAGTTTATTTGGTATTCCAATTTAATAGCAAATACAAGTGGTGATTAAAGTGTGTCAAATTAGAATGGTAGTCCACCTTCCTTTATTCAATAATAACTTCTAACTTGCAAGTTACTTCGTGATCAATACAAGACTTGGTTTCAAAAGTAGTTCAAAAGCCTCACCTCAGTTCGCACATCAATGGCTACTGCTGAACCTTGTCTCTGAGTAGGAAAGAAAATCAACAACAAAGAAAGTGAATTTTAGAAAGATTAAGATAGTTAAGTAAATAGGATTATAGGGAAGAAATGAAGAATCATCTAAATGTCATTAAAAATTGTACCTTAGTTGTCTCTTTAAGATTTGAAACCTGAAAAAAGAAAAATAGAATTATTGTTGCAAGAAGCAAAGAGGCCACAACAAACAATATTAAAAAAATGGTTGAATATTTTCCCTTTCGCTAATTCTCAGTTAATTGCAAGAAAATGTCAAATCTATTTGCTAAACTTGTTTCATTCCATTATATAGTTGCAGCAGATTGCTCCTGTTACTGATCAAGTTATCCCACAAAACTCTACATCCCAAAACAACTAATCCATTCCAACCCCGTCCCATGCAGTTAGTCTTAAATCAGATGCTTGAAAGATACCTGACTGGAGTTTGGTCAAAGAATAGCAAACAACACAAGTTTGATTGGAGCTATAGTATAGGCCAAGAATTTGACCAGACAAAAAAATTTAGGAAAAAAGGAACAATCTTTTGTATACAACTGAATGTATCTCTGTTGAATTTGGGTCAAGAGCTGGTTGAGATATTTCCAATCCTTCTTCCTTTACAATTTCAATGTATCTACAAAAATGGAAGCCTATATTAATTCTTTCCTTTCTCTCATGAGAGTATAAAAGCCTGTCAAGAGGTTATTGACTAGCCTTAAAAGCAGAACAAGATTAAGAATCTAAAGTTATAAACCCAACAAATAACCTCTTTTTCCACCATCCCAAACAAGCAAAAATTACTTGGCAACCTAATGCAAGTTTATTAATCTAATATGGATAATTTAGAGCTTATAGTGTGTGTAAGTTCAATTAGACATCTAAGAGGCAGAGAATTCATTACAGAATAAAAACAGCAATCATGCATCAGTAGCTAAATTGAAACAAGACAAGTCATTCAACAATATATGCTATTCATTTCTATATTATTTAAATGCGTATGTGCCTATGTGTGTTTATGAACCAGCAGTGCATTAGATAGATCTATTGTGGTAACAAGCTACGGCCATAAATTATCAAGTGAACCACCATTCCTAGAAGCAAATGAAAATGGTTGTATACTTTTTTAGTGAACTACCAAGTTAGACCATCAATCTTGTATTTCTTCGATATAAAATAGTATTAATTGCAATTTCAAACATCTATACTACTATAGAAATAAGCTAATTAATTATAGCATACGCTCAATACTCGTTCTACTCAGCAAATTGCTCCAAGCTTCCAATGCATATATGTCTTTTTTTCTTTATGCAAAAGAGAAGAAAAACAAACAACTAAGCTCTAACAAAGGAAAGTAGCATGCATATCTGCTAATTTGCGAACATATGACTCGCGCAAGCCCTCAAACTCATCACCAAATCACCACCAAAGTGTGGAAATGCTCAAAAAGACAAAAACCTAGCTTAATATTCGTAAGCTCCTTCTACCGAAATCAGAAATAACTGCAAAACAACAATAGTTCGAACTACTATACTCACTTCTTAGCACCTCTTTGCAGATTCACCTTCTCAATTGCACCAATAACAGCACCTACCACCACCACCTCATGAATACTTACCGAGTTTTGAATTCCCAATGAGATGAAACCCAAAAATGCAAAAATAAAACCCCCAATGAGAATCGCAACTTTGAAAGCACAAAAATCTCTAATTTTGCAAATTAGGGCATACCTCTGTGTTAGATTCCTTAGCTTAACATCAATGGCAGAGAGATGCAACAACGAGCAGAGCGAAAAAGATGCGAGAGCGAGAGAGAGAATGAGAATAGCATTCAGATTTTGAGAGAGAATGCGAGAACAAGAATGAGGATGCGCGAGTGAGAGAGAGAGGTTAAGGGCATCTCTCGAGAGAATTAGAGGTGGTTTATTTTTTTTTAATATACAACCGCCTCTAAGAATAAAAACATCGCCACTAAATCATTGTATTCTCGGCGGTTAATGTAAGCGTCATAAATTTTGTTTGCTAGTGGCGATTTATTATAACCGCCACAAAAAAACTGCCATAAGTCAGCGCTTTTTTCGTAGTGAAAAAGCTTTAATATATTGTTTAATCTTTGTGATCCTCTTTGAATACATGATAATAAAGCTATTACCACATCAACATCTAAATCAAATTAAGCAATTTAATCTAGATAAAAATCAAAAGAGGAATAAAAGAAACTTGAATAACAATTAAGCAATATGAACAAGCAAAACAAGATCTCCAAATTAAACAACAAGATGGCTAATCCCTTGGATTGATTATGAGAGCCTAGCCTTCCATAGATGGGAAGGAAGAACTCAGAATTTAAAGAACAAAAACGAAATTGCAAAGAGAATGGAGAAGAAGAGAAAGAAAACTCTCACAAATACTCAAACTTTCTTGAAACTTACTTAAAATTGAATGCATGATAATACAAAGAGATTGGCTCTATTTATACTAATCCTAGAAGTCAATTTGTACATGTACATAATCTGAATACAAGCTATAAAAACAAGGAAATTGTCAAATATGGAAGTTTGATGCATGGTAGGTGGGTTGGTGCATGGTAGGTGGGTTGGTGTATGGTTGGTGGCTTTTAGTCAACAACTCTTATCCGACTTTTGGCTTCAAATTCATCATCTAGACGGTGCATTTTGGCTTGGATGTCTTCATAAAAGTTGTAGCCAGTTGTCTCCTTGAAAATCTCCAATTTGAATCATGTCATTTGGACTTTTAGAACTCCAGAAATGCCAAAAACACTGCACCTACCTCAAGTTAGATTGGAAGAATGTGTTTCCAAATTCAGACCAACTTGTAGCTTCAAAAGCATGCCTAAAATGACATCTATTGACAAAATGGTCTTCAGTGTAGTTGGAGATATGGGTCTTATCTTTCAAATGACCAAGTTTCAGCCCAAGAGGAGGCCTATAACCCACTATATAGTCCAATATGTACATACTACCTAGATGGTTCCGTGACAGCAAACTCACTCTGTATTGCAAGGCTATTTTGGGCCCTTAGAAGTCCGATCCAGCTCTTGAGTTCTTCATGAAACTTGTAGATCCTTGTCTTAGCTTTCCAAAGACACCAGGATCACCTCAATTGGATCAATGAGTCCCAAGTTATGGCCTAACCAAGGAAGAAAGGTCAAAATGCATCAAAATCCGAAAATTATCCAATATTTACATTAAAACCCAATGAAGCCCAACAACATTAAACTCATCTAAAATACTAATGTTGGGCACAATAAACATCTAATGAAGTCTAATACAAAGCTAACATAAGTGTCTCAAATTGATTGATCAGTCATGCACTATGTCAATATGAAGTATATAAGAACTTATATGGCCCACAGCTATGGAATGCATGCATGCACATGCACACACATACGAGTAAATCAAAATATGCCATCATGCTTTTTTCTCCACGATTTGAGTCACAGCTAAGTTTTACATCCAATCAAAATAAAATAAAAAGTACATTACAATCGATCAACTTACTGACCTCATGCTCAGGAGGACTGATATGATATATGCAAAAGTTGTTAAGCAGCAAAGAAGCTGCCTTAGGACAGAAAAATAATCCTTGGAAACATGACATATCTGCCTCAATACACAAGTAAAATATTTCCTCAGATTCCCAAACAAGAATGGGTTCAAACATACACATTACAACCATTAATGTACTCTAAGAAAGAAATAAGCAATAAGTTCTAGAACAGTAGGAAAAAAAATCAGAATCTTAGCATTTTAAACAAGTGGAATTAGTTATAAGAAAATAAATTGACTGCACTTACAATTTAGCACTAAATCTGGATAAGTGATCAAAGCTGGTTTGTCATGATCCCCATAAACTATGATAGACACAGAACCACAGCTAGTTCGAATGTGATGCTCCTAAAATAATGATCCAAAATGAATGAAGCGTAAACACATAATAAAACCACTAAGAAAGCGGAAGAAAGAAGCACCAAAATTGAAGTTGAACTTTCAGGAATGAAAAAAGCACCAAAGTTGACATCATCAAAGTACGCTCCATCATCAACGTAACGAGCAAAATAACATCATCAATGTTGCAGTTTCTATTATCAACCAAAACAGAGATAGATTCTCTGAAAATTACCGAGTGAAGCTTCCTCAGTATAATGTTGCAGATTCTCTCGTTCCTTTAGTTCTGAATACCACTCAAGATGTTTCAGCTTCCCACAATTGATTTCAAGCTCGTGGTTGAAATTTCTTCATCTTAATTTCTTCCTCAGTATGAAATTCACGGTTGCCCCTAGAAAGATGGTGGAGAACCTAGAAACCTAGAAATTGGAAACCTAGAAGTTTCAACGTTAATGTTAACAATTGGAAACCTAGAAATTTCAGGGATTCGAACCTGGCTTGTTGTTTCGAAGAAATGGCCAAATGAAGAAAGAGATGGTGGAAGCTTGTATCAATGGAGCAATGGAGCTTGCGTCAATAGAGCTTTAGCTTTGCGTCGATGAAGAACACATATGGGTTGCGCAGTGCTATCAGTTTTTAGGTAGACCATTTATTTGGAATATTAAGAAACCTAGCTCTAGAAGGATGGGTTTTAATTTGAAACCGCCACTAACACCAAAAAACCGCCCCTAAGCACCATAAAACCGTCGGTACTACATTTAATTTATGGCAGTTACCACAAATGCTACAAAAGTAAAACGATAGTGGCAGTTGATAACCTCTCGGCAAGTGCACCGAATCATTCAAGTAATAAAAATGAGTGAGTTATCGTCTCCACAGGGATTGAGTGTACCAAACACCTATTCACTAGATTTGATGCTATCTAGACTAACGTACTTTTGGATTGAAGGTAACTCTAATGCTAAAAATTATAGTAATTATAAATAAAAACTAAATGAACAAAACTAGAGTGTGGTTAAATGAATGTGCGATGTAAATTGAATATTATGAAATTGCTAGGGGTTTAATTTCACTTGACTTATCCAATTGAATTAAGAAATCGCATTCTTCTTGACTCTACATCCATGATTTAAAGGTTGAATTTTCTGAAACTAATTAAATTCCAATTCCTTGGATATTCAATTCTCCTTTAACTAACAAGAACTAATTAATTCCTTAACCTAGTTCAAATTGAAAAGGGCTTTACACAAATACCAAAATTCAAAGGCACTACACAATCCCAAAGCTTATTCCTAAACCTTGTAAGACTATGGCATTCATTCCCAATAGCTAGTACATAATTGAATTTCCCAATTCTAATTATGAACCCTAGATCAAAATATGAGAGGTCAATTCATAAATTGTATAAAAACAGAGAATAAATGCTTAAACCATAGAATCAAGTCAAGAATTACAAGAAGTTCATAAAACCATTATCCAAGTCAAGCTACATCAAATCCCTAGCATAGGAAATTTAACTACTCATGATAAAAAGGGAAGAAAATTTGGGAAAAGAGATGAACTCCATGAAGAATTCAGGATGTTGATGTTAAGATCCTCTAATCTTCTTCTTGAATCACTCCTCATTGGATTAGGATAGCAGCAGATCCCCTTCTCTTTTTTTCTTCCAACCGTCCCCCCTTTAACCTTTTATTCCTTTTCTTTTTATACCAGAAAAGAAACAGGGCGCAAGGTTTTAAACCCACCGCTTAAGTGGTGGAATTTCACCGCTCAGGCGGTGGGGTTCCAAAGGAGAGATTGTAAAGTGATGCCACCGCCTAAGCAGTGGATTTGGGCGCCTAGGCAGTGGAGTTCCAGAGGAGAGATTGTACGAGCCATTAGAGCGCCTAAGAGCTGGATTCCACCGCCTAAGCGGTAGATTGGCAAAGGCAACATATTTTGAGCACTTGAGCGCTGGCTTCTACCGCTTAGGCGGTGGATGTCCCGAGACAAATCCTCATTCATGCAGTTTTATTTCCTTCCTAATGCTAACCTCCTTTATTCCAAACCTAAGGATTAAAAGGATACAAAGTAAAAAATAAGCTTCTAAGCAAGAAAATGAAACAAAATACTAAACAAAGATGTAAATGAAAACACACAAAACTAAACTTAAAAACAATGGAGAAAACTCAATCAAAGGTTGGTTTTAGGAAAAATTTGTCACATAATCACAAAGATAGTCAGTCCATTTAACAAGACTATCAGCAGTTTCAGTGAACCACCACAAACAAACCGCCTCTATCTTGCATTTTTTTTCATAGTGACGAGGAAGCCATGATAGGCCTAGACTCTGAGAAATGGCTTGAGGCCATGAGACCTGAGATGGAATCCATGTATACCAACCAAGTATGGACCTTGGTGGACCCGCTTGAAGAGGAAAAACCTATTGGGTGCAAATAGATCTTCAAAATTTCTGACTGACATGGATGGTAACGTGCATACCTTTAAGGGGCGATTAGTGGCTAAAGGTTTCAGGCAAGTTCATGGTGTAGACTATGACGAGACTTTTTCCCCAATTGTCATGCTTAAATCCATTAGGATTTTGCTTGCTATTGCAGCCTATCTTAACTATGAAATTTGGCAGATGGATGTCAAAACCACTTTCTTAAATGGAAATCTTCTCGAGGATGTGAACTGATAAGAGGTTGTCGAGACCCCGTCAAATAATAATAATTACCGGTTCACAAACTAATTTGTAGCATAGAGCATGAACCGAATCTCTCAAGGATCCAAAAAGAACAAAGATTTAATCAGATCAAGACAATTAAAAGGGGGCTTTTGATGATTTGAAATGATAATACACTAATTGAATTAAAGGAAAGTAATTAACAAATTAACCAATCCAAGCAAAATTTTACCGATCTTAAGTTTAATCCATCATTGATCACAAGGAATTCACTTAATTGCTAACCATGTTCTTGGCCTTAGATCATATTAAGACGCCTCAACATGATCTAAGAATCCTCTACTAGATAAGCATCTAGGATTTAATTAACCAAGGGGAGACAAAGTAAGCACCATCCAAACATAGATTAACTTAAGATCAAGAATTTAACCAAGCTAAACAATCCATCAAAAAGCTTTAATAAATTGTTTATTCTATGTGATCCTCTTGAATACATGATAATAAAGCTATTATCACATAAACATCCAAATCAAATTAAGCAATTCAATCTAGATCAAAATTAAAAGAGGAAGAAGAGAAACTTGAATAACAATTAAGCAATACGAACAAGCGAAACAAGATCTCCAAATTAAACGTCAAGATGGCTAATCCCTTGGATTGATTATGAGAGCCTAGCCTTCCATGGATGGGAAGGAAGAACTCAAAAATTAAAGAACAAAAACGAAATTGTAAAGAGAATGGAGAAGAAGAGAAAGAAAACTCTCACAAATACTTAAACTTTCTTGAAACTTACTTCAAAATTGAATGATTCTAATACAAAGAGGTTGGCTCTATTTATACTAATCCTAGAAGCCAATTTGTACATATACATAATCTGAATACAAGCTATAAAAATATGTAAATTGTCAAATATGGAAGTTTGATGCATGGTTGGTGGCTTTTAGTCAACAACTCTTATCTGACTTCTGGCTTCATTTTCATCACTTAGATGGTGCATTTTGGCTTGGAGGTCTTCATAAAAGTTGTATCCAGTTGTCTCCTTGAAATTTTGCAATTGGAATCATGCTATTTGGACATTTAGAACTCCAGATATGCCAAAAACACTGAACCTACCTCATGTTAGGCTGGCAGAACGTGTTTCCAAATTCAAACCAACTTGTAGCTTCATTATCATGCCTAAAACGACATTTATTGACTAAATAGTCTTCAGTGAAGTTGGAGATATGGGTCTTATCTTTCCAATGGCCAACTTTCACTATGTAGTCCAATATGTGCACACTGCCCAGATTTTCATGACAGCAAACCCACTCTGCATTGCAGGGATGTTTTAGACTCTTAAAAGTCTAATCCAGCTCTTGAGTTCTTCATGAAACTTGTAGAGCATTGTCTTAGCTTTCCAAAGACACCAAGATCACCTCAATTGGATCACCGAATCCTAAATTATGGCCTAACCAAGGAAGAAAGGTCAAAATGCATCAAAATCCGAAAATTATCCAATATTTACATTAAAACCCAATGAAGAGGTATCTGAAAAAGTCAGGTAATTCATGTGGGACAAACACTATCAAAATGATGTAGTTTCAAAAAGTGTTATTCATGAAAGTTGAAGCTATGCATTTTATCTCTCCATTGGAACCAGTTTAAGATCCAAGTGACATTTACATCCCACATTATGGCCCAATTATTACACAAGGGTCAGGTTCCACAACAGCACCAATGTTCTAACTTTCAGACCCAATGTGGCCAACTAGACATTCGATTCAACTCTTGAGATCTTCATAAAAGTTTTAGAGCTCCCTCTTATATTTCATACAAGGTAATATTCATAATTATTAGATATCTGAAACTCAAGATATGCCTAAAATATAGAAATAGACTAAAACTCAAATAATGCTGGAAAATGCAATTAAGCCCAAATGGAATTCAAACTTATAAAATATGGCCAAGTTCAATCAAATAATCACAATAGAGGGAAAAGATACTAAATATGATGGAGTAATAATGTATGTGAATAATGTTGATCAAATTCCACTACACTTAGCTTTTGCACGTCCCGGGCAAACTTAAAATTGAACTAGGAAAACAAAGAAACACAACACAAACACATAAGCTAAAGACTCAAAAAGATTTGCTTTCCAATTATATTCAAACGATACAATCATCTCTTGTGGTCTTCATAAAAGTTATATCTCTCGATCCTAGATTTTCAACGCAATAATAATCACATTGATATTAGGCCTGTGGAAAGAGGTATGCCCAAAATACTGAGACAAGGTCAAGATGCAAAATCAGCAGACTTCATCTCGCATCAAGTTTCGACTTGGAATTTGACCTTTTAAACATGACAACTAGAACTTCCTTTGAACATAAGAGTTGTGGCCTTATGAGTTAGCTTTCCAATGGATCTAAAATCAATGCCAAATGAACTCATCAGCTCAATATATGATTTTTCTACTCTCTGCATGTCATAAGGGCTGTCAGCATGCAAATTGGTCCAATATCATTATAAATTACCTGAAATACATTTAAATAAATATAGGAAAATATGACAATAAAGCACAATAAAGGGCAAGATCTGCGAAGATTTAAGCTAAATTTCTTAACAAAACAAGCACTAAATGTGTGTAATTTATCCACACATCAATTAGTGCATTTGGAGCATTCTTAGCACATGTACAATGCCAAACTCATTGGATTGACTAAATCAAGATTGCTCATTTAGAGGACCCCTGAGTTTTGAAAGTTTAAGGAATAGGTGATAAATTTATGATTGATTCCACTTGTGCCTTATGGTATGCTAACCAAATTTGTTTACCAAATGTCAGTGACTTGAGGAGACTCTTTTTGGAGGGATCCCATCATTTAGCTTACACCCTGCATTTGGGTTCTACGAAGTTGTACTTGGATTTGAAACAATTATATTGGTGGAACAACATTAAGAGAGACATAGCAGACTTTGTGTCAGGTGCCTTGTGTGCCAGCAAGTTTAGGTCGAACAACAGTGACCTAGTGAATTAACCTTAAACGTGGCTTTCGTTTTTTTTTTAACAAAGATTTATATAGAAAACAGAAAATAAACACAACAGGCAAAACAAAAAATAAAAACAGAAACAGAAAAAAAAAAGTAATAAAAGACAAACATCAAGAAGACAACAAAATGTAAGGTAAATAGAAACAGACAACACAAATAGCGTAAACAACAACAACGTAAAAATAGAAAATTGTAACAGTCAAATAAAAACAGAAACAATATTAAAAACAATAGCAAAACAGTAAAAACAAAAAGAAAACAACAACTAGAAAAATGAAATAAATGTGTGGAAAGAAAACTCCCTATGGATAGCAGAAGAATTAACGTTCCAACAGCCACACCATAGCCAGTGTAATGGATCACCACATCCAAGATCAAAGGGTTCAGTATCTTCCGGGGTTGCTTTACTGGTTTAGCTCCATCTTCAAGTAAAATCTTACGCATGCAAATGGATGGGTTAATGCTTGGAATGTCTGCAAGTGTGCATGCTCTCAGATTCTCCCTCAAAATGGGTAGCAACCTCTCCTCCTCATCAGTAAGGATGTTTTTAGCCACAATGAACTCCAATTTTGGTGGCTTTACTACTTTTGCAGATTGAGTTGCTGCATAATCTGCTGAAAAAGATTCATCATGTCTGAAAAATGTAGCAATTTCAGCACATGCATTACACAACATATCACCATCACAACAAACAAAATCATCAAAATCAGTAAAACTAACAAATTCAGCACACAAATCATCAATTGGTTTATGCACATCAATGGTCTCATGTTCTACGTAATCGAGTGCATCTGTTGCTTGCTCAACTCGACTCAATGAAGATGTAAGTTGACCAACTTGGGTCTCCAAGTTACGTACTATAGCTTCGTCACGCCGGAATTGGATGTTGTTATGAGCCAATTGTTTCACCAAATCCTCTAATGTAGGCTCAGATTCCATGCCTATTGGGGCTTGTTGATGCTGCATAGGCTGCTGGTATTGACTGATTGGTTCAACATAAGGTTCGAACCAAGGATGATCTCCCCAATCATGGTTATATGTGGTAGAATAAGGATCATATCTAGGCTGTTGGTATTGTGGTTCACTAAGAAATACACATGTTGCATCAACAAAATGGTCATGAAATACAGAACCATCATCTTGTAATGTGGGGCATGCATATGTGGGATGATAATAACTATAACATATACTACAAAATCATGCAGGTTCTTGCACATGTAACTGATGTTGCTCCACTGCCAACTGCCTCACTAGATAAGCCAGCTCTTCAAGTTTATACTCCATCAGATTAGTGATCAAACACAAAATCACAAAAACAAGTCTAAATATACACACAAAATAATTACAAAAAACATATCTACAGATTTTTAAAAATTATGGGACTACCATAGAGTGAAATCTACACAAAAATTCTATCTAACCGAATAATAAAAAATATTAAAAAATTAAAACAGTGGTCTAAACAATGGAATTTGGCAACAATAAGGGTGACCTCACTATAAATAGTGAGCCTTTCTCAGAATAATATTTTCCATTTGTGTACCAAAATTCAGATCAATCAGACATGCTTTACTGAACCGAAATTCTTGACACAATGCCCTTTATCCAATTTCAGCTGAATCCCACTTGAAAAAGCTTCAAAAAACAAAACAAACACATTTGTTAGAGTTAGATGGGATCTTGAAATGATCAAATAGTTGCCTTGGATCTCTGGCAACGGCGCCAAATTTGACAAGAGGTTTTCGAGACCCGTCAAATAAATAAAATTACCGGTTCACAAAATAATTTGTAGTATAGAGCATGAACCGAATCGTCTCTCAAGGATCCAAAAACAAAGATTTAATTAGATCAAGATAATTAGAAAAGGGGGAGGGGTTTTGTTGTTGATTAACAAGATTAATAAAAGTATGAGATTTAAGGTTGTAAACAAATCTAAAGAAACAATCAATCCAAGGAAATTTACCGATCTTGAGTTTAACTCATCATTGATCACAAGGAATTCACTTAATTGCTAACCATGTACTTGGCCTTAGATCACATCAAGACGCCTTAACATGATCCAAGAATCCTCTACTAGATAAGCATCTAGGATTTAATTAACCAATGTTAGATAAAGTAAGCAACATCCAAACATAGATTAACTTAAGATCAAGAATTTAACCAAGCTAAACAATCCATCAAAAAGCTTTAATATATTGTTTAATCTTTGTGATCCTCTTTGAATACATGATAATAAAGCTATTATCACATCAACATCTAAATCAAATTAAGCAATTTAATCTAGATAAAAATCAAAAGAGGAAGAAGAGAAACTTGAATAACAATTAAGCAATATGAACAAGCGAAACAAGATCTCCAAATTAAACATCAAGATGGCTAATCCCTTGGATTGATTATAAGAGCCTAGCCTTCCATGGATGAGAAGGAATAACTCAGAAATAAAATAACAAAAACGAAATTCTAAAGAGAAAGAAGAAGAAGAGAAAGAAAACTCTCACAAATACTCAAACTTTCTTCAAACTTACTTCCAAATTGAATCCTCCTAATACAAAGAGGTTGGCTCTATTTATACTAATCCTAGAAGCCAATTTGTACATGTACATAATCTGAATACAAGCTATAAAAATATGAAAATTGTCAAAAATGGAAGCTTGATGCATGGTTGGTGGGTTGGTGCATGGTAGGTGGGTTGGTGTATGGTTGGTGGCTTTTAGTCAACAACTCTTATCCGACTTCTGGATTCATTTTCATCACCTAGACGGTTCATTTTGGCTTGGAGGTCTTCATGAAAGTTGTAGCCAGTTGTCTCCTTGAAATTTTACAATTTGAATCATGCCATTTGGACGTTTAGAACTACAGATATGCTAAAAACACTGAACCAACCTCATGTTAGGTTGGTAGAACGTGTTTCCAAATTCAAACCAACTTGTAGTTTCATTATCATGTCTAAAACGACATCTATTGACCAAATGGTCTTCAGTGAAGTTAGAGATATGGGTCTTATCTTTCGAATGGCCAAGTTTCAGCCCAAGAGGAGGCCTATAACTCACTATGTAGTCCAATATGTGCACACTGCCCAGATTTTCCTAACAGCAAACCCACTCTGTATTACAGAGATGTTTTGGACCCTTAGAAGTCCGATCCAGCTCTTGAGTTCTTCATGAAACTTGTAGAGCATTGTCTTAGCTTTCCAAAGACACCAAGATCACCTCAATTGGATCACCGAGTCCCAAGTTATGGCCTAACCAATGAAGAAAGGTCAAAATGCATCAAAATCCGAAAATTATCCAATATTTACATTAAAACCCAATGAAGCCCAACAACATTAAACTCATCTAAAATACTAATATTGGGCACAATAAACATCTAATAAAGCCTAATACAAAGCTAACATAAGTGTCTCAAATTGATTGATCAGTATTTAACCCCTGAAGACAACTAAACTCAAGTGTTAATGGCGTTGGACCTTTCATTTTAAAAAATTCACATTAACGTGCCCTAAATGGGATGGAAGACAGTACTAAACCCACTGATTCACCCCAAGGAGATTGTCTACTGGATACTTGACCCAGAAAGATAACTAACGCGATTTGTGGTATTAGACCACTTATTTTAAAAAAAAAAAAAAGACTTATAAACGTGTCCTAAATGGGATGTCAGTGGGTACTTGACTCCTAAAGACAACTAGACGCAAACGTTGTGGCATCATACCATTTAACCTTTACAACTCATTATTTACAACATAAAGTGAAGTAATTATTTCATGGATATTTATTAAAACTAAAATTAAACAGTTTGGATGCAAAAATAATCACACAACAGCAAACAAGGGCAAGGACCGATCAGTCGGTAGGCAATCCGAGCACCTCAGGGAGGATCCAACCAGACCATTGATGGGGAAACTGTTAAAGTGATTGGATTGGTTTGGTGAGCTGAGGGGTAAATGGGTATGGTCTGCTCAGATCGGTCAGGTAGTTGATTGTTTAAGGGTTGGGTCTGATCGGATCGATAAGAAAATCAATGGGTTAAGGGTAAGCTTGGTTGGAAGTGATTGGTCGAATTAGAGGGTGATCTGAGGGATTTGTGGTAAAAGGCTACCAGGTCGAACAAGTAAAAACTGATCGGTTAAAGGGCAAGGTCTGCTCTGTCAGGTGTTGATATGAAGGGTTAATGGATTAAGGGTGAGATAGGCTCGGAGAAATGGTCTGAGGGTTGACCAGTGATCAAGCTACCGAGCCCGATCAAATAACCAAGATCGGTTTACAGGTTAAATTTGTAGTATAATGGATGAACCAAGTCATTTCTCTCAATTATCAACTCAGTAACAAGGGGATTTTTGATGAAACAATTAAAACTGAATGCAATAAAAAATGAAAACAATATTATGAAAGCAACCAATCCAAGGAAATTTAATGATCTTGAGTTTAATCCATCACTGATAACAAAAAATCCACTTAATTGCTAACCTTGTTGTTGGCCTTAGATCACATCAAGCAGCCTTAACATGACCCAAGAATCCTCTACTAGATAAGCATCTACGATTTAATTAACCAAGGTTAGATAGATTAAGCACCATCCAAACATAGATTAACTTAAGATCTGAAATTTAACCAAGCTAAACAATCCATCAAAAAGCTTTGAAATATTGTTTAGTCTTTGTGATTCTCTTGAATATATAATAATAAAGCTATTATCACATAAACATCTAAATCAAATTAAGCAATTCAATCTAGATCAAAATCAAAAGAGGAAGAAGAGAAACTTGAATAACAATTAAGTAATTTGAACAAGCAAAACAAGATCTCCACATTAAACATCAAGATGGTTAATCCTTTGGATTGATTACAATAGCCTAGCCTTCCATGAATAGGAAGGAAGAACTCAGAAAATAAAGAACAAAATCGAAATTCTAAAGAGAATGGAGAAGAAGAGGAAGAGAGAACTCTTTTAAATATTCAAACTTACTTCAAATTTTATGATGCTTAATACAAAGAGATTGACCTTATTTATACTAATCTTAGAACCCAATTTGTAACTGAAAATAAAATGAATACAAGCTATAAAAAATAGATATTGTCAAATATAATGGTCCCATGTTAACCAGCCAAATGATAAACAATTACAAAAGAAAAGCAAAGTTGAAATTCTGCCAGATTTTGTGTGCCTCTTTCCATGATGTGTATGACCCTCCATCCCACTGAATTGACTTTATGTGTCTTCATGACAGTTGTAGACAATTGTCTCCTTGAACTTTGGCGCTGGTTTCATGTCAATAGGACTTTTACAACTCAAGATATTTGATCAATCAATTTGAGACACTTATGATAGCTTTGTATTAGGCATTATTAGATGTTTATTGTGCCCAATATTAGTACTTTAGATGAGTTTAATGTTGTTGGGTTTCATTGGGCTTTAATGCAAATATTGAATAATTTTCAGATTTTGATGCATTTTGACCTTTCTTCCTTGGTTAGGTCATAACTTGGGACTCGGTGATCCAATTGAGGTGCTCTTGGTGTCTTTGGAAAGCTAAGACAATGCTCTACAAGTTTCATGAAGAACTCAAGAGCTGGATCGGAATGATAAGGGTCTAAAATATCCCTGCAATGCAGAGTGAGTTTGCTGTCACGGAACCATCTGGGCAGTATGTACATATTGGACTATATAGTGGGTTATAGGCCTCCTCTTGGGCTGAAACTTGGTCACTTGAAAGATAAGACCCATATCTCCAACTTCAATGAAGACCATTTTGTCAATAGATGTCGTTTTAAGCATGCTTCTGAAGCTACAAGTTGGACTGAATTTGGAAATACGTTCTTCCAACCTAACTTGAGGTAGGTGAAGTGTTTTTGGCATTTCTGGAGTTCTAAAAGTCCAAATGACATGATTCAAATTGGAGATTTTCAAGGAGACAACTGGCTACAACTTTGATGAGACATCCAAGCCAAAATGCACCGTCTAGGTGATGAAAATGAAGCCAGAAGTCGGATAAGAGTTGTTGACTAAAAGCCACCAACCATACACCAACCCACCTACCATGCACCAACCCACCTACCATGCATCAAGCTTCCATATTTGACAATTTCCTTGATTTTATAGCTTGTATTCAGATTATGTACATGTACAAATTGGCTTCTAGGATTAGTATAAATAGAGCCAATCTCTTTGTATTTTGATGAATTCAATTTTGAAGTAAGTTAGAATTCAATTTTGTAGTAAGTTTGAGTATTTGTTAGTTTTCTTTCTCTTCTTCTCCCTTCTCTTTAGAATTTCATTTTTGTTCTTTATTTCTGAGTTCTTCCTTCCCATCCATGGAAGGCTAGGCTCTCATAATCAATCCAAGGGATTAGCCATCTTGATGTTTAATTTGGAGATCTTGTTTTACTTGTTCATATTGCTTAATTGTTATTCAAGTTTCTCTTCTTCCTCTTTTAATTTTGATCTAGATTGAATTGCTTAATTTGATTTGGATGTTTATGTGATAATAGCTTTATTATCATGTATTCAAGAGGATCACATAGAGTAAACAATTTATTAAAGCTTTTTGATGGATTGTTTAGCTTGGTTAAATTCTTGATCTTAAGTTAATCTATGTTTGAATGGTGCTTACTTTATCTAACCTTGATTAATTAAATCCTAGATGCTTATCTAGTAGAGGATTCTTGGATTATGTTGAGGCTTCTTGATGTGATCTAAGGCCAAGAACATGGTTAGCGATTAAGTGAATTCCTTGTGATCAATGATGGATTAAACTCAAGATCGGTAAATTTCATTGGATTGGTTGTTTCTTTAGATTTGTTTTCAACTTTAAGTCTTGTTCTTTTATCAATATTGTTAATCAACAACAAAACCCCCCATTTTAATTATCTTGATTTGATTAAATATTTGTTCTTTTTGGATCCTTGAGAGACGATTCGGTTCATGCTCTATACTACAAATTATTTTGCGAACCGGTAATTTTTATTATTTGACGAGGTCTCAACAACCTCTTGTCAATATTCTAAAAGCATTGCACCTACGTCAAGTCACGTTGGCAGAACGTGTTTCTAAATTCAAACCAATTTGCAGCTTCATATTCATGCTGACAACGGCATCTATTGACTAAATCGTCTTCAGTAAAGTTGGAGCTATGTGTGTTATCTTCTAATGGCACCAGTTTCAGCTCAAAAGGAGGCCTACAGCCCATGATATGGTCCAATATGTACACACTGCTTAGATTCCAGTGACAACAAGCCCACTCTGAATTTTAGGCATATTTTGGACCATTAGGAGTTCGATCCAGCTCTTAAACTCTTCATAAAACTTGTAGATATTTGTCTTAGCTTTCCACAGACATCAAGAACACCACAAACGGATCACTGAAGCCCAAGTTATGGCCTAATCAAAGATGAAATGTCAAAATGCATCAAAATTCGAGAGTTAATCACAATTTGCATTAAAGCCCAATGAGGCCCAACAACATAAAACTCAACTAATATACTAATATTGGGCACAATAAACATATAATAAAGCCAAGTTCAAAGCTAACATAAGTGTCTCAAAATGATTGATCAAATTCTCCCACACTTAAACTTTTGCATTCCTGGGCAAAACACATAAGACCAAAACTAAGGAAAAACAAGAAATACCTTAATCTTAAACTAAAAGCATAAAAACTGATTATACCTAATCTAATCCACTTTCGTAGGAAATCACGATGGCACTTAACATGTGCCACAAGCCTTTAAACCCCTAGGTGTCCTTAGTGGACGAGTTATAGTCTCGTGATGGTTTACCAGGATGATACCCACAAACATGTAATACTCTATTTAATCAATTCAACTAATTTTTAAATACAAGCATTGTATCAAATATAAACTATAATTAATAATTCAAGTATGCTTAACAAAGTATAGTTGAATCAAACCAATTGAGAATAAAATATACATAGCATAATCATGTTTTAATCAAAAATATGCATGTTCAAATTGAGTAAAATTCCTCACAAGTGACACTCAAATCACACAAGGTGCTTAGGTTAACTGTTTGCGCTCAACTTAGTCAAATTATGAAAGCATTTTACCATAGGCTTGTATATACATCAATTCTCCACTACTTAGATCAAATAAATCGCAAAAATCAATAGGTCTTTCAAAAAAGTTGTAATAGGGCTATATGGTGAAGGAAGGAAACAATATGGATAATAGTAAGTTAAAAACCAAACAGAATAAAAGAGCATTGGGGAGTAACGCAAGTAGAAAGTATAAAAATTTACCCACAACCATAAAATGTACATTCTTTTCACACATTCATTCCTTTTTTCTATTCTTTTCTTTTACAACGTTTTGGCTTTTTTTCTTTTTCTTTTTCTTTTCAAAATTAGCTATTTTTTTACCAAGCATTTCACATCAGCACCCAATTCTCCCACACTTAAATCATTGCAAGCAAAAGAGCTCCTCCAATAGGAAAACTAATGCTTTCCTATTCCCTAAGGTGAGTTAAAACATGGTTTTTCACTCAAGGCTTGTAATGGGCTAAGAACAAAGAATGGGCAAGTAGGCTTAAAAGGGGTTAACAATGGGATAAATGCAAGGTAGGCTTATTTGGCCAAAGCAGCTAAGTCAAGAAAAATGCCTCTGTCATTTTCATGCAACATACAGACCAATATAATCTCAAATCGATTCAATGCAAGTTCTAGAAAATAAATTCATAATTGACATCACTTATGAAAGAAAATAAATCAAGCGTAAGTATCAAACTTGGAAAGCCTAAAACTCACAAAGGTATAGAATATTTACTCAATTCAACCATGCTTTCTTCCAAATATCCACAATCATATATACATGTATATCATGAATTTTAAAAAGTAATTCAACTATAAACTGTTTTGCATACTTTTATTATCAACTAAACTTAGATTCAGCACATGCATGCATCAAAATTAGTTTGAAAAGATCAAAATGATTTTAGACCTACTATGAAATGCAAGTTAAGATGCGTATCAAGAGTAAAACTACTCCGTACTCTGCTATCATACATCTAATAAGTTAGTAACAATAAAAATTAGCTGGTTAGTTTTTTTTTAATAAATTATGTACATGGCAATGTCAACTATTCCTTCCCCCAACTAATTTAAGACATTTTCCCCAATGTCAAAATAAAGATAGGTAGAGTGTAGAAAATCTTACCAGAAAACTGCAAATCGAGCCTGAAATAAGAAAAATTACAAAAAACTAAAACCATAAGAGAAAACAAAAATTCACAAGGACAAAGTCAAATTAAGTTTTTTCTTTTTGTTGCTGCTGTCTTTTTCTCAATTCAGTAGAGCCATTGCTGGATCACGTTGTGGTACAAATTCTTGTAGTTGATCGAGCAATTGTCCTGGAGTTGCAACAGTTACAAGAATTTGACGTGTCACTTGTGAGATGAACCTTTGTTCCACAGCATGATCAAGAAGACAAAACAAACTATTATTAAAACCATTAACATTTAAGATACCTATGGGTTTTTGGTGAAAGTTTAGCTATGACCAGGATGCAATTTGGAAGATCTCTTCCAAAGTTCCAAAGCCACCAGGTAGGGCAATAAAGGCATCAGTATTTGCTATCATAATGTTTACGCGTTGGTGCATGCAAAATACTATTACTTCATCCCCTACCGTTTTTCCAGTGGGATTGCCTAAAGCTAAAGGACTATGAATGACACCAAGGACTTTGCCACCTCCTAAATGTGCAGCAGTTGCTACACAACTCATTATCCCAACACTACCTCCTCTGTAAACTAAATGGATTTCTCTCTCACCTAACACTCGACCAAGATGGTATGCAATATTTACAAACTCTTTATCCTTTCCAGGATTAGATCCACAAAAGACACAAACTCTTTTGATCCGACGAACTGAATTTACTTCCATTTTTTTGTACTCTCACCTTATCAATGATCTGAAAAAAGCAAAATGCATTGTTTAAAGGAATCAAGACTCAAATGTAATAATTACACCTATAAAGGAGGGGTAGATCCGTGTGTGAGGAAAGTTTGAAAATAAGCACAAAAAATGATGATAGCTATATGACAAGGATAAGAGACTAATTTATGTGTCAAAAGAAGTTTGAAAATATGCAATGCATATTTCAAAACGATATGGCTAATTTTTTTACAAAAAAAATTTTAAGAAGAAAAAAAATTAAGAATAATACTTACAATAGTTGTGATTGTGGCTCACATTTTCCTCTGGTTATACGTCCAATAACGGCTTGAATGCTCTCTATGGGTTGATGATAGGCTTTCCATCCAATTTTCTTAAAAATTGGCAAATATGGTCTTTCTGAGTCAGATTCCCGAGACTATAACGCTCATGTTCATCTTGGAATATTGGCCATAAATCGAGAAGTACTCTCTACACATCTCCACTAAGATGCGTCTCAAGAGTTAATAGAATATTATCTAAATACTCCTTACTCATGTCATCCTTAATGAAGTTAATTTTATCAACTCGATTTATAGACGTCATTCCAATTTATCTGCATTTTGTGTTACAGGTCCATCTTGCACATTTATAGTAGACTTGTAACCTTTTTGCTCTTCTTTTCTTTGCATATAAACTTTTACCTAGCCCTACATATATGAAACAAGAGCGTCAGAAAAATCACTTGTTGTTCGGACCTTTGCTTTGATTAACCAGCGTATATCCGCAGGGATGCCTTTGTGCATAAGTATCCTTAATCTCTCAAACCATGCACAATAAATGTTAGTTAAAGCATTTTGAGGGAAAGAAAAGAATCACTTGCGGAGGTTAATAAGCCGATTATCCATTTTGAAAGAAAGAAAGAACAAAGGAGAAAAAAATTAGTAAAATTTTATACAGATTTCAGTGTTTGTGGGTAACTGAAGGAACCGAAAAATAAATTTCACGGAGTACCATTATCTGCCATTTAACTGATGAAAAATAATCTGTCAATGAAAAACAAACAAAATTAAAAAAGAAAAATCAAACTCTGATAGATTTTATTGCTTGGCACCGATTTTCTGTCTCGATTCCTGTGATTTCAAATAAGTCAAAGTTTGAAAGATGATAGAGTTAGAAAACATGGGTTGCCTCCCAAGAAGTGCTACTTTTAACGTCTTCAACTAGCGTGATTGAAGATGTTTCACGATCGATGGGTCCTCCCCAATAATGATTCAATCTTTGACCATTGACCGTAAATGTGGCTTGAATTTTTTTTTTTTCAAAGCAAAATTTTATATAAAAAAGAGAAAATAAAAATAGCAAACAAAACAGAAAATAGAAATCAAAAAGAAATAGAAGAAAAGTAATAAATGAGAAACGGCAGCAATAGCAGCAAAACAGAAGTAGAAACAAACAACACAAACAGTAGAAACACAAAAATAAAAAATAGCAGACAGAGAATTAAAATAGCAAGCAGAAACAGCTGCAGGAAAAAAATAAACTGTAACAGTAAAATAAAAATTGAAACAATATTAAAAACAGTAACAAAACAGTTAAAACAAAAAGAAAACAACCAGAAAAATAAAATAAAAATGTAGAAAGAAAACTCTATATGAATAGAAGAAGCAACAAAATCCCAGTAGCCACACCATAGCCAGTGTAATGGATCACCACATCCAAAATTAAATGGTTCAGTATCCTCCAGGGTTGCTTTACTGGTTTAGCTCCATCTTCAAGTAAAATCCTACGCATATATATGGAATGGCTAATGCTAGAAATGTTTGCAAGTGTGTAGGCACTCAGATTTCTCCTTAAAATCTGCAGCAACCTCTCCTCCTCATCAGTGAGGAGGTTCTTAGCCATAGTCACTATGAGTTGCATATCATCTACCAAATATGTACATCTTAAATGCTCAGGAAAAGGCAAAGATTGTAGCTTTAACTTTGGCAGCCGCACTATGAAGGGAAGCAATATGGTGGGCTGCACCAGCTCTGCAAATTGGATCTGCACATAACTTGCTGCTACATTTGCATAATCTACATAATTAGCTGCAGTAGAACTAGCATCACACAAAAAGGCCGCAGTCTCAGGACATGCATTGCACAACACATCATCACCACAACCAGTACAACAAATAAAATCTTCAAAATTAGTAGAACCAACAATTTCAGCACACACGTCATCAACAGATTTCTGCATTTGTTGCTTGCTCAACTGACTCAATAAAGATGTAAGTTGACCAACTTGGGTCTCCAAGTTCTGTATTATAACTTTTGTTCTCTGCTAGAATTAGATGTTGTTCTGAGTCAATTGTTTCACCAAATCCTCTAATGTAGGATCAGATTCCATGCCTATTGGGGCTTGTTGCTGCTACATAGGTTACTGGTATAGACTACTTGGTTCAACATAAGGTTCAAATTAGGGATGATCTCCCCAGTCATGGTTCTATGTGGTAGAATAAGGATCATATCTTGGTTGTCGGTACTGTACTTCACCAGGAAATATACCTATTGCAACAACAGAATGGTCTTGAAGCACAAAACCATCATCTTGCAATGTGGGGCATACATATGTGGGATGAAAAGAACTACTACAAAATATTGCAAGTTCTTGCACATGTAACTGATGTTGTTCCACTGCCAGCTGCCTCACTAGATAAGCCAACTCATCAAGTCTATGCTCCATCAGATAAGTGACTGACCCCCTATTGAGATCATTGGTGCTTAGAATGATGTTTACACTTCAGGCACCAAGCACCAAGTTCAGACTCCTGAAGAATGGTTGAAACTGGTCCTTCTAAGTGGTAGGCTCACTATGCAATCTGCAAAATTCAAAAAGGGAGAGACAAAGAGCAAACGGGTTAGGGATCAGTATAATGACCCTAATGTGATTGAATAACTGAGAATGATCCCTAGCAACAACGCCAAATTTGATCGAGCCACCGAGCCCGATCAAATAACCAAGATCAGTTCACAGGTTAAATTTGCAGTATAATGGATGAACCAAGTTGTTTCTCTCAATGATCAACTCAGTGACACAACTAATTAGGCAAGCAATTAAAACTGTAAAAAGGGGTTTTTTGTTGAAACAATTAAAACAGAATGTAATTAAAACTGAAAACAATATTATGAAAGCAACCAATCGAAGGAAATTTAACGATCTTGAGTTTAATCCGCCATTGATCACAAAGAATTCACTTAATTGCTAACCTTATTCTTGGCCTTAGATCACATCAAGAAGCCTTAACATGATCCAAGAATCCTCTACTAGATAAACATCTACGATTTAATTAACCAATGTTAGATAAATTAAGCACCATCCAAACATAGATTAACTTAAGATCCAAAATTTCACCAAGCTAAACAATCCATCAAAAAGCTTTGATATATTTTTTAGTCTTTGTGATCCTCTTGAATACATGATAATAAAGCTATTATGACATAAATATCTAAATCAAATTAAGCAATTCAACCTAGATCAAAATTAAAAGAGGAAGAAGAGAAACTTAAATAACAATTAAGTAATTTGAACAAGCAAAACAAGATCTCCAAATTGAACATCAAAATGGTTAATCCCTTGGATTGATTACTAGAGCCTAGCCTTCCATGAATGGGAAGGAAGAACTCAGAAAATAAATAACAAAAACAGAATTCTAAAGAGAATGGAGAAGAAGAGGAAGAGTTTTCTCTTTCAAATACTCAAACTTACTTCAAATTTTATGATGCTTAATACAAAGAGATTGACCCTATTTATACTAATCTTAGAAGCCAATTTATAATTGAAAATAAAATGAATGCAAGCTGTAAAAAATGGAGATTATCAAACATAGTGGTCTCATGTTAACCAACCAAATGATAAACAATTACCAAAGAAAAGCAAAGTTGAAATTCTTCTAGATTTCGTGTGCCTCCTTCCATGATTTGTATGACCCTCCATCCCATCGAATTGACTTTAGGTGTCTTCATGACAGTTGTAGACAATTGTCTCATTAAACTTTCGGCGCTAGTTTCATGTCAATAGGACTTTTACAACTCATGATATTCTAAAAACACTGCACCTACCTCAAGTCACGTTGGCAAAATGTGTTTCCAAATTCAAACCAACTTGCAGCTTCATAATCATGCCAGCAACGGCATTTATTAACTAAATAGTATTTAGTAAAGTTGGAACTATGTGTGTTATCTTTCCAATGGCACCGGTTTCAGCTCAAAAGGAGGCCTATAGCCCACGATATGGTCCAATATGTGCACACTACTCAGATTCCAGCGACAGCAAGCCTACTCTGACTTTCAAGCATATTTTCGATCATTAGAAGTCCAATCCAACTCTTGAGTTCTTCATGAAACTTGTAGATATTTGTCTTAGCTTTCTACAGACACCAAGAATACCTCAAACGGATCACCGAAACCCAAGTTATGGCTTAATCAAGGAGGAAATGTCAAAATGCATCAAAATTCGAGAGTTAATCGCTATTTGCATTAAAGTTAATGAGACCCAACAACATAAAACTCAATTAATATACTATTATTGGGCACAAGAACTATATAATAAAGTTAAGTACAAAGTTAACATAAGTGTCTCAAAATGATTGATAAATTGACTCATCAGAGATGTGATCTAATGGGTTATAGGCTAAGACTAGGTCAGATATATAAAAACCCATCGACCAAGGGTAATCTTAGTTGGAAGTGATCATTTAGATAGGGGGTGATCGGGCGGATGAGTGGATGATCAATGAAAAATAATCGTGAAAAGGGATGGTCGATTGAAAATGATTCTGAGAATTGTATGATTAATCGGAAATGGTCCGAGAAGATGGTAGTTGGTCGAAAATGATCCTGAAAACCATTTTCTCTGCAAAATCTTCATCCTTGCAAAACTTTCATTCTCTATTCAAAGAGTGCAGAAGAAGTTGAAACGAGACAACAGTTCAAAGAGTAGAACCATCGCATCGCCTGATATATGGGTCCCTCACCGGTTGAGCTTTTACACAATTACCCTGACATTGCCTGATATATATGGGTATTACTACCGCATCGCCTGATATATGCATTCGTTTATGTGGATAATATATTTTTATAGTGATGGGTAGCTCACAGCGGGAGATTACTCTTCGGATTATTTTGCGATTTCATAGACCTTTTATATGGGTAATATTTTTATAGTGATGGTGATGGTCCCTCACAGGAGTGCGCAATTGCTTTTGCAATTTCATAGGCCTTTTATATGGGTAATAAGACCTAGACCTAGATCAGTCTAGGTCTTGAATTTTTGTGAAATTTTTTTACGTTAGTATTTTACTCAGTACGCAATTGCAATTTCTTAAACAAACTAAGTATTTAGGAATATTTTTATATGAATTTTTGTGAAATTTTTTTATGTTAGTATTTTACTCAGTACGCAATTGCAATTTCTTAAACAAACTAAGTATTTAGGAATATTTTTATATGAATTTTTGTGAAATTTTTTTATGTTAGTATTTTACTCAGTACGCAATTGCAATTTCTTAAACAAACTAAGTATTTAGGAATATTTTTATAGTGATGGAGCTACCACCGGCATGAGCAAAATTGCAATTTCTTAGACAAATAAGATAGTGATACGGCTATCACCGGCGAGAACACGAAGGATGACATTACGTATCTACAAACGACCTTTCTATATAAGTCCGCCTTTTCTTCAGGATGCATATTCTTCTTATCTGTTCTAGCTTTTAGGTTGTTATGGAAACAAAACGATTGTACCAGACATTTATAAACATTGACGCCCTCATAGTCTTGGCCGGTGTGGGACAAGAAGAATCAATAGATCCTCTGATGAGTAGCAGAATCACAATACCAGAGACACTGAGGTGCTTCTTTTACTTTATATATATCTTCCTCATTTTCTTTCTTAATTACTTTTTGCTTTCATTTTCGGATAGTTTCTTTTCATATATCCCAAAACCAACCTTTGGATTTTTCATTTATTGATGATCCTTTGAGGTTAGCTACCACCCATTGTGTATGTTTGAAGTTTGAACTACTTAAAGCCTTCGCTCTTCGCTGTCTTCATTTCTTTTTCCTTATTATTATTATTATTATTATTGAAAGAATTTGTCAAGTAATGTCTCCTCATGAAAAGCACAGAATTTAATAGAAAATAAATTCCTATTCTGCATTGCGTTTTACATGTATAATATAATATTAATAGTAGCTTCTACAAAAAAAAAAATACTACTAGTGGCTGAGAGTTTAATTTATGAATTTTGGATTTACGAATATCGAATTCTTTTAGCCATGTATGTTCTACTTAAAACAAGAAGGGACTGCTAAGTATTTGTTACCGACTAACGTTTAATATGTACCTAAATGAAATGGGTGCATTCATGTTCCATTTAATCTTAACCATTCATTAAGAATAATAAAAAGTAAAAATGCATCGAACGTATATAATTATGATTGTTATCCAGTTGAAAAGGTTATGTTACAGTTTGCGAAAAAAACTCTTTCACTCCTCCTTTATCTAATTCCACTAAAAGTGAAGAATAATAACAATAAAAAAATTATTATTTTTCCTATGATCAGGAAAAAAAAAAATTAGATGTTGATTTTGTTTATATTTGTTTAAAAATTATAAATAAAACTTTATTTTATTTTTATTTTTTTATGAAATTAAATAAAAAGAATCATATTTTTTATTTTGTTATTATATAATTTTTAATCCTTTGTTTTTTTAATTTTATGAATATTTTATTTAAGAAAACAATTAAATAATATATACATATATAATATAGATTTTTACTAATATATATATATATATATATATATATATATTTTATTGGCGGGTGTATATATATATAACTATAGATTTTTAGTAAAAAAATTTTTTAAAAAAAAACATAATTCATTGGGCTAGTCCCGCCATCTATTAAATTATATATATAAACATATATATTAATACGTAAGAAAATTGTTTTTGATATTTTATAGAAAAAATATAATATTTTATTTAAAAAATTATAGTATGACAAAAATAGTAATATGTTATACAATTTTTTTAATATACTATCACGAGGAGTTTTTTATGTTATTTTACTTCAAAATTTTCATTAAATTATTTTTTAAATTATTTTGATATGCTACCAATGAAGTTTAATTTTTATTTATTTACTTTCATATGTTAATTTAATTTTTTTTAATTCGCTAAAACCCTCACACACACACTGCCTCACCTCCAAACTCAAGCCCCAATGCATCATGAAGCCACCTACCAAGTCTCCACCAAACTCTATACAAAGTAGCCACGAAAACCACTCCAAACTTCTCAACCTACAACAACAAACCACCTGCAACACACCAACACAAAAGCCTGTGTTACAAATCATGACCATTTACCTTTACTCCCTTTAGGCATCATGAAGTCGTCTTGTTCTTCATTTCATCATCTCTCAGCTTTATGCAAGTTCTTTGTAAAACATATATATATTTTATACATTTTAATACATGGCGGGATAGCCAATCCCGCCACAAACATATATATATATATATATATATATATATATATATATAATTATTTTTTTTATTTTTTATATATAAACTCGGTATGAGATTAAAAAATATTTCACAAAAAAATATTATATTGGATTTTTATAATTTATTTATTTATTTTATAAAAAAAATTTCATTAATTATAAATTCAAGTGCAAAATATTAAATAAATATGCAATATTCATCATGAAATAAATATAAAAATGAAAACACAAATGTTTTTAAAAAATATTATATATATATTTCATGAAAAGTAAATAATATAAAAAAATAAAATGTTTACTTTAATATTAAATTTTATTTTTATGAAATACATTACACATAAAGTAAAATATCGAAAACAAAATTTAATTTAATTTTCATGAAAAATAAATTTAAAATAAATTAATTTTTTCATGACATTGTATAAAACATTTTATGCAGACAAAAGATAAATTTAATTTTCATGAATTAAAATATGTTTAATAAAAATTAATTCTATGGTGGACCCCACCGTGTTATAAAAAAATATTTTATGATTGAAAAAAAAATATTTAATAATTTTTTTAAATTTTCAAAAAAACTTAAATAAAATAAAATTTAATGACTGAAAATAAAAAGCCAAAATAGAAGACCAAAATCTAAATAAAAGAATAAGAGAGGCTAATTTTTAAATATGTTCAAACCAATAATAATAGATAAATTAAATAGAGGATGGATACACCCATATCATTTAGGTGTATTATAGAACGCTCTTCCTATATGGGACTATAATCCATTTTTTTTGGTAATATATATCTCTCTCTCTCTCACACACACACACATATATATATATATATATATATATATATATATATATATATATATATATAAGACGAAACGAAAATGTAAGCCTTTTTCAAGGGGAAAAAACAAGCATTTTCAACCTATTGTAGTACACCCATTTTCCTTTTTAAAAAAATTATAGTAATGTACAAATCTAAAGTAATACATATAATTCAATATTTATGAATATCATAACATTTTAGGATTTTTTTTATAAAACTCCCATTCGTTTTTAATTGGAAGCATTCTTCTACCATTTCTCACGCTATTGCAAAAATTATTTTCGTTGTTCTAATTATTGGCTTTATTTTCCATATAATAACAGTGAAATTTAAGATTTTAGACAAATTTCCTATTTTAAATATAGTTAGTAATAAAAAAAATTATTAGTGATGATGTAGTTATTTTTAATATAGTTATTTTAAGTTATTATTTACCAAAACAAAAACAACAAATTATTTTAATCATGATGTAATTAATAGACTTTTTATATAAATATACCTAAAAAAAATTAAATACCATTTTATCACACTTCAAAAATTATGTACCAAAATACTCTTTTTTTTTCATGTTAGGAAATCGGTTTAGCTCAAACTGACTTCCCAACGTGTTTTTTTTTTTTAAACATGTTGAGAAGTCGGTTTGGGATAAACCGACTTCTCAACATTGAAATTCAAATTTGTTTAACATCCTGTTGTGAAGTAGGTTTTCACCAAACCGACTTCTCAACAGGTTTTAAATTTAAAAAAAAAAAAAAGCATGTTTGGAAGTCGGTTTGAGCCAAATCGACTTTCCAACATTAAAAAAAATAGAGTATTTTAGTACATAATTTTTGAATTATGGTAAAATGATAAATAAAATTTTTTAAGGTATATTGATATAAAAAAGCTTTAATTAATATACTATTGTATTATTAAAATTAAAAAATATATTAATAAGGATAAATCATTTTTCTCATGTATATCTTATACATTTAATATATGATTTCAAAGTTTAGATAATGGATACATATTTAAAAGCATTCGAAAATATTTTGATAAAAGATATTGTTAAGTTAAAACCATAGTCATTCTAAATTATTTCGAATATATATTTTTACTGTTATAAATCGTCCATTACTCGAAATGAACCAAATATTAAACACTAATTTCTGACAACTATTTCAATATTTCTAACCCCTTTCAAAAAATTATCATCCCTAATTTTGCTCCATAATTTTTATCACCAAAATAAAATGTAAAATCGCTACATTTGACAGAAAGTCATTAAGAACTAGAATAAATGCAATTACTTATTAAATTCTAACATTTAGCTCATCCATTTTCTTTTGGTACATAAGAATTGTAAGCACGTATGAGACGGAAATAAATAGCTTAGTGGAGGATCAAACTTCCAAAATTATCACATCATAATCTTAAACATTGAAGTCGGTACTAATTGAACTACAAACTCATTGGTAGCTCATCCATGTTTTCAAAATGATTTAGTTGTCAAAGTATACATTGAAATAGGACTAGGACTTTTTTCATAAGAATCTATACAGCTCTAAAATGTTTTTTATGATTTCAATATTTGTTAATGTTAAATTACATAAATTTTTTTGGTGACATTATATTTTTTCTTTTGAGAATTTTTTAAAACCTCTAAAATTAGGAGGGCATACAATAGCCAACAATAATTTGGATTTTTCGTTTGTAGGTGTGTTCATGATTGAATTTGATTTGGTTTGAAGCATAAAAATTTCTATAACCGACCAAATCAAACCACTAAACCAAACTACTAGTATTGTTTTGGTGTAGTTCTAAACTTTGGTGTGTAGCTCTATCAACTATAATAACTCAATAAACATGACATTAAATGAAATGAGTAGTTCATATGTAAGTAATGAGGATTATTCCGGTACTAATAATTTTTTATTATCTCAATTAATTGTTAAACATTTATTGTTTGTTGATTATTCTTAATAAACTCAAACTATTTATTGTAAAATTTAATAACAAATAAATGTTTAACAACTCACTGAATACTAGTATTTATAAAAAAATAAAGTAACAACACCCGATAAGTCATATTTGCTGCACATACAAACTTGCAGCAAGGCAAGTAATTATGTATTAATTGCTGTACATATGTGTGTGTGTCCGTGGAGGTTTTGATTCTGTCCACATAATTCAATTTGAATTCCCAAATTGTGAATGAATGAAATACAATTTTGATTATAAACCATATTAGACCAAACCAAACCAGTGGTTTGTTCTATTTTCTTTTAATACCCTTAATTTTTTGTAACCTCTCCCCGTCAAATTTCATTTATTGACTTGATAATAAATGTTTTTTAATCGTTTGTGTAGTTCACCAAACCCATGTCTCCATTCATCAGTTGCACTCCATGCTGTCTATGGGTTTCTCATCACATTGGAGGGAATGCTAATTGAAATTAAGTATCAAGGTTCAAGCACAAATCCTTTCCAAGAGCCAAGAACAAGCACAATCATGTTACTTTTCCTGGTAGCTATATTTACCCATGCCATTGCACTAGCAGCCAAAATATTCCTCCAAACAAATAACAATACCTGGCCATCTACTATTATCTTTCATTTTTCTGGGGTACTTGCCTGCGAGATATTTCTCTGGATCCTAGTCACTGCCTTTTGGTGGTGGTGGATCATCATCAATGTTATTATGCTATTGGTAGTAGCATTATGTTTTTACTACAAGTACATATCTGTGTTCCTCAATAATCTCCTAGGTAGATTTTCTATGATATATTGGAAAATTGCAACGCAGTAGAGAAAGGAGGTAATAGGTGCTCAATAGACAGTTTTCAAAGTTAATAATGCATGAGATTACTTATTCAAGTATGTTATCTCTTACTTTTGGGCTAAACATCCGTGTTGCCTTTTCTTTTGACTTGTTATATAACAATTGATTAATTTATTGTCCACTTTCTTTGTAGATTTTTTAGTAAAATTTTCCCACTTTCCTTGAAATAAGTTAAATAGTTGATGAGAAAATTAATTCTTCTTGGCATGAAAAATATTTATTTTACAAAATATATAAGTAACGATAAACCAAAGTGTTAAGACAATCGGAGCCCAAAGCATCGAAGAGTTCTCTTCAACACTCTTATCTTAACCAAAACCTTAAGTATTAAGTTCTTGATCCTTCCACTTATTTCACTTGAATTCCTAACACAAAAAGATCTTGGCAAAATTATGGTAAAAGAATTCAAATGACAAAAAAATAGGCCGAACAAAAGAAAAAAAAAAAAAAAGAACATTCAAACCATAGAATATTTTCTAAACACCCAAATATTTATATAAATTAGCATACACAAGTGCGTCATATAAAATCCTGAATCACCAATCCCACGAACACTGTAGACCAGTTAAAATCTAGAACATAGTACAAAGCGCTAATGGTGGACAAGTTCTATTAGTGTCAACAGGTTTCCTTTAACCAGTAAGATATATTAACGGAATCATTTCATAACCTGTAACAGTCCAAGCCAATATCGCGATGTACTGAAAATATAAATTTACCCATAACTTTCAATGATAGATTCACACTTTTAACTTTATACAGCCATACTCATACCACATACACGATTGCAGGTAAACTTAATTCATAACTACACAAATAGTACTGGGGATGGCAATGGATTGGCCGCCGGACCAGATCCAGCCTGCCAAGACCCAATTGATCAAACTTTTTCTGATCATAACATGATTTTGGATCAGGTCGGATTGGATTACTCCAAATTTAATGGATTTTCGAGTATCTATGTAACCGGATTCTTCATATGATGCTCTAGCCGCTCTCCTTCCACTCTCGTTCCCTTGCTAGATCTAGAAGAAGAAGATGATCTAAGGTTGAGTCGCATGCCCAAGGCAGATATTTGAGGTAGAGATTCTGCACCATCCGCCAGGTGAACTCGTGCACAACCGCAACAATGGTTGAACCCTAGAATTCATGCACCCCTGCATCGTTGTTATTTGCGGAAAGGTCTGATTTTTGTCATAGCAATATTAGAGATTTTTAACAATCCATTGTTGGCCTTTCAAAAAAAACAATCCATTGTTGGTTTTTCTTTAAGATACTAACATTTGATATCTGGGTTCTTTTTAATTTTTATTTTATTTATAAAAATTGTTCCTTTTTCATGTTAAGAAAAATTAGGTACTGATTCCTGTGGTACATGGTGGTTTTGTGGATGGGCAGCTTTGTCAGTGGGATTGAAGCATAGCATAGCAATAGCATGTCATATCATATTCTGGTCAGGTTTCGGAGGGGGGCTCCAGATCCGACACCCAAATCTGGAAATCTGGAGCGGAGTGGGTAGGATCTGATCTGATCCAAACCCAATAAATTGACATCGCTTTATACTACCCAATATAACGGGGTTTGACTGTGTGGCCACCTATTTATTGGGCCCTATTGTCCGGTAATGCTGTACAGTATCTAAAAAAACACTATCAACTTAAAAGAGTGAGTCAAGAAGGACTCAGTAAGTAACAAGTATTCAAATAATAGCTATTTCAATTATCAGAAAGTTGAAATGTTATATCAGAAACCAAGTCCCTCTAAATTCACTTCTATACCTAGACAGTATTCTAGATTCGTATTCAGGCAAAAACATCAATTTTCAATCATGTTATCCATAAGGTCGATAACATAATAGCAATTTTCTAACCTTACTAGGATTTGTACTGTCATTAAATATACTGTATCCCTGAAAATAAACTTTTTTTCGGAAAGGAAACATGTAACTGAAATTTAAACTTAACCTTTTATGCATGCTTTAATATATCCGAAATAATTGTAATCGATATAATTACATGTTTTCAATTATTCTCTGGAAATTGGGTTTTAGACAACGAGACAGGCACTGTTAAACAGTGAACCGGCACTAGACTGTGTATGTACAGGATTGGGACGAAGACTCACTGAATATCTACAGGCATTTTGATGACTGTAACAGGCAGTCCGAAGACTAATACCATGCAGTCCAATAACTGTTAACAGGAAGTCGGTAACAGGCAGTGTGATGACTCATAACAGGCAGTCCAAAGACTGATACAAGAATTGTCGTTCGACCCTTTGATTAACCAAATATACATTCTTTCGAACATCATTCTCATGATTCTATCTATTGCAGTTACATACTTGATATATTTCTCATAATACAGTAAATCATACTGACATGAATTTCACGTTTATTTTGCTCTTGCGTTCTAAAACATAATACAATACAGTAAAATCTAGAATCTGTGATTCGTAAGTTTGAACATCATTTCATGCAGAATTAATTTTAAAACATGCAACATGGCAGCAATTTATTTAACTCAAACAAGTTCAAATGGTGCAACATGATAGACTTAATTGCATTCAAGATATAGCATACATAACTCACAAGACAGAACCTAATTGAGTCCCAAAGCAGTGAATATTGTTCTCACAAGGCAGCACCTAATTAAATTTTAAAGCAATACATATATTACTTATACTGTCAACACCCAAAACAAAATGCATTTATTACTTAAGGGCAAAAGAATATCACATTCATATCTCAAGATTCAAAACAGAATACGTTCCCTTCTTAATGTCTAAACAGAACACAATTACCTCTCAAGGCTCATGGCAGAACACGTGCCTCTCTTTAAGCCAAACAAGACCTAATTACCTATCAATGCTTAAAACAAAAGCACGTGCTTCTCTCAAAGTGAAAACAGACTTAGTTTAACACTTTCGAAGGCTCAAGCATTATCAAAACCAAAGTAAGTCTTTCTTCCCAAAAAACAAGATACTTTCTCTTTAACCTATATTATTGTCAATTATCTTCTAGGTTCTAAACATAACCTTTGTCAAGAGGGGTTAAGCATAGTATCTCTTCTTTATCTAAGACTTAAAATGTAGTCAATATAGATTAATTTCTGTGTAGAAAATAGCATATACAATAGCCCAAATAGTCCCAAAAAGTTTACAGTGTAATTGGCAGCACTTCATACTAGAATCACATGATCAAGATTACTGTATAGTCCTTGACTCTCATAAAGTTTCTCATAGTTGTATGGATTTATTATCTATGGAATTTCTCAAATATGCTCACAAGGTCTTCTAGCATCACATATAAAAAATTTGGAACAACCCTTAAAGATATGGTCATTCAAAACTACCAATTTCGAATAACAAATTCTGCAGAATTTATGTTCTGCTAAGATTCCAGATCAGCCCTTCCTCTTCTCCATTTGGCCAAGTTCCCAATTTTACAAAATTATGAAACTTTCCATATTTCATTACTGTTGTGTTAACTACCATGTGTCAAAATTTTGTTCCATTCAAAAATCATTTGTCCCCTCTGCAATTACAGTTAGAAAACTGATCATCATGCAGAATTTCTGTTCTAACAGTAGTCTAGTTTAGCCACTTATATTCTCCATTTGGCCTAGTTCCCATTGAAATCTTGAAACTTTCCAGACATGTTAACTACCATATGTCTAAATTTTGTAACATTCTAAAGGCATTTGACCCCTCCGCTACCCAGGTCTAGAAAACTGCTCAGGAACCCAAAACAGTATACACACTCTATATTTTCATAACCCATCAACCCTTAACATCCCATATACCTCATCTGGAACTTTTATTACTTGTTGCTCATAACACAATGAGTCCAACATACCAAGATTTCAGGTTAAATTTTCAGTAATTCAGCCCTCAAAGTCAACAGTACCCAAGCAGAATCACCATACAGAACAGAATTCCTCACCATTGATCATAATCTTTGTTTTTCCCAACTCTTTGTTAACATACAACCATTTCAACGTTCTCACGAATTTCTTCCATTCCATATAATAAATTGAAAATCACATATACCAGGACAGGAACTCATGAGATAATATCATGATAAAGTTCAAATTGTCAAAACAAAACCAGAACATAAACTCAAAGTAAAGTCCAGAATGTGTTCCAGAACAGATTCCATGAGTATTCAACCATTCCAGAACAGATGTGATACTTTAGCAAAGTATCTTTCTTTCTTGTTTAAGCTATTTCTAACTACAAATAGTATTAAAAAAAGAACAATATGTTGTGCAGGAACAACAGGAAAATAGACATATGAAACAAAAAATATTGAGAGATAATATAAAAACAAAAAAGAGATCCAAATGCTTACTTTAAGAACTATGATGCGGTGGTTAAAACTAATACTAAACTAATATCCCTAATAATTCGGTTTGTCAGTGAAATATGCTTCAGAGAGAGACTCAACTTCTGAAAGGGGAAGAACATGCAAGAACAAATTCAAACCAATGGTTAAAAATTGAGCTCAATGAGTAAAAAGTTAGCAAAGGTGGGTTGAGAACTTAGTAATCTTTAGAGGGTGCAGATGAGAGCGTCACTCACGGCTAGAATCGTAGACATCAGCTCTCCCTCTCTCTTTCCCCAACGATCACCAGCACTCAGCTCTCTCATGGTTTTCTACAAATACCCAGGACGGAAAGAGGGGAGAAAAAAGAGTTGGAGATTGGACAATACTTTAGGGCTCATTTGGATTCACCGAATTGTGTGGTTCCACAGAAATACCTAGATTGGACTCAACTTGTCTACAAGAATCCACAAAATGGAAGGGGCTGGACTAGGATACCCCAAGTACCGTCGGGGGCTTACTTACCCCAAAGTGATAATGACCTCTCAATCTTCTCGTGCCAACCACCTGTTCAATTGTTACGTTAGGGAGGAAAATGATCCAAATTTTATGATTTTATGATTTTATTTTTATTTTTTAATTAATTCGCGCTTATAATTTTATCCTTATGTTTCAATTAATTTGCCTTGTGCTTGAAGTTACGATACATTTGTATTTTAGAGAAAAACATTTTAGTGTAAAATTATTTTATTTTAATTTATTGATTAAATTAATTAAGTATTAAATTAATTTAATTAATAATTTATATATAATTAATTAATAATTTATTTTTATTTTAATATTTAATATATAATTAATTATAAATAAATTATTAATTAATTTAATTTAATACTTAATTAATCTAATTCACAAATTAAAATAAAATATTTTTTACAAGCGATATTAAAGTATTTTCCTCTATTTATATTTCACCTTTGTGTCACCATCACTTATACAAGCTTGATAGTCCAAAAACAACACTCAAAGCAGCAGAAGAAGTAATTAGAAGAGTAATTAATAAATTATTTATTTTTATTACAATGCTTGTGTTGTGAAGAATAATTAATAATAAAATAATTTTAAAAAAATGATATGTCATCATTATCAAATAAAAATACGATACTAATTAATACTGACACCAAATGATAATTTTCTAAAATTTTAATAATTCTTTCATAATGAAAAATAAATACCCAAGCGTATTCTTAATGCTAAATATTATTTTAACTATATAATATTTATTAAAAAAAAAAAAGAGTTTGTTCAAGTTTTATTAATGTCATGTGTCACTCATACAATAAGTTTTTTTTAAAAAAAATTTAGCCCTTTATGCATATGTCAATCATAAATTAATCTTTTTCTCATATATTTAGTTTCATTCAAATTTACATTTAAACTCTTTTTTAATGATTCTCAAAATTACTATTAGAAATTGAATTTAATAAAAAAATTTAATTATAATTATACAAAATAATTTTCAATTCAAATTCAAATTTCAATTGATTTCATTTAATTTTTAACAATAGTATATTAATTTCTCTATTAAATAAATATAATTAAATGTCAACATTTATAGCTACTTGATTTTTTCAAATATAAACATGTTAATCAAATATTTATTATCAAAAGTTATAGCTTTCCAAATTTTAAATTTGTGTTTGATGGCTCATTTTTTTAATTTGCACCTAAAATTTTTATTAAATGAAATCAAATGGCTTCTAAAAATATTTATTATCAATATTTGGAATGTTAATCATACAAACATATTTTTTATGAGTAAACTAGCAATTTTATCCCTGAAAATAGTTTGCACTTGTAATTTATTTCATGAATTTATTTTTACATATAAGTTAGTCCTTAAAATTTTAAAACAAATAGTAACTTAGTCTTTCTGTTATTTCTCCTTCCAAAGGATGTGACATGTTAAGTGCTTATGTATACCATTAAGTGCCACATGACAGGTTACTCCACATGCTTAGCCTTTCCAACGAATTTGTTTAGGTGAGAAATATGAAATCTAACCCTCTCAGCATATCACTCAGATATCCTAACCAATAGAGCATACATTTCTCCTAACTCATTACCCTTCAGCTCACCAACCGATCGATCTCTTTAACAGTTCCCTAATCAACTAAATTGATCGAGCTTACCCTTAACCGATCAATTATTATCGATCACCTCGTTTTTTCATCATTACCAACTAAACCGATTGGTTCTGATCGATCAAACTCTTGTCTTATCTGAAACAACAACTGATCGATCGTCCTTAACCGATCTAATTATCATTCCATTTTATCTTGACAATTACCAATCAGACATGACCAATCAGACATGACCAATCAGACAATCCCTTTTCACTTGATCAGCTTACCCGACCAATCTTACCACTTGTTGACCACCACCTACTTGATATGTGGCATTTAATAGTACATGTACGCACTTAACATATTACATCACATATTACCATTAATTTGGAAGGAAAGATAACAGACTTGCTGTGTGTTTTAAAATTTTAAGAATTAGCATATAGGTAAAAATAAATTTATAGGCTAAATTGTGAGTGTAAACTATTTTCAAGAACCAAATTGCTAGTTTACTCTATTTTTTATTGGTTTGCTCTTATATGAAACAACTTTTCATGGTGTTAGTATAACATAAGTTACTTTTTGGATTCTGATGTAGCATTTGATTTTTTTTTTCTTTTAGAAGTAATTGTGACTTTGTTAGTTGAAAGAACAATGATTTTTTTTAAAATTTCTTAATCTTAATATATTAATTTGGATAATGAGTAAAATTAAATAAATTTACTATGCTATCATTCAATTTTATATATATTTTTCAACTAATTTATCGTAATCATTTAACAAACATATATATTGCTCAATTAATAAATTGATTGAAAATAAAACTATTAATATTATTAAAAAAAGTTCAATTCAAGCTCCATAAATATCACATATCACTCGTGTAACAAGGTTTTTTTGTCAAATTTTTTAGTCCTTCGTGTAGATGACAATCATAAATGAGTCTTCTTTTATGTATTTAATTTCTTTACAAATGCGCATGTCAACTCTTTTTTAATGACTTCCAAAATTAGGTTCAAAAATTAAATTTCATAAGTTTTTTTTAATTATAACTAAAAAATAATTTTGACTAATGAATTTAATATCCAATTCAAATTTTAACTATAATTGATTTGATTTCATTTAACTTTTGACAATAGCGTATTTATTTTTTACATTTCAAAATTGAAATTACTAATGATAAAATATTTACTCAACCATAAAAAATTAGATTGAGATTAAACCAATGTGTGTTTTGAAAATTAAAATCCATATCATCTTGCTTTTCATTTAATTTATTAGCATTTTTTTCAATATATTTTATTAGTACATTTTTTATTTTTTAATTTCAAAAATAAAATTCATATTATTTTTTTATTACAGTAAATTTCATATTAAAATAGAATTTTCATGGTTTTGGGCTATATTATTAGTTTTTTTTGTAACATATTTCGTTTTTTATTACTTAGATTTTAGATTTATTTAAAATATTATTAAATAATTTGAAAATTTTTAATAATATGATCCATCCCATAATTCAAATTATAAAGTCAGGTCTTTATCAATAAAAATGCTTATACTATTTACAATTAAACAATTACATGAGATACACGAGATTAATTTTTTTCATTTATTCTGAATTTTTAAATTATTTATTTTTTATATATGACATTATTTTCTTTGATAAATAAAATGTCATAATTGTAAATTAATCTATCAATGTCAATTTCATTAATCACTCAATATTATTCTAAATATTAATCAATTAATCATCTTGAATCTTTCTAATCTCAAAATTTTCAACACAATTTAATTGATAAATTTAAATAAATAAATACTTATGAGAAAATTATTATTATTTACAACCCAATATCTTATTATTTCTTTTACTATTTTTATTTTATTTTTGTTAGATTTAGTTAATATTTACCAAAATTTATGATTAAATGATAGATCTTATAAGGGCTCTCATTATTAGAGCAAAGTGAATTCTTCATTATGATAGTGTTTTAATTTTTATGTTTTCTTTCCCAATAATTTTCTCAATATACTGCCACTATGAACTAATGATAATGCATCTTATTTTGTTAAATAAATTATTATTTAAATTTAATTAATCGTAATTTATTAATATTTTTAAGACATATTAATTATTATTATTATTATATATATTTTTATATTATCCCGTACATCTCCTCTCATTAGTGTTAATCTAGTTGTTAACTATTTCTCGGTGATCCATCTATTTTAAATCAAAAACATGTGTTATAGGTGTGAAATTTCTTACTTTCTTATAATGCAAGAGTCCCCCCCCCCCCTACAAAGCATCATTCACTATATTATCTGATTTTGAGTCTCATACATTAATGTGAACCCATAAAAATAATTGGAACTGCAACATCAGATAATTGTGATTCATGTAGTATAAGAAAAGCAAGAATCTCTTGTTATTATAGGTATAGAATACTGATAAAAGTAAAAAACAAAAGACAAGATAATTATAATGAGTTCCATGTAGTTTAAGTGTTTCAAACTTTTTCTATTGATAACATTTATTGATGATGCATACGCATAAGTGCATTAGTAATTTAGTATAAAATCCTAGCTTTCTATTTAAAAAAATAAATTTATGCTATTGATTAATTAGTTACAAATTACAATGAGTCAAGTTAAAAAAATCCTCTAAGTTACAATAATAAAATTCCCCATTTCAATTAAGGAAGTTATTATAGTATTTAGATAGGTATAATATTTAGGGTGATTTATCAATCATTTATTAATTGTTAGTTTCACAATAAATATTTAAAAATTAATTAAATATAAATAACAATTAATAAATATTTGATAATTTACTTTAAAAAAATACTAGAATAATTCCCTTTAATTAAATTTCCAGGAAGATCAAGTACCCATTCTCAATGCTTTTCCCATTAACCTTAACGTTACCACTAATCGACGACACCTTCACGAAAACTGACATCACCACCATCACAATCAAAAAATCCGAAAATATTTCGATTCCTTAACCACAACAATTGAACTGACATGGCCAATCGCAGGAAGAGGTGCTCAATATTAATTAGTACTATATTTTAACTTAATAAAATAAATAATTTATTATAAAAAATAATTATCCTTTTAATTACCTTTTTTTGCCTTTAGTGGTGTTTTGGGTTTTGGGAAGCATGTATGGGTGAAGCTGACAAAAAAACAAACAAAATACAAACGTTAGTAACTGCCTGTATTAACTTCAAGCCCAACGCGAATTAATTGAAAAATGAAAATAAAATCATAAAATTTGAATCATCCTTTCCTCACGTGACAATTGGGCAGGTTGTTGGCGAAAGAAGATTTAGAGGTCTTTATCAGTTGGGGTAGTTAGCCCCCAAACCGTAGTTGGAGGTAGCATAGTCCAGCCCAAATGGAAGATATGCAACCCGTTGACCTCTCTGTGGATATTAGACTTTTAGGCCATATTCCACAACGAACCCAGTAACCATAGATTCTGCCCTTGATCCATTGTGCTAAGTTTTGGAGCCCATTCTAGCCACTTTGTCCTCAGTTTGGCATTACTATGATACTTTTTAAAAGTTTACACTTTTTAAAATATTTACCAATCTATTCAATTTTTGCAAATATGGAAATTATTATTGTTATTATTATTTTACTTGTTGCAACTCGTCCGACTATCTAACATCTTACCATTTTCCTTAAAGTTTTTTTTTAAATTTTGATAGTACATATATCATTTGTTACTTTTACATTTTTCTATTATTTTAATCTTCATTTTTTGAAATTTATATTATAATTATATTTTATTAATATTTTAGTGGATGTCGTACATAAAAAAGGGCTTCCACCAAACATTTTTATTATTTATTCATTATTTGTTTAGGTAATTATAATTTTTTTTATTTTAGTTTATTCTTATTTTCTGTATTTTTTTTATTACTTTGGGAGTCGAGATTGCAGCTTTATATTTTCTTAATAAATTAATAAATCACTTGATTTTCTAGTATATAATTATATATTATTGTTGATAGAATTTGACAAGTGCACCAAATCGTGATAAGTAATAAAGTGATGAATAGGGTATCGTTCCTAACAAGGATTGCGATCAAGTATCAATCTTAACTAGGAAATTTCTATTTGAATGAATGATTATCATAGTCCACAAGATTGATTGATTTTAAATTTAGAAAGAGAAGAATGAATGAAATAACAAAATGAAATAAATTGAATTTTTAACACTATCACAATCAACTACAAAGAACAAAGAATGGAATTAATGTATAACAATCGGTTAGGAATCAGAATTCCTCAATTATCACCTAATGTAAACTAAGTCAAGCCTTAATCCCAATTCAATTCATGTGATTGACATTCAAGTCGCTAATTTAGATTATCCCTAATCCTTTGGTAGAAATTTTTTTGTTATCAATCAAGAACTCCAATTCCTTAGGCGATCTACTAATTCAAAACAAACATTAAGCATAAGACTCAAAGGAATGTATAACAATGAAGTTCTATCCCTAGAATCATCATCACAATGGTAATCAACTTTAGTTCTAGCATGAATACCAATTTTCCAATCATGTATTCACACTTGAATTCAATTCCAAGATGGCCAATCAAAGAAAAGCATTAAGTATAGAAGAGTCTACTCAATCACAATGAAAATGAATTGGAATTAGAAGAGGAATTTACTTACATCAAGATCCAATTGAGTTCATCCTATCCTAACCTATAAAGTCTAAAAAGTCATGGTACAAATATGAGAAATGGAAATGATTGCATGAATTTGAGGTGGAGAAACCAAGGATTCTTCAAATCTTCCTTCCAAAAGCACTTGAATCCCAGGGATCTCAAATGACGTTGAGTTCTCTCTAATTTGCACAAAGAAAATGGCAAAAAGATCCCCAAATTTTGGTCAAATCGTGCAAATAAACTTGTCCAGAATCGAGCCATCGCTGAGTGATGGCATACCATCGCCCAGCGATGGTTAACAGAATTGCACGTAAGAATTTTGTTGGGCGACCATATATCATTGCTGGGCGATGAAAGTCAGAGCTGCACTCCTCCTTTTCGCTAGGCGATAGGCCTTCTTTCTTAATGAGCAAATGTGTACAAGGATCATTCAAACTTAGGAGGAATTTACAAAGAATTTCTTATGACCCAAGATGATTTATATGCAAGTTCAATTTGTCATTTATATTCCTAAAACTACTAAAACCTTTATATTCCTTGCAAAATTGCTTATTTCACCTTCATAAATCTACGTATGAAGTAGATTTATCAATTATATTACATAAAATGAAAAATTATATAATATAAATAAAGTTAGTTTTTAATTAATTTAGATTATATAAGAACCATTACGTGGCTCAGTTGACTATCTAAACTCCATGTAGGCGAACTTTAACTACAATGTATGTATTCAAATCCCATTAGAAACACCTTAGTCATACTATGAGACGCCAGAACTTGTATTAGTACAACACCCTATAGGTGTTAGGACATTTGTGGGAGACAAAAAAAGATTATATAACAAAAAAAATTAAAAATAAATAAATTTTATATAATATAAAATAATTTTTAACCAACAAGTGTTGATTTGACTAACATGGATATATCAAGAATATGTCATGTTTGGGTTTGACATGCATTCACAAATTAGTGAGAAAAAATGACCAAGTCTCTAATGTCTCACCCTTCAAGATGGCAAAAGTAATTGGTAGTATGTTATTGTTCCCATCCTGCGCTATAGTCATCAATAATGTTCCTTTGTATTTACCATACAAAAACGTGCCACTAACTGACTAGCCGTTATACTTGCAAGTTATTAGTTCATTTTCTTAACAAACAGTTCAACCAACCTATAATATGTTGATTGCACCAAGATAATTCTCATTGAACTCGCCCTTTTTCTTCATCTGTACCCATATATCCCTCCATGAGTTCAAGTCGTTCTGTTCAAAATCTATCGTCCCTACTAGAGGTAACTGAATGTTGACTTCCTAGGGCAAACAGTCTCCTTTCTCTCTCTGACTCTTGTATAACCTCGTCTCTAATATTCATTGTAATCCCAGATTGAGATGTGCTTTTCCTCTCTCCATGTCTTTGATGAATTGATGAATTTTGGCGATATCATTATAAAATCATGTCGTAAATGCATATGCAAGAAAAACAAAGAATACAGGTTAGTAATGAGAAAGTAAAAATATTAAATATGTTCACAATGACTCAACATATTAAATTACACAAAAAGCGCAAGATAGAAAGAGTTCCCTCATGTGTCCTATGAACAGGTATCCCTAAGCTTGACAACTTGTCCTAAAGGATCTAAGACAATGGTGGCTCTATGGTCCTCTTAATTAGTGACAATTCAGGTTCTATGACCCATAATGAAGAAAGTCCCAAAATTGTCCCTGTTGTTGTCAATAAATTGACTAGTAGGGCCCCTAATCCTTGCCCATGACAGGTTACAAACAGAAAATGTTCAATTTCAGCGAGGGGATTTTCATGTGCCTATATGAAAACCAAAGGTCTTACAAAGCAACACTACTTTTTCCTCTATCTAGTCTACAAGGTATCAAGCTCGGGTAGAGAGCTTGTGTGTGGTGGTGTAGTGCAGTATGTGTGAGGGAACGTACAAACCATCCATCCACAATAAAAATGCAAAGCAAACCAAATGAAATGATGCAAAATAAATAAGACCAAACAAATAAGCATATAAAAAAAGATAAATTTAAAGCTTAACCCTCTAAAGTCTCCTGTGGAGTCGCCATCTGTCGCAACCATCCTCGAGGGGAAAAACAATCACGTTGCGAATTTAGGCAACCTCAGAAAAAAAAGGTTTAAAGAGAAAATGAAATGAAAGGTTTTAGGAGTCGCCACCAATTGATTTTTCCATTAAAAAATAGAATGGTGCGATTGGACACGTAAAAAGAGAATTTGCGTACCAGAGTTTAGATTCGAATGTCTGATTACGGGTAGGAAAGGTATTAGCACCCTACACCGTCCGTTCTGAAAACGATTACCTATTTAATCAAAAGTTATCTACTAAGTTAATTGATTTGATCATTTATTATTTGAAATTTTTTAATTTTGTTATTTTTTATGTCCTATTTTGTCATGTATATTATCAAAGAGTGATAAATACCAAGACAAGGAATGAATGGCTTAGTAGCCATTATTGAGAAACAAATTCTAAATCCATAATTTATAAGGAATGAAAACGGTGAATTAGGAACTTGAATTTCTAAAAAATATTTTTAGCAAATAAAATGACTTTTGAAAATGAATTTCACCATTAAGAAAATTATTTAACAAGGTAAATGATTTGAAAATGCATTTTTTAAAAGAAATTTTAAATTTTAATTCTCCATTGTCATCAAATAAAAGTTGTGTGAATTCGTTCACAGTTATTTTGTTTTTTTGAAAAAAAATTTATTTTATTATTATTTTTTAAAAAGGGTTTTATTTTATTGTTTATTTTAGAAATCAGACACTGCTATCGTTCCCGACGAAATCTGATATAAATGCCTTAAGAATACCGAAAATAGTTTGATTAATCAGACTCCCAATCATCTCCCAATTTCTGTCATCGACCAATTTTAATTGTAGTGTGAGAGGCTAATATTTAAAAGTATAGCATGATAAATAAAATTAAGTGAAATATGACTTCTATTGAATTATGTTAAACACAACAGAAATGGAAAATTAAAAAAAAGTAACAAAATTAATAATGGAATATGACTTTTATTGGAGATTATTTATAACCCCACCAACGCTCTTGGCAAAATTATAAAAATTCCCCTCACCTCAAGAAAATTAAAATGTCACCACCGTCGCAGTTAATTTTAAATATCTTATCATTAGAACCTTATTCCATAAATTAGTTTTGGCATGAACCGAATGAAAATGTAACAAGTTAACGAAATTAACCATGAAATAAAATCATTTTATGGAAGACTATTATAGCCCCGCCGGAGCTCCCAGCAAAACTATAAAGAATTTCTTTTACCTCAAAGAAAATTAAAAATTGTCACTGTCGCAACATATTTTAATTATCCTATCACTCGGATCTTATGGCAAAAACTAAATCACAGCCTTTTATCCAAAAATCAAGAGGATAACATCAAAGTAAGAGTTGAACACATGGGATTAAGCCATCGACATGATAAATCATGCAAAGCTACCATCCTCCTATGATTGCTTTCCAAATTTTATTCATCAATCTTTTTCCTTTTTAAATAGATCTGAATAATAACAAGGCAAAACATCTTCAAATGGATGATCAATGTATCAGCTGATTGAAAAAGAAAAATGCATAAATTCTGGGGTGTGCACACGCAAGATATGAGAATGGTACAAAACCCAAAGATAACAAGACAGCCCAAAAACTAGCTAATTCCTATCCCTTTTTTTTAATTTCGTAATAAAATCGTAATCGTACGGGGACAAGCTCAAGTCAATGATTAAATAGTTATTCTAACGTGAAAGGTCTAAAAGCAAGCTCTTCCAAACAGATTATCCTTAAAAACATACACAATAAAATGGATGGAGTATATCTAGACATATGAGCACGCAATAATAGGAATAGTCAATCATGATGATATAGTTCTCACGTTTAACAGAACAAGATAGCAATTACTCACATACAGAAATACCAATACATCATCTCAAACAAGTGAAGAAACACACATTGAAAAGATTGATGGTTGGGGGTGGGCTGTCACATATATGTGTCCTTAGTGACTTATTTACACAGCTTTTCCCCTTTTTTTTACCTCAAGTAACCAAACAACTTGATCAATAATTAGTTAATCATCAATCTAATCAAACAATGTCACCAAAAAGAACCATGAATGAGGCAAACATTAAAAAGGAAGCAAGTATTTACAAGGCAACAGGGATGACAGTGCTATAATGCTGTAGGACTGAGATATTCCAAAATTTATCCACTCGGAACACAACAACAAATTATCGAATAATAAATAAATAAAAACAAAGACAAAAGATAAAATAAGATCAAGTTTTAAGATTCGTATATTTCCTTGCGGGTTTAATAGGCTTCAGTGATCAGGGATTACAGGGTCATGTATCCGTCTTTTCGAAATCAAAGGAACCCATTCACATGTTTCCACAAAGGAGCCAAGCAAAAACCGAATGAAAGCAACTAACAAATATAAACAAAATTAAAGCCGTGAAGATTAATTTTCAGAGCTGAAATGAGTACCCGAGGAGTGCACAATATTTAACCAATATTTATGAGACTTAACATTAAGTTGATCTCAACAGATTCAAGTTAGCATGTTATGCATCAAACATTCACTGGCCTAAAGACCATACAAGTTCAACCAGGGGCAAGAGTCGTATCCAAACTTTTTCTAGGAATGGCAGAGCTTTTAAGTCTACAACAACAGATTAGACGATACCCAGAATTTATCCACCACAGACCCCAAATAACAAAAACCAATATAAGCACAACCTACGAACACTTAAATGCATACAAACAACAGCACACCAAAATATGACAAACACTAGAAGAACTATGAGATTAATACGATCAATACTCAGTCAATACCATCACACAGGACAAACATATCGCAGGTTCAATAAAGCTTGAACACAACTCGAATAATTTCATACGCATATCCAAACCAAACCAACTGAAAACACAACAACATCAATTAATCATCCTATTATACAAAACAAAATTAAAACGAATAGATAAACAAACATTCAACATTTCAGTACCAAGTAATCATTTCGTTGTGACCAATTCAACGTGAATCAATTGTCTATCTAAAAAAAGCAGAATGAGAGGTACCGAAAAGGAGCTTGATGTCCTAAACGAAATTACTTTGTGCAGTTCCTCTTCCTGAAATTCCCAAAGCTTCTCAGTTCCCTCCTCCTCTCTTCTTGTTTTTTTCTGATGCTCCGAGAAAATCCCCCCTAACATAACACTAACATCCTATTTATACCAATTTACAGAACCTAAACAAAAAAGATAAATAAAACAGATTACAAAAATAACTAAAATAAAAAAAGAAAAGAACAGTCCCTTCTTACTGGGCTTCGCGAATCAGGGGTGCAGGGGACAGATCGCGTGATCTGCAGCTTTGTGGCTGGTGCGCAGGTGCATGGCACGGGGAAGGTGGTCCCCACTTTTTCCCAGGCGGCGTTGCAGAGAAAAAAGGATGGGGAGGCGCGGTACTGTGTCAAGGTGTAGAGAAGTGGGGGTGCAGTGCGGGGTTGGGAGTGTTGAGGCAGAGGCCTAGTGCGCGGCGGCTGATGGGGGTAGAAGCATGGTCCTAGTGCGCTGCTGGGCGTGGTGGTGCGTGGGAATCGCGGGGAATGGGACGGCGTGGTGGTCTTCGCGTAGGCTGGTGGAGGCGCGACAGAGGGTTGGGCGTGAAGTGGTGGAGGCGCGGGTGGTGGCTGCTAGGGTTCCAAATGGGAAAGAAAGGAAAAGGCGAAGAGAGGGGGTGGACCGGGTTATGGGATGTTGGATAGTTTGGGCTTTGGACCGAGCTTGGGTTAATGGGGCAAAGGTTGTTGGGTTAGAAGGGAAATGGGCTTGGACCGGTCTTGGTCCAAGCCAAATGGGTTAATGGACCAAGGGGAAATGTGTTTTTTTTTTTGTTTTCTCCTATTTTTATTATTTTGTATTTTTGTATTTTTTATATTTTTCTGTATTTTCTGTAATTTTATAATTTTTTTGTATTTTTTGTATTAGATGACCAAATAATTTATTTCATTGTTGAATTCTCATTGAGAGTTAATTACTTAATTCATCTATTTTTCCTTTTTTTCTTTTTTTTCTTTTCTTTCCTATTAATTTTTCTTTTTTAATATAATTTTCTTTTTTTTATTTTTATTTTTTACATTTTTTTACATTTTTTTTACTTTTTTATTATTTACTCTTTTTTTTTAGTTTTAAAATTAATTGGCTAATTAACAACAATAATTTTTTTTATAGAGCCCAAACAAGATATAGTATTCACAATGGGGTAATATTTTTCTATTGAAAATACTGAGTCCAGGGGAACATTGCTTTTCCTTCTATGGGGAACATTGTTGCATTGCATTTCCTTCTCTCTCTGATTTAAGAGGGTAATACTTTTAGAAAATGTTTCTTCCACACTTTTTTTGTTTTGTTACATTATTTTTATGATGAATCCAGGGGAACATTGCTTTTCCTTCTCTGGGGAAGATTGTTGCATTGCATTTCCTTCTCTCGTTAAGAGGGTAATACTTTTAGAAAATGTTTCTTCCACACTTTTTTTGTTTTGTTACATTATTTTTAAGTGTGATTACTTATCGATTTGGTATTGTTGAAAATACTGATGAGTCCCAGGGAACTTGCAAAGGTCGCCCGGGATTTAGGGAATATGTATCTTTCCCATATTCTGGCTTTTCTACATATTTCATATTTTCTGGCATTTCTACATCAGACCTTTCCTTTTCTATGCTGGGGACATGGTTACATAGAGACAAACATCTTTTTTATGGTGGGGTCATGGTTACATAATGACAACCATAAATCCACGCTTTTCCATCCCTATTTCTGTTATTTACTTATATTCGTTTTTCCTCTGCTGTGCATGAACGCTTCTCTGTTCTCACCCTTCAGTTATTATGGCAACAGGGCGTTTATACCAAACATATATAAATATTGAGACCCTCATAATCTTGGCCGGTGTGGTACAAGAATCAATGGATCCTCTAATGTGTAGCAGAATCACAATACCAGAGACACGGAGGTGCTTTTACTTTCTCATTTTCTTTCTTTCTTACTTTTTGCTTTCATCTTCGGATAGTTTCTTCTCATATATCCCAAAACCAACCTTTGGATTTTTCATGTATTGATGATCCTTTAATGTTAGTTACCACCCATTGTGTATGTTTGAAGTTTGAACTACTTCAAATTTCATTTACTGACCTGATAATAAATGTTTTTAAATCGTTTGCGTAGTTCACCAAAGCCATGTCTCCATTCATCAGTTGCACTCCATGCTGTCTATGCGTTTCTCATCACATTGGAGGGAATGCTAATTGAAATTAAGTATCAAGGTTCAAGCACAAATCCTATCCAAGAGCCAAGAACAAGCACAATCATGTTGCTTTTCCTGGTAGCTTTATTTACCCATGCCATTGCACTAGCTGCCAAAATAATTCTCCAAACAAATAACAATATCTTGCCATCTAATATTATCTTCCATTTTTCTGGGGTACTTGCCTGCGAGATATTTCTCTGGATCCTAGTCACTGCCTTTTGGTGGAGGTGGATCATCATCAATGTTATTATGCTATTGGTAGTAGCATTATGTTTTTACTACAAGTACATATCTGTGTTCCTCAATAATCTCCTAGGTAGATGTTTTCGATGGATATATTGGAAAATTGCAACGCAGTAGAGCAGGGAGGTATAGGTGCTCAATAGACAGTTTTCGAAGTTAAAAATGTATGAGATTACTTATTCAAGTATGTTATCTCTTACTTTTCCTTAGGGCTGAACATCGTGTTGCCTTTTGTTCTGACTTGTTATATAACAATTGATTAATTTATTGTTTACTTTCTTTATAGATTTTTGAGTAATATTTTCCCACTTTCCTTGAAATAAGTAAAATATTTGATGATAAAATTAATTCTTTTTGGCATGAAAAATGTTTATTTTACAAAAAATATAAGTAATGATAGACCAAAGTATTAGGACAGTGGGAGCCCAAAGCATCAAAGAATTCTCTTCAATGGACTTCAACCAGAAAAATGCTAAATGGTACGAAAACGTTTTCGTACAACGACGCATGAATGAAAATAGAAGGCGTAGAAGTGTTGCGTTTTATCTTAAGTAATTTTGTATTTAAATGATGTTTGTTTCTCTCTCCGACCATGATGTTAGGTACCAGAGTGACGGGAATAGTGCCTCACAACTAAAATAAGAGATGAGAAAAGAGGAACTAAACACACAATATTTAACGTGGAAACCCTCAATGAATAAAGGGAAAAACTACGGGGCAAGACTAGAAGAATTTCACTATGGGAAGAAATTACAACACCTCTCTCTAAATATTAGGAAAGAACAACCTCACAAAAAATATAAGAAAATATACAAGAGAGGAAGAGAAGATTTTGGAATGGTTATAACCCTTCCCCTTAAGCTCCTTATATAAGCTCCATGAGGAGCATCAAGAAGTAAACCCACCAATGTGGGACTTCCTTATGTCTAACAATTCTCCCACTTGAAGATTTGATTGAGTCAAGCATATCTTCACACCATTCTTTCTGTCTTGCCATTCCATGTTGCTTACGTTTCTGATAGACCACAGGAGGATCGACACCAAATAAACTTGTCAGCATTGATCGGCTTTGTCATCACATTTGCTAGGTTGTCTTTGGTGTGAATCTTCTGCATATCCACACTTCCTTCTTCTACTACTTCTCGAACAAAGTGATACTGAATACCTATGTGCTTTGTCTTGGAATGAAAGGCTGGATTCCTTGCAAGATACAAGGTACTCTGACTGTCACAATATACAGTAGTTCTCTCCTGCTTGTGCCCGAGTTCCTCCATTAACCTTTGTATCCATATAGCTTCCTTGCAAGCATGGGTAGCTGCCATGTACTCAGCTTCTGTAGTAGACAAAGCTACAACAGTCTGTAACTTAGATAACCAGCTTACCGCTCCTCCTGCAAGTGTAAACACATAGTCAGTAGTAGATTTTCTTTTATCAAGATCACCTGCAAAATCTGAATCAACATAACCCCTGATAACAAATTCTGATCCTCCAAAACATAATGCAACATCTGAGGTTCCTTTCACGTATCGTAGGATCCTCTTAACAATATTCCAATGCTCTCTACCAGGATCTGCCATAAACCGACTGACCACTCTCACTGCTTGTGCAATGTCCGGTCTTGTACATATCATAGCATACATAAGGCTTCCCACCGCTGATGCATACGGTACTCGAGACATTTCCATCCTCTCCGCTTCTTGCTATGACTCATACACGAGGATAATTTACAATTGACAGGAAGTGGGGTAGATATTGGCTACTGAGTCTTGCATGTTGAAGCGTCGCAAGACCTTCCTTAGATAATTCTTCTGAGAAAGCCAAATCTTCCTATCTTTTCTGTCTCGGTTAATTTGCATCCCTAAAATCTTGTTTGCGGGTCCCAAGTCCTTCATATCGAACTCCCTAGCCAACTGTGCCTTCAATTCTTGGATTCGATCTTTGTTGGGGCCTACCACCAACATGTCATCCACATACAACAGCAAAATGATGAAATCATTATCATCAAACCTCTTGTAGTACGTACAATGGTCTGAACTCAGCCTGTTGTATTCAAGGCTAATTATGAAGGAATCAAATCTCTTGTACCAACATCTGGGCGCCTGCTTTAGACCGTACAGAGATTTAACGTGGCTCTGATACCACTGTTAGGTACCAGAGTGACGGGAATAGTGCCTCACAACTAAAATAAGAGATGAGAAAAGAGGAACTGAACACACAATATTTAACGTGGAAACCCTCAATGAATAAAGGAAAAAACCACGGGGCAAGACTAGAAGAATTTCACTATGGGAAGAAATTACAACACCTCTCTCTAAATACTAGGAGAGAACAACCTCACAAAAAATACAAGAAAATATACAAGAGAGGAAGAGAAGATTTTGGGATGGTTATAACCTTTCCCCTTAAGCTCCTTATATAAGCTCCATGAGGAGCATCAAGAAGTAAACCCACCAATGTGGGACTTCCTTATGTCTAACACATGATTGGTCATTAGGCCTTCGTACAAGCTTTCGTAATTTTTTTTTCGTAAACAATAGCATTGCTGCTTCAGAGAAGAACCACTCTAAAAATCTTAACACTCCATCTTAACTTAGGGTTACTTAAAACCTTAAGTATTAAATTCATGATCCTTCCACTTATGAGGCTTCCTGAATCAACAATCCCGCGAACTCTTTAGGCGAGTTAAAATTTAGAACATAGTACAAAGCGCTAATGGTGGACAAGTTTTATTAGTGTCAACAGGTTTCCTTTAATCAGTAAGATATATTAATGGAATCATTTCATAACGTGGAACAGTCGCCGCCAATATCGCGATATACTGAAAATACAAATTTACCCATAACTTACATTAATAGATTCACACTATTAACTTCATACAGCCATAATCGTACCACATGCACGATTGCACCTAAACTTAATTCATAACTACAAAAATAGTACTAGGGATGGCAATGGATTGGACACCCGACCAGATCCAGCCTGCCACGACCCAATGGATCAAACTTTATCTGATGGGAACATGATTTTAGATCGGTCGAATCGGGTTACTCAAAACTTAATGGACTTTCGGATATCCATATAACCCAATTCTTCATATGATGCTCTCTCCACTCTCCTTCCATTCTCGTTCCCTTGCTAAATTTAGAAGGAGAAGAAGATGATCTAAGGTTGAGTCGTATGCTCAAGGTAGAGATTTGAGGTAGAGATTCCGCAACTGCAACAATGGTTAAACCCTAGAATTCATGCTCCCCTGCTTGGATGCTATTTGCGAAAAAGTCTAATTTTTTTATAGCAATATTAGAGATTTTTAACAATCCATTGTTAATTTTTCTTTAAGATACTAACATTTGATATCTGGGTTCTTTTTTTGATTTTATTTATAAAAATTGTTTCTTTTTCATGTTAAGAAAATTTTGGTACTGATTCCTTAGGAACATGGTGGTTTTGTTGATGGGCAGCTTTGTTGGGATTGAAGCAATAGCATGTCATGTTAATATTTAGGTCAGGTTTCGGAGCAGGGCTCCAAATCCGACACCCACATCTGGAGTTGGGTCAAATCTGATCGAAACCCAATAATTGACATCGCTTTATACTACCCAATATAGACAAAGTTTGACTGTGTGGCCGTCTATTTATTGGGCCCTATTGTCTGGTAATGCTGTACAGTATCTAAAAAAACAATATTAACTTCAAAGAGTGAGTCAAGAATGACTCAGTAAGTAACAAGTATTCAACTAATAGCTATTTCAATTTTCAGAGAGTTAAAATGTTATATCAAAAATCAAGTCCCTCTAAATTCACTTCTATACCTAGACAGTATTCTAGATTCGTATTCAGGCAAAAACATCAAACTTATAATCATGTTAACCATAACGTTGATAACATAATAACAATTTTCTAACCTTATTAGGATTTGTACTCATTAAATATACTGTATGCCTGAAAATAAACTTTTTTCAGAAAGGAAACATGTAGCTGAAATTTAAACTTAACCTTTTATGCGTGCTTTAATACATCCGAAATAATTATAATCGATATAACTACATGTTTTCAACTATTCTCTGGAAATTGGGTTTTAGACAACGAGACAGGCACTGTTAAACAGTGAAGCGGCACTAGCGAATGTCAGGGAATTCTTGCATCCTGACTGTGTATGTACAGGATTGGGACCAAGACTCACTGAATATCTACAGGCAGTTTGATGACTGCAACAGGCAGTCCGAAGACTAATACCATGCAGTCCAATAACTGTTAACAGGCAGTGTGATGACTCATAACAGGCAGTCCAAAGACTGATACAAGAGTTGTCGTTCGACCCTTTGATTAACCAAATATACATTCTTTCGAACATCATTCTCATGATTCTATCTATTGCAGTTACATACTTGATATATTGCTCATAATACAGTAAATCATACTGACATGAATTTCACGTTCATTTTGCTCATGCGTTCTAAAACATAATACAATACAGTAAACTCTAGAATCTGTGATTCATAAGTTTGAACATCATTTCATGCAGAATTAATTTTAAAACATGCAACATGGCAGCAATTTATTTAACTCAAACAAGTTCAAATGGTGCAACACGATAGACTTAATTGCATTCAAGATATAGCATACATAACTCACAAGACAGAACCTAATTGAGTCCCAAAGCAGTGAATATTGTTCTCACAAGGCAGCACCTAATTAAATTTTAAAGCAATACATGAATGCATATATTACTCATACTCTCAACACCCAAAACAAAATGCATTTATTACTTAAGGGCAAAAGAATATCACATTCATATCCCAAGATTCAAAACAGAATAGCTTCCCTTCTTAATGTCTAAACAGAACCCAATTACCTCTCAAGGCTCATGGCAGAATGTTAGACCTCTTATTAGTAAGAAATATAAGAGGATGCCCAAACCGCTGATTAGACCAGCCTAAGATTAGCAGTTAGTAGCAGTTATTCTAAGATTAGCAGTTAGTAGCAGTTATTAGCAGTTATTCTGAGATTAGCAATTAGTAGCAGTTATTTTCTATTGTAAGGAATAAGCCAGCATGTAGCAAAGCTGTGCCTTAGGATGTAATTGAAATAAATAGAAAGATTAGGAAGGAAAGGAGGTTGGGCAGTTATTGGATAGGAACTGGAAGGGAGAGACCAAGCTCTCGAATCCTTGGAGGAAACCACCTTTGTAACCATCTCTCTTTCTTTAATTATTTCTACATTCTTATTCTGTAATACTCTGTTTTTATCTCTGATTTGGGAACAATTCCTCAGCGGATTATTAATAGAATACAGTTATTCAGTAAATATATTTAGTTTCAGTTCCAGTTTCTATCAACTGGTATCAAAGCTTTTGGATCTTGGGAGAGTTAATGGTTTTAACAAGAGGAATGGAAGCACGCATCGAGATTCTGGAGCGCGGCTTTGAAGGCTTATTGGAGATAAGGCGAAATCTTGAGCAAAATCTTGAAGACGAAAGGCTGGAGCGTATTGAAACACGAAGGCAATTGAATGAATTGATGGAGACTGTGCGAGGATTTTCAATTCGTTCTGATCATAATGAACAAACAAATGGAGGAAGTCACACAATGAATAGCAATGGTACTGGAAGTCATGTTGAATTGCGGAATCGAGATGAACGTTGGAGGAAATTGGAGATTCCAATTTTTGAAGGAGAAGATACATATGGTTGGACAAACCGTGTGGAGCGATACTTTGAATTGAAAGAAATGGATGACGCTGAGAAGTTACAGGCAGTTATGGTGGCGATGGAGGGGAAAGCATTGACATGGTATCAATGGTGGGAATTTTGTGCGCAGAATCCAACATGGAATGATTTCAAATCTGCTGTGATACGAAGGTTCCAACCTTCGATGATGCAAAGCCCGTTTGAGTTGTTAAGTCTCAAACAAACAGGAACCGTAGAAGAGTACATGGAGCAATTTGAATTGTATGCAGGCCCTCTCAGATGCACAGAACCAGCCTATTTGAAAGGAATTTTTCTGAATGGACTCAAGGAAGTAGTAAGAGCAGAATTAAAACTCCATCCGATTGAAGGTTTAACAGAATTGATGGATTATGCCCAGAGGATTGATGAGAAAAACACTTTACTGAATAAGGGGAACACTGGAACTAATTCAGGGGGAAGATCATTCAGACCTTACAACAATTCCAGAACTGTAACTTGGGAACCTGGAAATAAAAGTCAGATTCAGACCACAACAGGAAGTTCAGTAGGAGATGCTAGCAATATGAAAACTACTGGATCATTCAGAGGAAGGGGGTTTAGAAGGTTGACAGATGCTGAAATGCAAGAGAGGTCTAGGAAAGGACTTTGTTTTAGATGTGATGAGAAATTTAATCCTGGCCATGTGTGTGCTAACAAGCAATTACAAGTGCTATTGTTAGAGGAAAAAACAGTTATTGAAGAGAAGGAGGAAGGACCAACAGAACCAGAACATGAATCTGAAATCAGAACACTTCAGTTGTCCATGTTTAGTATCACTGGACTTACTTCTAAGAAATCCATCAAACTGTGGGGTACCTTGGCTGGAAAGCAAGTGATAGTCCTCGTAGATTGTGGAGCCTCACACAATTTTATATCTTCTATGCTAGTCAAGGAAGGAGAGTTACAGATGAATGAAACTCCACCTTACACTGTGGAGGTGGGAGATGGTAGAAGAATTCCTTGTGAAGGGGTGTGCTCCCAACTGAAATTATTGATTCAAGGAATGGAGGTTCAGCAAGATTTCTTTATTTTTGACTTAGGAGGGGTGGATGTGGTGTTAGGGATGGAATGGCTAGCTAGCCTTGGTGAGATTCGGGCTAATTTCAAAGAATTAACACTTAAAATTCCCATTGAAGGAGGACACAAGATACTGAAAGGTGAACCCAGTTTGGCTCGGGCAGTGGCTTCTTTTAAATCTGTCCTCAAAGCAATCAGTGATGAAAGACAAGGTTTTCTGCTGGAGTATCAGATTTTACAAGGTGAAAATGAAGACACCACACCTTTACCAGAGTGGTTAGAGTCAGTATTGGTTGAGTATAAGGAAGTATTTCAGGAACCACAAGGATTACCTCCAACCAGAAGGCAAGATCATGCAATAGTCAGACCCTACAGGTATCCCCATTACCAGAAAAATAAGATTGAGAGGTTAGTGGATGATATGCTTAATTCTGGTATAATTAGACCAAGTGTAAGTCCTTATTCTAGCCCAATCATATTAGTAAAGAAAAAAGATGGTGGCTGGAGATTTTGTGTAGACTATAGGGCATTGAACAAGATCACCATACCTGATAAATTCCCTATCCCTATTATTGATGAATTACTTGATGAACTTGGGGGAGCAGTCATATTTTCTAAGTTGGATCTCAAATCTGGATACCACCAGATTCGAATGAGGGAAGAAGATATCCCTAAAACTGCTTTTAGAATTCATGAAGGGCATTATGAGTTTGTTGTGATGCCTTTTGGACTCACTAATGCCCCTTCTACTTTCCAATCACTAATGAATGACATGCTTAGACCATATTTAAGGAAGTTTGCTTTAGTTTTCTTTGATGATATTTTGGTCTCTAGCAAAACTGTGGAGGAGCACCAAAGACATTTGCAGGCAGTTTTAGCCCTATTAAAGGAACATCAATTTTTTGCCAATAGAAAGAAATGTACTTTTGGGCAAACACAATTGGAGTATCTTGGCCATATCATTTCAGCTAATGGGGTGGCAGCAGATCCTAAAAAAATTGAGGTTATGATGGATTGGCCAACACCAAAGGATATTAAGGCTTTAAGAGGATTCTTAGGCCTTACGGGTTATTATAGGAGATTTGTGAAGGACTATGGAAAAATGGCTAGGCCTTTGACTCAGTTATTGAAGAAAGACAATTTTCAATGGACACCAGAAACTCAGGCAGCTTTGGATCAATTGAAGAAGGTCATGGCTGAATTACCTATACTCACTGTTCCAGATTTTTCTAAGGTAATTACTATAGAAACTGATGCTTCCAATAAAGGGTTAGGAGCAGTCCTATTGCAGGAAGGACGACCAGTAGCTTTTATCAGTCACACTTTATCAGAAAGAGGACAATCCAAATCAGTTTATGAGAGGGAATTGATGGCTATTGTAATGGCAGTCCAGAAGTGGAGACACTACCTACTTGGCAGACATTTCATCATTCTTACTGATCAGAAAAGCCTTAAGTTCCTCACAGATCAGAGAGTTTTGGGAGAAGAGCAGTTCAAATGGACTTCTAAACTAATGGGATTGGATTTTAAGATCCAATACAGACCTGGAAGTGAGAACAGAGCTGTTGATGCTTTATCTAGAAGAATGACTTATGCAGCATTGTCCACAGTTCAGTTTGATGATTTGGAAGAATGGGAAACTGAAGTCCAGAATGATCCTAAGTTGCAAGGCATTATACAAGACATTCTACAAAATACTGCATCTCATCCTGGTTATACCTTCAAAGACAGAAAATTGTTCTACAAAGGAAGATTGGTGCTGCCAAAAGGATCTTCTAGGATTCCTATTCTCCTTAAAGAGTTTCACAGTTCAGCTATGGGGGGGCATTCGGGATTTTTTAGATCATACAAAAGGATTTCTGCCATTGTTTACTGGGAGGGAATGAAGAAGGACATTCAGCAATTTGTTGCTCATTGTGAGACTTGTCAGTTGAATAAATATCAAACCTTGTCTCCTGCTGGATTATTGCAACCTCTTCCTGTGCCTACTCAGGTTTGGGCTGATTTGTCCATGGATTTTATAGAAGGTTTACCTAAGGCTCAAGGAAAGAATGCTATTCTAGTGGTTGTGGACAGATTAACTAAGTATGCTCACTTTATTGCACTTAGTCATCCATTCACTGCCAAAGATATTGCTGAAATTTTTATCAAAGAAGTAGTCAAGCTACATGGATTTCCCTCTACAATTGTTTCAGACAGAGACAAGATATTTCTCAGCCATTTCTGGACTGAGCTATTCAGAATGGCAGGCACTAAGTTGAAATTTAGTTCTGCCTACCATCCCCAAACAGATGGACAAACCGAGGTAGTCAATAGATGCCTAGAAACATATTTGAGATGCCTCACAGGAACCAAACCCAAACAATGGCCTAAATGTCTTAGCTGGGCTGAGTTTTGGTTCAATACAAACTATAACAGTTCTACTAAATTGATCCCATTCAAAGCCCTTTATGGTAGAGATCCACCCCACTTACTCAGAGGCACTACTATTCCTTCAGTGGTTGAGGAGGTTAACATGATGACTCAGGATAGGGATCAGCTTCTTCATGACTTGCAGAATAATTTATTAAAGGCTCAGAGTCAAATGAAGTCTTATGTAGATCAATCCAGGCGCCATGTTACTCTGGTTACAGGTGATTGGGTCTATTTAAAGCTGCAGCCTTACAGATTGAAGTCCCTTGCAAAAAAAAGGAATGAAAAGTTGAGTCCTCGTTTTTATGGCCCTTATCAGATCACTAAGCAAATAGGACCAGTGGCTTTTGAATTGGATCTTCCGCCTGACAGCAAAATACATCCCGTATTTCATGCTTCATTACTCAAGAAAGCTCTTTCTCCTTCAGCTACACCACAACCGCTTCCACCAATGCTTTCAGATGATTTGGAGTTGCAAGTTGTCCCTGATGCAGTCAAGTCAGTCCGCAACACTGTTACTGGTTCTGCTGAGGTCTTAATCCAGTGGAAAGATCTTCCTGACTTTGAAGCTACTTGGGAGCCTGTTGAGACTATCATGAAGCAGTTTCCTTCTTTTCACCTTGAGGACAAGGTGACTCTTTTGGGGGAGAGTATTGTTAGACCTCTTATTAGTAAGAAATATAAGAGGATGCCCAAACTGCTGATTAGACCAGCCTAAGATTAGCAGTTAGTAGCAGTTATTCTAAGATTAGCAGTTAGTAGCAGTTATTAGCAGTTATTCTAAGATTAGCAGTTAGTAGCAGTTATTAGCAGTTATTCTAAGATTAGCAGTTAGTAGCAGTTATTAGCAGTTATTCTGAGATTAGCAATTAGTAGCAGTTATTTTCTATTGTAAGGAATAAGCCAGCATGTAGCAAAGCTGTGCCTTAGGATGTAATTGAAATAAATAGAAAGATTAGGAAGGAAAAGAGGTTGGGCAGTTATTGGATAGGAACTGGAAGGGAGAGACCAAGCTCTCGAATCCTTGGAGGAAACCACCTTTGTAACCATCTCTCTTTCTTTAATTATTTCTACATTCTTATTCTGTAATACTCTGTTTTTATCTCTGATTTGGGAACAATTCCTCAGCGGATTATTAATAGAATACAGTTATTCAGTAAATATATTTAGTTTCAGTTCCAGTTTCTATCACAGAACACGTGCCTCTCTTTAAGCCAAACAAGACCTAATTACCTTTCAATGCTTAAAACAAAAGCATGTGCTTCTCTCAAAGTGAAAACAGAACTTAGTTTAACACTTTTGAAGGCTCAAGCATTATCAAAACCAAAGCAAGTCTTTCTTCCCAAAAAACAAGATACTTTCTCTTTTACCTATATTATTGTCAATTATCTTAGAGGTTCTAAACATAACCTTTGTCAAGAGGGGTTAAGCATAGTGTCTCTTCTTTATCTAAGACTTAAAATGTAGTCAACATAGATTAGTTTCTGTGTAGAAAATAGCATATACAATAGCCCAAATAGTCCCAAAAAGTTTACAGTGTAATTGGTAGCACTTCATACTAGAATCACATGATCAAGATTGCTGTATAGTCCTTGACTCTCATAAAGTTTCTCATAGTTGTATGGATTTATTATCTATGGAATTTCTCAAATGTGCTCACAAGGTCTTCTAGCATCACATATCAAAATTTTAGAACAACCCATAAAAGATATGGTCATGCAAAACTGCCAATTTCGAATAACAAATTCTGCAGAATTTCTGTTCTGCTAAGATTCCAGATCAGCCCTTCCTCTTCTCCATTTGGCCAAGTTCCCAATTTTATAAAATTATGAAACTTTCCATATTTCATTATTGTTGTGTTAACTACCATGTGTCAAAATTTTGTTCCATTCAAAAATCATTTGACCCCTCTGCAATTACAGTTAGAAAACTGATCATCATGCAGAATTTCTGTTCCAACAGTAGTCTAGTTTAGCCACTTATATTCTCCATTTGGCCTAGTTCCCATTTTTGTAAAATTTTGAAACTTTCCAGATATGTTAACTACCATATGTCTAAATTTTGTTACATTCTAAAGGCATTTGACCCCTCTGCTACCCAGGTCTAGAAAACTGCTCACGAACCCAAAACAGTATACACACTCTATATTTTCATAACCCATCAACCCTTAACATCCCATATACCTCATCTGGAACTTTTATTACTTGGTCATAACATAATGAGTCCAACATACCAAGATTTCAGGTTAAAATTTCAATAATTCAGCCCTCAAAGTCAACAGTACCCAAGCAGAATCACCATACAGAACAGAATTCCTCGCCATTGATCATAATCTTTGTTTTTCCCAACTCTTTGTTAACATACAACCATTTCAACATTCTCACGAATTTCTTCCATTCCATATAATAAATTGAAAATCACATATACCAGGAACTCATGAGATAAAATCATGATAAAGTTCAAATTATCAAAACAAAACCAGAACATAAACTCAAAGTAAAGTCCAGAATGTGTTCCAGAACAGATTCCATGAGTATTCAACCATTCCAGAACAGATGTGATACTTTAGCAAAGCATCTTTCTTTCTCATTTAAGCTATTTCTAAGTACAAATAGTAAATGTATATAGAGCATCTATGATTAAAAAAACTGGAAAATAGACATATGAAACAAAACATGTTGAGAGATAATATAAAAACAAAAAAAAGAGATCCAAATGAGTACTTTAAGAACTATGATGCGGTGGTTAAAACTAATACTAAACTAATATCCCCAATAATTCGGTTTGTCAGTGAAATATGCTTCAGAGAGAGACTCAACTTCTGAAAGGGGAAGAACATGCAAGAACAAATTCAAAATCAATGGTTAAAAATTGAGCTCAATGAGTTAAAAGTTACCAAAAGTGGGTTGAGAACTTAGTAATCCTTAGAGGGAGCAGATGAGAGCGTCACACACGGCTAGAATCGTAGACATCAGCTCTCCCTCTCTCTCTTTCCCCAACGATCACCAGCACTCAGCTCTCTCATATGGTTTTCTACAAATACCCAGGACGGAAAGTGTTACAGTGGAACAGAGATTTCAGGGATTTCTATGATACCCGAGAAATCTCAATACAAATAACCAGGGAATTAGCAGATAAAGAAAGCTTATTCCGTTGATTAAATGCAGAATTTAGTAAAGAACTTATGAGTAACAAGAGAAAATGGAGAGAGTAGATAATGATATTTTCATGTCTGATATCTATTCTGCTGCTCTCCCTTTTACATAAGATCCTAATACAAACAGAATAAAGAAAATGTAATAAAATTAGAAAATACAGCAAAAAAAAAAAATCCTTCTAACCGATTTTGCAATTCCCCAAAAATTGTTATCCAGCCCAGCTATGCTGACATAAGAGCTGCAATGCAAAAACGTGCTAAAATAAAAGGGCAGGCCTTTGTATTATTTCTAATCTTTTAATAATCGGATTAGAGATCGAATCGGCGAAACTTTCGGATCATGATTTGATTGGTTGAACCAGTGGTCGAACCGGATGACGTAATAATTATAATTATAATTATATAAATAATTATTTATATACATATTCAATTAAAATAACCTTATTTTGAGAGGTAACAGGAATTTAAGAAAAAAATTATGGTTTAATCTTTATTTAAAAAAATAACTATAATTATTTCTTTTAAAAATATTCATTACTATGAAAATAATTATTAATTTTTTTTTAAAATCAATTGGTCCAACTTCATTATTTCATCTTCCATTGCATAGATCTTAAAAAGTTACATGAAATTGATATAAAATGCATTCAAATCGGATGAATAAGTAAAAGGTTATGACTTTTAGAAGATAGATGTGAAAAAAAATCCTAAAAAACTAATTTAAAAATCTGAAAAAGTAATAAAAAAATTCAAAAAAAGTAAAAAAAAAAAAAATTGAACCGGGCCCGATTCATTCGGGTCGTCGGTTCAATCTGGTTCTTCCCGGTTCAATGGCCAAAACGGTTTTTTAGACGAATTGGACTAGCCAGACACATCAGTCACGGTCGGACTGATCGGACCGACCAGTCCGGTCTAATTTTTCAAACATTAATTATCTCGAGAAAAAAAGAATTGGAGGTGGACAATACTTTTGGGCTCATTTGGATTCACCGAATTGTGTGGTTCCACGCAAATACCTAGATTGAACTTAACTTGTCTACAGGTATCCACAAAATGGAAGGGGCTGCACTATAATATTTTAATAAAAAAATGTATTGTATTAAAATATTAAAAAAAAGAGAATAAAATAAAATAAAAAGTAAATGGTATTTGAATTCAAAAATGAAAAAAGAAAATCTTACTATACTAATTAAGATGAAGATATTGTTTTATTAATAAACATATATTTGATAAATAGATCAAAATATATTTTATTAAATATTAATTGTTATCTTCAAATTATTATGCTCTTTATGTTATGTCCTAGAATATCAAATAAATATTAAATATTGGATATTCTATATTCTTTTCTATGTTCCTTCATATTAATTTAATTATGTTATGACATATTAATTATGTTATGGATAGCTAATAATAAACAGTTATTAACTAAGATCCCAGTAGTTTATTAAATTCCTATGCATGCATAATTTTTGTTATGTGAGCCCGCTTAGCTCATAGGTTAGAGCATCGCATTTGTAATGGGATGGTCATCGGTTCGATTCCAATAGCTCTAAATCTTCTTGTGCCAATCACTTGTTCAATTGTGACATTAAGGAAGAAATTATCCAAATTTTATAATTTAATCCTTATTTTTTAATTAATTCATGTTTATGATTTTATCCTCATTTTTTAATTAATTAGTCACAAATTTATTATATTAGATATGTACAATTTTTTAAAATTATAATATGTTTTTTTATTTTGATATTTTTTATAGGAATTTTTTAATCGAATTTATACAAGAATACAAAGTTAATTACTTTCTAATTTAATTATCTAAAAAAATACATACAAATTAAATTTATCATGAATCGTTGAATATATCTAGTGTCTAATAATATGTGAAAATAATAATAATAACTACAAAAATATAAAAATTGAAGTATTTGATTAAGTTTAAAAATATTTTAAATTAAAATTTTATTAGAATATTTGTTCATTATATTAGGTAAATAAGTATAATTGATATTAATTAATTTAAAAAATATAAACAATTTGAATATGTTATGATATATTATCTCCATTGATCACATTTATTAGTATTCATTGTGCCAACCACCTGTTCAATTGTCCCATTCGGGAGGAAATTATCCTAATTTTATAATTTTATCCTTATTTTTTAATTAATTCATGCTTATGATTTTACCTTCATTTTTTAATTAATTAATTTTATTATCCGCGCAATGTACAAATTTATTATATTAGATATGTACAATTTTTTTAAATTATATTTTTTTATTTTGATATTTTTTATAGGAATTTTTTAATTAGATTTATGCAAGAATACAAAGTTAATTACTTTCTAATTTAATTATCTCAGAAAAAAAAAACACATACAAATTAAATTTATCATAAAGCATTTAATATATCTAGTTTCTAACAATATGTCAAAAAATAATAATAACTACAAAAATATTAAACTTGAAGTATTTGATTAAGTTTAAAAATATTTCAAATTAAAAGTTTATTAGAGTATTTGTTCATTATATTAGGTAAATAAGTATAATTGATATTTCATTAATTTAAAAATATAAACAATTTGAATATGTTATGATATATGATCTCCATTGATCACATTTATTAATATTCATTGATACTCATTGTGCCAACCACCTCTTCAATTGTCACATTAGGGAGGAAATTATCCAAATTTAGTATAGACAGTTACTAACATTTGTGTTTGAAAGAAATATATTTTAGTGCAGTTGAAGGGAAAATTATTTTATTTTAGTTTATAGATTAAATTAATTAAGTATTAAAATAATTTAATTAATAATTAACATATAATTAATTAATAATTAATTTTTATTTTAAATTTAATATATAATTAATTGTAAATAAATTATTAAATAAATTAATTTAATATGTAATTAATTTAATTCACAAACTAAAATAGAATATTTTTTACAAGTCACACTAAATTCTCTTTCTCCATTTGTATATCGCCTTTGTGTCAGCTTCACCCATACATGCTTGATAGTCTACAAGCACCACTCAAAGCAGACGAAGAAGTAATTAAAAGAGTAATTAATAAATTATTTATCTTTATTACAATGATTGTGTTGTGAAGAATAATTAATAATAAAATAATTTTAAAAAAAATGACATGTCATCATTATCAAATTAAAATACGATACAAATTAATATTGACACCAAATAATAATTTTCTAAAAATTTAATAATTCTCTCATGATGAAAAATAAATACCTATGTTATAGGCTTATAGCGTATTGTTAATGCTAAATATTATTTTAACTATATAATATTATAAAAATGAGTTCTTTCAAGTTTCATTAATGTCATTGTCACTTATACAATAATTTTTTTCTCTAAAATTTTTAACCTCTAATGTCAACGTCAATCATAATTTTATCTTTTTTTCATGTATTTAATTTCATTCCAGTTTATTTTTAAATTCCTTCTTAATAACTCTTAAAATTACTACTAAAAATTGAATTTAATAAAGAAATTTTATTATAATTATACAAAATAATTTTTAATTCAAATTTCAGATATAATTGAATTGATTTTATTTAATTTTTAACAATATTATATTAATTTCTCTATTAAATAAATATAATTACATGTGAAAATTTATAGCTCCTTGATTTTTACAAATATAGACATGTTAATAAAATATTTATTATCAAAAGGTTATAGCTTTCCAAATTTTAAATTTGTGTTTAATGGCTCATTATTTTTTAAATTTGAACCTAAATTTTTTATTAAATCAAATCAAATGGCTTCTAAAAAGTTTATTATCAATATTTGGAATTTTAATGATACAGAAATATTCTAAAACTTTTCATGGTGTTGGTATAACAAAAGTTATGTTTTGCTATTTTGGATTCTGATATGACATTTGAAAAGTTTTTTTTCTTTTAGAAGTAATTGAGAATTTATTAGTTTATGAACAATGATTTTTTTTAATTTCTTAATCTTAATATATTTATTTGGATAATGAGTAAAATTAAATAAATTTACTATGCTATCATTCAATTATATATATAATTTTCAACCAATTTATCATAATCATTTAACAAACATATATATTTCTAAATTAACAAATTAATCAGAAATAAAACTAGTAATATTATATATATATATATATATATATATATATAAAGTCAGTTCAAGCTTCATTAATGTATGTCACTCATATAACTAGTTTTTTTTCTCTAAATTTTTTAATCCTTCATGTAGATGGCAATCATAAATGAGTCTTCTTTACAAATTTCAACTATAGTAAATTTGATTTCATTTAACCTTTGACTGTAACGTATTTATTTCTTACTTTTCAAAATTGAAATTACTAATAGTGAAATATTTACTCAACTATAAAAAATCGAATTGAAATTAAACCAATGTGTATTTTGAAATTTAAAATTCATATCATCTTACATTTTATTTAATTTATTATCATTTTTTTTCAAAAGATTTTATTAGTATATTTTTGCTCTTTAATTTCAAAAATAAAATCCATATCGTCACATGTAATTATGTTATTAGTATATTATTTTTTATTATAATAAATTTCATATTAAAATAAAATTTTCGTAATTTTAGGCTATATTATTAGTTTTTTGTAACATTTTGTTTTTAATTACTTAGATTTTAGAGTTATTTAAAATATTATTAAATAATTAAAAGAATTATTCTAATTAATTAAATATTAAATTTAATAATATGAGCCATCCGATAATTCAAAATATAAAGTCAGGTGTTTATTAATAAAAGTGCTCATACTATTTACAATTGAACAATTACATGAGATACACCAGATTTTAATTTTTTAATATTATTTGTTTCCATTTATTCTGAATTTTTAAATTATTTATTATTTATATATGACATTATTGTCTTTGATAAATAAAATGTCATAATTGTAAATTAATCTATCAATGTCAATTTCATGAATCACTCAATATTATTATGAATATCAATCAATTAATCATCAAAGAATGAATTTTTCTAATCTTAAAATTTTCAACACAATTTAATTGATAAATTTAAATAAATAACTATTGATGAGAAAATAATAATTATTTACAATCCAATTTCTTATTAATTCTTTTACTATTTTTCTTTTATCTTTGCTAGATTCAATTAATATTTGTCAAATTTTATAATTAAATGATAAATCTTATAAGGACTCTCATTATTAGAGCAAAGTGAATTCTTTATCATGATAATCTTTTTTTTTTGTGTAAATCATGTCATCTCCTCGCCCAGAAGGCAAGAGATTAATCCTACGGAGTATGATCAGGTGTGTGAAGCGAGGACCCCTCCCAACTGCGTTTTTTTCATACACACTGCCTCAAGAATCGAACACAAGATAAGATGCTTAAGGTGACTGAACCACTTCCACTTAAACCAACGCAAGTTGATATTATGATAGTCTTTTAATTTTTAGACTAAACACTTATTTTAGTCCCCCAAAGATACAAGTGACATCAGTTTAATATTCTAATAATTATGTGATATCAAATTTGTCCTTTCAGAAAACCATTTTATGTCATTGAATGACCAATTTGATGTCAAAAATTAACACCGAAGGATTAATTTCATGTCATCAATTATTGGAGGACTAAATTAATGTCACTTGTATCTTTAGAATACCAAAATATGTGTTTACTCTAATTTTATGTTTTCTTTCCCAATAATTTTCTCAATATACAGCCAATATGAAATAATGATAATGTATCTTATTTTGTTAAATAAATTATTATTTTAAATTTAATTAACCATAATTTATTAATAGTTTTAAGACATATTAATTTTTATTATATATAATATTTTTTTTATTCTGTACATCTCATGAGTGTTAATCTAGTTGTTAACTAATTCTCGGTACTCCATCTATTTTCAATCAAAACCATGTGTTATAGGTGTGAAATTCTAACTTTCTTATAATGCAAGAGTTTTTTTTTTCCCTTACAAAGCATCAATTACTATATTATCTGATTTTGAGTCTCATAAATTAATGTGAACCCATAAAAATAATTGGAACTACAACATCAGATAATTGTGATTCATGTAGTATAAGAAAAGCAAGAATCTGTTGTTATTATAGGTATAGAATACTGATAAAAAAAAAAAACAAAAGATAATTATAATGAGAGTTCCATGTAGTTTAAATGTTTCCAACTTTCTATTGATAACATTTTTTTCTTTTGGTATTCTCTATTGATAACATTTATTGGTGATGACATACGCATAAGTGCATTAGTAATTTAGTATAAAATCCTAGCTTGTATTTAAAATATAAATTTATGCTATTGATTAATTAGTTACAAATTACAATGAGTAAAGTTAAAAAAATACTCTATTACAATAATGAAATTTTCTATTTTAATTAAGAAAGTTGCTATAATATATTAATAAGTACAGTATTTAAAGTGAATTATTAATTATTTATTGATTGTTAATTTAATAATAAATATTTGACAATCAATCAAATATAAACAACAACTAATAAATATTTAACAACTTACTTTAAGTATTCATATAAAAAAAATTAAATACTAAAATAATCCTTTAATTAAATTTTCAGGAAAGATCAAGTGCCCATGCTCTTCCCATTAACCTCAACGCTACCACCAATCAACGACACCTTTATGAAAACTGACATCACCGCCATCACAATAAAAAAAACCCGAAAATATTTCGACCCAGGTTCTTCCTTAACCACAACAACTGAACTGACATGGCCAATCGCAAGAAGAGGTGCTTAATATTAATTAGTACTATATTTTAACTTGATAAAATAAATAATTTATTATAAAAAATAATTATCCTTTTAATTACTTTTTTTTTCCTTTAATGGTGTTTTGGGAAACATGTATGGGTGAAGCTGACAAAAAAAACAAAAAACAAAAAACAAAATACAAACGTTAGTAACTGCCTATATTAACTTCAAGCCCAACGCGAATTAATTGAAAAATGAGAATAAAATCATAAAATTTGAATCATCCTTTCCTCACTTGACAATTGGGCAGGTTGTTGGCGAAAGAAGATTTAGAGGCCTTTATTAGTTGGGGGTAGTTAGCCCCCAAACCGTACTTGGAGGTAGCATAGTCGAGCCCAAATGGAAGATATGCAACCCGTTGACCTCTCTGTGGATATTAGACTTATAGGCCATATTCCACAACGAACCCAGTAACCATAGACTCTGCCCTTGATCCATTGTGCTAAGTTTTGGAGCCCATTCCAGCCACTTTGTCCTCAGTTTGGCATAACTATGATACTTTTTAAAAGTTTACACTTTTTAAAATATTTACCAATCTATTCAATTTTTGAAAATATGGAAATTATTATTATTATTATTTTACTTGTTGCAACTCGTCCGACTATCTAACATCTTACCTTTTTCCTTAAAGTTTTTTATTTTTTATTTTGTTAGTACATATATCATTTGTTACTTTTACATTTTTCTATTATTTTAAACTTCATTTATTGAAATTTATTTTATATTATATTATAATTATATTTTATTAATATTTTAGTGGATGTCGTCCATTAAAAAAGGGCTTCCACCTAACATTTTTATTATTTATTTATTATTTTTTTAGGTAATTATATATATTTTATTTTAGTTTATTCTTATTTTCTGTATTCTTTTTGTTACTTTGGGAGTCGAGATTGCAGCTTTATATTTTCTTAATAAATTAATAAATCACTTGATTTTCTACTATATAATTATATATTATATTATATAAAATGAAAAATTATATAATATAAATTAAGTTATTTTTTAATTAATTTAGATTATATAAGAACCATTAGCTGGGTCAGTTGGCAATCTAAACTCTATGTAGGTAAACTTTAACTACAGGGTAGGGATTTAAATCCAACTGAAAACACCATAGTCATGCTATCAGACGCCAGAACTTGGATTAGTCCAACACCCAAAAGGTGTTATGACATTTGTGGGAGATAAAAAAAAAGATTATATAGCAAAAAAAAATTAAAAATAAATAAATTTTATATAATATAAAATAATTTTTAATCAATGGATGTTGATTTGACTAACATGGATATATCAAGCATATGTTATGTTTTGGTTTGATATGCCTTTGCAAATTAGTGAGAAAAAATGACCAAGCCTCTTATGTCTCACCCTCCAAGATGGCAAAAGCAATTGGTAGTATGTTATTGTTCTCATCCTACGTTATAGCCATCAACAATATTCCTTTGTATTTACCATACAAAAACGTGCCATCAATCTGAAGTAGCAATTTGCAAAATTAGAAGTCGTCAATGTATTGTTTCAATGTCCAAAATAGTCCATAAAAGATTATTTTACCATCTACTATCCGAGCTCCGTGATAAGCAAGCTTTGTTTGTAACTCCACAACATGCTTTGTTTGTAGCTCCACAATTATTCTAAGAACGAAATGTTGGAAAGCGCCTAACCATTTAGATAGAGCGTTGTATCTAACCATTTAGATAGAGCGTTGTATGATTCCTCCTAACCTCCAAACACTTGAACAATTGCCTTTTGCTTTGCTCTCCACACTATCTTATACAAGGTTATGTATTTATAATGACTTCGTATTTCAGCGATCAGCATTGAAACGGTTATGGATGGATGATGAATCAATTTGAGACACTTATGTTAGCTTTGTATTAGGCATTATTAGATGTTTATTGTGCCCAATATTAGTACTTTAGATGAGTTTAATGTTGTTGGGCTTCATTGGGCTTTAATGCAAATATTGAATAATTTTCGGATTTTGATGCATTTTGACCTTTCTTCCTTGGTTAGGTCATAACTTGGGACTCGGTGATCCAATTGAGGTGATCTTGGTGTCTGTGGAAAGCTAAGACAATGCTCTACAAGTTTCATGAAGAACTCAAGAGCTGGATCGGAATGCTAAGGGTCCAAAATATCCCTGCAATGCAGAGTGGGTTTGCTGTCACGGAACCATCTGGGCAGTATGCACATATTGGACTATATAGTGGGTTATAGGCCTCCTCTTGGGCTGAAACTTGGTCACTTGAAAGATAAGACCCATATCTCCAACTTCAATGAAGACCATTTTGTCAATAGATGTCGTTTTAGGCATGCTTCTGAAGCTACAAGTTGGTCTGAATTTGGAAACACGTTCTTCCAACCTAACTTGAGGTAGGTGAAGTGTTTTTGGCATTTCTGGAGTTCTAAAAGTCCAAATGACATGATTCAAATTGGAGATTTTCAAGGAGACAACTGGCTACAACTTTGATGAAGACATCCAAGCCAAAATGCACCGTCTAGGTGATGAATTTGAAGCCAGAAGTCGGATAAGAGTTGTTGACTAAAAGCCACCAACCATACACCAACCCACCTACCATGCACCAACCCACCAACCATGCATCAAGCTTCCATTTTTGACAATTTCCATATTTTTATAGGTTGTATTCAGATTATGTACATGTATAAATTGGCTTCTAGGATTAGTATAAATAGACCCAACCTCTTTGTATTAGAGAGATTCAATTTGGAAGTAAGTTTGTAGAAAGTTTGAGTATTTGTGAGAATTTTCTTTCTCTTCTTCTTCATTCTCTTTAGAATTTCGTTTTTGTTCTTTTATTTTTGAGTTCTTCCTTCCCATCCATGGAAGGCTAGGCTCTCATAATCAATCCAAGGGATTAGCCATCTTGATGTTTAATTTGGAGATCTTGTTTTGCTTGTTCATATTGCTTAATTGTTATTCAAGTTTCTCTTCTTCCTCTTTTGATTTCTATCTAGATTGAATTGCTTAATTTGATTTAGATGTTAATGTGATAATAGCTTTATTGTCATGTATTCAAAGAGGATCACAAAGAATAAACAATTTATTAAAGCTTTTTGATGGATTGTTTAGCTTGGTTAAATTCTTGATCTTAAGTTAATCTATGTTTGGATGGTGCTTACTTTATCTAACCTTGGTTAATTAAATCCTAGATGCTTATCTAGTAGAGGATTCTTGGATTATGTTGAGGCTTCTTGATGTGATCTAAGGCCAAGAACATGGTTAGCGATTAAGTGAATTCCTTGTGATCAATGATGGATTAAACTCAAGATCGGTAAATTTCCTTGGATTGGTTGTTTCTTTAGATTTGTTTTCAACTTTAAGTCTTGTATTTTTATCAATATTGTTAATCAACAACAAAACCCCCCATTTTAATTATCTTGATCTGATTAAATCTTTGTTCTTTTTGGATCCTTGAGAGACGATTCGGTTCATGCTCTATACTACAAATTAGTTTGCGAACCGGTAATTTTTATTATTTGACGAGGTCTCGACAACCTCTTGTCAAATTTGGCGCCGTTGCCGGGGATCCAAAGGCAACTATTTGATCATTTCATCTAACTCTAACAATTGTGTTTGTTTTGTTTTTGAAGCATTTTCAAGTGGAATTCGGCTGAAATTGGGTAAAGGGCATTCTGTCAAGATTTTGGTTCGGTAACGTATCTCTGATTAATCTAAATTTTGGTAGGCTAATGAAAATCGTTATTTTGAGAAAGGCTCACTATTTATAGTGAGGTCACCCTTATTTTTGCCAAATTCCATCGTTTAGACCACTTTTTCAATTTTTTAAGATTTTTTATTATTCTGTTAGATAGAATTTTTGTGTAGATTTCACTCTGTGGTAGTCCCATAATTTTTAAAAATCTGTAGATATGTTTTCTGTAATTATTTTGTGTGTATATTTAGACTTGTTTTTGTGATTTTGTGTTTGATCTCTAATCTGATGGAGTATAAGCTTGATGAGCTGGCTTATCTGGTGGAGCAATTGGCAGTGGAACAACATCAGTTACATGTGCAAGAACCTACAGGATTTTGTAGTATATGTTGTAGTTCTTATCATCCCACATATGCTTGTACCACACTACAATATGATGGTTCTGTATTTCATGACCACTCTGTTGATGCAACAGGTGTATTTCTTGGTGAACCACAATACCCACAGCTTGGATATGATCCTTATTCTACCACATATAACCATGATTGGGGAGATCATCCTTGGTTCAAACCTTATGTTGAACCAATCAGTCTATACCAGCAACCTATGCAGCAGCAGCAAGCCCCAATAGGCATAGAATCTGAGCCTACATTAGAGGATTTGGTGAAACAATTTGCTCAAAACAACATCCAATTCCAGCAGAGAACAGAAGCTATAGTACAAAACGTGAAGACCCAAGTTGGTCAACTTACATCTTCATTGAGTCAGTTGAGCAAGCAACAGATGCAGAAATCTGATTCTGCAAAACATGAGATCATTGATGAGAAAAAATCAATTGATGATTTGTGTGCTGAATTTGCTAGTTTTATCGATTTCGATGATTACGTTTGTTGTAATCGGTTGTGATGGTGATATGTTGTGTAATGCATGTTCTGAGATTGCTGCCTTTTTGAGACATGATGAATCTTTTTCAGCAGATTATGCAGCAACTCAATCTGCAGAAGTAGTGAAGCAACCAAAATTGGAGTCCATTGTGGCTAAAAACCTCCTTACTGATGAGGAGGAGAGGTTGCTACCCATTTTGAGGGAGAATCTGAGAGCATGCACACTTGCAGACATTCCTAGCGTTAGCCCTTCCATTTGCATGCATAAGATTTTACTTGAAGATGGAGCTAAACCAGTAAAGCAACCCCCGAGGAGACTAAACTCTCTGATTCTGGATGTGGTGATCCATTACACTGGCTATGGTGTGGCTGCTGGAATGTTAATTCTTCTGCTATCCATAGGGAGTTTTCTTTCCACACTTTTATTTCATTTTTCTAGTTGTTGTTTTCTTTTTGTTTTTACTGTTTTGCTATTGTTTTTAATATTGTTTCTATTTTTATTTGATTGTTACAATTTACTCTTTCTCATTGCTATTGTTTCGCTTATTTGTGTTGCCTGTTTCTATTTCTCGCTTCGTTTCTTTGCATCGCGATGTTTGTCTTTTATTACTTTTTTTTTGTTTCTGTTTTTATTTTTTGTTTTGTCTGCTGTTTTTTTTATTTTCTGTTTTCTATATAAATCTTTGTTGAAAAAAAAAAAAAAGAGCCACGTTTAAGGTCAATGGCCAGAAATTGAATCATTATTGGGGAGGACCCATGGATCGTGAAAAATCTTCAATCACGCTGGCTGAAGATGTTAAAAGTAGCGCTTTTTGGGCGGCATCCCAAGTTTTCTAACTCTGTCCTCTTTCTAACTTTGACTTATTTGCATTCACAGGAATCAAGACAAAAAATCGGTGCCGAGCAAGAAAATCTATCAAAGTTTGATTTTTTTTGTCTTTGTTTTGTTTGTTTTTCTTTGACAGATGATTTTTCACCGGTTAAATGGCGGATAACGGTACTCCGTGAAAATCTTTTTCGGTCCCTTCAGTTACCCACAAACACTGAAATCTGTACATAATTTTACTCAATTTTTTTTTCTCTCTCTTTCTTCTTTCTTTCGAAATGGATAATCAGCTTTTTAATCTCCGCAAGCAATTCCCTTCTCTCCCTCAAAATGCTTTAACTAACATTTATTGTGCAAGGTTTGAGAGATTAAGGATGCTTATGCACAAAGGCATCCCTGCGGATATACGCTGGTTGATCGAAGCAAAGGTCCGACTCAGAGGTGAATTTTCTGACGCTCTTGTTTCATATATGCCAGGGCTAGGCAAAAGTTCATATGCAAAGAAGAGAAGAGCAAAAAGGTTACGGGTCTGCTATAAATGTGCAAGATGGACCTGTAACACAAAATGCAAATCAATTGGAATGACGTCTATAAACCGAGATGATAAAATTAACTTCATAAAGGATGGCATGAGTAAGGAGTCTTTAGATAACATTCTATTGACTCTTGAGACGCATCCTAGTGGAGATGTGCAGAGAGTACTTCTCGATTTATGGCCAATATTCCAAGCTGAACATGAGCGATATAGTCTCGGGAATCTGACTCAAAAAGACCCTGTTTGCCAATTTTTATGAAAATTGGATGGGAAGCCGACCATCGGCCCATAGAGAGCATTCAAGCCGTTACTGGACGTAAAACCAGAGGAATTTGTGAGCCACAATCACACCACCTGTAAGTATTATTTTCTATTTTTTATTTTTCTTTCTTCTTCTTGTTTATTAAAAAAAAAAAGAAAAAAAAAAAAAGAAAAAAAAAAATTAGCCGTATTTTTTTGAAATATGTGTTGCGTATTTTCAAACTTCTTCTGACACATATAGATTAGCCTTTTATCTTTGTCATATAGCTATTATCATTTCTGTGCTTATTTTTCAAACTTATCTGACACGCAGATCTACCCCTCCTTTATAGGTGTAATTATTACCTTTGAGTTTTGATGCCTTTAAATAATGCACTTTGCTCTCTTCAGATCATTGATAAGGTGAGAGTACAAAAAAAAAAAAACAAAGAGAAAAAAATGGAAGTCACTTCAGTTCGTCGGATCAAGAGTGTTTGTGTCTTTTGTGGATCTAATCCTGGGAAAGATAAAGAGTTTGTAAATATTGCACACCATCTTGGTCGAGTGCTAGCTGAGAGAGAAATCCGTTTAGTTTATGGAGGAGGTAGTCTTGGGTTAATGGGTTGTGTAGCGACTGCTGCACATTTAGGAGGTGGCAAAGTCTTTGGTGTCATTCCTAGTCCTTTATCTACCAGCAAGCCCATTGGAAAAACATTAGGGGATGAAGTAATAGTATTTTGCATGCACCAACGCATGAACATTATGATAGCAAATGCTGATGCCTTTATTGCCCTACCTGGTGGTTTTGGAACTTTGGAAGAGCTCTTTCAAATTATATCCTGGTCACAGCAGAACTTTCACCAAAAACCTATAGGTATATTAAATGTTAATGGTTTTTATGACAGTTTGTTTTGTTTTCTTGATCATGCTTTGTAGAAAAAGGTTCATCTCACAAGCGACACGTCAAAGTCTTGTAAATCGCCGCAACTCCCGAACAATTGCTCGATCAACTAAATGAATTTGTACCACAGCGTGTTCCAAAGAATGGCTCCACGGAATTGGGAACAAGGCAAGAAGAAAGAAAAAGCCAAAACTTGATTTGAATTTGTCTTTGTGAATTTTTGTTTTCTCTTACGGTTTTAGTTTTTGTAATTTTTCTTATTTCGTGCTCGATTTGCGAGTTTTACGGTAAGACCTTCTACACTCTACCTATCTTTATTTTGACATTGGGGACAATGTCTTTAGTTTGTTGGGGGGAGGGATAGTTGACATTACCATGTACATAGTTTAGTAAAAAAAAAAAAAAAACTAACCAGCTAATCTTTATTGTTACTAGCTTATTAGATGTATGATGGCAGAGTAAGGAGTAGTTTTGCTCTTGAGACGCATCTTAACTTGCATTTCATCGTATGTCTTAATTTATTTTGTTCTTGCATATAAAAAAAAGACAAAAACAAAAACAAAATTTGATCTTTTCAATTAATTTTGATGCAAGCATGTGCTGAATCTGAGCTTAATTGATAATAAAAGTATGCAAAACAATTTATAGTTGAATCATTTTCATGATATACATATGTATATGATTGTGGATATTAGGAAGAAGGCATGGTTGAATTGAGTGAATGTTTCATACCTTTGTGAGTTTTGGGCTTTTCCAAGTTTGATACTTACACTTGGTTATTTTCTTTCATGAGTGATGTCAATTATGAATTTATTTTCTAGAACTTGCATTGAATCGATTTGAGATTACATTGGTCTGTATGTTGCATGAAAATGACAGAGGCATTTTTTTCTTGACTTAGCCGCTTTGGCCAAATAAACCTACCTTGCATTTATCCAATTATTAACTCCCTCTAAACCTATTTGCCTATTCTTTGTTCTTAGCTCATTACAAGCTTTGAGTGAAAAACCATGTTTTACCTTACCTTAGGGAATGGGAGAGCATTGATTTTCTTATTGGAGGAGTTCTTTTGCTTGCAATGATTTAAGTGTGGGGGAATTGGTGTGCTGATACGAAATGCTTGGTACAAAAAAAAAAAAAAAGAAAAAAAAAAGAAAAAAAAAGGAATAGAAAAAGGAAGGAATGTGTGAAGAGAATGAGCATTTTATGGTTTTGGGTAAAAATAAAAAAAATAATAAAAAAAAATTATTCTTTCTACTTGAATTACTCCTCAATGCTCTTTTATTCTCTTTGGTTTTAACCTGCTATTATCTATATTGTTCCATTCCTTCACCTTATAAGTTCCATTACAACCTTTTTGAAAGACCTCTTGATTTTTGCAATTTATTTGATCTAAGTAGTGGAGAATTGATGTATATGCAAGCCTATGGTAAAATACTTTCATAATTTGACTGAGTTGAGCGTAAACAGTTAACCTAAACACCTTGTGTGATTTGAGTGACATTTGTGAAGAATTTTACTCAATCTGAACATGCCTATTTCTGATTAAAGCATGATTATGCTATACTTTATTCTCAATTGATTTGATTCAACTATTCTTTGTTAAGCATACTTTACTTATTAATTATGGTTTATATTTGATACAATGCTTGTATTTAAAAATTAGTTGAATTGATTAAATAAAATATTACATGTTTGTGGGTATCATCCTGGTAAACCCTCACGAGACTATAACTCGTCCACTAGGGACACCTAGGGGTTTAAAGGCTTGTGGCACATGCTAAGTGCCATCGTGTTTTCCTACGAAAATGGATTAGATTAGGTATAATCAGTTTTTATGTTTTTAGTTTAATAATATGATGTTTCTTGTTTTTCTTTAGTTTTGCTCTTATGTGTTTTGCCCAGGAGTGCAAAAGCTTAAGTGTGGGGGAATTTGATGAATCAATTTGAGACACTTATGTTAGCTTTGTATTAGGCATTATTAGATGTTTATTGTGCCCAATATTAGTACTTTAGATGAGTTTAATGTTGTTGGGCTTCATTGGGCTTTAATGCAAATATTGAATAATTTTCGGATTTTGATGCATTTTGACCTTTCTTCCTTGGTTAGGTCATAACTTGGGACTCGGTGATCCAATTGAGGTGATCTTGGTGTCTGTGGAAAGCTAAGACAATGCTCTACAAGTTTCATGAAGAACTCAAGAGCTGGATCGGAATGCTAAGGGTCCAAAATATCCCTGCAATGCAGAGTGGGTTTGCTGTCACGGAACCATCTGGGCAGTATGCACATATTGGACTATATAGTGGGTTATAGGCCTCCTCTTGGGCTGAAACTTGGTCACTTGAAAGATAAGACCCATATCTCCAACTTCAATGAAGACCATTTTGTCAATAGATGTCGTTTTAGGCATGCTTCTGAAGCTACAAGTTGGTCTGAATTTGGAAACACGTTCTTCCAACCTAACTTGAGGTAGGTGAAGTGTTTTTGGCATTTCTGGAGTTCTAAAAGTCCAAATGACATGATTCAAATTGGAGATTTTCAAGGAGACAACTGGCTACAACTTTGATGAAGACATCCAAGCCAAAATGCACCGTCTAGGTGATGAATTTGAAGCCAGAAGTCGGATAAGAGTTGTTGACTAAAAGCCACCAACCATACACCAACCCACCTACCATGCACCAACCCACCAACCATGCATCAAGCTTCCATTTTTGACAATTTCCATATTTTTATAGGTTGTATTCAGATTATGTACATGTATAAATTGGCTTCTAGGATTAGTATAAATAGACCCAACCTCTTTGTATTAGAGAGATTCAATTTGGAAGTAAGTTTGTAGAAAGTTTGAGTATTTGTGAGAATTTTCTTTCTCTTCTTCTTCATTCTCTTTAGAATTTCGTTTTTGTTCTTTTATTTTTGAGTTCTTCCTTCCCATCCATGGAAGGCTAGGCTCTCATAATCAATCCAAGGGATTAGCCATCTTGATGTTTAATTTGGAGATCTTGTTTTGCTTGTTCATATTGCTTAATTGTTATTCAAGTTTCTCTTCTTCCTCTTTTGATTTCTATCTAGATTGAATTGCTTAATTTGATTTAGATGTTAATGTGATAATAGCTTTATTGTCATGTATTCAAAGAGGATCACAAAGAATAAACAATTTATTAAAGCTTTTTGATGGATTGTTTAGCTTGGTTAAATTCTTGATCTTAAGTTAATCTATGTTTGGATGGTGCTTACTTTATCTAACCTTGGTTAATTAAATCCTAGATGCTTATCTAGTAGAGGATTCTTGGATTATGTTGAGGCTTCTTGATGTGATCTAAGGCCAAGAACATGGTTAGCGATTAAGTGAATTCCTTGTGATCAATGATGGATTAAACTCAAGATCGGTAAATTTCCTTGGATTGGTTGTTTCTTTAGATTTGTTTTCAACTTTAAGTCTTGTATTTTTATCAATATTGTTAATCAACAACAAAACCCCCCATTTTAATTATCTTGATCTGATTAAATCTTTGTTCTTTTTGGATCCTTGAGAGACGATTCGGTTCATGCTCTATACTACAAATTAGTTTGCGAACCGGTAATTTTTATTATTTGACGAGGTCTCGACAACCTCTTGTCAATGGATCCACTTTAATAAGGGGCAAAATGCAGGTGCATATCATATTTGAATCTAATCTAGAATGATCTTGAGAAATCGTTGCTGGTGAGCATGTATGAGGCCCATTTAATTTTCTAAATTCCCATATTTGGTTTTTCTTCAGTAATGTAGCCCTTATGCTTCAATTGCACCCTTGATCGACCAACTTACACTTGGTACAAACTTCTTCAGCTGGGATTCTATAACTTTATAATCTACCGACCTTTGTATATGGTAATGCTTGATTGCTAACAAAATAGCTTTTTTAGTTTGAAATCGTAACCCAACAAACAGATCTCCGTTAGATGTGTTAGCATATTCTGGAAATTCCTCACCATGCATTGCCTCCAAGTTGAGTGTACGTATGTGGGGTGGCGGTTGGTACGAAGGAAGGGAACCATCACCAACAACATTTGATGGTTAGTTATTGGCAAGACTTCCATTAGAATTACTACTATTGTCGCTGTACCCCAAGTCAGTTGCATCTTCAGGCTGAGTGAAGTCACAAAGATATTCTCATTCAAGGCCAGCTGAACATAAATAAGTAGTTTGACTCAATGCTGTAGTAGTTGAGTTGGGTGCACTAATGTTGATTTCAACACCTCTAATAGGAGATTCAGGCATTACAAGTTCCCGATCTTGAGTTGGTTGATAATGACTTCAGTCAAACGACCAAGTCAATTGTGTCGAAGTTCTACCTGTAATAGCAACGTTTGTAGGCGATCATCGTAAAAATCCTTGGTCTCGGCATATAACTCAATGACACCAAGATTAGGATATTGATCCAAAATATAAAACATAGATTGAACGTCATCGTCATCTTCAAGTGTCGTACTTGTATACCGGATACATCTTGAGCCGATACATAAAGGATATTTATACTTAATATCTGAAATTTTTTTTACTGTCTCCCACTTTTATCCTTTTCTGTATTTTTGCCCTCAATTCCTCCAAGGTGATACATCCATTTATACGAAATGTCCTTAGATTTTTACAGTCAAATACAACACCTTCTTCTGTTGTCAAGATTTGTCCATTATAATATGCAAGAACTGGTGCACGTGTGTTGCTCATTCTGTGGAAGCATACAACAAAAATAACAATTATATGCAATACAACAAACATTAGTATTAGAAACTAACTCTATCACTGACTTATGGCATTTTTTAAACTCACCTTCAGATGGCAGCAAATGTTAGCATGAATCACTAACTGACTAGCAGCTATACTTACCAGTTACTAGTTCCATTTTCTTAACAAACAGTTCAACCAACCTATAATATGTTGATTGCACCAAGGTGGTGCATTAATACATTCAGCTAGGTTGGTTGTCATATGGCCATAACGCCGACCTTCGTCGAAAGCCTGTGCTAATTTTTCCTTAAGGATATTGTTTAGCCAATTTGTGACTTCTTCATTTTGTTCACGAAGATTCTGATAGTACCAATTAAACTGGGGTCACATCAAGGCATATCCTGTCATATGTTGGATGCAGTAATCCGTTCACGTGAAAATCTATAAGATATCTCACATCATGTGAATTGAAAATGTAAGGAAAATCATTTTAATCTTGCAAAGGCATGCTAACTTCCAAATGCATGGAACTTACATTACTTTTGGATGCTACCAGACCAATTCACGTGGCCATGCAGATATCTCACATCTTACTTTTGGATCACTATGAACAATTCACGTGGCCAAGTAGAGGTGAGATCAGGTGCATTGCTTTGAAAATGTAAGGAAAATAAGGACAAACAAAGCAAAGCATCACTCTGTGTATAGAAGTACCAATATGATTTTCTTAGTTGTAAGTGTCCCAGCATTCTTTACCAAAGAGAAAATCACTTATCAAGTTACCTCGAGCAATAAATTTAGAAGAGAAAAAAAAACAAAAACAAAAAAGAAGAAGAATGAATTGTCAAGTATTTATTAACTGTGGATTTTATAATAAATGTTTGAAAGTGTTAAATATAATCAACAACTATTGAATGCTTCACTTAGGAAAAAAAATAGATACCGAAATAGTCCATGTATGAAGATTAATGATGGAGAGTTGAGTCTTTTAGTTGATATATTGACATAAGTATCATTGTGCCTCTCACATAAGAATAAAATAAATTCAATTCCTAGAAACATATTAACAGGAATCAAATCTTTTATCTCATTTTCTTGTCTCTTTTTTTGTTCCTCCAATTAAATGCAGATAACTCAGTAGAAATAATTGACAAGAAAAAAGTTATTGCCAATTAAGAGAAATGAAGATTTTTATGTTGAGTTGTCAACATATAATTGGGGGATAGGAAAATGGGACAGAAAATTTAAATCCTTCGTTAATGAGTGCCCTTGATGCATTAGTTAAAGAATTAAAATAGAAAGTATTAAATATAAAAGTAGAACATTTTACATTATGGGAACCCAAAAAAGCATTTAATACTTTCTTCATTAAGTAATTAAGAGAATTTGAATAACCTTTTAAGTATTATGTACGAGGATCTTACTAGAATGTTGAGCTTTAATTTATGTGAAAGATAGAGGCAACAAATTCCATTAAATTTTATCATTGGTCACAAGATGGCATGTCACATGTCCAAACACCAAAAATTTATTAATATGCTTGAGTAGAGATGAGAATATTCTTTTTTGGTGTATACCAAAGGTATCTCCACACCTTTTAGATACAAGACTAATCCTTTTTGGATGTGAAACTAATCTCCTTTGGGCCATCAAGCAATTACGGTTATTAGCCTTCCTCACAATGGCGTCTCATATGATTTGAACATTTTTCCTCCTCCTAGAGTCGTAACTCATAAGTTGCTTACCATTTCGACCAACTACTTAAGAGTATTAGAGATGAGAATATTGACATTAGGCAACCAACCCTATACTCGTGCGGTCGTGCTTTCAAATATGTAATATGCATGTGCGGTCCTGATCCTTCCATGTGTCTCCACTACCATGTCCTCATCTGACGTGGCACCCACTATAACCTTGTAATTGTTATGCTTTCGTTAATGAGTTTAATTTTGATTCACTGTCAGCATAAAATTTCTTTACATTGTTATTCAATCATGTAATGCCAAATTATTAAAGGAGTTTGATTATCACAATAGCTGCCTAGAAATTCTAAATCTTTTAACGATGTACCAATACATCATTAGATGACAATGTAAACAAATTTTACACTAACAACGGATCAAAATTAAATCCTCATTCAATCCCTCCGCCTTCATTTCCAAGCCCTCTCTCTTTTTTTTCCCGCTTTCCATCAACAAACATTATTTTATCCAATGGTTAGTGTTGAGGAATATGATTAATTAATTATCCAATGGAAGGACAGTAAATTTCTTTTATATTTTATACTAGTCATTTAACCTGAGCGTTGCATGGTGTCTATAATATAAATATTTTTAGTTAAGCTTCTAGATTTTAAGATGAATAACCCTAAATTTAAGCATCTAGATCTTCTTATCAATGTTGTCATTGATCTGATCCATAAAATCGTATTGGACAGTCATTGCAACATTAAAATGAGCACAAAATCAAATTCGGCAAGACACATAGAATAAAGACAAAATCGATGAAAAAACATAATGACATTCATAAATTTTCAATGAATATAGTGTAAAAGTATTGTGTTATAGCTATTAACCTATCTTTTTTGAAAAGTCATGTTGAATAGGTAAGGAACATCAAAGTAGATCCTAATTAAAGTACGTCCACGTGTGAGCGTATTAAATGTAATTAAAATCAATAGTTTTGTGTTGAAACCAAAAATCTTTTAAAAGGTTTAGCACTAACATAAAAAAGTTGTAGCCTTCCGTATTTAAGTTTTGAGGATAACAAAAATATTTATTAAGTTTGAACAAGTAAGTGTTTTGACAAAAGTGTTAACAAAATGCTAACTCTTTGTGCGTCCAATATGCAATTATGCTTTGTGCGTCCAATGACTGTCTAAATATGTTTTGTGCGTCCAATGAATGTCTACATATATTATTACTATTGATGCGTCCAATATTTGTATACATATACTGTTACTATTTTATTGGTTCGACCAATACTATCCTTTTACCAAAGCTCAGACTCAAAGCACCCTTACAAAGTTCAAAGCTCAAGCTCTCGTCCAAGTTAAAATTCAAAAATGAAGAACTGTTCCTCATTAAATGCTAGAAAAGATCTCTGACAGCTCACGGCAACAGAAGAAGTCAACTGAGCCACTTTTGCTGACATTGTCTAACAACTACAAAGATCTGCAAATAAGAAACTTTCTGCAATCTTAGACAAATCAGGACTTTGTTATCACATGATTGGAAATCTCTGAGAATCAAAGTCACTTTTTAGAAGAAGCTCAGCACATTTTCATAGATGCATTCAATGCCACTCAGAACGGTAATAAATGTTTCCGTTGGACGATATAGCTCATGAAGTCTGCTCAAATTGTTCTTACATATAAATAGAAGAAGCAGCACTAGAAGAAAATAGAGATCTTTGCCAAAGCAACTTACAAAGTCTAAAAAGATTTATCTCTGCTTAGATTTCTATACACTTGTAAAAAGAAAAAGTCTTGAGATTCAATTGTTTATTCTCATTTGTTAGTGAGTTTCAAACTCAAGCTTTCATCTTCTTATACTTATTCTTCGTAGTATTGTAAGCCTGAAGAGGCTGGGTATAAAAGAATACTGGTGTGGTTGAACCTGAAGAGGTTGAAAATACTTGTTACCTGAAGAGGTGTATAATACTTGTAATCTCGAAAAAGATTAGTTGGAAAATCCTTCTGGTTGAAGGGACTGGACGTAGCTCTCGGTTTGAGAGAGTGAACCAGGATAAATCTCTGGTGTAAGGTTTGCTTCTCTCTTCTAGTGTGTTTTATTATTTCCACTAACCTCTGGGGTTTACTATTGTGTTTATTAACAAAGACCTTTTAATTGGTTATTTGAACTTGTTAACTGTTTCATTAAAAATCTTTTCAAAATCCTTAGAGTCCAATAGGACTGAGCAGTGTTGTTTCTACGTTCTCTACTTGTTAACCTTTATCCTTCGCTGTGTTCAATCGTTTGTTAAAAGGAAAACTTTTAATTTTCAAAAAAGGTTAAGAAACACAATTCAACCCCCCTTCTTGTGTTTCACTTGGTTATTTCAATTGGTATCAGAGCTCAGCCTCTTGGGTTGAGCATCTAACAAAGGCAAAGATGGAAAAGATCCAGTACACCCTTAAATGGAGAACGAAGGACAAGCGGTGAACAGACCACCTTTATTCAATGGAAACGACTATGATTACTGGAAGAAGAGAATGATTGCATTTTTTGATGCCCAAAATATGGACATTTGGGACCTAGTTCAAAATGGATATCAAATACCCACCAACGCAGAAGGACAGGAACTCCCTCGACCTCAATGGACGGAAGGACAACGAACCAGACATCAGCTTAACTCAAAAGCCAAACATTATCTTATGTGTGCCATCACTAGATCAGAGCACGACAAAGTCCATAGCTGTGAAACAGCTAAAGAGATATGGGATACTCTGGCCTTAGTACATGAAGGCTCATCTCAAGTCAAGGAATCAAAGATAAGCATGCTGATTCACCAGTATGAGCTCTTCAAAATGGGAGATCATGAAAACATTGATCAAATGTTTGGACGATTCCAAACAATAATCAATTGCTTGAGATATCTGGGAAAGACCTATGATAATCAAGATCATATCAGAAAAATTCTAAGGAGCCTTTCCAGACAGTGGAGACCTAAGGTTACCGCCATACAGGAAGCAAAGAATCTAGCTTCTCTTACCATGGAGGAACTCTTGGGTTCTCTTAAAGTTCATGAACTGGAACTTCAAGAAGAGGAAAGCTCAAGCAAAGGGAAATCAATTGCCCTTAAAGCTCACAAAGGAAGTGCGTCCAAAGCACTTAAAGTCGAAAAATCATCAGATGAGGCTGAGTCATCTGAAGATGACATATCTGATAATGACGAGTTATCTTTCATCTCTAGAAAGATACAAGCAATGTGGAAAAAGAAAGGAGGCATGCAGAGAAAGCACTTTGGACGAAGATCACCAAAGGACAGAACAAAAACAAAAGACAAGAGTCCAATCATATGCTATGAATGCAAGAAGCCCGGACACATTAAAGCAGAATGTCCTTCACTAAACAAGGAGAAAGAGAAAAGGAGATTCTTTCCAAAGAAGAAAAGAGGATTAATGGCCACCTGGGAAGATCTTGATCTTTCAACTACTGATGATGAAGAAGAAGCAGAAGAAGAAGCAAATCTATGTCTCATGGCGAACACCTTGTCAGAAGAAGAAGAAGATGAGGTAACAAACTGTGATCTTGATCTTCAAAATGCTTTTGATGAGTTGTTAAATAATTCATCCATTTTAGCAATTGAATATAAATCCCTGAAAAGAAAGTTTTCAAAATTAACCAAAGAATATGGAAAAATGCTTTCAGAAAAACAAGAACTTGAAATTTATTGTGAAAAATTAAAAATCGAAAATGCTCTTTTGAAAACATCTTCTAAGTCCAACACTTCAGATGAAGTTGATAAACTTCATACTGAGGTAAAAGAGTTAACGGAGGACCTCAGTAAATTTGTGAAAAGCACCAACAACCTAAACATTTTACTCAGGTATTCCAGAGATCCTCGTGACAAATCTGGATTGGGATATCAAGATATTGATAAAAAGATTTTTCAAAAAACTACTACTCAACCTAAATCTTTTAAGAATGTTTACAAAAAGAACGTTTATCCTTCCTCCAAAGATATCTTTAATAAAAGGTCAAAATATTATCGATCTCCAAGAGCTAACCAAAGAGGACCCAAAAAGACATGGGTACCTAAGGATATGATAATTCCTCTTGCAGATGTGCTTAGCAACAAGAAAAAGACACCTGTCATGGTACCTGGACAGTGGTTGCTCACGGCACATGACAGGAGAAAGGTCTATGTTCCAAGACATCAAAACTAATTCAGGCGGCTCCGTCACGTTTGGAGGAAACCAGAAAGGTAAAATAGTAGGAATAGGTAAGATTGGTAAGCATCCTTTTCCCTCTATCGATAATGTTCTTCTGGTTGAAGGTTTGAAACATAATCTGCTTAACATTAGTCAATTATGTGATAATGGATCTAATGTTTCATTCAATCAAGGAGAATGTATAGTTAAAAACTATGACAGATCTATACTTTTCACTGCTAAAAGGCAAAACAACCTCTATAAAATTGACTTGGAAGATCTTTCAGATCAAAATGTATCATGTCTAGTTTCCATAAAAGGAGAACAGTGGATATGGCACAAGAAGCTTGGTCATGCAAGTTTGAGATTAATCTCTAAGCTAAATAAGCATAACCACGTAAGAGGACTACCAAAGCTTGTGTACAAATCAGACGTTCTCTGTGAAGCATGTCGAAAGGGGAAACAAATCAAAAACTCTTTTGAGTCCAAAAACATCGTTTCCACCTCTAGACTACTAGAATTGTTACATCTTGATCTATTTGGTCCAACAAGAACTTCTTCACTAAATGGAAAGAAATATGGATTGGTCATAGTAGATGACTATACTAGATGGACATGGGTTATGTTTCTAGCTCACAAGGATGAGTCTTTCAAAGTCTTCTCTATTTTCTGTAAAAGAATTCAAAATGAAAAAGGCATGTGTATCAACTCAATCCGAAGTGATCATGGAGGAGAATTTGAGAATGAGAGCTTCCAATTGTTCTGTGAAGAAAACGGTATTCATCACAATTTCTCTGCCCCAAGAACACCACAACAAAATGGTGTGGTAGAAAGAAAAAATAGATCTCTCCAAGAGATGGCTAGAACAATGCTCAATGACAACTCAATCTCCAAACAATTCTGGGCTGAAGCTGTTAACACTGCATGTTATATTCAAAACAGAATATATATTAACCTCTTTTAAACAAGACTCCATATGAATTGTGGAAAGGACGAAAACCCAACATCTCTTACTTTCATTCTTTTGGTTGTCAATGCTTTATCTTGAATACTAAGGATTCCTTAGGAAAGTTTGATGCTAAAGTTGACTCTGGTATTTTCCTAGGATACTCAGAAACATCTAAAGCTTATAGAGTATATAACTCTCGCTCTTTAACTGTTGAATAATCTGTTCATGTTAAATTCAATGACAAAAAGCCTGACAATGATTTGTCAGAGCTAGATGAGTCTTTTGCAGAGTTAAACCTAAAGGACAAAGGAGAAAGATCAGCAACCCAAAACAAAGAAGCATTGGACGATGAAAGAAAAGAAGAAACAACTGATGGTCAAAGAAGTTGGCACTTCAAAACTTATCATCCAGAACACCAAATCATTGGTAATCCAGATGATAAAGTGCGTACAAGATCTACCTTCAGAGAATACTCAAATGTAGCCTTCATCTCTGAAATGGAGCCAAGAAAAATAGAAGAAGCACTGAAGGACGAAGGATGGATCTTAGCCATGCAAGAAGAGCTAAATCAATTTCAAAGAAACGATGTTTGGACGCTGGTTCAAAAGCCTAAAGACAAGTCCATCATTGGCACAAAATGGATATTCAAAAACAAATTGGACGAAGATGGTAAGGTTGTGAGAAACAAAGCAAGGTTGGTAGCCCAAGGTTACTCACAACAAGAAGGTATTGATTTCACTGAAACCTTTGCTCCTGTAGCTAGACTAGAAGCCATACGCATCTTACTTTCATTTGTTGCTCATCATAGCATGAGACTTTATCAAATGGACGTAAAAAGTGCATTTCTAAATGGTATAATCAATGAAGAAGTTTTCGTTAAACAACCACCTGGTTTCGAGGATCAAAATTTCCTTGGGCATGTTTACAAATTGAAAAAGGTCCTGTACGGATTAAAACAAGCTCCTCGAGCCTGGTATGAAAGGTTAAGCACTTTTTTAATAGGAAGCGGTTTCTCTAGAGGAAAAGTTGACACTACTCTTTTTCGCAAAGACAAAAACTCAAAATTCATTTTAGTTCAAATTTATGTTGATGATATTATCTTTGGAGCTACTGATGAATCTCTTTGCAAGGATTTCTCCAATCTGATGCAGAAAGAATTCGAAATGAGCTTAATGGGAGAATTAAAATTCTTTCTGGGTTTGCAAGTGAAGCAAACATTGGACGAAATCTATATCCATCAGACAAAATACGCAAATGAACTTCTGAAGAAATTCAAAATGGACGATTGCAAAACTATGAGCACACCAATGCATCCATCGTCCACACTAAGATTGGACGATAAAGATAAAAAGGTGGACGAAAGGTATATAGAGGTATGATCGGATCACTCTTATATCTCACTGCGTCCAGACCTGATATAATGTTTAGTGTGTGTCTTTGTGCACGTTTTCAATCTGATCCTAGAGAGTCACACTTAATTGCTGTAAAAAGAATTTTCAGATATTTGAAAGGAACTACTAATCTGGGTTTGGTATCTAAGAAATCTCATGAATACAGATTAGTTGGTTTTTGTGATGCTGACTATGCTGGAGATAGAATCGAAAGGAAAAGTACAAGTGGAGGATGTCACTTCATTGGAGGATGTCACTTCATTGGAGGAAATATAGTATCTTGGTCTAGCAAGAGACAAAGCACAATTGCTCTATCAACAGCTGAAGCTGAATATATTTCTGCGTCCAATTGTTGCTCTCAACTACTCTGGATCAAACATCAATTAGAAGATTACAACGTCTTTGAAAGTAAGATTCCTTTACTATGTGATAATACTGCTGCAATTAATTTATCAAAAAATCCTATACTACACTCAAGGGCAAAACACATTGAAATCAAACATCACTTTATAAGAGACTATATTCAGAAAGGTGTGTTTGATATTCAATATGTGGATACAGATCATCAATGGGCAAATATTTTCACAAAACCTCTTTCAGAGGATAGATTCACTCTTATTCGAAAACATCTAAGTATGCATTTTGTAAAGAATTAATACTTCTTGCGTCCATTGAAGATCTGCGTCCAAAATGCTTTGTACTTGTTAAATAGTGTGGTAAATTTCTTGATAAGACATACATCATTTGCATTTATCTTGTTTGAAACTTTTCAAATTTCCCACGCTGAGTCAGTTTTTGAAAGGTCACAAAAGTTACTTTTTACTGCGGACGTGACAGTTGCTTTTAATACACATTAATGTGTTTATTTTTTTTCAAAAAAGGGGAAAAACGATTCGTTTTCTTTCAGAAACCTTTCAGTGCAAGCTTTACCTTCTTCAATAAATATTTTCTTTCTTTTCAAGATCAAATTTTTACGCCTTCAAGCTTTGAAAGAAACCTTTTGCAAAAAGAACCTCAGAAAATTTCTCTCTCTCTCTCAAGTTTCCTATTCCTTAGAGATGGCCGGAGGAAAGACCCTTGATGTTGAAAGAGCTGAGGTATCGGTTGAATACTCGTTCCAAACTTCAATTTTAGCAGAATGTGGGATAGATATTAAAGAATGTCTTGTCGGTGCTGGTTGGGATAATTACTTTAGAGAACCGGTGGAGGTTTATCCGGATTTAGTAAAAATGTTCTGGAAAGACGCATCTGTGTCTGCGATAGAGGTTAGGGGATGTGTGTTGGGAAAACCTGTTGTTGTTTCAGAGGTAACCATCTCCAATGCCACACAATGTTGGTTGGAAGGAGCCACCATCACTTCAGACTGGGAGAAAGCTTTTGGGGGAACGGATGCTGTTCTTGACACCTTACTAAAGGAGTCATCCACAGGGAAGTTAACTGCATCCAAGATGAATGACAAGGCAAGAGTATTGCATCAACTTCTGAACAAGGCAGTACTCCACAAGGCAGGGTCCAAAGATTCAGTCTCTACAGTTCATGCCTTCTGCCTGTGTCATCTGATACTGTGTCAACAGATCAATTTCCCTTCCTTGCTGTTTAAGAACTTCAAGAGAAGTGTGCAAGGAAAAGGGAAGAAGACCACCATCTCCTATGGTGTCCTCCTAACCAAGATCTTCAGAGATCAAGGTATCTTAAGTCCCCATGAGACTAAAGATGTTGAAGAGAAGAAGAGGATCTTTGGACGGATCCAAGAGCAACAAATCTTTGGACGAAGCAATTTGCTAAGGATGAAACTTTAGAGCGTCCAAGATTTTCTGGACTAGAAAGAGCCTCTACTTACTGTAAAGGCCGAGAGTCCAAAGAAGAAATCACCATCCGTCCAAGCCATTCCAAAGCGAAGACTCATAATGGACGATGACTCTGAAGAGGACCAACCCATCGCTAAAAGGATGAAGGTTGCGTCCATTGCAAACATCCCAAAGGGAACCAGGACGAAGCTACCTATCACGAGGAAACCCTCCTCCAAGCTTGCGTCCATTCCTAAGGAACCCCTTCTTACCTTTCCCTCTTCCTCCACTCTACCCTCTTCTCAACCAGAACCACAAACCTCTTTCCCAACCTTTCCAATCACTTCCTCTCCCTTAAACACTGAACCTTCCTCTCAAACTCACATAATCCCTTTCAAACCTTCTTCACCTTCACCCTCTCAAAGGACCTTCTCCAACTCCTCTAACCTTAACCCCTTTTCTGTGGGCGTTACTCCCCACATTATTCCTATTTGGGAATCCAAAGACTCTTCTCTCTCACTCACAACAAGACACTCCCGATGCTGTGATGGTTGCTCTACAAAAGTTCACATCTTCCCTAGTGACCTCTCCTTCAAACCAGTCACTTTGGAAGAAATGGATCAGTTTGCGAGTCCATATGACACCATCTTTGTCAGTGTCATCAAAGGGAGTCTTCTGTTGAAGGACGTGAGATTTGTACCCCCTTCTCTGATCATCTCTTCTACAACTGCCATCAAGATTTAGCTGGATCAGGTTTGTCCAAGGTTGCCAATGGTGGACTTGAATAAAAACAAAGATTTGAAAAAGTACAGAAGCCAAGCCACCTTTCCTAAGCCCATCCACTTCAAACCAAATTTTGGCAGCTTAAGTTCCCCGGATGTTGATGTTGCTTTCTTGTGGCAAGTTTGGAATAAAGGAGAAGCTGAGGAGAACGAGGCCAAGACTTTCTGGGAAAAGCACATATGGGAATGTGAGCAACAAGCGTCTTTCTCAGGTCTAAGCGATGAAGATAAGGAAGATACTATAACGGTGCCTGGTCAGAGCTTCCAGTGTTTTCGTCCTATCTTTATGGTAGATGATATTCTTGGACTGCCTCTGAACTTGCCATTGCCAACAATCTTCTCTTGTCCAAGCTATGTCTCTGGACCTCCGTTTGACAACATAGGCAGGCCTTATCCCTGGGATCAAATGTTTGGATACCGGAGAGATTCTCTTCCTTGGGATTTTGACCTTCATATGTCTAAAGACGAAGTTGAATCTGTTGAGCAGCAAATGGATGTAGCCCCTCCTGCTACCACCACTGAGTTAGCTATCGTGGAACCACAACCTCCTGCTGACACTCTCACCTAAGTGCCCCCAGCTTTTCAGGCCTATGTGAATAATCAAATGGACTTAATGTACAAGAGAGTTGAAGACCTCATCAAATCTCTTTTTCAGCAAGGGCCTCCTCCTCCTCCTCCTCCTCCTCCTTCTTCCTCTTAATTTTTTTTTTATCTAGCCAAATTGTTTTTTATTCGTTTATTTATTATGACAATGATGTCTTTCTTCTTTTTTGTCTGATGACAAGGGGAGAAATAATGGGAATTTGATTTGTTACGAAATTATTTTTGAAATTATACTGATTCAATGAAATTGTTTTATTACTCTTGTCTCGTTTATTCTGTTGTCTATATATAAATGCTTTAACTGAATTTGTGACTACTCTGCTAATACACTGTGTTGTTGTGAAGGATCTGCTCTAAATATTAGCATGGTTATTTCTTTTCAAAAGGTATTGTCTCTGTTAACATTTCTCTCTTAAGTACTAAACTTTGATACAGAGATAATGGTTATTTGCTCTTGAAATTTGTTTCGTAAAAATAAATTTTTTTTTACTGCATCCAAAAGACTCTGCGTCCATTTCTTTGAAATGTTTTTCTTAGGGGGAGCAAATATTGTTTTAAAAAGAATCTTTGTTCAATCAAATTAATAGTTTTGTCATCATCAAAAAGGGGGAGATTGTTGAAATCAAAAATCTTTTAAAAGGTTTAGCACAAATATCAAAAAGTTGTAGCCTTCCCTGTTTAAGTTTTGAGGATAACAAAAATATTTATTAAGTTTGAACAAGTAAGTATTTTGACAAAAGTGTTAACAAAATGCTAACTCTTTGTGCGTCCAATATGCAATTATGCTTTGTGCGTCCAATGACTGTCTAAATATGTTTTGTGCGTCCAATGAATGTCTACATATATTATTACTATTGATGCGTCCAATATTTGTATACATATACTGTTACTATTTTATTGGTTCGACCAATACTATCCTTTTACCAAAGCTCAGACTCAAAGCACCCTTACAAAGTTCAAAGCTCAAGCTCTCGTCCAAGTTAAAATTCAAAAATGAAGAACTGTTCCTCATTAAATGCTAGAAAAGATCTCTCGATACTCACGGCAATGAAAGAAGTCAATCGAGCCACTTTTGGCCGACATTGTCTAACAACTACAAAGATCTGCAAATAAGAAACTTTCTGCAATCTTAGACAAATCAGGACTTTGTTATCACATGATTGGAAATCTCTGAGAATCAAAGTCACTTTTTAGAAGAAGCTCAGCACATTTTCATAGATGCATTCAATGCCACTCAGAACGGTAATAAATGTTTCCGTTGGACGATATAGCTCATGAAGTCTGCTCAAATTGTTCTTACATATAAATAGAAGAAGCAGCACTAGAAGAAAATAGAGATCTTTGCCAAAGCAACTTACAAAGTCTAAAAAGATTTATCTCTGCTTAGATTTCTATACACTTGTAAAAAGAAAAAGTCTTGAGATTCAATTGTTTATTCTCATTTGTTAGTGAGTTTCAAACTCAAGCTTTCATCTTCTTATACTTATTCTTCGTAGTATTGTAAGCCTGAAGAGGCTGGGTATAAAAGAATACTGGTGTGGTTGAACCTGAAGAGGTTGAAAATACTTGTTACCTGAAGAGGTGTATAATACTTGTAATCTCGAAAAAGATTAGTTGGAAAATCCTTCTGGTTGAAGGGACTGGACGTAGCTCTCGGTTTGAGAGAGTGAACCAGGATAAATCTCTGGTGTAAGGTTTGCTTCTCTCTTCTAGTGTGTTTTATTATTTCCACTAACCTCTGGGGTTTACTATTGTGTTTATTAACAAAGACCTTTTAATTGGTTATTTGAACTTGTTAACTGTTTCATTAAAAATCTTTTCAAAATCCTTAGAGTCCAATAGGACTGAGCAGTGTTGTTTCTACGTTCTCTACTTGTTAACCTTTATCCTTCGCTGTGTTCAATCGTTTGTTAAAAGGAAAACTTTTAATTTTCAAAAAAGGTTAAGAAACACAATTCAACCCCCCTTCTTGTGTTTCACTTGGTTATTTCAATTGGTATCAGAGCTCAGCCTCTTGGGTTGAGCATCTAACAGTGCAGTGGAAAAGATCCTGTACACCCTTAAATGGAGAACGAAAGACAAGCGGTGAACAGACCACCTCTATTCAATGGAAACGACTATGATTACTGGAAGAAGAGAATGATTGCATTTTTTGATGCCCAAAATATGGACATTTGGGACCTAATTCAAAATAGATATCAAATACCCACCAACGCAGAAGGACAGGAACTCCCTCGACCTCAATGGACGGAAGGACAACGAACCAGACATCAGCTTAACTCAAAAGCCAAACATTATCTTATGTGTGCCATCACTAGATCAGAGCACGACAAAGTCCATAGCTGTGAAACAGCTAAAGAGATATGGGATACTCTGGCCTTAGCACATGAAGGCTCATCTCAAGTCAAGGAATCAAAATCCTTATCCTTAGAGTCCAATAGGACTGAGCAGTGTTGTTTCTACGTTCTCTACTTGTTAACCTTTATCCTTCGCTGTGTTCAATCGTTTGTTAAAAGGAAAACTTTTAATTTTCAAAAAAGGTTAAGAAACACAATTCAACCCCCCTTCTTGTGTTTCACTTGGTTATTTCATTTTGTACTAATATATTCCTTATCACCACCAAACTGATTATTATGAATGGTAGCAAAAAATTGTTTTTAATAAAAGAGTAAATTATATTTTGTTGGAACCAAAGACGTATTCAAGTAATTATTACTAAATCCAAAATTGTTTAATGACATTGAACCTCTCAAAGTTTTAAAGATAACAATAATATTAAATCATACTGAACAAATAAGTTTTAAATGAACTTGTAATATTACGTTCTAAAAAGAAATAGTCCAAATTGTAATTATTTGAATAATGTGTTTTTGAACTAAAAACAAAGTTTTATAATGACAAAATCTCTGTATTACTGCGTGCGTCCAATATTAAATATTATTTATTATATTATATTGGATCGTTCATTTTTTTGTCTCTGTTGATCTTTTCTCGAAAGCTTCCATCCAAAGAACTTCAAAGACAAACAAAACAAAGTGCATTTATTGCTGATATGATCTCTGACAAAGTACGTGCATTTCAAAATCAACTTTGTACGATGGAGCTGAGACTCCTAACAACTAGAAGGATCAACAAATGTGGAACTTTCTGCATGTTAAGAAGAGTCAGAACTAAGATATCAAACTCCTTGCAAACGTTGATAGCCAAACTTACTTTTCAGAAGGAGATCAACACGTTATCAGCTTGATGCATTTAATGCTACTCAGAACGGTAATAAGTATTGTCGTTGGACGAAGAAGCTTATGAAGACCAGAACAAACTCTCAAGCTATAAATACCAAAGTCTTTAAAGTTTCATAATAACAAGATATAGGGAAAAATATCAAGAGAACAAGAGAAAATATTCAAAAATTCAATCTGTTTCATATTCTTTCATTCTTACTCTTGTATAGAGTTAATCTTTGAACCTGTCATTCATCCTCACTGTTAGTGAGTTATTCTCAAGTGTATCAAAACACTCCTTTTACTTTCATTGTTCTTGAGCCTGAGAAAATCACAGATTATACTGCTGAAGATATATCAACTATAATGGGTACCAATTTTGAGTCTAGTTATCATTTGTGTCAACTTGCACACCCACTTCTAAAAGCATCTAGATACCGGAGCATAGTATTCAAATCCTCCATTACAGGTTTGAGAGTAGTGCCCTTTTTTTTTTGCCTATGCAGCCTCTAAAGGTATGTTTTCTTTTCCTCATATCCCTTAATAAGGAATCTAATGTGATAAAATTGAGTCACGTGACTCACAAAAGATAATAAATCTGCATAATTTCATTCAGGAGCCATGAATCAAGTCACCAAGAAAATAACATTGGAATGGGCAAAGGATAATATTCGTACAAATACTGTAGCACCTGGACCAGTTATAACCAAACTTTTGTAGTCTGTGGTGGTATTTATTTGTTCATTTAGTTTATCCATGGCGAGGCATATAACAAGATTGATTTGCAAATTGCAATACTTATTTTTATTTTATTATTTTTCCTTAATCTCCTATGAAAAACATTAACTTTACTAGGTTGATCGAATTTAATACTTTGTCACATATTTCCTATAGTTACCAATCTCATCCTTTCTCCTAAATATTATATTATGTTATTAAGTCAGTAACGATGGTTGATCAATCATTTTGAGACACTTATGTTAGTTTTGTACTTGGCTTTATTAGATGTTTATTGTGCCAAATATTAGTATTTTAGCTAAGTTTAATGTTGTTGGGCCTCATTGGGCTTTAATGCAAATTGTGAATAATTCTTGGATTTTGATACATTTTGACCTTTCCTCCTTGGTTAGGCCATAACTTTGGGACTCGGTGATCCAATTGAGGTGATCTTGGTGTCTGTGGAAAGCTAAGAAAAGGCTCTACAAGTTTCATGAAGAGTCAAGAGCTGGATCAAACTTTTAAGGGTCCAAAATAGCCATGCAAATCAGAGTAGATTTGCTGTCACTGGAATCTAAGCAGTGTGCACATATTGGATCATATCAAGGGTTATAGGTCTCCTTTTGAGCTGAAACTGGTGCCATTGGAAAGCTAACATGCATATCTCCAACTTCACTAAAGACCATTTAGTCAATAGATGCTGTTTTAGGCATGATTGTGAAGCTATAAGTTGGTTGGAATTTGGAAACACGTTTTGCCAACCTGACTTGAGGTAGGTGCAGTGTTTTTAGAATATCTGGAGTTGTAAAAGTCCAATTGGCATGAAACTAATGCCAAAAGTTCAAGGAGACAATTTTCTACAACTGTTATGAGACCTCCAAGCCAAAATACATCGTTTAGGGCATGAAAGTAAAGTTGGAAGTCAGAGAAGAGTTGTTGACTAGAAGCCACCAACCATACACCAACCCTCCAACCATGCACTAACCCACCACCATGCATCAAGCTACCATATTTGACAATTTCCATGTTTTTACAGCTTGCATTCATATTATTTTCAATTACAAATTGACTTCTAGGATTAGTATAAATAGAGCCAATCTCTTTGTATTATACATCATTCAATTTGAAGTAAGTTTGATTATTTGAAAGAGTTCTATCTTCCTCTTCTTCTCCCTTCTCTTTAGAATTTCGTTTTTGTTCTTTATTTTATGAGTTCTTCCTTCCCATCATGGAAGGCTAGGCTCTTATAATCAATCCAAGGGATTAACCATCTTGATGTTTCATTTGGAGATCTTGTTTCGATTGTGCATATTGCTTAATTGTTATTCAAGTTTCTCTTCTTCCTCTTTTGATTTTTATCAAGATTGAATTGCTTAATTTGATTTAGATGTTGATGTGATAATAACTTTATTATCATTATTCAAAGAGGATCGCAAAGACTAAACAATATATCAAAGCTTTTTTATGGATAGTTTAGCTTGGTTAAATTCTGGATCTTAAGTTAATCTATGTTTGGATGGTGCTTACTTTATCTAACCTTGGTTAATTAAATCCTAGATGCTTATCTAGTAGAGGATTTTTGGACCATGTTGAGGCATCTTGATGTGATCTAAGGCCAAGAACATGGTTAACAATTAAGTGAATTCCTTGTGATCAATGATGGATTAAACTCAAGATCGGTAAATTTCCTTGGATTGGTTAATTTGTTAATTGATTTTCTTTAATTCAATCAGTGTATTTTCTTTACAAATCAACAAAATCCCCCATTTTTAATTATCCTGATCTAATTGAATCTTTGTTTTTGGATCCTTAAGAGACGATTCGGTTCATTCTCTATACTACAAATTAGTTTGTGAACCGGTAAATTTTATTTATTTGACAGGTCTCGACAACCTCTTGTCAGTGTTCATAATCATTATTGTAACTGCTCTTGTTACGGAAATCTTCTAAAGGGGATAAAACCATAGATGCTATAATGTCTCAAACACCTGTTGGTCACATGGGAGAGCCTAAAGAGATAGCAGCATTGGTTGCTTTTCTTTGCCTTCCGGCTGCTTCATACATCACTGGACAAATTATAATTGCCAATGAGGGTTACAAAATTTAGATTGCTATTAGTGATTTGGCGACCAAGAAGGAGTTCCTTCGCTGAATAAACTATGGTGTTCTTTCTTCACCATTAATTCGTGTTTCCTACAAAGTTTGGCATCGTTGGTTGGGCCATCTTTGTCATTTTTTGGCCCATTGCAATAAACACTTATTTGTGTAGAACTTCTTATATAAAAACAGAAATTTATTAATGGTACATTTGGAATGAGAGAAAATAGGAAAGAAAAAAAAAGGGACGAGAAAATGGGTTGGTGTCATATTTTCTCTTATTAGGATTAGGAGATGAAGGAAAAAAATTAGTTATAAGACCCACTAAAAAAATGTATTCTCCCTTATGAGAAGAAAACGGGAGAGAAAGAAAGATGATGTTTTAAAATAACAAACTTACCCAAAAATACATGCATATATTATATATAAGGGCATATAAGTCTTTTGAATAATTGTATTTTCTTTCTTTTCACTTTTCTACTCAATCAAGCAAGAGAAAATAGTATTTCTTATTTTATTTCTCTTCAACCAAACATTAAGAGAAAAAATACTGTTTTCTCTTTTCTTTATTTTCTTTTCTCTTCCCATCCAAACAAATTATAAAGGTATAATGCACAGTATCTCCTTTAATTTTTCCCAATGTGTGAATTAGACCTTAAGATTCCTAAATGTGAATATGACCTCCTTGGGTTTATACTTTATGCCAAAAACACGGTTAGTTAAACTGTTAACTATTAACAGAATTCTCATGTGAGTTTCACATGTAGCCACTAAAATATTGTGGTATTTTTTTTCTTTCTTTCTTCAGTCTCAACCCATTTGTCAATGCACTTGACCACTAATCTTCTCCTAAAACACATTTTCTTTCATGGCTTGTCTGGTTTCCTCCATCCACTATTGTTAGTGGCGCTTTTAGTGTCATGGGCTTGGAAGAAAATCACAGTGGGTACTAGAGATGACTCGAAGGAGAAATCCAAGAACACACTATGTTTACAAAGAATAATTTGTTCTCTAGGTGCTTCTGCTTTCAATCTTATCATCTGTTTGTTTAATTACTTTCTATTGGTATAGAAGTGGTTGGTAAAAAGAAAAGCTTGTGACCCTTTTGGGTTTAGCGCTTAAAACAATTGTTTGTGTTTGCTTGCATACAAGGTTCTTCAGTTCAGTTCAGGTGAAAAAATATTTCCATTCTTCTTCAGAGCATGGTGAGCCTTGTAGCTCTTTATTTCCCATTATTGATTTATAGTGGACATTGTTCTTCTCTATGAAAAGCATGTTGCTTTGTCAATTTTGTACTTAATTTCTGGCGTGATGCGTGTTCTTGGATAGAAAGAAGAAAAAGACTCAAAAAAAAATTTGTTTAAATTTTTCTACTTACTTTTGTGGTGTGATGTGCAACTCACATGAGAATTTTGTTGATGCTAACGGTTTCACTAACAAAAGATGTTTTTGGCACAATGTGTCTCCTTTGCAAGCCCTAAAGTCTAATATGCAAATAAAGCAAAGTTAAACAAGGTAAAATATGAAATAAATAGATGAAACACAAGAAGATGGTTAAATTGTGTTTCTTAACCTTTTTAGAAAACTTTTTCATAAAACAGTTCTCGGAATAAAAGTTTCACAAGATTGTAGAAGAAAATGGGCGAAACGTAAACTCTTTACAGTCTATTGGACGCAAAGAGAGTTTTACTACAAATCTTTAGACACAAATTAAAGACTTATGTTTTCAGAAAATATTGTTAAGAACAACAATGGCAATCCCCAAGTGATAGTTGAAAAGTAAAATAATGCAAGGAGAGGGAAGAAAAACTTACACTAGAGATTTATATTTGTTCACTCTCACAAACCGAGAGCTACGTCCAGTCCCTTCTACTTGAAGGAATTTTAACTAAACTTTCTCAGTTTACAAGTATTCTTCACTCTGCCTCTTTAGGCTTATAATCAAGCTAGTATTCTTTAATAGACAAGCCTCTTCAGGCTCAACAACAAGTATTCTTTCACAAACAAGTCTCTTCATAGTTATAGTTGTCGCAACATTGTTTAACTAATTAAGAGAAAACTGCTTATGAAGTCAACTCAAATATAATCAATTTAGGAGGGAAGAAATGAAACAGAAAAGGGGATTACTCCGATACCCATCTGTTTTTCAGGGTATCGGTACTCAGGGTGAGTTGTCAAGCATTCATTAGTTGTTATTTATATTTAATAGACTTTCAAGCATTTTTTGTGAAACCAACAGTCAATAGATAATTGACAACTTACCCTGGGTACCAAACCCATCAGGGTACCATAGCAACTCCCAACAGAAAGAAGAAGAAGAATCATGTAGAAGTTTAATGATGCAAACTTGGGGATTACTCTGTTACCCATCTTTTTAATCCAGGGTACCGGTACCCAAGGTGAGTTGTCTAGCATTTATTAGTTGTAACTTATATTTAATAGACTTTCTAACATTTATTGTGAAACCTACAGTCAATAAATGATTGATAACTCACCATAGGTACCAAACCCATCAAGGTACCATAGCAACTCGGGGTTACTCCAATACCCATTTTTTTTCTAGTGTACCGGTACCCAGGATGAGTTATCTATCATTCATTAGTTGTTATTTATATTTAATAGACTCTTTAACATTTATTGTAAAACCAACAGTCAATAAATGATTAACAACTCACCCTAGGTACTAAACTCATTAGGGTACCATAACAACTCTCTGCAGACTTGAATAAATTGAAGAAATGTTGGCATGTTGACATAATAAGAATTCTTATGCTTCTCAATATGCGTTAACTGAATTCAATTCATCAAACCCATCTAATCGATTATGTGGTTGAATCTTACTAGAATGTTGAGCTTTCCGAGAAAGATGGAGGCAACAATTTGCATTAAATTTTCATGTTGGTCACGAGATAGTATATCACATGCTGATCTTGTCACACTAAATCCTTTGCCTTCCCACTCTTTCAAGCATTCATTAATCTTTGCTTGATTACGTGCACAAATGTGAACAGCTGCCCCAAATTCTGCTAATTCTTCTACAATGGCATGTATAATTCACAATAGAAAACAAAAAAGGAAAAGAGGGATTTAATAAAAGAAAGTAAAAGCCAAGGCATGAGCCAATTAGAGATGAAAATATTGAGATTAGACAACCAACTCTATGCCTCGTGTCCCTCCTGTCACTAGAGCTGTCATCCTAGGGAGTGACCATCTTTTGTCTTTGCATATTAACTTTGTTTCAGCCATCTTTCTGGTTGCCAATCAGTACTAGGATCCTTATAATGGAGAAACATAACACAAAATAGTTCCTATAATTTGGTTGTTATTGTTAAGTTGAAATATTTACTACCAGGTTTTCTGGTTCTCAAATGCGGGAGAGACTTTAAGGTCCTAAACTCTTTCAACCTTATCGCTAAGAAGACAGTGATAATAATAACTATAGGAGGAGACTTTGTGGTCCTAGACTTTGTGGTACATATCATAAAATTTTAAATATACTTTTTAAAAATTTATCACTACCTTTTCTGTTTACAAAGTATAGTTATAATAATAACTATAGGAAATTAATTTTTTTTACTGTTGCATCATGTTCCAGTTTCTTTTTATCGTACAATGTATAGCCTGCAGGGTTTCAAGTCCAAACCAAACAGAATCTAAGGAAAAAAGATTCACATTGCATCATCCCTAAAAATACCCACCCAATCTATACATGGTTGTACTAAGATAAATTATATGAATATAAATAAGTGTCTATTTCTACTGGTTGAGATACCTATTTATTGTAAGTTTGATGCATATTCATGGTAACTAGCCAGATAATGTTCTATGAATAAACCTGAGAAGTTTTGTTTTTAACAACGTTTTGAAAACTGGACCGGTCATTGAACTGGTAAAGGGACTGGTTCACAGTTTAATAGTTCAACTGTAGTTGAATCGTGGTCGAATCGAAATATGATATATATATATATAATTACAATGTTATTTTTCTTTATCAATATCATTAATTTTTATAAACATAAATTGTGAAATTTTGATATTTTAAGTGACTTTTATATTTATTCAAAATTATAACATTATTATATTAATATGAAGTATGTAAGAATATTAAAAATTAAAAAATTTAAATAACTATGTAAACATATTAAAATTAATATAAATAATAAATAATAAATATTAATGACAAAATATAAATGATGAATCAATAGAAAACATAATATATAATCCAACACCAACAACAAGGAGCATTTGTGGCCTAATGAATGAGGCATGCTTTAACAAGCCAAAGGACCCAGGTTCAAGACTCAACTCCTACTTTTGGTGGATTTTATTAGTAACATTAACTGACAGGTCCAACCAATGAAACCGTGAACGGTTCTGAAGCCGGTTTTCAATCATCCGGTTATAGAGGATTAGGCATGCTTTCACAAGCCAAATGACCCAGGTTCGAGACCTAACTCCTACCTTTGGTGGATTTTATTGGGAAACATTAACTAATCGGTTCAACCAACGAAACCGTGACTGGTTCACCGGTTCTGAAGCCAGTTTTCAATCATCCAGTTATTTTCAATCATCCGGTTATAGAGGATTAGGCATGCTTTCACAAGCCAAAGGACCCAGGTTTGAGACCCAACTCCTACCTTTGGTGGATTTTATTGGTAAACATTAACTAATTGGTTCAACCAACGAAACCGTGACCGGTACACCGGTTCTGAAGCCGGTTTTCAATCATCCGGTTATAGAGGCTTGACCGGACCAACCTCTATCCCAGTTCACGGTTGAACAGGTCTGACTGACTGGTCCAGTCCAGTTTTCAGAACAATGGTTTTTAAGGTAAGAAAAATATGATACGCAAAAGGAAAATCATGTATGAGTTATAAAACATCTACACAATAACACTTATGATTTGATTAAATATTTCTTTTGGTTGTATGGGATATTCCTAATCAGAATATGTTGTTCAAGGTCAGCAGAGCATATTTTGTCATTTTTAAAGGCAATAATTTCCATTAAAATTTCACGTTCGTCACTACTCATGAGATTTATATATTACATGCTAATCTTGACACACTAACCCTATATGTTTTATAATTGAGAAAAAGAAAATAAAGAAGAAAGAAAATTTTAAAAATTTGAAATTATTCGTGTTCAGATCAAGAGAAAATGTAGAGATCGTAGGAAAAAAAATTCTAAAAACAAAAATTCAATCTTCCAAGAGATGAGATTAATTAACATTAGACAACCAACCCTATGCCTCTGGTTCCTCCTATAGCTAGAGCGGTCATTTCATGGAGGGAGACCAACATTTTTCTATGCAGTTTAACTTTGTTTCAGCCATTTTTCTTGTTGCCAATCAGTGGGATTCATGGAATGAAAAAGCATAACACAAAATAGATTCTGTGATTTAGTTGTGAAGTTGAAAGACCTACTACCATGTTTACTGTTCTCAAATGCGGAAGATACTTGTGGTTCTAAATTCTTTCAATCTTATCGCTACAAAGACATGAGAAGTGTGACATACGGTGGGATTAGAAAATTATATTTGTTATTATAAATTATACTTAATTCTTTCATTTCATTTTTGTAATTGTTATGTTAATTGTTCTGGGCCTAGTTGATTTGGTTTATTACATTGATAGGAAATTGCTGCAGGAATGGTTCTCATGTATGAATTTTAGTTTAATATTAATTGAGTTAATTTTGTTTCAATGGTCTTGTTTTGAACTTATTTAATACTTAATCACGCCACCTCCAATATGAGACCCCTGCAGCTGCTGCCTGGTCTCTCGAACCTTTTTTCCTCATTCTTTTAGGCTTTGTTTGAATTATGAGAGAAATATAGTGGAAAGAAATAGAGTAGAAAATGAGTAGATTTTTAAGTTGTTTAGATTAAGAGAATTAGGAGAGAAATAGGAAAGAAAGAAAATTAAATTTTGTTGTAAATACATATTTGTCCCTATTTGTTTATTTATAAAACAAAAAAAAGGATATATTAGTCAAATTTTCACCTCTACCCATTTCTTCTCTATTTCTTCTCACATTAGGAGAGAAATGAAAAAGTTGTGGGATCCACCATTTTTTTTTCTTTCTTTTCTATTTCTCCTCTAACCAAACAAGAGAACTTCCCCATTTCTCTTCTATTTCTCTCCTCTCTAATTCTCTCTTCATTTCTCTCAAAACAAACAAACCATTAATCTCTTTTTCTATTGTTATTTTCTTTTGTCTGTTTAGTTCAAATTTAACAGTTAGGTGGATCTTAGTGGGCTAAGTTTGTTTGTCTCTAGTATGAGTTTAAGTTAATTAGGGCTTAGGGCATATAAGTTTCATTGGTGGGCTTAGCCTTATGTGATTTAAGTTTTTTTTTCTCTTCCTTTCTTTTAATTTACTGTTGGGCTTGGGCTAATGTTTGTTTCGATTAATTTTTTTTTATTGGGCTTAAGAGGGTTGTCTTTGGGTTATAAGGATAAAAAAGGGAGAGGGGGTTAAATAAGCAAGATAGGACAGATTAATCGAATGAAGTAAAAATAATAATATAAAAAATAAAATAAAACAATAAAAGAATAATGAGACTAACTGAATAGGCCAAATAGGAATAAATGAGAAAAATAAAATAAAAATTAATTTATGGTTTTCGTTGGCTTTGGTGGGCACAAGTTTTATTGTTATTTTGTTTTGCTTTTTTTTTATTTTGTTTGCTCTTGTTTACTTTATTCATCTAGTTTTGTTTACATTTTTGTTGTTTAATTATTTAATGTTATTGCGTTTAAGTATTTTTATTTTGATTTGGACATTTGGTATCAATTATTTGTACTTGCGTTACGTAAGAAGAAAAAGGGGGAATAATAACCAAATAATTGGCCCAACGCCATAATAATCCTCCTTAGTCGCCTTCAGGGGTCAAGTATTCACTAGGCAAATAGTTTGGGGTGAATCAGTGAGCTTAGTATCACATTCTGCCCCACTTACTACGAACCAATATAACTTATTTCTCTTTAAATGATCCACTGCCATAGTAATTCTCGTCGCCTTCAGGAGTCAAGTACCCACTAGGCAAATAGTTTAGGGTGAATTAGTGAGTTTAGTATCACCTTCTGCCCCATTTATTGCGAACCAATATAACTTATTTCTCTAGGTGGTCCAACGCCACTAATAACGTTAGTAATCTTCATGGGTCAAGTACCCACTAGATGTTTGCTTAGGGTGGATCAGTGTGTTTAATACAGCTTTCCATTTCATTTAGAACGTACTAATAAAATTCCTTTTTCTAATTAAATCATTTCTATTTTAAATCAAATCAATTTTCGTTCTTTTAAGTCAATTAATTCAAAACTTTTTTTTTTGCAACTAAAATTAACTAACACAATCATTTTTTAAAGAACTATGTGGCTTTGAATTCTTCATTGCACCAGGGGATACGTTGGCACACAAGTCAAGCCAAAATTGTAAATTTTTTTAAAATCAGTTCAATTCATAATTTATAAGTATTTGTATTGATTCGTAAATATTTCGTTTGTTCTGTTGCTAAATTTTCTTATCTTGTTTTAAGGGGTGAAATAGATATCGATTAAGTTATTAAAGTTGGCACAATTAGCTTAAGGTAACCGTTTTAGGATGGATGTATCAGGGGAGCTGTGGGATTAAGTTTTCACCCTTCCCTGTGCGTAATCGACTCCCCAACTCTACCTGGTTTTCGCAAACCTTTTCTTTTTTTGTCTTTTTTATTATTTATTTATTTTATTTCGAATCCATTTTAAAGGGTTTTTCCAGTCATTTTCTCAACCCAATAAACGATTGGTGACGACTCCATTATTTTTGTTTTAAACATTATTTTTGCTCTCGCCGCTCCCCGTCACGATTTTTCCCGGTCGTGACACCATGTTTATGCATAAAAATAATTAATAATAATATCATTAATTTTTGTTACACTCAATGTGTAATTTCTCCTTAAGACAATAATTATATATATTTTTTATTAATTATGAATTATACTTAATTATTTTGTTTCATTTTTCTTAATAGTTGGATAAAAATTATAAATGTATGAAATAAAAAATAAATATTTCACTAGCAAATTTTATAGTATCGGATAATAAAAAATTATATTGATATTATAAAATTTTGTTATTATTACCTTTTTCTATTTGCTTAGTTTTGTTAAAATAATAATTATAGGTTAAAAATACAATCAGTCTCTACAGACTATAAAATGACTCGCGATCACACTAATGAATATTAAGAATGAGCTTTTTTAATAGTTGTCATTTGATTAACAAATATTAAGAAGCAAAGAACTTGTGACCTCCTAATTTTTTTTTTCAATTATGTTAAGTTGTATTTGAATGCCTATCCAAGTGTTAGTTTCCGAGAGTCTAAAAAAATGTCATATTTTAATACCACATTGTGATAATCAAATATTTAGTGTCTAATGATCAAATTCTTCAACAAAAAAAATGTTTTAACTAAATTTTTTGACAAAATGAGCTAACATTGTTATTTACTCTTTGATGGATAAATAGTCCCCACTGCTTTGACTTATCCAACAATCACCATTGGATTTGACAAAATTTTAACTAAATTTTGTCAACTTTTTTTTAATTATGTAGCATTACTCATTCTTCAAATGAGATTGCTTGTACAAAATCCACATATTTGTTTAAGAATCAGAACACATTTTGTATACAAATTAAAATTAATGTAAAAATAATCTAACGAAAGTTATATATATATATATATATATATGTATATATATATATAGAAAAAATCATAACCCTTGAAGTATAACACTTAACTTTTGGGCAGCTCCAAATAATTATTAGTTTAGGAGCTTCACACTGATAAAGTTGATGGATGGAAACAATTTTTTTTGTCTTTACTTCTTTTAGTTTAAAACTTAAATTAAGTAATCTCCATCCGTAGTTATAGTGTGTGTTTGGATTAGCTGTAAAAAATAGATTATATGAAAAATCGATTATGTGTATAATCGATTTTCAAGAAAATCGATTATGAAAAAATTAATTTATGTTTGGATATGTTAATTCATAATCAATTTTATGATAAAGAGTTTTGTTTGGATAGTATAAAAAAATCGCTTTTATGTATTAAATTACCAAAAGATGTATGAAATGATTGAAAAAGTTATTTGATTGAGGACAAATAAGTATTTATCTCTTAAATCTTTTGAAATAATCTGAAATCAAATAATTAAAAGCTTAAAATAATAGCTTTTTTTAAAAAGTTGTTTTTAGTTATAGAAAATTAATCTGAACTTATAATCAATTTTACACAGTTTAAACAAACAAGATAGATTTTATATAAAATAACTTTTTTTTAAAAAAAGCTGTTTTAGGAAAGATTAAATCTTTCCCAAACATGCTAATAATCTGTCCAGTGACGAATGAAGCAACCAGAAGGCAAGGAAAAGCAACTAGTGCTACTATCTCTTTAGGCTCTCCCATGCAACCAACAGGTGTTTGAGACACCATGGCATCCACGACCTTTTTCGCTTCAAAAGATTTCTATAAGAAGAGTAGTTACAAAACATATGATGAACATTATTGTTGACTTAATAACATAATATATATGCAGGAGAAACGATGTGATTGGTAACTATAGGAAATATGTGACAAAGTATTAAATTCAACCTAGGAAAGTTAATGTTTTTCACAATGATGTTCCGACCGGATTGGACCGGCTGGTCGGACCGTGAACCGGGTTCTCATCCAGTTATGGTTTAAAGCCAAAACCGGATTCATGGTTGGACTGGGTTGAACCGGTCAAAACTAGGCAAAACCAAGTTGAACCAGCCCTCTTTTTTTTTTTTTTTTTTTTTTTTTAAATTTTTCAATCATTTAACTACTTAACTGAGAATGATATAAGACTTAATAATTGAAACCCCAAAGCCTTATTATGCATTTTATTATTGATAATGTGTGTTATGAGTCATGCATATGTATATTTTTTTATTTGTCTATTTAATATGTAAATATGACATCATTCGGTTTGACTAAATGGTTAAACCGGTTGAACTTGAACCGGAAGCTTTTCCTGTTTACTGTCTAGTCCAACTTTAACAACATCGATTTTTCATAGGCCACTAAGGGAAAGTAATAACAATGAGTGTTGCAAATCAATCTTCATATGCCTCGCCATGGATAAACTAAATGAACAAATACATACTTCCATGGTGGACTCCAAAAGGGTGGTTAGGTGACTTAATTTATGGCTCCTAAATAAAATTATGCAGATTGATTATCTTCTGCGACTCAAATTTATCATGTCAGATTCCCAGTTAATAGATATGAAGAAGAAAACGAACCTTTAGAGGCTGCATAGATAGAAGAAAGAGGGAAAGCTGTCGAACCTGCAATGGAGGATATGAATACTATGCTCCCATATCCGAATGCTTTTAGAAAGGGGTGTGCAAGTTGACTTAAATGGTAAGCAGACTCAAAATTGGTACCTATTACAGTTGATATATCTTCAGCAATATGAAATATTATTTTCTTAAGCGTAGTTGTCGCAACATTGTTTACCTAACAGAAAACCACTTATGAAGTCAACTCAAATATAATCAATTTAGGAAAGAAAAAAGCAAAACAGAAAAAGAAGAAGAATTTTGTACCGAGGTCCATGATGGAGTATTGAATAAATTTAAGAAATTTTGGCATATAAATTCGTGTATCTCAATATGCATTTACTGAATTCAATTCCTCAGAAGTAAAATGATGTACGATTTGAAAAATAGAGACATGATTTTCTCTTGCATTCATCATGTTTGGTTGTCTTCTTTCAAGTCACAGTTTGACCTTAGAATTCCAGTAGAGCAAATACAACATTTTGTTGCTTGTTTGGAAAATCATGTTTGAGTGTTATAGAAAGACTCTTTATTCCTTTAGAATTTAAACCCAACACATAGAAACGAACACTTATTTTTGTCAATTACATATCTTAAAAACTTATTTTTATCAGCACTATCTAATTAAACAATATCAATCATTTCATTGCGAAATCAGGTCTTCAAAATCTAATCTAAACACATAATATGTGGAGGATCTTACTAGAATGTTGAGCTTTCCATGAAAGATGGAGGCAACAATTTCCATTAAATTTTCACGTTGGTCATGAGATAGTACATCACATGCTGGTCCTATCACACTAAATCCTTTGCTTTTCCACTCTTCCAAACATTTATTAATCTCAGCTTGATTATGGCACATATATGAACAACTGCCCCAAACTCTGCTAATTCTTCTACAGTAGCATACCTAATTCACAATGGAAAACACAGTAGGAAAAAAGGATTTAACAGAAGAAAGTAAAAGCCAAGGCGTATACCAATTAGAGATGAGCATATTGACATTAGATAACCAACCTTATGCCTTGGGATCCTCCTGTCACTAGAGTTGTCATCCCATGGAGTGACCATCTTTTGTCTTTGTAGCTCAACTTTGTTTCAACCATTTTTCTTGTTGCCAATTAGTACTGGGATCCTTGGAATGGAAAGGCATATCAAAAATAGTTTTCTGTGATGGGGTTGTGAAGTTGAAAGAGACTTGGGGAAGAGACTTGTGGTTCTAAATTCTTCCAAGGCCGTGTCGGCCTGGACGCCCCAAGTGGCCCTTAAAACCCCCATTAGGGCACACGACGCATACACCCATCCCTCCCCCTCTCTTTGCTCGGTCGTTCTGGCCTTCTTCTCCCCCAAACCAAGCCCCACCACCACCCTTTAGCCCTCCTCCATCCTCCATCCCCCACCATCTTCTTCTTCTTCTCCATCATCTTTTCTCCCTTCTCTCTATTCCTTCTTTCCCTTTACCCTTCCGCCCTCCCCACCATCTTCTTCTTCTTCTTCTCCATCATCTTTTATCTAGCCTTTCCATGGCTCCCAAGCTTAGGGCTAGGTCCAAGGCCAAAGGTTCATCCTCTAGAGCATCTGGCGAAGATGCTCTTCCATCGACTAGGAGGGCTAGGCACTACTCCCCACCAAGGTCCTCATCTTATAGTAGGGCACATTAGGTAAACCCTCCAACTCCTATCGCTAGAAGAACCATTGTTCCCACTAGGTACATTGATTTTGACATCTTAGCTCATTTAGAATTGCTAGAGGAAGTTGAAGGCTTGTTGAGAAACAATGGGTGAGAAGTTTTTGCTAGGATTAGAAAACCCACATATGAACATCTCACTAGGGAGTTTCTTAGCACATTCACGTGCAAAATTTATCCCCATAGCCCTGAGATGTCTGGTAGTATTGAATTTCAATTAATGGGGCAAAGTCATGTGCTATCTATCCAAGATTTCAGTGGTATTTTTGGTTTTCCTATGGATGGGCATTGTGTTATTCCTAGGGATTTTCATGATTCATGGGTTTGGTCTGATTATGTTTCTGGGCATCTAGATTACCACCCTAGCTCCTCCAAATCCACCAACTTGACACGTCATGCCCATAGAATTGGTGTTGTTAATAGAATTAAGTTATTATTTCTAGATTGTATGGTGAAAGGGCAGCGTGTGTGTGGAGGTTATTGGCTTTGCAATCATTTTAAACATCTGGCTAATGCTAAATCTGGGAGACTTGTGAGTGGTGGCCTCATTATTGCCATCGCGGAGGCCTTTAGTTTTGATCCTGAGTGATGAACGCCCGCTTACGGGCAATGATCGCATTGATGGTGCCACTCTTTTAGCTATGGGGCTGTGTGTCTAGCAGCGAGGTGGTTTTTACCTTTTAGATGCTCATGGACACCCCATTCGGAAGCAAGGTGAGGTTGAGGAGATTGAACCTGAGATTGAAGCCCTACCTCCCTAGTTAGATGATGCTGCTCCTCCACCGCCTGGTGGGACCTCTCATGAGGTGTTTGGAGACCATGGAGATGGGTTTCAACACCCGCTTCCAAACTATTGAAGATATCAGCGCTAGCACTTTGAGCGCTTGCAGTCCATGGATGAGAAGCTTGATGCTTTGTTGTACCCTCCTTCTTCCCCTTCTTTATGAGTTGCTATGTATTTGCTTATGTTGCTTTGACTTATTTCGATTGGGTTGTAATCCTTTATTTTGACTTTGACTTATCTTTGCACTTGGATACTTGCTCTTTTGCTTTACTTCGCTACTACCTTTTTGTCATTGCTATCTTTACTATGCTTCTCTTTTCACTTTTGCTTGATGGCTATTTCTTGGTTTATTGCCTATCTTTGTGATCTTTATTGAGCATGCAAGAATGGTGACATTGAGGACAATGTCTACTTCAAGTGTGGGGGTGAAATCTTATGATTTGGTTATTCTTGTTTTGGTAATCTGCGAATGTATGTTTTTTATTTTGGTTTTGTTATTTCCCTTCGGAGTTTATTTGCTTTTATTTAAGTGCATTTTGTTTAGGTTTTATTTAGGACCAAATCTTGACTTTTGATTCTTGACAATTCAAGCACTTAATGTTTTTGAACTTAACATGTTATAAGAAGTACTTTGAAAGATAACTTGAGAAACTAAAAGAGGACAATGCATGATAGCTTAGGAGAGTTTTGATTGGAAGTCATTCATATTCGTCATTCTTGTTTAGCTTAGGTCATTTCGTTTTTCTAAGCATGTTTTTTATAGATCCTCCTCTTGTTTTCTTGTGATTTTTGGAGAAAGTTTATGTGCACTTTCTAGAACAACTTTGCTAAATCTTTCAAAGCAAAATCATAGTGTTTGCATTCTAAGAGAGATGATTAAGGCACTTCTTTGTTTAGCCATTAGCTTATTTTCCTACCCTTTTCACATGTTTTCCCTAGTAACCCTTTGAAACTTATTTACATTGGCCTATTTTCTTTCATTTAACCCACATCACCTACCCATTTAGCCTAAACACTTTGCCTTACCCTATGTGAGAATAATTGATTGTGAAACTGAAAATTACATGAGGATGAATTACGCTTAAAGAAGGGAATAAAGGTATGAAGAAACACTAGCATGAGAAGTTTGAAAAAAAAAGAAGAAAAAAAGACTTCACCCAAAGTTCATAAAAAGGAACAAGTGTGGGGATGAAGTAAGAAAAAAGAAAATAAAAAAAAATCTTGCTAGTTTGAATGACGATTCTTCCCATATCATCAATTGTTCATTTTATTTGTGATTCAAGTTTTCACATAATGATTTTTTCACCTTTGTTTTATTCTATCCTTCTTTATTCATTAACCTTAACTCTCTAGCCCGTTATAGCCTTAATAAAGACCTTTTGATTTCTTGAATGTGTGCACTACATTAGTGGAGTTAGAAATAATGGAGTTACCTATGGGATTAGGAGTTCAATGAATTCATAGAGGTATTTGAGATTGCTTGGTTTGCATAAACTTATCCAGAAGAATTTAGATTCTTGAGTTTGGTCTATGTTGATATGCTTAATTAGATTGGTGCCCTTATTCATTAGTGTTAGACTTAGGCCCAATCAACAACAAAGTGAGTCAATGTCCACAAAAGAATACGATGATAGGTTCAGGGCAAAATCTTTCATCATTCTTAAGCCATCAGTTAGATGTGTGCGTCTCATAATTCACTCGGAAGAGAGTTTACATAACAATGTTTGAGAACCAAGGAAACTTATTCATCAGTGTTAGACTTAGGTCTGATAAAACAATAAAGTCAGTCAATATCCACAAAAGAATACAATGATAGGTTCAAAGCAACACCTTTCAACATTCTTAAGCCATCACAATTAGATGTGTGCCTCTCATAAATTTCTCTGAAGACTTTACCCAGTCTAATGGTTTTCTTGATGGAAAAAATATATATCTTCTAAATTGCATTGTATATACAATATACAATTATAAATGGATAATAATTCCTTAAATTGTTGACTTATTTCAACGAATTGCTGTTGGAATGTTTCGGATATCCAAGGTTATAATACAAAGTAGGAACTTATTGTTTTCTTTTAATATTTAATTGGTTTGGTGAAATATGAGAAAAATTAAAGAAAGACAATCCCATGTTTAATTAGTATATTTAACAATTTTTTATTCTTTAATGACAGTTTAAGGTTAATGTTTATAAAATTATAAAGTTTGAGCTTTATATTATCTCCAGTTATAAGGTATACACACACACACATGATATGATTATTGACATGTTTTTTTTTTTGTTACAATTGAGGTCTATTACTTGCTGTAGGGAAATGGATGGTAGGCCAAAATGGAAGGAAGGCAACTTGTTTGAAATTTAATACCGAAATTAAGTAGTTCTCAAAGAAATTTTGTTCTAATTGAGTTAAGCTCTTAGATGATTATCATATTTAATTAATATTTTTAATTATCTACTCAAACTTTATAATTAATTACTTTGAATTAATAAATTTAAATTATGCTCAATTATTTTTTTTTATTGAAAATAATCCTAATTAAATTAATCTATTTATCTATTCACGTTTAAGTTCTGACACATTGGCCACGCGTGGAGCGTTGCAGGAGTTTGTTTTACTGGGACCATTTGCCAACCCTGCTTCGATTGTTGCTTGTGTCAGATAATAGTTCACAAATCTATATCTCTTTTTCGGTTTCTTTGTTTTTTTTTTTCTCTGTAGCACCAAAAATAATTCAAACATTCCCGTGACAAGAAAATGTGGCCTTGGATGTATGTTTTCCCTATCGCCGTGCAAGACGGACATGGCTTTCACATAAATTTCAAACATGGGTAGCACCAAAAAAAAAGGTTCAAACAAGGGTTTTCAATTCAATACCAAAGTGAATGATAAACTAGCTTTTTGGAAAAGATTAAATTTTTTAAAAAATATTTTTTTAATTAAAAGTTGTTTTATTTAAAATTTATCTAATTTATTTAAAGTGTGTAAAATTGATTATAAGTTAAGATTATTTTTTCATTAACTAAAAATAATTTTTAAATTTTTTTTTATTTTGAACTTTTAATTAAGTAATTTTAGCTTATTTCAAAAGTTTTAGTAGATAAATATTCTTTTGTCCTCAACTAAATAACTTTTTCAATCATTTTATATATCTTTTAATAATTTAATACATAAAAGTAATTTTTCTTATACAATTCAAACTAATTTTTTGGTCTTAAAATTAATTATGAATTAACATATCTAAACATAAATTAATTTTTTTATAATTAATTTTCTTAAAAATCAATTATACACATAATTAATTTTAAACATAATCTTTTCTTCACCGTTAATTCAAGAAACTCTAAAACACTTTACTCCGAATATATTGACAGTGAACAAAACCTTGAAACATTGTGGTCAATCATATATTGAATTTTCTCTGCACTGATTTCTTCCTCTCCCACTTCAAACCCTGTGTCTCACTTTGGCTTCAGAGACTCTTTAATTAATTCCTTTTCCACAGAGGCCTCTTGACAATGATCTATATATATATATATATATATATATATATATGCATGGTGAATATAATTTTTATATTATCTCAATCAAATTATTTTGTATCTACTTCTATCCAATTTTAAAAAGTTTTTGGAGAAAGTCACAATTGATAAATGATGCAATTAAAGTCATTTAAATTTTGTACTTCGGAAATTGGTAAAAAAAAAAGGATGGAAAATGAAATTATTTCAAAATTCATAGGATGTGCTTTTAATTAATAGTGTTCTAGTTTAATTTGTTGGCCAATACAATAACTGACTTATACGAAACGCCATGAAATAACATCTCAGCTAGAACTGTTAAACTTAATTATTTGTACCTATTAATATGTTTCTAATTCTTAAATTTTATGTAGACAAAATCAAGATCAATAAGAAACATATTTTTCATCAAGAACAAATCGAAAACTATATTTTATTTATAATTCCATGTCAATTCAAGATGATTAATAAATGTGAAAGCGTACTTAAAGGATCCATGAGATCTTGATGGAAAGGATGATGTTCTTGATAGAGTAGTGATTTTCTAATTATAAAATTCCTTATGATCTGCTTAGTTCCTCTTCTAATAGGATGAAGAGAAGTAATATAATATGTTCAACAATTGGGGACCATAACTCCATATATTTATAATAAGCACATATCTTTTCATGAAGAATAATGTCTATTTGAGTTTATATCCGTTCATGAAGAGTGATGACTCTTAAACTTTTATTATTTCTATTTTTATGATGAACTACATGTTGTAATTCTATCAAGTTATTATACTTAAACTGATAGTATGCCTGTTAGATCTATGTTCTTAGCTGGAAAACACAGGATTCATTGTGTTAAAATGGTTTGTGGCGCTGTAGCAGTAAGTCCTGGTGAGGCAGTAAGGCTAATTTGACGATGCATCACAAAGTAGATTAACACAAGAACTGAATGAGGTTATGGTTAAGACCTATAGATGTTTTGCATGACTAAGTTTTAGTATAATAAAATTAAAATTTCAAGATCTAGTTCATATTGGTAAAATTTAACTTAATCCATCTCTAAATTTTTATGGAACTATATGATGGTGACGATATCATTGGGAATTCTTTTATGAATATGCTTCGATCTTTCTCATCTCGCTTTTCTCGACGCTCATCCCAACCTTCATCTTCTTCTCTTGTTCCTCATCAAACTTTAAATCAAACTTCTAATATTTTCAACGAAGAAATTCATTTTGAAGATATTAACCAAGAAATAGACAACTGGGAAATTCCCAAAATTCCTGAAAAAGAACTTTACAAACTCGAAGGTAAATGGTACCACAGTTCTGATTACATTATTAGAACTGTTGAAAAAAAATATTCCCATCGACCCAGATGTCGGTGAAGAATTCCATCTTCTTTCAGAAACAAGTTTGAATGAACACCAAACTAAAAAATATAATTTTCTGCACATCGGATGTGTACAAATTGCAATCAAACCTCTTATAAGGGAAGGATTAAACACTTCTATTCTTCTTTGTTTAAGAGACATTCATCATAATAAATTTCAAGATTCACTCTTAGGAACTGTAGAAACAAGCCTAAGCCATGGCCCAATCTACTTTAACTGCTATCCTAATAGAACTATTAGCTTAGCAGACAAAAATATTAGGGATGCTTTGTTCCTTAATTTAAAAATTAATGGTTTAGACATGAAACCAGGATCTATTCCTGCAACCTTAATGTATAGGATTCAATACAAGGTAATGAATTCCTCAAATTCTCATGTCCTTAAAACTAAAATAACAGGAGAAACCACTTTGTTTCTCACAGATATCACCAAGGCCAACGTTTCTGTGCCAAAAACCATCCTTTGGAAGGACGTTGTCCTACCTGAGAAATGGACTCTGGATAAGGCAACACCTGCCATGCCCAGAATTACTCCTGATTTCCGAGAAATCAGACAATTCTCAACTGGATCTGTTGAATTAGTGTTCGATAGGAGAAACTCCTTTAGTTCTGCTAGTTCATCCAAAAGTGAAGATTTCAAATCTGAAGATTTTAGATCTGCTCTCTCTAGGAGATCCATGTCTTCTCTTCGTATTCCTCCTTCAAACATCAACCTTCAAGGTCTGGATACTTCATCTAGTATTCCTCGCCCAACTTACCAACAAGAAGAAGACCAACAATCTCTTCAATCCCCAACCTATTCTTCTCTTAATGATGTTTATGATGATAAATAAATTCATTATTGATAAGATTGCCCTTAGGAAAGATTTCTATTCTGAGGAATGGACTCCTCAACGTGAATGGTTCTTTCAAAATTATCAGGGTCAAAACAAGTCAGATATCCAAAAAACTTATTACGATTTTCTTAATAATGTTAAGATGAACATTCCTTTCTTTGACTGGTTTCTTGCTTATACAGTCAAAAATCAAATTGATTATCCTTTCCAAACTCACATTATTGATGAAAGATCAACTAATGTTATCACTGTTTATCATCTCAAAGATGGTGAAATGGTCAAAACTGAACTTCCTCCTTCTCGTTCCTACCAACTTCCTGATCTTAAAAATGATAAACAACAACCTCTAATGGCATCGCCATTCAAAACCAAAAATATTGAAGAAACCGTTAATTCCAAAGATATTAAAAGTCTTATGGAACAAAATAATTATACAAATAATTATCTTCAGGTTATTGGAGAAAAACTTGCTTCTAAACAACCTTCTCAATCTTCCTCCTCAACTTCTCAACCTCGGAAAATTGAAAAACCCTTATTCAAACCTTTTAAAATAACTAAACAATTAAAAAAGGATTTACAAATGCTTAATCCTCAAACACAGATTAAAAAAGAAGTTTTATCTAAACAAGATGAATTTCTCTCAAAAATTAATGAAAAACTTAAAGATTTAGGACCTATAGTCCCTGATACCCCTCAAACTTCTCATGATAAACCAGCTACTCGTAGCACAACCAAAGGATTAACAATTAATACATTAAAAGCTTCTACCTCTTCCAACCATTCTGAAACAGATACTAATTCCATGATTAAAGTCAATCCTGTTATTAGTCAAACACTTAATTGGCGAAATCCTTCCAAACTTTTCTATCCTAAAGCAACTGCTCCCGATCTTCTTCTTGAAGAAAGAGATCCAAATTTTAAAAGTTTTAGCGCCAATAATATCTATGAATGGAACATAGATGGTCAAACTGAGTATAATATTCTTAATACTCTCCAACACATGACTATGGCAGCAACTGCTTATCATACTACTTTGGATTGTTCTGAAGTCACTATTACCAACATTCTAGTCGCTGGTTTTTCCGGCCAACTCAAAGGATGGTGGGATAATTATCTCACCGAAGACGAAAAAGACCAAATTCTTTCTGCCATTAAGATGACAGATGATCAAATTCCCATCCTTAATAATGGTGAAATTATTCCTGATGCAACCAACCAACTTATCTATACCATAGCCCAACATTTTATCGGTGACCCTTCGCTATGGAAAGATAGATCTGCTGAACTCCTTTCAAATCTCAAATGTAGAACCTTAGCTGATTTTATGTGGTATCGTGATACCTTCCTTTCTAGGGTTTACACTAGAGAAGATAGTCAACAACCCTTTTGGAAAGAAAAATTCTTAGCTGGCCTTCCTAAATCATTAGGAGACAAAGTTAGGGATAAAATCCGAAGTCATACTTCCAACGGTCAAATTCCTTATGAGCAATTAAGTTATGGACAATTAATTGCTTATATCCAAAAAGTAGCCTTAAAAATTTGTCAAGATGACAAAATCCAACATCAACTTGCCAAAGAAAAAGCCCAAAACAAACGAGACTTAGGATCTTTCTGTGAACAGTTTGGTTTACCTTGTGCTAAGAAAAAATCTAAGCCCAAGCCCGATCGTGAACAGAAAACTTATCATAAGTCCAAATATTACAAACATAGGAACAATGCCCCACCTAGAAGACTTAAACAAGAATTTAAGTCCAAACCACCTATGGATATGAAAATACCCAACAAACCAATAATCTGTTATTCTTGTGGCAAACCTGGCCACATTAGTAAATATTGTCGTTTTAAAAACAAAATAAAAACTTTAAACCTTGATCCTTCTATTGAAGAACAGATTAATAATTTATTAATCCAAACTTCTGACGAAGAAACAGAACATGAGTCTTCTGAAGATTTAAACCATATCCAACATGATGATAATACCTATGGAGACTCAGATTCTCCGAATGAAATAAATGTCTTAACCAAAGACCAAGATCTTCTTTTCGAAGTCATCAATTCTCTTCCTAACCCTCAGGAAAGACAAAATTACTTTAACAAACTTAAAAAAGCCATAGAAGAACCTTCTTCCTCAAAAAATTATGTTCCCATCGAAAGATTTAATCTCAAAGAAACTCTTAAAAGATTAGAAAAGAATATTTCTAAACCAGTTACTATTCAAGATCTTCAACACGAGATTCATAATCTCAAAATTGAAGTTAAAAAGCTTAAAGAAACCCAAGACCTTCATCAATCAGTCTTGGCCCAATTACAAGAAAACTCCCAAACAGATTCCGAAACTGATATTGAAACTCCCAAAATTAATTCTCCCAAATGTCCTAAATCTGATAATGACTTTCTTGGATTAATTAACAAGTTAAAAATCCAAAAATTCTATATCAACATTAAAATTATTATTCACGATTTCGTCCTTGAAACTGTTGCTTTATTTGACACCGGTGCAGATTCCAACTGCATCCTTGAAGGGCTTATTCCAACAAAATATTTTGAAAAAACTTCCGAACAACTTAGTACGGCAAACGGCTCTAAGCTAAAAATTAATTTCAAACTCTCTTCTGCAATTATTGACAACCATGGTCTCCGTATTGAAACACCTTTTCTTCTTGTCAAAAACCTTAAAAACGAAGTAATCCTAGGAACACCTTTCATTAGGTCGCTCTTCCCTCTTAGGATTTCTGATGAAGGAATTTCTACTCAACATTTAGGAAAAACCATTATATTTAGATTTCTCCGACAACCTGTCATAAGAAGTCTTAATATTGTCCAAACTAAACAAAAACAGATCAATTACCTTAAGGAAGAAATCTCCTATAAAACCATTGACTCTCAATTAATCCAATCTAATATTCAAAAACGAATTAATTCCCTTCTTGAACAAATTCAAACTTCCATTTGTTCTGATCTCCCTAATGCTTTTTGGGAAAGGAAAAAACATGTGGTTGATTTACCTTACGAAAAGGATTTTCATGAAAAACAAATCCCTACTAAGGCTAGACCAATCCAAATGAATGATGAACTTCTTAAAACTTGTCAACAAGAAATCCAAGACCTCCTTCACAAAAGACTAATTAGAAAATCTAAAAGTCCTTGGTCTTGTTCTGCTTTTTATGTCAACAAAAATGCAGAAATTGAACGGGGAACTCCTCGTTTAGTCATCAATTACAAACCACTTAATCAAGCTCTTCGTTGGATTAGGTATCCTATTCCAAACAAAAAAGATTTACTTAATCGTTTGCATTCGGCTAAGATCTTTTCAAAATTTGACATGAAATCAGGATTTTGGCAAATTCAAATTAAAGAATGTGATCGCTACAAAACAGCTTTCACAGTTCCTTTTTGGCGCATTTAATGGAACGTAATGCCCTTTGGATTAAAAAATGCTCCTTCTGAATTCCAAAATATTATGAATGATATTTTCAACCAATATTCAAACTTTGCTGTCGTTTATATTGATGATGTTTTAATTTTTTCCCAATCCATTGACCAACATTTCAAACATTTACACACATTTGTAAGCATCATTAAGAAAAATGGTCTTGCTGTATCTAAATCCAAAATTGTTTTATTCCAAACTAATATTCGTTTTCTGGGTCATAACATTCATCAAGGAACTATTATTCCCATTAACCGATCAATCGAGTTTGCTGAAAAATTCCCAAATCAAATTCTTGACAAAAACCAATTACAACCATTTCTTGGCTGTTTAAATTATGTTGCTGATTTCTTTCCTCAGCTAAGTAATCTTATCAAACCTCTTCATGATCGTCTAAAAAAGAATCCTCCCCCTTGGACAGACATTCATACAAATATTATCAAACAAGTCAAAACTCGGGTAAAACATCTTAGTGTCTTTATACGCCCAACCCTCAATCTTTCAAAATTGTTGAAACTGATGCCTCTGACATTGGTTATGGTGGCATTCTCAAACAACGTGTCGCAGACAAGGAAACTATTATTGCATTTACTTCCAAACATTGGAATCTTGCACAACAAAATTATTCAACCGTTAAAAAAGAAGTTTTAGCAATTGTACTCTGCATTTCTAAATTTCAATATGATTTGCTTAATCAAAAGTTTTTGATTAGAGTTGATTATGCTTCTGCAAAAAATATTTTACATCATGTTAAAAATTTAGCATCCAAACAAATTTTTGCCCGATGGCAAGCAATATTAAGTATTTTTGATTTTGACATTGAATATCTCAAAGGTACTTCCAACTCTCTCCCTGACTACCTCACTCGTGAATATCTTCAGGGACATTAATCCGATGCCGCGTTCGGCCAAATCATCCTCCTCAGGAGGAAAGAATTCTAATAAAATAGTCATTCCTGGACTAACAAACCGGGTTACTACCCGACAATCGGGGTCTTCCACCCCACTTGAGTCTTTTACTCATCAACCAATCAAATCTGAGTCATCCACTCAGAAATCCAAACCCGAAGCTTCGTCTTCCCAATCCAAACAAACAAAGGCAGATTATGCCATCCCTATCCAAACTCTCCAAGCCTTTCAAGACCAAGGTCTTACTCATCTCCCTCGCAAATCTTGGGCTGACATAGCCTCTGAAGAGGAATCTGAAACCCAAAACCTTGCTTTAGCCATCCAAAATCTAAAAAACAAACAGATTACGGTAGCTTCCCCTTCTTTGACTATTGCTACCACCCAATCAAAACAAAACCCTCCAACCACCTATAAAGCCAAAAACTGTTTTATTCCAACCATCCAAATGGAACCTGAATTTTGGGACAACAATCCCTATAAAGTTCCCTCCAAAATCTTCCCTCCTGGTTTCCATTTTAAACCAACCTCAAATTCCAAAACTAGACAATTTTATGAATTCATCCTTGTAGACACAGATTCTGTCTCTATCAAACACCACAAAGATCCAAACGTCATTTCCCATTCAACCATCCAGATTTTAAAAGTCTTATCCCCTCTCAAATATGGAAAAGACCCAAATGCAATCACCAAATTTTCTCAGAATTTTAACCCCATTGGTTTTAATTATTGGGACTATCAACAAGCCTGGACCAATGTCTTCTGGCTTCAAAATAAAATCAACCGCCATTCATGGCTTATCTATTTTAAAAATAATATTAAATATAATTTTCCGATGTGGTTCATCCAATGGTGGGATTACTTCGGACCAACCAAACAAATCCTCCCAGCACCCGTTACAGAAGGATTTCAAACTTTTCAAAAAAGGATTCATCTGGTACAAGATCCTTTTCCAGTTGAATTACACTTCTTCAGCAAACTATCCTTATCTTGGGTATTTTCATGGCAATACAAGTATGGAGCTCATGAAAACACTCACCAACTTCCTGTCCTCCAAAAACAAGCCTTTGTTAAATGGTGGGCACAATTTGACACTTCAAGAGCCGACTCAAACAAAGTTTTAGCCTGGTTCCAAGACAACAAAAATTGGCTTGCTCCTGCAAATCCAGAAACTTGCCAATTTCTCAACCATCGTGTTGCAATCACAACAGCTATTGCTGCTTCAAGCTCTCAGGATAGTCTTGAGAAAAATCTTCAAGATATCCTCCAATTAATACGACAAAACAAAGACAAACAGCAAATACAAGATTCTTCTGAAAAGCCTAAAACTCCAAAAAAGCAATCGAGTCTACCACCTTCACCAACCTCTTCAGCAGAGTCATCAACCTTCTACCAGAACGAAGATGACTGTTTCGGTATCAACCTTGACGAAGACTGTTGAGTCAAACAAAATGACAAACCTGCCGACAGTTACTGTTCAAAATCATGTAGCAGTTACTGTAGCATTTTAACTATTAGAATAGTTCCGGTCATGTTACCTGTACTGTTGTAATAGTAAACTTTTATTTCTATTTAAGGCTCTGCCCATCCATGTTGGAAGGTATCCTTTTGTTTACCGAACTTAGAGAGAGAGTCTAGAGAGATGAGCTCTGCCCCTGAGATACTCTTGTAAGCTTTCTTTCTTTTAATAAACCTTCTTCTTCTTCATCTACTCGCCGGTCCTGTGCGGATTACCACCGCTCCGGTTGTGTCTTTTATTATTTACTTTTTAATTTTGCATATACATGTTTTAATTATGTAAGCAGTCCGTCTGCATCCTACTCTCCCTTGTGATCTTTCTTCTCTTTTCTTTGTTCTTTCCGCCTTTCCGCCCCCCATATTGATTTTGGCCCATCATAAAAATAGAAATAAGACATTGGCAAAGAGAATGAAGAAGAAGAGAAAGAAAACTCTTACAAATACTCAAACTTTCTTGAAACTTACTTAAAATTGAATGAATGATAATACAAAGAGATTGACTCTCTTTATACTAATCCTAGAAGCCAATTTGTACATGTACATAATCTGAATACAAGCTATAAAAACAAGAAAATTGTCAAATATGGAAGCTTGATGCATGGTAGGTGGGTTGGTGTATGGCTGGTGGCTTTTAGTCAACAACTCTTATCCGACTTCTGGCTTCAAATTCATCACCTAGACGGTGCATTTTGGCTTGGATGTCTTCATGAAAGTTATAGCCAGTTGTCTCCTTGAAAATCTCTAATTTGAATCATGCCATTTGGACTTTTAGAACTCCAGAAATGCCAAAAACACTGCACCTACCTCAAGTTAGGTTGGAAGAACGTGTTTCCAAATTCAAACCAACTTGTAGCTTCAGAAGCATGCCTAAAACGACATCTATTGACAAAATGGTCTTCAGTGAAGTTGGAGATATGGGTCTGACAAGAGGTTGTCGAGACTTATCAAATAATAAAAATAACCAGTTCACAAACTAATTTGTAGTATAGAGAATGAATCGAATCGTCTCTCAAGGATAAAAAAAAACAAAGATTTAATTAGATCAAGATAATTAGAAATGGGGGGGGGGGTTTGATGATGATTAACAAGATTAACAAAAGTACGAGTATTAAAGTTGTAAACGAATCTAAAGAAACAACCAATCCAAGGAAATTTACCGATCTTGAGTTTAATCCATCATTGATCACAAGAAATTCACTTAATTGCTAATCATGTTCTTGGCCTTAGATCACATTAAGAAGCCTCAACATGATCCAAGAATTCTTTACTAGATAAGCATCTAGGATTTGATTAACCAAGGTTAGATAAAGTAAGCACCATCCAACATAGATTAACTTAAGATCTAGAATTTAACCAAGCTAAAGAATCCATCAAAAAGCTTTAATATATTGTTTAGTCTTTGTGATCCTCTTTGAACACATGATAATAAAGCTATTATCACATCAACATCTAAATCAAATTAAGCAATTTAATCTAGATAAAAATCAAAAGAGGAAGAAAAGAAACTTGAATAACAATTAAGCAATATGAACAAGCGAAACAAGATCTCCAAATTAAACATCAAGATGGCTAATCCCTTGGATTGATTATAAGAGCCTAGCCTTCCATGGATGGGAAGGAAGAACTCAGAAATTAAAGAACAAAAACGAAATTGCAAAGAGAATGAAGAAGAAGAGAAAGAAAACTCTCACAAATACTCAAACTTTCTTGAAACTTACTTAAAATTGAATGAATGATAATACAAAGAGATTGGCTCTATTTATACTAATCCTAGAAGCCAATTTGTACATGTACATAATCTGAATACAAGCTATAAAAACAAGGAAATTGTCAAATATGGAAGCTTGATGCATGGTAGGTGGGTTGGTGCATGGTTGGTGGCTTTTAGTCAACAACTCTTATCCAACTTCTGGCTTCAAATTCATCACCTAGACGATGCATTTTGGCTTGGATGTCTGCATGAAAGTTGTAGCCAGTTGACGCCTTGAAAATTTCCAATTTGAATCATGCCATTTGGACTTTTAGAACTCCAGAAATGCCAAAAACACTGCACCTACCTCAAGTTAGGTTGGATGAACGTGTTTCCAAATTCAAACCAACTTGTAGCTTCAGAAGCATGCCTAAAACGATATCTATTAACAAAATGGTCTTCAGTGAAGTTGGAGATATGGGTCTTATCTTTCATATGACCAAGTTTCAGCCCAAGAGGAGGCCTATAACCCACTATATAGTCCAATATGTGCATACTGCCCAGATGGTTCCGTGACAGCAAACTCACTCTGAATTACAAGGCTATTTTTGGCCCTTAGAAGTCTGATCCAGCTCTTGAGTTCTTCATGAAACTTGTAGATCCTTGCCTTAGCTTTCCAAAGACACTAAGATCACTTCAAATGGATCACCGAGTCCCAAGTTATGACCTAACCAAGGAAGAAAGGTCAAAATGCATTAAAATCCGAAAATTATTCACAATTTGCATTAAAGCCCAATGAAGTACAACAACATTAAACTCATCTAAAATACTAATATTGGGCATAATAAATATTTAATAAAGCCTAATACAAAGCTAACATAAGGGTCTCAAATTGATTGATCAAATTCCCCCACACTTAAGCTTTTGCACTCCTAGGCAAAACACATAAGAACAAAACTAAAGAAAAAACAAGAAACATTACATTATTAAACTAAAAACATAAAAACTGATTGTACCTAATCTAATCCACTTTCGTAGGAAAACACGATGGCACTAAGCATGTGCCACAAGCCTTTAAACCCCTAAGTGTCCCTAGTGGACGAGTTATAGTCTCGTAAGGGTTTACCAGGATGATACTGATCAATCAATTTGAGACACTTATATTAGCTTTGTATTAGGCTTCATTAGATGTTTATTGTGCCCAATATTAGTATTTTAGATGAGTTTAATGTTGTTGGGCTTCATTGGGTTTTAATGTAAATATTGGATAATTTTTGGATTTTGATGCATTTTGACCTTTCTTCCTTGGTTAGGCCATAACTTGGGACTCGGTGATCCAATTGAGGTGATCTAGGTGTCTTTGGAAAGCTAAGACAAGGATCTACAAGTTTCATGAAGAACTCAAGAGCTGGATCGGACTTCTATGGGCCCAAAATAGCCTTGCAATACAGAGTGAGTTTGCTGTCACGGAACTATCTGGGCAGTATGCACATATTGGACTATATAGTGAGTTATAGGCCTCCTCTTGGGCTGAAACTTGGTCATTTGAAAGATAAGACCCATATCTCCAACTTCACTGAAGACCATTTTGTCAATAGATGTCGTTTTAGGCATGCTTCTGAAGCTACAAGTTGGTCTGAATTTGGAAACACGTTCTTCCAACCTAACTTGAGGTAGGTGCACTGTTTTTGGCATTTCTGGAGTTCTAAAAGTCCAAATGACATGATTCAAATTGGAGATTTTCAAGGAGAAAACTGGCTACAACTTTCATGAGACATCCAAGCCAAAATGCACCGTCTAGGTGATGAATTTGAAGCCAGAATTCGGATAAGAGTTGTTGACTAAAAGCCACCAACCATACACCTACCATGCACCAACCCACCTACCATGCATCAAGCTTCCATATTTGACAATTTCCTTGTTTTTATAGCTTGTATTCAGATTATGTACATGTACAAATTGGCTTCTAGGATTAGTATAAACAGAGCCAATCTCTTTGTATTATCGTAGATTCAATTTTAAGTAAGTTTGAAGAAAGTTTGAGTATTTGTGAGAGTTTTCTTTCTCTTTTTCTCCATTCTCTTTAGAATTTCGTTTTTGTTATTTTATTTCTGAGTTCTTCCTTCCCATCCATGGAAGGCTAGGCTCTCATAATCAATCCAAGGGATTAGCCATCTTGATGTTTAATTTGGAGATCTTGTTTTACTTGTTCATATTGCTTAATTGTTATTCAAGTTTCTCTTCTTCCTCTTTTGATTTTTATCTAGATTGAATTGCTTAATTTGATTTAGAAGTTGATGTGGTAATAGCTTTATTATCATGTATTCAAGAGGATTACATAGAATAAACAATTTATTAAAGCTTTTTGATAGATTGTTTAGCTTGGTTAAATTCTGGATCTTAAGTTAATCTATGTTTGGATAGTGCTTACTTTATCTAACCTTGGTTAATTAAATTGTAGATGCTTATCTAGTAGAGAATTCTTGAATTATGTTGAGGCATCTTGATATGATCTAAGGCCAAGAACACGGTTAGCAATTAAGTGAATTCCTTGTGATCAATGATGAGTTAAACTCAAGATCGGTAAATTTCCTTGGATTGGTTGCTTCTTTATATTTGTTTACAACTTTAATTCTTGTACTTTTGTCAATCTTGTTAATCATCATCAAAACCCCCTTTTAATTATCTTGATTTGATTAAATCTTTGTTCTTTTTGGATCCTTGAGAGACGATTCAGTTCATGCTCTATACTACAAATTAGTTTGCAAACAGGTAATTTTTATTATTTGACGGGGTCTGGACAACCTGTTGTCAGATACCCACAAACATGCAATAATTTATTTAATCAATTCAACTAATTTTTAAATACAAGCATTGTATCAAATTTAATCCATAATTAATAAGTCAAGTATGCTTAACAAAGAATAGTTGAATCAAACCAATTGAGAATAAAGTATAGCATAATCATGCTTCAATCAGAAATATGCATGTCCAAATTGAGTAGAATTCCTCACAAGTGACACTCAAATCACACAAGGTGTTTAGGTTAACTGTTTACGCTCAACTCAGTCAAATTATGAAAGTATTTTACCATAGGCTTGCATATACATCAATTCTCCACTACTTAGATCAAGTAAATTGCAAAAATCAAGAGGTCTTTCAGAAAGGTTGTAATGAGACTATAAGGTGAAGGAAGGGAACAATATGGATAACAGCAGGTTAAAACCAAAGAGGATAAAAGAGCATTGGGGAGTAACTCAAGTAGAAAGCATAAAATTTTTACCCAAAATCATAAAATGCTCATTCTCTTTACACATTCCTTCCTTTTTCGATTCTTTTCTTTTACAACCTTTTGGCTTTATTTTCTTTTTTTTTTTACTTTTTTTTTAACCAAGCAGTTCGCATCAGCACACCAATATCCCCCACACTTAAATCATTGCAAGCAAAAGAACTCCTCCAATAAGAAAATCAATGCTCTCCTATTCCCTAAGGTAAGGTAAAACATGGTTTTTCACTCAAGGCTTGTAATGAGCTAAGAACAAAGAATAGGCAAGTAGGCTCAGATGGGGTTAACAATGGGATAAATGCAAGGTAGGTTTATTTGGCCAAAGCAGCTAAGTTAAGAAAAATGCCTCTGTCATTTTCGTGCAGCATACAGACCAATGTAATCTCAAATCGATTCAATGCAAGTTCTAGAAAATAAATTCATAATTGACATCACTCATGAAAGAAAATAAACCAAGTGTAAGTATCAAACTTGGTAAAGCCCAAAACTCACAAAGGTATGAAACATTCACTCAATTCAACCATGCTTTCTTCCTAATATCCACAGTTATATACACATGTATATCATGAAATGATTCAACTATAAACTGTTTTGCATACTTTTATCATCAATTAAGCTTAGATTCAGCACATGCTTGTATCAAAATCAATTGAAAAGATCAAATTTTGTTTTGTTTTGTTTTTTTTAATATGCAATAACAAAATAATTTAAGACATGCTATGGAATGCAAGTTAAGATGCGTCTCAAGAGTAAAACTACTCCTTACTTTGCCATCATACATCTAATAAGCTAGTAACAATAAAGATTAGCTTGTTAGTTTTTTTTTTTAACTAAACTATGTACATGGTATTGTCAACTATACCTCCCCCTAACTAATTTAAGACATTGTCCCTAATGTCAAAATAAAGATAGGTAGAGTGTAGAAGGTCTTACCAGAAAACTGCAAATCGGCTGCGGCTGCTGCTGCCTTGTGCCCAATTCAGTGGAGTCATTACTGGATAACGTTGTAGTACAAATTCGTGTAGTTGATCGAACAATTGTTCCGGGGTTGCAGCAGTTATAAGAATTTGACGTGTCGCTTGTGAGATGAACCTTTTTTCCACAGCATGATCAAGAAAACAAAATAAACTGTCATAAAAACCATTAATATTTAATATACCTATGGGTTTTTGGTGAAAGTTCAGTTGGGACCAAGATATAATTTGGAAGAGCTCTTCCAAAGTTCCAAAACCACCAGGTAGGACAATAAAGGCATCAGCATTTGCTATCATAATGTTCATGCGTTGGTGCATGCAAGATACCATCACTTCATGCCCTACTGTTTTTCCAGTGGGATTGCCAGTAGCTAAAGGACTAGGAATGACACTAAGAACTTTCCCACCTCCTAAATGTGCAGCAGTGGCTACACAACCCATTAACCCAAGACTACCTCCTCCGTAAACTAAATGGATTTCTCTCTCAGCTAGCACTCGACCAAGATGGTTTGCAATATTTACAAACTCTTTATCTTTCCCAGGATTAGATCCACAAAGGACACAAACACTCTTGGTCCGACGAACTGAAGTGACTTCCATTTTCTTTTGTTTTTCTCTTTTTTTTTTGTACTCTCACCTTATCAATGATCTGAAGAGAGCAAAGGGCATTATTTAAAGGAATCAAAACTCAAATGTAATAATTACACCTATAAAGGAGGGGTAGATGCGTGTGTCAGGTAAGTTTGAAAATAAACACAGCAATGATAATAGCTATATGACAAGGATAAAAGACTAATCTATATGTGTCAGAAGAAGTTTGAAAATACACAATGCATATTTTAAAAAAATACGGCAAAATTTTTTTTTTTTTTTTCATTTTTCATTTTTTTTATTATTATTATTATTATTATTTTTTGAAGAAGAAGAAGAAGAAGAAGAAGAAAAAGAAAAAAGAATACTTACATGAGGTGTGATTGTGGCTCACATTGTCCTCTCTGGTTTTACGTCCAGTAACAGCTTGAATGCTCTCTATGGGCCGATGGTCGGCTTCCCATCCAATTTTCTTAAAAATTGGCAAACTGAGTCCTTTTGAGTCAGATTCTCGAGACTATAACGCTCATGTTCATCTTGGAATATTGGCCATAAATCGAGAAGTACTCTCTGCACGTCTCCACTAGGATGCGTCTCAAGAGTCAATAGAATGTTATCTAAAGACTCCTTACTCATGCCATCCTTAATGAAGCGAATTTTATCAAGTCGATTTATAGACGCCATTCCAATTGATCTGCATTTTGTGTTACAGGTCCATCTTGCACATTTATAGCAGACTCGTAACCTTTTTGCTCTTCTCTTCTTTGCATATGAACTTTTGCCTAGCCCTGGCATATATGAAACAAGAGCGTCAGAAAATTCCCCTGTGATTCGGACCTTTGCTTCGATCAACCACCGTATATCCGCAGGGATGCCTTTGTGCATAAGCATCCTTAATCTCTCAAACCTTGCACAGTAAATGTTAGTTAAAGCATTTTGAGGGAGAGAGGGGAATTGCTAGCGGAGGTTAACAAGCTGATTATCCATTTTGAAATAAAGAAAGAAGAAAAAAAAAATTTTTTGAATAAAATTATATACAGATTTCAGTGTTTGTAGGTAACTGAAATGACCGAAAAAGATTTTCACGGAGTACTGTTATCCGCCATTTAACCGGTGAAAAATCATCTGTCAATGAAAAACAAACAAAATTAAGACAGAAAAATCAAACTCTGATAAATTTTCTTACTTGGCACTGATTTTCTGTCTTGATTCCTGTGAATGCAAATAAGTCAAAGTTTGAAAAATGAAAGAGTTAGAAAACTTGGGTTGCCTCCCAAGAAGCGCTACTTTTAATGTCATCAGCCAGCGTGATTGAAGATTTTGTACAATCGATGAGTCCTCCCCAATAATGATTCAATCGCCGGCCATTGACCTTAAATATGGCTTGAAATTTTTTATTTTTTATTTTTTACTACTTTTACAAAGTAGTGATCAATCATGGTAGATGACCTCCTGCAGTTGGACCTCCTCCACGAGGTTCTCATGGGCTCCTTCATAAAAATTCTTGAGGCGATGTCCATTGACTTTGAATTCTTTGTTGGTGGCCTCACTCTTAATTTCCACTGCACCATGAGGAAAAATGTTAGTAACAACAAACGGACCGTCCCACCTAGACCTTAATTTACCAGGCATCAACTTAAGGCGAGAATTAAACAAGAGAACTTTTTGCCCAACTGAAAACTCCTTCCGAAGAATAAACTTATCATGGAAGGCTTTGGTCTTTTTCTTTGTAGAGTCGAGAGCTCTCATAGGCATCTAGGCGGATCTCTTCCAATTCCTCAGAATCGCAACTTCCGCTCTATGCCAGCTCCGGCCAAATTCATGTTGCATTGCTTCACAGCCCAATATGCTTTGTGCTCAATTTCTACTGGCAAGTGGCATGCCTTACCATAGACTATCCGATATGGAGACATCCCGATTGGAGTTTTGTAAGCGGTTCGGTAAGCCCAAAGAGCATCCTCAAGCCTCATGCTCCAATCCTTCCGATTAGGTTGGACTGTTTTTTCAAGTATGCGCTTGATCTCTCTATTGGAGACCTCGGCTTGACCATTAGTCTGGGGATGGTAAAGTGTAGAAACTTTATGCAACACGCCATATTTCCTCATCAATCCCTCCATGCTCCGATTACAGAAATGGGTGCCTTGATCGCTGATGATAGCTCTCGAGATTCCAAACCTGCAGAAAATCTGTGATCTAACAAAATCCACAACAACTTTGGAATCATCAGTTCGAGTGGTTTTAGCCTCCACCCATTTTGATACATAATCAACAGCTAGCAAAATGTAAACATAACCAAAGGAAACAGGAAAAGGTCCCATGAAATCAATACCCTATACGTCAAAGATTTCACAATACAGTAGAGGTTGCTGGGGCATCTTATTCCTGTGAGAATTGTCCCCTGTTCTCTGGCACTGTTCACAAGACTTACAGAACAAATATGCATCATGAAACAAGGTAGGCTAATATAAACCAGAGTCTAAAACTTTCCTAGCTGTACGTTGAGGCCCAAAATGTCCACCACATGCAAATGCATGACAAAAGCTAAGAACAGAATGAAACTCTTGATTAGGCACACATCGCCTAATAATTTGGTTACTACAAAATCGCCACAGATATGGATCATCCCACACATAATATTTTGATTCACTCTTAAGTTTATAAATTTGAGCACGAGTGAAATGTGAGGGAAAAACTGTAGCAACCAAGAAATTCACCATATCAGCAAACCAAGGGAAGGTGTTCTTACCTTGCAGCTGCATAAGCTGCTCATCTGGGAAGGAGTCCCGTACAGGGAAGGGATCTCGAAGCCCTTTCAATGCGGCTCAAATGATCTGCCACTAGGTTCTCTGCTCCACTCTTGTCACGGATCTCTATGTGAAACTCTTAGAGCAGTAGCATCCATCTTATTAGTCGGGGCTTTGCCTCTGGCTTCTTCAAAAGGAACTTCAGAGCTGCATGATCAGTAAACACAACAACCTTAAAACCAAGCAAATATGATCTAAACTTATCCAAAGCAAAAATAATGGCTAAAAGTTCTTTTTCGGTTGTGGTATAGTTGGCCTGAGCAGCATCTAGAGTTATGGAAGCATAGTATATCACATGAGAAGCTTTCCCCACTCTCTGTGCCAAGACTGCTCCTACTGCATAGTTAGAAGCATCACACATTAACTCAAATGGCAATGTCCAGTCAGGTGGCTGGATAATGGGGGTACTGGTCAAGGCCTGCTTCAAGTGGTTGAAAGCTGCCTTGCACTTGTCATCAAAATTAAACTCTACATCTTTATGCAGTAAGTGGGAAAGTGGAAGAGCAATCTTGCTGAAGTCGGCAATGAAGCGCCTGTAGAAACCTGCATGACCAAGAAAAGAACGCACTCCCCGCACGCATGTGGGGTAAGATAAACAAGTAATTACATCAATCTGGGCAGGATCTACCTCAATGCCCTTACTGGATACTACATGGCCTAAAACTATACCCTGTTCTACCATAAAATGACATTTCTCAAAATTTAGCACAAGGTTAGTCTCAATGCATCTTTGCAGTACTCTAGATAGGCTAGCTAAACATGAATCAAAAGAAAAACCATAGACAGTGAAGTCATCCATAAATACCTCCATGCACTCCTCTAAGAAATCAAAAAATATGCTCACCATGCACCGCTGGAAGGTACCAGGGGCATTGCAGAAGCCGAAGGGCATCCGCCTGTAAGCAAAGGTGCCGAAGGGACAAGTAAATGTGGTCTTCTCCTGATCCTCCGGTGCAATGTGGATTTGGAAGTATCCAGTGTAGCCATCTAAAAAGCAGTAATGGGATTTTCCAGCCAACCGTTCCAGCATCTGATCAATGAACGGAAGGGGGTAATGATCTTTCCGAGTGGCTTGGTTGAGGCGTCTGTACTCAATGCAGACTCTCCAGCTATTCTGCACTCGGGTTGGAATGAGCTCATTCTTCCGGTTGGCCACGACAGTCACCCCGGATTTTTTTGGAACTACTTGCACCGGGCTCATCCACTTGCTGTCAGAGATGGGATAGATAATGCCAGCCTGCAGTAGCTTGGTCACTTCTTTTTTCACCACATCTAGAATGAGAGGATTCAGTCTCCTCTGGGGTTGTCTCACTGGTTTAGTTTCCTCCTCAAGTAATATCCTGTGCATGCAAGTGGAGGGGTTAATACCAGGGATGTCTGCAAGTGTCCAACCAATTGCAGTTTTGTGTATCTTCAAGACTTCCAATAATCTGGTTTCTTGCTCAGGTTAGAGGTGTTTGGCCACTATCACCGGGAGCTTCTCATCCTCCTCCAAGAATGCATACTTCAAATGCTCGGGCAGGGGCTTAAGTTCAATGGAGGTGGTTGCTGGACTAACGGTACTAGTTTTGGAACCGAAAGTAAATCTGCCGAATTCTCAGCAGTTGCACCTGCGGCACCTGTACCTGCAAGCTGTGCACAATCTTCCAAAACAACATCATCATATCCTATGGAATCAAAAGAATCACACTTAGTAGTAGAATGAATGATAACATCATTAATAACAACATCATTGCTATTAATAACAGAAACAGAATCATCAATGTTAGCAGAATTAACAACAGCACATGATAAGTATGTAGAAATCTCAGCACAAGCTGCACACATTGTAGTGGGTTTACTACCAAAAAGTCCGAAGCAGGCAGAACAAGTATCACAAGCTATGCTATCAGTGTATCCTATAATCTCAGGGAACTCTGCCAACATATCAGCGTGCATATCATCAACTAGTAAATCAATGACATCAAAATGAAAAACAGAATGATCCTCTAAAGGGTATTTCATGGCATAAAAAATGTTAAACTGAATGATATCATCACCAAATTCCATGGAAAGGGTACCAGCATGCACATCAATCTTAGTTTTAGTAGTTTTCAAAAATGGCCTACCTAAGATCAATGGGGGTGGGGAAGAGGCAGATTCATCTTCCATATTCAACACATAAAAATCAGCTGGGAATATTAAATTATGTACCCGATCCATAATGTCCTCTAACACTCCTGCAGGTTGAGCAGTGCTCCGGTTTGCTAACTGAATGACAATGCCGGTGGGCTTTAGCTCTCCCATATGCAAGGAAGTATAAACTGACTTTGGCATTACATTGATGGAGGCTCCCAAATCTAGCAAGGCATGAGTGAAACTGTTGGTGCCCTATGGTGCAAGGGATGGAAAAAGTGCCTGGGTCTTTGCATTTGGGAGGTAGGTTGGGCTGAATCAAAGCAGAGACATTCCTCCCCATACTCACTTTTTCAGTCCCCTTTAGCTTCCTCTTATGGGTGCACATCTCTTTCAAAAACTTGGCATACTTGGGGATTTGTGTAATTGCCTCCAAGAGAGGTATATTCACCTTAACCTTCTGAAAAGTCTCCATAATTTCCTTATCCAAGTCAGTCTCAACCATATGCCTCGGCTGTATCATTCGGTTGGGAAAAGGAAGAGGAATGTTGGAAGCTGACTTTTTTGGATGTTCACTTTTCTCAGCATCAATTTTCTCACGTCAGCTGATTTGATCCGGTATTTGCTTGGGCACGTTGTAGGATCATTTGTTGAATCGCACAAAGATTCTGAATTAGCCGTAACTTGAAGTTGCTGTAGAATCTTGTTTCTCTGGGTCAAGGGTAGAATGTGGAATTATCTGCTGCACTGGTCCATTGATTTGCTTACCACTGCGCAAAGCTATAGCACTAACATTGCCTCTAGGGTTTGGAGTGGTTTGAGAGGGTAATTTGCCAGAACCCTGTGACTTTAATTCATGAATTGATGTGGCAAGTTGACCAATTTGAGTCTCCAAGTTCTGAACGGTGGTTTCAGTTCTCTGTTGAAACTGGATGCTATTGGTGGCTAACTGTTTCACCAAATCCTCCAATGAGGGCTCAGATTTTGCGGCTACAGGTCCTTGCTGCTGGAATGGTGGTCTACTTGGTTCAGCATGTGGCTGAAACTGATTTGTCCTTGCTTGCTACTGGAATGGTGGTCTATATTGGCTTGGTGGCTGCTGATTTGATGCATTCCCATATCTCAGATTAGGATGGTCCCTCCAGCCAGGGTTGTAAGTGTTGGAGAATGGATCATATTTCTGTTGTTGCTGTTGATGGAACTGTGGCTTTGACAAGAGGTTGTCGAGACCTATCAAATAAAATAACCGGTTCACAAACTAATTTGTAGTATAGAGGATGAACCGAATCGACTCTCAAGGATCCAAAAACAAAGATTTAATTAGATTAAGATAATTAGAAAAGGGGGGTTTTGTTGTTGATTAATAAGATTAATAAAAGTAGGAGATTTAAAGTTGGAAACAAATCTAAAGAAACAACCAATCCAAGGAAATTTACCAATCTTGAGTTTAACTCATCATTGATCACAAGGAATTCACTTAATTGCTAACCATGTTCTTGGCCTTACATCACATCAAGAAGCCATAACATGATCCAAGAATTCTCTACTAGATAAGCATCTAGGATTTGATTAACCAAGGTTAGATAAAGTAAGCACCATCCAACATAGATTAACTTAAGATCTAGAATTTAACCAAGCTAAACAATCTATCAAAAAGCTTTAATATATTGTTTAATCTTTGTGATCCTCTTTGAATACATGATAATAAAGCTATTACCACATCAACATCTAAATCAAATTAAGCAATTTAATCTAGATAAAAATCAAAAGAGGAAGAAGAGAAACTTGAATAACAATTAAGCAATATGAACAAGCAAAACAAGATCTCCAAATTAAACAACAAGATGGCTAATCCCTTGGATTGATTATGAGAGCCTAGCCTTCCATGGATGGGAAGAAAGAACTCAGAAATTAAAGAACAAAAACGAAATTGTAAAGAGAATGGAGAAGAAGAGAAAGAAAACTCTCACAAATACTTAAACTTTCTTGAAACTTACTTCCAAATTGAATCAATGATAATACAAAGAGATTGGCTCTATTTATACTAATACTAGAAGCCAATTTGTACATGTACATAATCTGAATACAAGCTATAAAAACAAGGAAATTGTCAAATATGGAAGCTTGATGCATGGTAGGTGGGTTGGTGCATGGTAGGTGGGTTGGTGTATGGTTGGTGGCTTTTAGTCAACAACTCTTATCCGACTTCTGGCTTCAAATTCATCACCTAGACGGTACATTTTGGCTTGGATGTCTTCATGAAAGTTGTAGCCAGTTGTCTCCTTGAAAATCTCCAATTTGAATCATGCCATTTGGACTTTTAGAACTCCAGAAATGCCAAAAACACTGCACCTACCTCAAGTTAGGTTGGAAGAACGTGTTTTCAAATTCAGACCAACTTGTAGCTTCAGAAGCATGCCTAAAACAACATCTATTGACAAAATGGTCTTCAGGGAAGTTGGAGATATGGGTCTTACCTTTCAAATGACCAAGTTTCAGCCCAAGAGGAGGCCTATAACCCACTATATAGTCCAATATGTGCATACTGCCCAGATGGTTCCGTGACAGCAAACTCACTCTGCATTGCAAGGCTATTTTGGGCCCTTAGAAGTCCGATCTAGCTCTTGAGTTCTTCATGAAACTTGTAGATCCTTGTCTTAGCTTTCCAAAGACACCATGATCACTTCAAATGGATCACCGAGTTCCAAGTTATGACCTAACCAAGGAAGAAAGGTCAAAGTGCATTAAAATCCGAAAATTATTCACAATTTGCATTAAAGCCCAATGAAGTACAACAACATTAAACTCATCTAAAATACTAATATTGGGCATAATAAACATCTAATAAAGCCTAATACAAAGCTAACATAAACGTCTCAAATTGATTGATCAAATTCCCCCACACTTAAGCTTTTGCACTCCTGGGCAAAACACATAAGAACAAAACTAAAGAAAAAACATGAAACATTATATTATTAAACTAAAACATAAAAACTGAATGTACCTAATCTAATCCACTTTCGTAGGAAAATACGATGGCACTTAGCATGTGCGGCCTTTAAACCCCTAGGTGTCCCTAGTGGATGAGTTATTGTCTCGTGAGGGTTTACCAGGATGATACCCACAAACATGTAATACTTTATTTAATCAATTCAACTAATTTTTAAATACAAGCATTGTATCAAATTTAATCCATAATTAATAAGTCAAGTATGCTTAACAAAGAATAGTTGAATCAAACCAATTGAGAATAAAGTATAGCATAATCATGCTTCAATCAGAAATATGCATGTCCAAATTGAGTAGAATTCCTCACAAGTGACACTCAAATCACACAAGGTGTTTAGGTTAACTGTTTATGCTCAACTCAGTCAAATTATGAAAGTATTTTACCATAGGCTTGCATATACATCAATTCTCCACTACTTAGATCAAGTAAATTGCAAAAATCAAGAGGTTTTTCAGAAAGGTTGTAATGAGACTCTAAGGTGAAGGAAGGGAACAATATGGATAACAGCAGGTTAAAACCAAAGAGAATAAAAGAGCATTGGGGAGTAACTCAAGTAGAAAGAATAAAATTTTTACCAAAAACCATAAAATGCTCATTCTCTTCACACATTCCTTCCTTTTTCTATTCTTTTATTTTTCTTTCTTTTTTCTCTTTTTTTTTTGTTTTTTTTGTTTTTTTTTATACCAAGCATTTCGTATCAGCACACCAATTCCCCCACACTTTAATCATTGCAAGCAAAAGAACTCCTCCAATAAGAAACTCAATGCTCTCCTATTCCCTAAGATAAGGTAAAACATGGTTTTTCACTCAAAGCTTGTAATGAGTTAAGAACAAAGAATAGGCAAATAGGCTCAAAGGGAGTTAATATTTGGATAAATGCAAGGTAGGTTTATTTGGCCAAAGCAGCTAAGTCAAGAAAAAAAAATGCCTCTGTCATTTTCATGCAACATACAGACCAATGTAATCTCAAATCGATTCAATGCAAGTTCTAGAAAATAAATTCATAATTGACATCACTCATGAAAGAAAATAAACCAAGTGTAAGTATCAAACTTGGAAAAGCCCAAAACTCACAAAGGTATGGAACATTCACTCAATTCTACCATGCCTTCTTCCTAATATCCACAATCATATACACATGTATATCATGAAAATGATTCAACTATAAATTGTTTTGCATACTTTTATTATCAATTAAGCTCAGATTCAGCACATGCTTGCATCAAAATTAATTGAAAAGATCAAAATGAAATTTTTAATTTTTTTTAATATGCAAGAACAAAATAATTTAAGACATACTATGAAATGCAAGTTAAGATGCGTCTCAAGAGCAAAATTACTCCTTACTCTGCCATCATACATATAATAAACTAGTAACAATAAAGATTAGCTGGTTAAGTTTTTTTTTTTTTTTACTATACTATGTAAATGGTGTTGTCAACTATCCCTCCCCCCAACTAATTTAAGACATTGTCCCCAATGTCAAAATAAAGATAGGTAGAGTTTAGAAGATCTTACCAGAATACTGCAAATTAAGCCTGAAATAAGAAAAAATTACAAAAAACGAAAATCATAACAGAAAACAAAAATTCACAAAGACAAAGTCAAATCAATTTTTTGCTTTTTGCTGCTGCTGCCTTGTTCCCAATTCAGTGGAGCCATTGCTGGATTACGTTGTGGTACAAATTCGTTTAGTTGATCGAGCAATGGTTCAGGAGTTGCAGCAATTACAAGACTTTCACGTGTCGCTTGTGAGATGAACCTTTTTTCTACAGCATGATCAAGAAAACAAAACAAACTGTCATAAAAACCATTAACATTTAATATACCTATAGGTTGTTGGTGAAAGTTCTGCTGTGACCAGGATGTAATTTGGAAGAGCTCTTCCAAAGTTCCAAAACCACCAGGTAGGGCAATAAAGGCATCAGCATTTGCTATCATAATGTTCATGCGTTGGTGCATGCAAAATACCATTACTTCATCCCCTAATGTTTTTCCAATGGGCTTCTTTGATAGATAAAGGACTGGGAATGACACCAAGGACTTTGCCACCTCTTAAATGTGCAGCAGTTGCTACACAACCCATTAACCCAAGACTACCTCCTCCGTAAACTAAATGGATTTCTCTCTCAGCTAGTACTCGACCAAGATGGTGTGCAATATTTACAAACTCTTTATCTTTCCCAGGATTAGATCCACAAAAGACACAAACACTCTTGATCCGACGAACTGAAGTGACTTCCATTTTCTTTTTTTTTTCTCTTTTTTTTTGTACTCTCACCTTATCAATGATCTGAAGAGAGCAAAGTGTAATATTTAAAGGAATCAAAACTCAAATGTAATAATTACACCTATAAAGGAGGGGTAGATTTGTGTGTCAGACAAGTTTGAAAATAAACACAGCAATAATAATAGCTATATGACAAGGATAAAAGACTAATCTATATGTGTCAGAAGAACTTTGAAAATACGCAACGCATATTTCAAAAAAATATAGCTAAATTTTTTTTTAATTTTGTTTTTTTTGAATTTTTTTTAATAAACAAGAAGAAAAAAAATAAAAATAAAAAAATAAAAAAGTAATACTTACAGGAGGTGTGATTATGGCTCACTTTTTCCTCTGGTTTACGTCCAGTAACAGCTTGAATGCTCTTTATGGGCCGATGGACGGCTTCGCATCCAATTTTCTTAAAAATTGGCAAACAGGGTCTTTTTGAGTCAGATTCCCAAGACTATAACGCTTATGTTCATCTTGGAATATTGGCCATAAATCGAGAAGTACTCTCTGCACTTCTCCACTAGGATGCGTCTCAAGAGTCAACAGAATGTTATCTAAAGACTCCTTACTCATGCCATCCTTAATGAAGTCAATTTTATCAAGTCGATTTATAGATGCCATTCCAATTGATCTGCATTTTGTGTTACAGGTCCATCTTGCACATTTATAGCAGACTCGTAACCTTTTTGCTCTTCTCTTTTTTGCATACGAACTTTTGCCTAGCCCTGGCATATATGAAACAAGAGCATTAGAAAATTCCCCTGTGATTCGGACCTTTGCTTCGATTATCCAACGTATATCCGCAGGGATGCCTTTGTGCATAAGCATCCTTAACCTCTCAAACCTTGCACAATAAATGTTAGTTAAAGCATTTTGAGGGAGAGAAGGGAATCGCTTGCGGAGGTTGACAAGCTGATTATCCATTTTGAAAGAAAGAAAGAAGAAAAACAAATTGAGTAAAATTATATACAAATTTCAGTGTTTGTGGGTAACTGAAGGGGCCAAAAATTTTTTTCACGGAGTACCGTTATCCGCCATTTAACCGGTGAAAAATCATCTGTCAACGAAAAATAAACAAAATTAAGACAGAAAAATCAAACTCTGATAGATTTTCTCGCTTGGCACCGATTTTCTGTGTCGATTCCTGTGATTGCAAATAAGTCAAAGTTGAAAGTTGAAAGATGAAAGAGTTAGAAAACTTGGGTTGCCTCCCAAGAAGCGCTACTTTTAATGTCCTCAGCCAGCGTGATTGAAGATTTTGCACGAGCGATGGGTCCTCCCCAATAATGATTCAATCTCTGGCAATTGACATTAATCGTGGCTTTTTCTTTTTTTTCTTTTTTTTTGTTTTATTTTTTATTTTTTGGTTTTTTTTTCAACACAATAGTGATCAATCATGGTAGAGGGCATCCTGCAGTTGAACTTCCTCCACGAGGTTCTCTTGAGCTCCTTCATAAAAATTTTTGAGGCGATGACCATTAACTTTGAACACTTTGTTGGTGGCTTCACTCTTAATTTCTACTGCACCATGAGGAAAAACATTAATAACAATGAAGGGACCAAGCCACCTAGAACGAAGCTTACCGGGCATAAGTTTGAGGCGAGAGTTGTAGAGAAGAACTTTTTGACCAATGGTGAACTCCTTTCGTACCAACATCTTATTATGAAGGAGTTTGGTCTTCTCCTTGTAGATCCGGGAGTTCTCATATGCCTCTAATCGAAGCTCCTCAAGTTCCTGAAGTTGGAGCTTCCTTTGAGATCCGGCTTGACTCAAGTCAAGGTTACACTGTTTCACCGCCCAATAGGATTTATGCTCAATTTCCACCGAAAGGTGGTACGCTTTCCCAAAGACAATCCGGTACGGGGACATCCCTATCGGTGTCTTGTAGGCAGTTCGGTAAGCCCATAGAGCATCCTCAAGTCTCAGGCTCCAATCCTTCCTATTAGGTTGGACTGTCTTCTCAAGTATGTGTTTGATCTCTCGATTTGAGACTTCGGCCTGCCCGTTTGTCTGGGGGTGATAAGGTGTAGAAACCTTGTGCAAGACACTGTACTTTCTCATCAAAGCCTTTATTCTTCGGTTACAAAAGTGTGAACCCTGATCACTGATAATGGCCTTCGGGATTCCAAACCTACAGAAAATCTGTGATCTAACAAAGTCCACAACAACTTTGGAATCATCAGTCCGAGTGGCTTTTGCCTCCACCCATTTAGATACATAATCAACAGCCAACAAAATATAAATAAAACCAAAGGAAACAGGGAAAGAGCCCATGAAATCAATACCCCAAATATCAAAGATCTCACAAGACAACATAAGCTGCTGAGGCATCTCATTCCTATGTGAAATTGTCCCTATTCTCTGGCACTGTTCACAAGACTTACAAAACAGATATGCATCATGAAATAGGGTAGGCCAATACAATCCAGAGTCCAAAACCTTCCTAGCTGTACGTTGGGAGCCAAAGTGCCCACCACATGCAAATGTATGACAAAAGCTAAGAATAGAATGAAACTCATGATCAGAGACACATCTTCTAATAATCTGGTCACTACAAAGCTTCCACAGATAAGGATCATCCCATACATAGTACTTAGACTCACTTTTCAATTTATCAAATTGAGCTCTAGTAAAATATGCAGGAAGAACACCAGCAACCAAAAAATTAACCATATCTGCAAACCAAGGGGAGGTGTTCTTACCTTGCAACTGCAGAAGCTGCTCATCTGGGAAGGAGTCTTGTATAGGGAAGGGATCTGAAGTCCTTTCAATGCGGCTCAAGTGATCTGCCACTAGATTTTCTGCTCAACTCTTGTCACGGATCTCTATATGAAACTCTTGGAGCAGTAGCATCCACCTTATTAGTCGAGGCTTTGCCTCTAGCTTCTTCAAAAGAAACTTAAGTGCTGCATGATCAGTAAACACAACAACCTTGGAGCCAAGCAAATATGATCTAAACTTATCCAAAGCAAAAACAATGGCTAAAAGCTCTTTTTCAGTTCTGGTATAGTTGGCCTGAGCAGCACCCAGAGTTCTGGAAGCATAGTATATCACATGAGAAGCTCTCCCCACTCTCTGTGCCAAGACTGCTCCTACTGCATAGTTAGAAGCATCACACATTAACTCAAATGGCAATGTCCAGTCAGGTGGCTGGATGATAGGGGTACTAGTCAAGGCCTGCTTCAAGTGGTTGAAAGCTGCCTTGCACTTGTCATCAAAATTGAACTCCACATCTTTCTGCAGTAACTGGGAAAGTGGAAGAGCAATCTTGCTGAAGTCGGCAATGAAGCGCCTGTAGAAACCTGCATGACCAAGAAAAGAACGCACTTCCCGCACGCATGTGGGGTAAGATAAACAAGTAATTACATCAATCTTGGCAGGATCTACCTCAATGCCCTTACTGGATACTACATGGCCTAAAACTATACCCTGTTCTACCATAAAATGGCATTTCTCAAAATTTAGCACAAGGTTAGTCTCAATGCATCTATGCAGCACCCTAGATAAGCTAGCTAAACATGAATCAAAAGAAGAACCATAGACAGTGAAGTCATCCATAAACACCTCCATGCACTCCTCTAAGAAATCAGAAAATATGCTCACCATGCACCGTTGGAAGGTACCAGGGGCATTGCAGAGGCCGAAGGGCATCCGTCTGTAAGCAAAGGTGCCGAAGGGACATGTAAATGTGGTCTTCTCTTGATCCTCTGGTGCAATGTGGATCTGGAAGTATCCAGTGTAGCCATCCAAAAACCAATAATGGGACTTACCAGCCAATCGTTCCAACATTTGATCAATGAACGGAAGGGGGTAATGATCCTTTCGAGTGGCTTGGTTGAGACGTCTGTAATCAATGCAAACTCTCCAACTATTCTGCACTTGGGTTGGAATGAGCTCATTCTTCTGGTTGGCCACAACAGTCACTCCGGATTTCTTTGGAACTACTTGCACCGGGCTTACCCACTTGCTGTCAGAGATGGGATAGATAATGCCAGCCTGCAGTAGCTTGGTCAACTCTTTTTTCACCATATCTAGAATGAGAGGATTCAGTCTCCTCTGGTGTTGTCTCACTGGTTTAGTTTCCTCCTCAAGTAATATCCTGAGCATGCATGTGGAGGGGTTAATACCAGGAATATCTGCAAGTGTCCAACCAATTGCCCTTTTATGTAGCTTCAAAACTTCCAATAATTTGGTTTCTTGCTCAGGTTGGAGGTGTTTGGCCACTATCACCGGGAGCTTCTTATCCTCCTCCAAGAATGCATACTTCAAATGCTCGGGCAAGGGCTTAAGTTCAATAGAGGGTGGTTGCTGGACTGATGGTACTAGTTTTGGAACCGAAACTAAATCTGCTAAATTCTCAGTAGTTGCACTTGCTGCACTTGTACCTGCAAGCTGTGCACAATCTTGCAAAACAACATCATCATATCTTATGGAATCAAAAGAATCACACTTAGCAGCAGGATGAATGACAACATCATTAATAACAGCATCATTGCCATTAATAACAGAAACAGAATCATCAATGTCAGCAAAATTAACAACAGCACATGACAAGTATGTAGAAATCTCAGCATAGGCTGCACACATTGCATTGGGTTTACAACCAGAAAGTCTGAAACAGGTGGAACAAGTATCGCAAGCTATGCTATCAGTGTATCCTACAATTTCAGGAAACTCTGCCAACATATTAGCATGCATATCATCAACCAGTAAATCAATGACATCAAAATGAAAAACAGAATGATCCTCTAAAGGGTATTTCATGGCATCAAAAATGTTAAACTGAATGATATCATCACCAAATTCCATGGAAAGGGTACCAGCATGCACATCAATCTTAGTTTTAGCAGTTTTCAAAAATGGCCTACCTAAGATCAATGGGGGTGGGGAAGAGGCAGATTCATCTTCCATATTCAACACATAAAAGTCAGCTGGGAATATTAAATTATTTACCCGAACCAGAACGTCCTCCAATACTCCTGCAGGTTGAGCAGTGCTCCGGTTTGCTAACTGAATGACAATGCCGGTGGACTTTAGCTCTCCCATATGCAAGGAAGTGTAAACTGACTTTGGCATTACATTGATGGAGGCTCCCAAGTCTAGCAAGGCATGAGTGAACTGTTGGTGCCCTATGGTGCAAGGGATGGTAAAAGTGCCTGGGTCTTTGCATTTGGGAGGTAGGTTGGGCTGAATCAAAGCAGAGACATTCCTCCCCATACTCACTTTTTCAGTCCCCTTTAACTTCCTCTTATGGGTGCACATCTCTTTCAAAAACTTGGCATACTTGGGGATTTGTTTAATTGCCTCCAAGAGAGGTATATTCACCTCAACCTTCTGAAAAGTCTCCATAATTTCCTTATCCAAGTCAGTCTCAACCATATGCCTCGGCTGTATCATTCGGTTGGGAAAAGGAAGAGGAATGTTGGAAGCTGACTTTTTTGGATGTTCACTTTTCTCATTGCATCAATTTTACAATCCGCCTTGATTTGATCCTGCCGCTTGGTGAAATAACCAAGTGAAACACAAGAAGGGGGGTTGAATTGTGTTTCTTAACCCTTTTTTTTATTTATAAAGGATTTTCCTTTTCAAAAGAAAATAGAACATAGCGAAGGAGACAGTTTAACAAGCAAAGAGCTTAGGACCAACATCACTTGGTCCTATTGGACTCTAAGGGTTTCGAAAAGACTTTTAATAAAATGGTTAACACGTTCTAAAACCAAATAAAAAGATCTTTGATAATAAACACAATGGTAAACCCCAGAGGTTAGTGAATATAATAAAGCACACTAGAAGAGAGGAGAAGCTTACACACGAGATTTATCCTGGTTCACTCTTATCAACCAAGAGCTACGTCCAGTCCCTTCAACCAGAAGGATTTTCCAACTAATCTTTTTCACGATTACAAGTATTATGCACCTCTTCGTGTAACAAGTATTTTCAACATCTTGAGTTCTATCTCACAAGTATTCTTTTACACACAAACCTCTTCAGGCTTAAAAGGCTTAAGATGAATAATTGAAAGTAGATGAAAGCTTGAGTTTGAAACTCACTAACAAATGAGAATAGACAATAGAAATCTCAAGGCTTTTTCTTTTTACACGAATATGGAAATAAAGCTTTTTAGACTATTGAAGGATGCTTCGGCAAAAGATCTCTAGTTCTTCAAGTGCTGCTTCTTCTCTTTATAAGTAAGAACAAATTTGAGCAGACTTCATGGGCTAGATCGTCCAACGGAAATATTTATTACCGTTCTGAGTAGCATTAAATGCATCTACTGGAAAAGTGCTGAACTTCTTCTCGACGGTGACTTTTATTCTCTGAGATTTCCAATCAATGAAAACAAAAGTCCTGATTTGTCTAAGATTGCAGACGGTTTCTTATTTGCAGATCTTTGTAGTTGTTAGACAATGTCAGCAAAAGTGGCTTAGTTGACTTCTTCTGTCGCCGAGAGCTGTCAGACTTCTTTTCTAGCATTTAATGAGGAACAGTTCTTCATTTTTGAAAATTCACTTGGACGCGAACTTGAGCTTGAACTTTGAAAGAGTGAGTTGAGTCCGAGCTTTGGCAGACAGATAAAATTGGACGAACTAATAAAAAGTAACAGTATATGCATACGAGTATTGGACGCACCAATAGTAAAAGTATATAATACATTTATTGGACCCATAAAGAGTTATAGCATATTGGACGCACGAAGAGTTATCTTTAAGCAGAGAGCAGAATGGACGCACAACAAGTAGCGATGTGTTAAAACTATTGTCGAAACACTTACTTGTTCAAACTAAATAAATATTTTTGTTATCCTCAAAACTTAACAGGGAAAGCTTATAGCTTTTAAGAATTTAGAACTTAAACCTTTTTATAAGAAATTGGTTTCAACAATCTCCCCCTTTTTGATGATGACAAAAACTATTAATTTGGTTGAACACAGATTCTTTTTTTTTATAAAACAAAATTGCTCCCCCTAAGAAAAGCATTTCTAAGGGACGGACTCCAAGTCTGTTGGACGCAGAGTCGATTGGACGTGGTACATGAAATTTATTTTTACGAAACAAGTTTCAAGAGCAAGTAATATTATCTTTGTATCGAAGTTTAGTTCTTGAGAAAAGAGTTTAACAGAGACAATACTTTTGAAAAGAAATAAACCATGCTAAAAATTAGATCAGATCCTACACAAAGAACACAAAGGCAAATGAATCAACCGAGACAAGGATAATGAAACAACCAGATGAGAGAAAAACATAGTTTCATTGAATCAGTATAAATTATAAAATAAATTTGTTTGTAACAAATCAAATTCCCATTATTCTCCCCCTTTGTCATCAGACAAAAAGAAAGAAAAAAACATCACTGTCAAAAAAAATTTGGCTAAAAGAAAATAAAATAAAATAAAATCAAGAGGAAGAAGGTGGAGGAGGAGGAGGTGGCCCTTGTTGAAAAAGAGACTTGAGGAGGTCTTCAACTCTCTTGTACATTAAGTCCATTTGATTATTCACGTAGGCCTGAAAAGTCAGGGGCACTTGGGTGAGAATGTCGTGAAGGTTGTGGTTCCACAATAGCTAACTCAGTGATGGAAGCAGGAGGGGTCACATCCATTTGCTGCACAACAGACTCAACTTCGTCTTCAGACAGAGGAAGGTCAACATCCCAAGGAAGAGAGGTTCTCCGGTAGCCAAACATTTGATCCCAGGGATAAGGCCTGCCTATGTTGTCAGACGGAGGTCCAGAGACATAGCTTGGACAAGAGAAGATTGTTGGCAATGGCGAGTTCAGAGGCGGTCCAAAAAGATCATCTACCATATAGATAGAACGAAAACACTTGGAAGCTCGACTGTGCACCGTTATGATATCTTCCTTGTCTTCATCACTTAGTCACGAAGAAGACGCTTGTTGCTCACACTCCCAAATGTGCTTTTCCCGAGAAGGTCTTAGCCTCGTTCTCCATGCCTTCTCATTTATTCTAAACATTCCAAAAGTATTCATCATCAACAACAGGGGAACGTAAGCTCCCAAAATTTGGCTTAAAGATGATAGGCTTGGGAATGGTGGCTTGGCTTCTGTTCTTTTTCAAGTATTTGTTTTTTTTTAAATCCACCATTGGCAACCTTGGACAAACCCGATCCTACTGAATCTTGATGGCGGTTGTAGAGGAGATGATCGATGAAGGGGTACAAATCTCAAATTCTTCAACGTAAGACTCCCCTTAATGACACCGACAAGGATGGTGTCATAAGGACTCGCAAATTGTCCCATTTCTTCCAAGGTGACAGGTTTGAAGGATAGGTCACTAGGGAAGATGTGAACTTTTGTTGAGTAACCATCACAGCACCGGGAGCGTCTTGCTGTGAGTGAGAGAGAAGAGTCCTTGGATTCCCAAAGAGGGATAATGTGAGTTGAAACCCCCACAGAGAAAAGGTTAAGATAGGAGGAGTTGTAGAAGGTCTTTTGAGAGGGGGAAGGTGAAGGAGATTGGGAAGGTAATATGTGAGTTTGAGAAGAAAAAGGTTCAGTGTTTAAGGGAGAGGAAGTTATTTGAGAGGTTGGGAAGGAAGTTTGTGGTTCTGTTTGAGAAGAGGGTAAAATGGAGGAAGAGGGAAAGGTAGGAAGAGGTTCCTTAGGAATGGACGCAAGCTTGGAAGAGGGTTTCCTTGTGATGGGTAGCTTCGTCTGGGTTCCTTTTGGGATGCTCGCAATGGACGCAACCTTCATCCTTTTAGCGATGGGTTGGTCATCTTCAGAGTCATCGTCCATTATGAGTCTCCGCTTGGGAAGGGCTTGGACGGACGGTGATTTCTTCTTTGGACTCTCGGCCTTTGAAAGAATAAGAGGCTCTTTCTGGTCCGGAAAATCTTGGACGCTTTGAAGTTTCATCCTTAGAAGATTGCTTCGTCCAAAGATTTGTTGCTCTTGGATCCGTCCAAAAATCTTCTTCTTTTCTTCAACATCTTTAGTCTCATGGGGACTAAAGATACCTTGATCTCTGAAGATCTTGGTTAAGAGAACACCATAGGAGATGGTGGTCTTCTTCCCTTTTCCTTGTACACTTCTCTTGAAGTTCTTAAAAGCGAGAGAAGGGAGATTGACTGTTGACACAACATCGAGATGACACAGTGTAAGGCATGAACTGTAGAGACCGAGTCTTTGGACCTGCTTTGTGGAGTATTGCCTTGTTTAGAAGTTGATGCAAAACTCTTGCCTTGTCATTCATCTTGGAAGCGTTATCTTCCGTGGATGACTCCTTTAGTAAGGTGTCAAGAACGACATCGCTTCCCAAATGCTTTTTCCCAATCAAGTGATGGTGGCTCCTTCCAACCAACATTGGGTGGCGTTGGAGATGGTTACCTCACGAAACCACAACGGGTTTTCCCAAAACACATCCACGACCTCTCGCGAGACACGGATCGTTTTTCGAGAACATTTTCACCAATTAGGATAAACCTCCACGGTTCTGCAAGTAACTATCCCATCCAAAGACCGACGAGACATTCTTTGATATCTATTCCACATTACGCTAAAATGGAAGTTTGGAACGAGTATTCAACTGATACCTCGGCTCTTTCAACATCAAGGGTCTTTCCTCCGGCCATTTCTTAGGGTTAAAGAAATTTGAAAGAGAGAGAGAGAAATTTGCTAAGGTTCTTTTCGCAACTGTTTTCTTTCAATGTTTGAAGGCGTAAAAATTTGATCTTGTAAAGAAGGAAAATATTTATAGAAGAAGGTAGGTTTCTACACTGAAAGGTTTCTTGAGAGAAAACGAATCGTTTTTTTTTTTTTTAAAATAAAACAAACACAATAAATGTGTATTAAAAGCAACTGTCACGTCCGCAGTAAAAAGTTACTTTCGTGACCTTTCAAAAACTGACTCAGCGTGGGAAATTTGAAAAGTTTCAAACAAGATAAATGCAAATGATTTATGTCTTATCAAGAAATTTACCACACCATTTATCAAGTACAAAGCATTTTGGACGCAGATCTTCAATGGACGCAAGAAATATTAATTCTTTACAAAATGCATACTTAGATGTTTTCGAATAAGAGTGAATCTATCCTCTGAGAGGGGTTTTGTGAAAATATCTGCCCATTGATGATCTGTATCCACATATTGAATATCAAACACACCTTTTTGAATATAGTCTCTTATAAAGTGATGTTTGATTTCAATGTGTTTTGCCCTTGAGTGTAGTATGGGATTTTTTGATAAGTTAATTGCAGCAGTATTATCACATAGTAAAGGAATCTTACTTTCAAAGATGTTGTAGTCTTCTAATTGATGTTTGATCCAGAGTAGTTGAGAGCAACAATTGGACGCAGAGATATATTCAGCTTCAGCTGTTGATAGAGCAATTGTGCTTTGTCTCTTGCTGGACCATGATACTAGATTTCCTCCAATGAAGTGACATCCTCCACTTTTACTTTTCCTTTAGATTCTATCTCCAGCATAGTCAGCACCACAAAAACCAACTAATCTGTACTCATGAGATTTCTTAAATACCAAGCCCAGATTAGTAGTTCCTTTCAAGTATCTGAATATTCTTTTTACAGCAATTAAGTGTGACTGACAAGAGGATGTCGAGACCTATCAAATAAAATAACCGGTTCACAAACTAATTTGTAGTATAGAGAATGAACCGAATCGTCTCTCAAGGATCCAAAAACAAAGATTTAATTAGATCAAGATAATTAGAAAAGGGGGGGTTTTGTTGTTGATTAACAAGATTAATAAAAGTAGGAGATTCGAAGTTGTAAACAAATATAAAGAAACAACCAATCCAAGGAAATTTACCGATCTTGAGTTTAACTCATCATTGATCACAAGGAATTCACTTAATTGCTAACCAAGTTCTTGGCCTTAGATCACATCAAGAAGCCTTAACATGATCCAAGAATTCTTTACTAGATAAGCATCTAGGATTTGATTAACCAAGGTTAGATAAAGTAAGCACCATCCAACATAGATTAACTTAAGATCTAGAATTTAACCAAGCTAAACAATCTATCAAAAAGCTTTAATACATTGTTTAATCTTTATGATCCTCTTTGAATACATGATAATAAAGCTATTACCACATCAACATCTAAATCAAATTAAGCAATTTAATCTAGATAAAAATCAAAAGAGGAAGAAGAGAAACTTGAATAACAATTAAGCAATATGAACAAGTAAACCAAGATCTCCAAATTAAACAACAAGATGGCTAATCCCTTGGATTGATTATGAGAGCCTAGCCTTCCATGGATGGGAAGGAAGAACTCAGAATTTAAAGAACAAAAACGAAATTGCAAAGAGAATGGAGAAGAAGAGAAAGAAAACTCTCACAAATACTTAAACTTTCTTGAAACTTACTTCTAAATTGAATGCCTCTAATACAAAGAGGTTGGGTCTATTTATACTAATCCTAGAAGCCAATTTGTACATGTACATAATCTGAATACAAGCTATAAGAATCTGAAATTTGTCAAAAATGGAAGCTTGATGCATGGTTGGTGGGTTGGTGCATGGTAGGTGGGTTGGTGTATGGTTGGTGGCTTTTAGTCAACAACTCTTATCCGACTTCTGGCTTCAAATTCATCACCTAGACGGTGCATTTTGGCTTGGATGTCTTCATCAAAGTTGTAGCCAGTTGTCTCCTTGAAAATCTCCAATTTGAATCATGTCATTTGGACTTTTAGAACTCCAGAAATGCCAAAAACACTTCACCTACCTCAAGTTAGGTTGGAAGAACGTGTTTCCAAATTCAGACCAACTTGTAGCTTCTGAAGCATGCCTAAAACGACATCTATTGACAAAATGGTCTTCATTGAAGTTGGAGATATGGGTCTTATCTTTCAAGTGACCAAGTTTCAGCCCAAGAGGAGGCCTATAACCCACTATATAGTCCAATATGTGCATACTGCCCAGATGGTTCCGTGACAGCAAACCCACTCTGCATTGCAGGGATATTTTGGACCCTTAGCATTCCGATACAGCTCTTGAGTTCTTCATGAAACTTGTAGAGCATTGTCTTAGCTTTCCAAAGACACCAAGATCACCTCAATTGGATCACCGAGTCCCAAGTTATGACCTAACCAAGGAAGAAAGGTCAAAATGCATCAAAATCCGAAAATTATTCAATATTTGCATTAAAGCCCAATGAAGCCCAACAACATTAAACTCATCTAAAGTACTAATATTGGGCACAATAAACATCTAATAATGCCTAATACAAAGCTAACATAAGTGTCTCAAATTGATTGATCAAATTCCCCCACACTTAAGCTTTTGTACTCTGGGCAAAACACATAACAACGAAACTAAAGAAAAACAAGAAACATCATATTATTAAACTAAAAACATAAAAACTGATTGTACCTAATCTAATCCACTTCCGTAGGAAAACACGATGGCACTTAGCATGTGCCACAAGCCTTTAAACCCCTAGGTGTCCCTAGTGGACGAGTTATAGTCTCGTGAGGGTTTACCAGGATGATACCCACAAACATGTAATATTTTATTTAATCAATTCAACTAAATTTTAAATACAAGCATTGTATCAAATATAAACCATAATTAATAAGTCAAGTATGCTTAACAAAGAATAGTTGAATCAAATTAATTGAGAATAAAGTATAGCATAATCATGCTTTAATCAGAAATAGGCATGTTGATTGAGTAAAATTCTTCACAAGTGTCACTCAAATCACACAAGGTGTTTAGGTTAACTGCTTACGCTCAACTCGGTCAAATTATGAAAGTATTTTACCATAGGCTTGCATATACATCAATTCTCCACTACTTAGATCAAATAAATTGCAAAAATCAAGAGGTCTTTCAAAAAGGTTGTAATGGAACTTATAAGGTGAAGGAAGGGAACAATACAGATAATAGCAGGTTAAAACTAAAGAGAATAAAAGAGCATTAAGGAGTAATTCAAGTAGAAAGAATAAATTTTTTTACCCAAAACCATAAAATGCTCATTCTCTTCACACATTCCTTCATTTTTCTATTCTTTTTTTGTTTTTTTTCTTTTTTTTTTTTGTTTTTTTGTTTTTTCTTTTTTTTTTTTTACCAAGCATTTCGTATCAGCACACCAATTCCCCACACTTAAATCATTGCAAGCAAAAGAACTCCTCCAATAAGAAAATCAATGCTCTCCCATTCCCTAGGTAAGGTAAAACATGGTTTTTCACTCAAAGCTTGTAATGAGCTAAGAACAAAGAATAGGCAAATAGGTTTAGAGGGAGTTAATAATTGGATAAATGCAAGGTAGGTTTATTTGGCCAAAGCAGCTAAGTCAAGAAAAAAATGCCTCTGTCATTTTCATGCAACATACAGACCAATGTAATCTCAAATCGATTCAATGCAAGTTCTAGAAAATAAATTCATAATTGACATCACTCATGAAAGAAAATAACCAAGTGTAAGTATCAAACTTGGAAAAGCCCAAAACTCACAAAGGTATGAAACATTCACTCAATTCAACCATGCCTTCTTCCTAATATCCACAATCATATACACATGTATATCATGAAAATGATTCAATCAGAACTGTTTTGCATACTTTTATCATCAATTAAGCTCAGATTCAGCACATGCTTGTATCAAAATCAATTGAAAAGATCAAAATTGTGTGTGTGTGTTTTTTTTTTTTAATATATATACAAGAACAAAGATGATTTAAGACCTATTATGAAATGCAAGTTAAGATGCGTCTCAAGAGCAAAACTACTCCTTACTCTGCCATCATACATCTAAAAAGTTAGTAACAATAAAGATTAATTTTTTTTTATTTTTTTAACTAAACTATGTACATGGTAATGTCAACTATCCCTCCCCCCAACTAATTAAAGACATTGTCCCCAATGTCAAAATAAAGATAGGTAGAGTGTAGAAGGTCTTACCAGAAAACTGCAAATCGGGCCTGAAATAAGAAAAATTACAAAAAAAACTAAAATCATAAGAGAAAACAAAAATTCACAAAGACAAAGTCAAATCAAGTTTTTGCTTTTTGTCGCCGCCTTGTTCCCAATTCCGTGGAGCCATTCTTTGGATCACGTTGTGGTACAAATGCATTGAGTTGATCGAGCAATTGTTCGGGAGTTGTAGCGATTACAAGACTTTGACGTGTCGCTTGTGAAAGGAACCTTTTTCTACAAAGATGATCAAGAAAACAAAACAAACCGTCATAAAAACCATTAACATTTAATATACCTATGGGTTTTTGGTGAAAGTTCTCGTGACCAGGATGTAATTTGAAAGAGTTCTTCCAATGTTTCAAAACCACCAGGGAGGGCAATAAAGGCATCAGCATTTGCTATCATAATGTTCATGCGTTGGTGCATGCAAAATACCATTACTTCATCCCCTAATGTTTTTCCAATGGGCTTCTTTGGTCGATAAAGGACTGGGAATGACACCAAGGACTTTGCCACCTCCTAAATGTGCGCAGCTTGCTACACAACCCATTAACCCAAGACTACCTCCTCCATAAACTAAACGGATTTCTCTGTCGCCTAACACTCGACCAAGATGGTGTGCAATATTTACAAACTCTTTATCTTTCCCAGGATTAGATCCACAAAAGACACAAACACTCTTGATCCGACGAACTGAAGTGACTTCCATTTTTTTCTCTTTGTTTTTTTTTTTCGTACTCTCACCTTATCAATGATCTGAAGAGAGCAAAGTGCATTATTTAAAGGCATCAAAACTCAAAGGTAATAATTACACCTATAAAGGAGGGGTAGATCTGCGTGTCAGATAAGTTTGAAAAATAAGCACAGAAATGATAATAGCTATATGACAAAGATAAAAGGCTAATCTATATGTGTCAGAAGAAGTTTGAAAATACGCAACACATATTTCAAAAAAAAATACGGCTAATTTTTTTTTTTTTTTTGAATTTTTTTTTTATAAACAAGAAGAAAAAAAAAATACTTACAGGAGGTGTGATTGTGGCTCACATTTTCCTCTGGTTTACGTCCAGTAACGGCTTGAAGCTCTCTATGGGCCGATGGTCGGCTTCCCATCCAATTTTCTTAAAATTTGGCAAACAGGGTCTTTTTGAGTCAGATTCCCGAGACTATAACGTTCATGTTCATCTTGGAATATTGGCCATAAATCGAGAAGTACTCTCTGCACATCTCCACTAGGATGCGTCTCAAGAGTCAATAGAATGTTATCTAAAGACTCCTTACTCATGCCATCCTTTATGAAGTTAATTTTATCATCTCGGTTTATAGACGTCATTCCAGTTGATTTGCATTTTGTGTTACAGGTCCATCTTGCACATTTATAGCAGACCGTAACCTTTTTGCTCTTCTCTTCTTTGCATATGAACTTTTGCCTAGCCCTGGCATATATGAAACAAGAGCGTCGGAAAATTCACCTCGAGTCGGACCTTTGCTTCGATCAACCAGCGTATATCCGCGAGGATGCCTTTGTGCATAAGCATCCTTAATCTCTCAAACCTTGCACAATAAATGTTAGTTAAAGCATTTTGAGGGAGAGAAGGGAATTGCTTGCGGAGGTTAACAAGTCGATTATCCATTTCGAAAGAAAGAAGAAAGAGAGAAAAAAATGAGTAAAATTATATACAGATTTCGGTATTTGTGGGTAAATCAAGGGACCGAAAAAATTTTCACGAGTACCGTTATCCGCCATTTAACTTAGGTGAAAAATCATCTCACAAAGAAAAACAAACAAAATAAAGACAGAAAAATCAAACTTTGATAGATTTTCTCACTTGGCACCGTTTTTTCTCGTCTCGATTCTGTGACAACAAATAAGTCAAAGTTAGAAAGAGGAAAGAGTTAGAAAACTTGGGATGCCGCCCAAGAAGCGCTACTTTTAATGTCCTTAGCCAAAGCATGATTGAAGATTTTGCATGAGCGATGGGTCCTCCCCAATAATGATTCAATCTCGGCAATTGACATTAATCGTGGCTTTTTCTTTTCTATTTTTTTCTTTTGTCTTTTTTTTTTTTTTTTAAACACAAAGAGTGATCAATCATGGTAGAGGGCATCCCGCAGTTGAACTTCCTCCACGAGGTTCTCTTGAGCTCCTTCATAAAAATTTTTGAGGCGGTGACCATTAACTTTGAACACTTTGTTAGTGGCTTCACTCTTAATTTCCACTTTGCACCATGAGGAAAAATGTTAGTGACAACAAACGGACCGTCCCACCTAGACCTTAATTTACCAGGCATCAACTTAAGGCGAGAATTAAACAAGAGAACTTTTTGCCCAACTGAAAACTCCTTCCGAAGAATAAACTTATCATGGAAGGCTTTGGTCTTTTCTTTGTAGAGTCGGGAGCTCTCATAGGCATCTAGACGGATCTGCTCCAATTCCTCAGAATCGCAACTTCCGCTCTATGCCACTCCCGCCAAATTCATGTTGCATTGCTTCACGACCCAATATGCTTTGTGCTCAATTTCTCCGGTAAGTGGCATGCCTTACCATAGACTATCCGATATGGAGACATCCCGATTGGAGTTTTGTAAGCGGTCCGGTAAGCCCAAAGAGCATCCTCAAGCCTCATGCTCCAATCCTTCCGATTAGGTTGGACTGTTTTTTCAAGTATGCGCTTGATCTCTCTATTGGAGACCTCGGCTTGACCATTAGTCTGGGGATGGTAAGGTGTAGAAACTTTATGCAACACGCCATATTTCCTCATCAATCCCTCCATGCTCCGATTACAGAAATGGGTGCCTTGATCACTGATGATAGCTCTCGGGATTCCAAACCTGCATAAAATCTGTGATCTAACAAAATCCACAACAACTTTGGAATCATCAGTCCGAGTGGCTTTAGCCTCCACCCATTTTGATACATAATCAACAGCTAGCAAAATGTAAACATAACCAAAGGAAACAGGAAAAGGTCCCATGAAATCAATACCCCATACGTCAAAGATTTCACAATACAGTAGAGGTTGCTGGGGCATCTCATTCCTGCGAGAAATGTTTCCTGTTCTCTCCATTAATCGCTCACAAGACTTACGTAACAAATATGCATCATGAAACAAGGTAGGCCAATATAAACCGTAGTCTAAAACTTTCCTAGTCGCTACGTTGAGGCCCAAAATGTCCACCACATGCAAATGCATGACAAAAGCTAAGAACAGAATGAAACTCTTGATTAGGCACACATCGCCTAATAATTTGGTCACTACAAAATCGCCACAGATATGGATCATCCCACACATAATATTTTGATTCACTCTTAAGTTTATAAATTTGTGCACGAGTGAAATGTGAGGGAAAAACTGTAGCAACCAAGAAATTCACCATATCAAAGAAACCAAGGGAAGGTGTTCTTACCTTGCAATGCATAAGCTGCTCATCTCGGGAAGGAGTCCTGTACAGGAAGGGATACGAAGCCCTTTCAATGTGGCTCAAATGATCGCCACTAGGTTCTCTCGCTCCACTCTTGTCACGGATCTCTATGTGAAACTCTTGGAGCGGTAGCATCCATCTTATTAGTCGGGTTTTGCATCCGGCTTCTTCAAAAGGAACTTCGTGAGTCGCATGATCGAGAAACACAACAACCTTAGAACCAAGCAAATATGATCTAAACTTATCCAAAGCAAAAACAATGGCTAAAAGTTCTTTTTCGGTTGTGGTATAGTTGGCACGAGCAAAGATCTAGAGTTCTGGAAGCATAGTATATCACATGAGAAGCTTTCCCCACTCTCGTGCCAAGACTGCTCCTCTTTGCATAGTTAGAAGCATCACACATTAACTCAAATGGCAATGTCCAGTCAGGTGGCTGGATGATAGGGGTACTAGTCAAGGCCTGCTTCAAGTGGTTGAAAGCTGCCTTGCACTTGTCATCAAAATTGAACTCCACATCTTTCTGTAATAACTGGGAAAGTGGAAGAGCAATCTTGCTGAAGTCGGCAATGAAGCGCCTGTAGAAACCTGCATGACCAAGAAAAGAACACACTTCCCGCACGCATGTGGGGTAAGATAGACAAGTAATTACATCAATCTTGGCAGGATCTACCTCAATGCCCTTACTGGATACTACATGGCCTAAAACTATACCTGTTCTACCATAAAATGGCATTTCTCAAAATTTAGCACAAGGTTAGTCTCAATGCATCTTTGCGAGTACTCTAGATAGGTCAATTTGGCTAAACATGAATCAAAAGAAGAACCATAGACAGTAAAGTCATCCATAAATACCTCCATGCACTCCTCTAAGAAATCAGAAAATATGCTCACCATGCACCGCTGGAAGGTACCAGGGGCATTGCAGAGGCCGAAGGGCATCCGTCTGTAAGCAAAGGTGCCGAAGGGACAAGTAAATGTGGTCTTCTCCTGATCCTCCTTGCAATGTGGATTTGGAAGTATCCGGTGTAGCCATCTAAAAAGCAAGAATGGGACTTACCACCAACCGTTCCAAAGATCTCGATCAATGAACGGAAGGGGTAATGATCTTTCCGAGTGGCTTGGTTGAGACGCTCCTGTAGTCAATGCAGACTCTCCACTATTGCACTCGGGTTGGAATGAGCTCATTCTTACGGTTGGCCACAACAATACCCCGGATTTCTTTGGAACTACTTGCACCGGCTCACCCACTTGCTGTCAGAGATGGGATAGATAATGCCAGCCTGCAGTAGCTTGGTCACTTCTTTTTTCACCACATCTAGAATGAGAGGATTCAGTCTCCTCTGGGGTTGTCTCACTGGTTTAGTTTCCTCCTCAAGTAATATCATGTGCATGCATGTGGAGGGGTTAATACCAGGAATGTCTGCAAGTGTCCAACCAATTGCCCTTTTGTGTTGCTTCCAGACTTCCAATAATCTGGTTTCTTGCTCGAGTTGGAGGTGTTTGGCCATTATCACCGGAGCTTCTCATCTTCTTCCAAGAATGCATACTTCAAATGCTCGGGCAAGGGCTTAAGTTCAATGGAGGGTGGTTCTGACTGACAAGCACTAGTTTTGGAACCGAAACTAAATGCTAAATTCTCAAGCTTGCACTGCACTGCAAGTCGTGCACAATCTTGCAAAACAACATCGTCATATCCTATGGAATCAAAAGAATCACACTTAGCAAAGAAGATGAATGACAACATCATTAATAACAAAGATCATTGCCATTAATAATGTAATCATCAATGTGAGAATTAACAACAAAGACATGACAAGTATGTAGAAATCTCAAAGACAGTGTACACATTGCATTGGGTTTACAACCAAAAGTCCGGCGAGCAGAACAAGTATCACAAGCTATGCTATCGGTGTATCCTACAATTTCGGAAACTCGCCAACATATCAAGATGCATATTATCAACCAAGAAATCAATGACATCAAAATGAAAAGCAGAATGATCCTCTAAAGGGTATTTCATGGCATCAAAAATGTTAAATCGAATGATATCATCACCAAATTCCATGGAAAGGGTACAAAGATGCACATCAATCTTAGTTTTAGCAAGTTTTCAAAAATGGCCTACCTAAGATCAATGGGGGTAGGGAAGAGGCGATTCATCTTCCATATACAACACATAAAAATCATTGGGAATATTAAATTATGTACCGAACGTAACGTCCTCCAACACTCCTGCGCAGTTGTGCGGTGCTCGGTTTGCTAAGCTGAATGACAATGCCGGTGGGCTTTAGCTCTCCCATATGCAAGGAAGTGTAAACTGACTTTGGCATTACATTGATGGAGGCTCCCAAGTCTAGCAAGGCATGAGTGAACTGTTGGTGCCCTATGGTGCAAGGGATGGTAAAAGTGCCTGGATCCTTGCATTTGGGAGGCCGGTTGGGCTGAATCAAAGCAGAGACATTTCTCCCCATACTCACTTTTTCAGTGCCCTTTAGCTTCCTCTTATGGGTGCACATCTCTTTCAAGAACTTGGCATACTTGGGGATTTGTTTAATTGCCTCCAAGAGAGGTATATTCACCTCAACCTTACGAAAAGTCTCCATAATTTCCTTATCCAAGTCGGTTTCAACCATATGCCTCACTGTATCATTCGGTTGGGAAAAGGAAGAGGAATGTTGGAAGTCGACTTTTTGGATGTTCACTTTTCTCATTGTACTAAATTTTCTCGTCAGCAATCGCTGATTTGATCCGATTTTCTGCTTGGTCATTGTAGGATCATTTCTTCTTGAATGCCTTTCTGACATCTGAATTAAGCTGAGAACTTGAAGTTGCTTTGTAGAATCTTGTTTCTTCCGGGCCAAGGGTAGAATGCGGAAGTATCTGCTGCCTTGGTCCATTGATTTGCTTACCATCGCGTAAAGCTATAGCACTAACATTGCCTCTAGGGTTTGGAGTGGTTTGAGAGGGTAATTGGCCGTAACCCCGTGACTTTAATTCATGAATTGATGTGGCAAGTTGACCAATTTGAGTCTCCAAGTTCGAATGGTGGTTTCGAGTTCTCTGTTCAAACTGGATGTTATTGGTGGCCAAGCTGTTTCACCAAATCCTCCAATGAGGGCTCGATTTTGTGGCTACAGGACCTTGCTTTGGAATGGTGGTCTACTTGGTCCAAAGCATGTGGTCGAAATCGATTTGTCCTTGCTTGCCGCTAGAATGGTGGTCTATCTTGGTTTGGTGGGCTGTGATTTGATGCATTCCCATATCTCGATTGGGATGGTCCCTCCACCAGGGTTGTAAGTGTTGGAGAATGGATCATATTTACATTGTTGTTCTTCGATGGAATTGTGGCTTCCCAGAAATATACCATGCGACACGCATTGGTCTTGAAACTTCGAGAATCATCTTGCAATGTGGGGCATGAATCAGTAGGATGAGAGGAACTATAACATATGCTACAAACTCTTGCGGGGTTTGCACACGTGGTTCGTGTTGTCCTATTGCCATTTGTCTAACCAAAGAAGTGAGCTCATCCAATCTATGTTCCACCCTTTGTTGATCGGCATGTGAAGAGGTATTAACTTCATTGACTATTACAGTTGCAAAGACTCCATTCGAGTACCAAATTCCGAGAATTTCTTTGCCATGTTTGCAATTAAGTTTACGGCGGTACTGAGTTTTATCTACCAATGCTCCACCACTTGCAAAGCATCAATCATACTCCTTTCCATTGGCATCAATCCTTCATAGAAGTATTGGATCGTGAGTTGATCACTAATTTGATGGTGTGGGCGGCTTGAGCACAATTTCTTGAATCTCTCCCAATACTCATGGAGAGTTTCACCAGCGATTTGCCTTCTTATGCCACAAATATCTTTCCTTATTGCAGATTCTTGATGCAGGAAAGAACTTCTCCGTAAATAATCTTTTCATGTCATTCCAAGAAGTGATGGCGGCAGGTTGTAAGTAATACAACCAATCCTTAGCAAAGCACCATCCAAAGAGAAAGGAAAGGCCCTTAGCTTGATGTGATCTTCACTATTCCATGAGGTTTCATGGTGGAGCAGACAACATGGAACTCCTTCAAATGCTTATGTGGATCTTCACCGCAAGACCATGAAACTTGGGCAAGAAGTGTATCAATCGATTTCAACTCAAAATCAACATTAAGTTCGAGGATATTGAATGCACAAAGGTTGATAATTCACATCAGTGCGACCAATTCCTTAAGGGTCCTATTGTTATAGTCGGCCATAGTAAAATCAACGGACTTCGAGATCGCATACACGAAGTACTAATGACGGACTCAACAGATTAAAAGAGTCAACAAGATTAGGTGCAATGTCAAGTTCAAGCCCAATTCCGAAGTAATTCTATTAGCTCTATGAATGCTACTACCGAGTCCTATGAATTCTATGAAGTGTATGAAATGTTCTATCAATTTCAGGATCAAATGAATGCAAGGTACCAGGATCAGATCTAGTCATACAGCATGCAGTTCATAAGAAGGTATTAGAAAAGCAATAACAACTAAAACACTAAAAATTCCAAAAAACAAATACTCCAAAAAATTAAACAAAAATAAAAACAGTATCAAATGAATTTTAAAAATTATGGAACCACCACAGGATAAAATCTACACAAAAATGCTATCCAACAAAATAATAAAAAATCTTAAAAAATTGAAAAAGTGGTCTAAACGATGGAATTTGGCAAAAATAAGGGTGACCTCACTGTGTACAGTGAGCCTTTCTTAGAATAATATTTTCCATTTGTGTACCAAAATTCAGATCAATCTGAGATGCCCGAACCAAAATTCTTGACACAACGCCCTTTATCCAAATTCTGCCGAATCCCACTTGAAAAAGCTTCAAAAACAAAACAAACACATTTGTTAGAGTTAGATGGGATCTTGAAATGATCAAATAGTTGCCTTGGATCCCCGGCAACGGCGCCAAATTTGACAAGAGGATGTCGAGACCTATCAAATAAAATAACCGGTTCACAAACTAATTTGTAGTATAGAGAATGAACCGAATCGTCTCTCAAGGATCCAAAAACAAAGATTTAATTAGATCAAGATAATTAGAAAAGGGGGGGTTTTGTTGTTGATTAACAAGATTAATAAAAGTAGGAGATTCAAAGTTGTAAACAAATATAAAGAAACAACCAATCCAAGGAAATTTACCGATCTTGAGTTTAACTCATCATTGATCACAAGGAATTCACTTAATTGCTAACCAAGTTCTTGGCCTTAGATCACATCAAGAAGCCTTAACATGATCCAAGAATTCTTTACTAGATAAGCATCTAGGATTTGATTAACCAAGGTTAGATAAAGTAAGCACCATCCAACATAGATTAACTTAAGATCTAGAATTTAACCAAGCTAAACAATCTATCAAAAAGCTTTAATACATTGTTTAATCTTTATGATCCTCTTTGAATACATGATAATAAAGCTATTACCACATCAACATCTAAATCAAATTAAGCAATTTAATCTAGATAAAAATCAAAAGAGGAAGAAGAGAAACTTGAATAACAATTAAGCAATATGAACAAGTAAACCAAGATCTCCAAATTAAACAACAAGATGGCTAATCCCTTGGATTGATTATGAGAGCCTAGCCTTCCATGGATGGGAAGGAAGAACTCAGAATTTAAAGAACAAAAACGAAATTGCAAAGAGAATGGAGAAGAAGAGAAAGAAAACTCTCACAAATACTTAAACTTTCTTGAAACTTACTTCTAAATTGAATGCCTCTAATACAAAGAGGTTGGGTCTATTTATACTAATCCTAGAAGCCAATTTGTACATGTACATAATCTGAATACAAGCTATAAGAATCTGAAATTTGTCAAAAATGGAAGCTTGATGCATGGTTGGTGGGTTGGTGCATGGTAGGTGGGTTGGTGTATGGTTGGTGGCTTTTAGTCAACAACTCTTATCCGACTTCTGGCTTCAAATTCATCACCTAGACGGTGCATTTTGGCTTGGATGTCTCTCATCAAAGTTGTAGCCAGTTGTCTCCTTGAAAATCTCCAATTTGAATCATGTCATTTGGACTTTTAGAACTCCAGAAATGCCAAAAACACTTCACCTACCTCAAGTTAGGTTGGAAGAACGTGTTTCCAAATTCAGACCAACTTGTAGCTTCTGAAGCATGCCTAAAACGACATCTATTGACAAAATGGTCTTCATTGAAGTTGGAGATATGGGTCTTATCTTTCAAGTGACCAAGTTTCAGCCCAAGAGGAGGCCTATAACCCACTATATAGTCCAATATGTGCATACTGCCCAGATGGTTCCGTGACAGCAAACCCACTCTGCATTGCAGGGATATTTTGGACCCTTAGCATTCCGATACAGCTCTTGAGTTCTTCATGAAACTTGTAGAGCATTGTCTTAGCTTTCCAAAGACACCAAGATCACCTCAATTGGATCACCGAGTCCCAAGTTATGACCTAACCAAGGAAGAAAGGTCAAAATGCATCAAAATCCGAAAATTATTCAATATTTGCATTAAAGCCCAATGAAGCCCAACAACATTAAACTCATCTAAAGTACTAATATTGGGCACAATAAACATCTAATAATGCCTAATACAAAGCTAACATAAGTGTCTCAAATTGATTGATCAGTGACTCTCTAGGATCAGATTGAAAACGTGCACAAAGACACACACTAAACATTATATCAGGTCTGGACGCAGTGAGATATAAGAGTGATCCGATCATACCTCTGTATACCTTTTCGTCCACCTTTTTATCCTTATCGTCCAATCTTAGTGTGGATGATGGATGCATTGGTGTGCTCATTGTTTTGCAATCGTCCAATTTGAATTTCTTCAGAAGTTCATTTGTATATTTGGTCTGATGAATGTAGATTTCGTCCAATGTTTGCTTCACTTGCAAACCCAGAAAGAATTTTAATTCTCCCATTAAGCTCATTTCGAATTCCTACGCATCGATTGGAAAAATCCTTGCAAAGAGATTCATCAGTAGCTCCAAAGATAATATCATCAACATAAATTTGAACTAAAATGAATTTCGAGTTTTTGTCTTTTCGAAAAAGAGTAGTGTCAACTTTTCCTCTAGAAAAACCGTTTTCTATTAAAAGGTGCTTAACCTTTCATACCAGGCTCGAGGAGCTTGTTTTAAACCGTCAGGGCCTTTTTTAATTTGAAAACATGCTCGGGAAATTTTCATCCTCGAAACCAGGTGGTTGTTTAACGAAAACTTCTTCATTGATTATACCATTTAGAAATGCACTTTTTACGTCCATTTGATATAGTCTCATGCTATGATGAGCAGCAAATGAAAGTAAAATGCGTATGGCTTCTAGTCTAGCTACAGGAGCAAAAGTTTGATGAAATCAATACCTTCTTGTTGTGAGTAACCTTGGGCTACCAACCTTGCTTTGTTTCTCACAACCTTACCATCTTCGTCCGATTTGTTTTTGAATATCCATTTTGTGCCGATGATGGACTTGTCTTTAGGCTTTTGAACCGGCGTCCAAACATCATTTCTTTTAAATTGATTTAGCTCTTCTTGCATGGCTAAGATCCATCCTTCGTCCTTGAGCTTCTTCTATTTTTCTTGGTTCCATTTCGTAGATGAAGGCTACATTTGAGTATTCTCTGAAGGTAGATCTTGTACGTACTTTATCATCACGGATTACCAATGATTTGGTGTTACGGATGATAAGTTTTGAAATGCGACATCTTTGACCATCAGCTTGTTTCTTCTTTTCTTTCATCGTCCAATGCTTCTTTGTTTTGGGTTCTTGATTCTTCTCCTTTGTCTTTTAAGTTTAACTACGCAAAGGACTCATCTAGCTCTGACAAGTCATTGTCAGGATTTTTGTCATTGAATTTAACATGAACAGATTCTTCAACAGTTAGAGAGCGAGAGTTATATACTCTATATGCTTTAGATGTTTCTGAGTATCCTAAGAAGATACCAGAGTCAACTTTAGCATCAAACTTTCCTAAAGAATCCTTAGTATTCAAAATAAAACATTGATAGCCAAAAGAATGAAAGTAAGAGATGTTGGGTTTTCGTCCTTTCCACAATTCATACGGAGTCTTGTTTAAAATAGGTCTAATATATATTCTGTTTTGAATATAACACGCAATGTTAACAGCTTCAGCCCAGAAGTGTTTGGAGATTGAGTTGTCATTGAGCATTGTTCTAGCCATCTCTTGAAGAGATCTATTTTTTCTTTCTACCACACCATTTTGTTGTGGTGTTCTTGGGGCAGAGAAGTTGTGATGAATACCGTTTTCTTCACATAACAATTGGAAGCTCTCATTCTCAAATTCTCCTCCATGATCACTTCGGATTGAGTTGATACACATTCCTTTTTCATTTTGAATTCTTTTACAGAAAATAGAAAAGACTTTGAAAGACTCATCCTTGTGAGCTAGAAACATAACCCATGTCCATCTAGTATAGTCATCTACTATGACCAATCCATATTTCTTTCCATTTAGTGAAGAAGTTCTTGTAGGACCAAATAAATCAAGATGTAACAATTCTAGTGGCCTAGAGGTGGAAACGATGTTTTTGGACTCAAAAGCATTTTTGATTTGTTTCCCCTTTTGACAAGCTTCACAAAGAACATCTGATTTGTACACAAGCTTTGGTAGTCCTCTTACGAGGTTATGCTTATTTAGTTTAGAGATTAATCTCAAACTTGCATGACCAAGCTTCTTGTGCCATATCCACTGTTCTCCTTTTATGGAAACTAGACATGATACATTTTGATCTGAAAGATCTTCCAAGTCAATTTTATAAAGATTGTTTTGCCTTTTAGCAATGAAGAGTTTGGATCCGTCAAAGTTTTTAACTATACATTCTCCTTGATTGAATGAAACATTAGATCCACTATCACATAATTGACTAATGCTAAGCAGATTATGTTTCAATCCTTCAACTAGAAGAACATTATCGATAGAGGGAAAAGGATGCTTACCAATCTTACCTATTCCAACTATTTTACCTTTACGGTTTCCTCCAAACGTGACGGAGCCTCCTTTATTAGTTTTGATGTCTTGGAACATAGACCTTTCTCCGTCATGTGCCGTGAGCAACCAACGTCCAGGTACCATGACAGGTGTCTTTTTCTTGTTGCTAAGCACATCTGCAAGAGGAATTATCATATCCTTAGGTACCCATATCTTTTTGGGTCCTTTTTGGTTAGCTCTTGGAGATCCATAATATTTTGACCTTTTATTAAAAAAATCTATTGAGGAAGAGTAAACGTTCTTTTTACAAACATTCTTAATGAATTTAGGTTGAGTAGTAATTTTTTGAAAAAACTGTTTATCAGTATCTTGATATCCCAATCCCGATTTGTCACGAGGGTCTCTGGAATATTTGAGTAAAATGTTTAGGTTGTTGGTGCTTTTTACAAATTTACTGAGGTCCTCCGTTAACTCTTTTACCTCATTATGAAGTTTATCAACTTCATCTGAAGTGTTGGACTCAGAAGATGTTTTTAAAAGAGCATTTTCAGTTTTTAATTTTTCACAATAAATTTCAAGTTCTTGTTTTTCTGAAAACATTTTTCCATATTCTCTAGTTAATTTTGAAAACTTTCTTTTCAAGGATTTATATTCAACCGCTAAAATAGATGAATTATTTAACAACTCATCAAATGCATTCTGAAGATCAAGATCACAGTTAGTTACCTCATCTTCTTCTTCTTCTGACACGGTGTTAGCCATGAGACATAGATTTGCTTCTTCTTCTGCTTCTTCTTCATCATCAGTAGTTGAAAGATCAAGATCTTCCCAGGTGGCCATTAATCCTCTTTTCTTCTTTGGAAAGAATCTCCTTTTCTCTTTCTCCTTGTTTAGTGAAGGACATTCCGCTTTAATGTGTCCGGGCTTCTTGCATTCGTAGCATATGATTGGACTCTTGTCTTTTGTTTCTGTTTTGTCCTTTGGTGACCTTCGTCCAAAGTGCTTTCTCCGCATACCTCCTTTCTTTTTCCACATTGCTTGTATCTTTCTAGAGATGAAAGATAACTCGTCATTATCAGATATATTATCTTCAGATGACTCGGCCTCGTCTGAAGATTTTTCAGCTTTAAGTGCTTTGGACGTACTGCCTTTGTGAGCTTTAAGGGCAATTGATTTCCCTTTTCTTGAGCTTTCCTCTTCTTGAAGTTCCAGCTCATGAACTTTAAGAGAACCCAATAGTTCCTCCATGGTAAGAGAAGCTAGATTCTTTGCTTCCTGTATGGCAGTAACCTTAGGTCTCCAGCATGCGGAAAGACTTCTTAGGATTTTTCGATATGATCTTGATTATCATAGTTCTTTCCCGGAGATCTCAAGCTATTGATTATTGTTTGGAATCGTCCAAACATTTGATCAATGTTTTCATGCTCTCCCATTTTGAAGAGCTCATACTGGTGAACCAGCCTGCTTATCTTTGATTCTTGGACTTGAGATGAGCCTTCATGTGCTAATGCCAGAATATCCCATATCTCTTTAGCTGTTTCACACTATGGACTTTGTCGTGCTACGATCCGGTGATGGCACACATAAGATAATGTTTGGCTTTTGAGTTAAGGCGATGTGCGGTTCGTTGTCCTTAGTCCATTGTGGTCGAGGGAGATCCTGTCATACTGCGTTGGTGGGTGTTTGATATCCATTTTGAACTAGGTCCCAAATGTCCATATTTTGGGCATCAAAAAGGCAATCATTCTCTTCTTCCGAATCATAGTCGTTTCCATTGAATAGAGGTGGTCTGTTCACCGCTTGTCCTTCGTTCTCCATTAAAGGGTGTACTGGATCTTTTTCCTCTGCACTGTTAGATGCTCAACCCAAGAGGCTGAGCTCTGATACCAATTGAAATAACCAAGTGAAACACAAGAAGGGGGGTTCAATTGTGTTTCTTAACCCTTTTTTTTATTTATAAAGGATTTTCCTTTTCAAAAGAAAATAGAACACAGCGAAGGAGACAGTTTAACAAGCAAAGAGCTTAGGACCAACATCACTTGGTCCTATTGGACTCTAAGGGTTTCGAAAAGACTTTTAATAAAATGGTTAACACGTTCTAAAACCAAATAAAAAGATCTTTGTTAATAAACACAATGGTAAACCCCAGAGGTTAGTGAATATAATAAAGCACACTAGAAGAGAGGAGAAGCTTACACACGAGATTTATCCTGGTTCACTCTTATCAACCAAGAGCTACGTCCAGTCCCTTCAACCAGAAGGATTTTCCAACTAATCTTTTTCACGATTACAAGTATTATGCACCTCTTCAGGTAACAAGTATTTTCAACCTCTTCGAGTTCTATCTCACAAGTATTCTTTTACACACAGCCTCTTCAAGCTTAAAAGGCTTAAGATGAATAATTGAAAGTAGATGAAAGCTTGAGTTTGAAACTCACTAACAAATGAGAATAGACAATAGAAATCTCAAGGCTTTTTCTTTTTACACGAATATGGAAATAAAGCTTTTAGACTATTGAAGGATGCTTCGACAAAAGATCTCTAGTTCTTCAAGTCTTGCTTCTTCTCTTTATAAGTAAGAACAAATTTGAGCAGACTTCATGGGCTAGATCGTCCAACGGAAATATTTATTACCGATTCGAGTAGCATTAAATGCATCTCTTGGAAAAGTCTTGAACTTCTTCGACGGTGACTTTTATTCTACGAGATTTCCAATCAATGAAAACAAAAGTCCCGATTTGTCTAAGATTGCAGACGGTTTCTTATTTGCGGATCTTTGTAGTTGTTAGACAATGTCGGCAAAAGTGGCTTAGTTGACTTCTTACGTCAGGAAGAGTCGGACTTCTTTTCTAGCATTTAATGAGGAACAGTTCTTCATTTTTGAAAATTCACTTGGACGCGAACTTGAGCTTGAACTTTGAAAGAGTGAGTTGAGTCCGAGCTTTGGCAGACAGATAAAATTGGACGAACTAATAAAAAGTAACAGTATATGCATACGAGTATTGGACGCACCAATAGTAAAAGTATATAATACATTTATTGGACCCATAAAGAGTTATAGCATATTGGACGCACGAAGAGTTATCTTTAAGCAGAGAGCAGAATGGACGCACAACAAGTAGCGATTTGTTAAAACTATTGTCGAAACACTTACTTGTTCAAACTAAATAAATATTTTTGTTATCCTCAAAACTTAACAGGGAAAGCTTATAGCTTTTAAGAATTTAGAACTTAAACCTTTTTATAAGAAATTGGTTTCAACAGGCTGTTGTAGGATCATTTGCTGTTGAATCTGCTACATCATCTGAATTAGCTGCAGAACTTGAAGTTGCTGTAGAATCTTGTTTCTCTGGGTCAAGGGTAGAATCTGGAATTATCTGCTGCACTGGTCCATTAATTTGCTTACCACTGCGCAAAGCTATAGCACTAACATTGCCTCTAGGGTTTGGAGTGGTTTGAGATGGTAATTGGCCAGAACCCTGTGACTTTAATTCATGAATTGATGTGGCAAGTTGACCAATTTGAGTCTCCAAGTTCTAAATGGTGGTTTCAGTTCTCTGTTGAAACTATATGTTATTGGTGGCTAACTGTTTCACCAAATCCTCCAATGAGGGCTCAGATTTTGCGGCTACAGGTCCTTGCTGCTGGAATGGTGGTCTACTTGGTTCAGCATGTGGCTGAAACTGATTTGTCCTTGCTTGCTGCTGGAATGGTGGTCTATATTGGCTTGGTGGCTACTGATTTGATGCATTCCCATATCTCAGATTAGGATGGTCCCTCCAGCCAGGGTTGTAAGTGTTGGAGAATGGATCATATTTCTGTTGTTGCTGCTGATGGAACTGTTGCTTCCTAGGAAATATACCAGCGGCAGCCACAGATTGGTCTTGAAACTCAGAATCATCTTGCAATGTGGGGCACGAATCTGTGGGATGGGATAAGCTAGAGCATATACTACAAACTCTTGTAGGAGTCTGCACAGGTGGTTCGTGTTGTCCCATTGCCATTTGTCTGACCAAAGAAGTGATCTCATCCAATCTATGTTCCACCCTTTGTTGACCAGCATATGAAGAGGTATTAACTTCATTGACCACTCTGGTTGCAGCACCTATTCGAGTACCAAATTGCTGAGAATTTGCTGCCATGTTTGCAATTAAGTTTCTAGCAGCAGCTGGAGTTTTATCTACCGATGCTCCACCACTTGCAGCATCAATCATACTCCTTTCCATTGGCATCAACCCTTCATAGAAGTATTGAATTAGCAGTTGATCACTAATTTGATGATGTGGGCAGCTGGAGCACAATTTCTTGAATCTCTCCCAATACTCATGGAGAGTTTCACCACCAATTTGCCTTATGCCACAAATATCTTTCCTTATTGCAGCAGTTCTTGATGCAGGAAAGAACTTCTCCAAAAACAGTCTTTTCATGTCATTCCAAGAAGTGATGGCAGCAGGTTGTAAGTAATACAACCAATCCTTAGCAGCACCATCCAAGGAGAAAGGAAAGGCCCTTAGCTTGATGTGATCTTTAGCTATTCCATGAGGTTTCATGGTGGAGCAGACAACATGGAACTCCTTCAAATGTTTATGTGGATCTTCACCTGCAAGACCATGAAACTTGGGCAGCAAGTGTATCAATCCAGATTTCAACTCAAAATCAACATTAAGTTCAGGATATTGAATGCATAAAGGTTGATAATTCACATCAGGTGCAGCCAATTCCTTAAAGGTCCTATTGTTATAGTCAGCCATAGTAAAATCAGCAGACTCGGTATCAGACACTGAAGTACTAACAGAAGTAGACTCAACAGGATTAAAAGTCAACAAGATTAGGTGCAATGTCAAGTTCAAGTCCAATTCCAGAAGTAATTCTATTAGCTCTATGAATGCTACTACCAGTCCTATGAATTCTATGAAGTGTATGAAATGTTCTATCAATTTCAGGATCAAATGAATGCAAGGCACCAGGATCAGACCTAGTCATATAGCATGCAGTTCATAAAAATGTATAGAAAAGTAATAACAACTAAAACACTAAAAATTCATAAAATAAATACTCCAAAAATTAAACAAAAATAAAAAAACAGTATCAAACGAATTTTAAAAATTATGGAACAACTACAGGGTAAAATCTACACAAAAATTCTATCCAACAGAATAATAAAAAATCTTAAAAAATTGAAAAAGTGGTCTAAACGATGGATTTTGGCTAAAATAAGGGTGATCTCACTATAAATAGTGAGCCTTTCTCAAAATCACGTTTTCTATTAGGGTACCAAAATTCAAGTCAATCAGAGATACATTACCAAACCGAAATTCTTGACACGATACCCTTTACCCAATTTCAGCCGAATTCCACTTGAAAAAGCTTCAAAAACAAAACAAACACAATTGTTAGAGTCAAATGGGGTCTTGAAATGATCAAATAGTTGCCTTTGGATCCCCAGCAACGGCGCCAAATTTGACAAGAGGTTTTCGAGACCTATCAAATAAAATAACCGGTTCACAAACTAATTTGTAGTATAGAGGATTAACCGAATCGTCTCTCAAGGATCCAAAAACAAAGATTTAATTAGATCAAGATAATTAGAAAAGGGGGGTTTTGTTGTTGATTAACAAGATTAATAAAAGTAGGAGATTTAAAGTTGTAAACAAATCTAAAGAAACAACCAATCCAAGGAAATTTACCGATCTTGAGTTTAACTCATCATTGATCACAAGGAATTCACTTAATTGCTAACCATGTTCTTGGCCTTACATCACATCATGAAGCCATAACATGGTCCAAGAATTCTCTACTAGATAAGCATCTAGGATTTGATTAACCAAGGTTAGATAAAGTAAGCACCATCCAACATAGATTAACTTAAGATCTAGAATTTAACCAAGCTAAACAATCTATCAAAAAGCTTTAATATATTGTTTAATCTTTGTGATCCTCTTTGAATACATGATAATAAAGCTATTACCACATCAACATCTAAATCAAATTAAGCAATTTAATCTAGATAAAAATCAAAAGAGGAAGAAGAGAAACTTGAATAACAATTAAGCAATATGAACAAGCAAAACAAGATCTCCAAATTAAACAACAAGATGGCTAATCCCTTGGATTGATTATGAGAGCCTAGCCTTCCATGGATGGGAAGAAAGAACTCAGAAATTAAAGAACAAAAACGAAATTGTAAAGAGAATGGAGAAGAAGGGAAAGAAAACTCTCACAAATACTTAAACTTTCTTGAAACTTACTTCCAAATTGAATCAATGATAATACAAAGAGATTGGCTCTATTTATACTAATCCTAGAAGCCAATTTGTACATGTACATAATCTGAATACAAGCTATAAAAACAAGGAAATTGTCAAATATGGAAGCTTGATGCATGGTAGGTGGGTTGGTGCATGGTAGGTGGGTTGGTGTATGGTTGGTGGCTTTTAGTCAACAACTCTTATCCGACTTCTGGCTTCAAATTCATCACCTAGACGGTACATTTTGGCTTGGATGTCTTCATGAAAGTTGTAGCCAGTTGTCTCCTTGAAAATCTCCAATTTGAATCATGCCATTTGGACTTTTAGAACTCCAGAAATGCCAAAAACACTGCACCTACCTCAAGTTAGGTTGGAAGAACGTGTTTCCAAATTCAGACCAACTTGTAGCTTCAGAAGCATGCCTAAAACGACATCTATTGACAAAATGATCTTCAGTGAAGTTGGAGATAAGGGTCTTATCTTTCAAATGACCAAGTTTCAGCCCAAGAGGAGGCCTATAACCCACTATATAGTCCAATATGTGCATACTGCCCAGATGGTTCTGTGACAGCAAACTCACTCTGCATTGCAAGGCTATTTTGGGCCCTTAGAAGTCCGATCCAGTTCTTGAGTTCTTCATGAAACTTGTAGATCCTTGTCTTAGCTTTCCAAAGACACCAAGATCACTTCAAATGGATCACCGAGTCCCATGTTATGACCTAACCAAGGAAGAAAGGTCAAAATGCATCAAAATCCAAAAATTATTCACAATTTGCATTAAAGCCCAATGAAGTACAACAACATTAAACTCATCTAAAATACTAATATTGGGCATAATAAACATCTAATAAAGCCTAATACAAAACTAACATAAGTGTCTCAAATTGATTGATCACATACATACATATATATATATATGTATATATATATATAGATATATGGGTTTTAGATGATCTGGTGCCCATGCATGGTGAATATTGTTTTTATACTACCTCAATCAAATTATTTTGTATTTACTTCTGCCCAATTTTAAAAAGCCTTTTGGTGAAAGTCACAATAGATAAATAATGTAATTACAATCATTTAAATTTTGTATTTCAGAAATTGGTTTAAAAAAAAAAACTAAAGAAGATGAAAAATGAAATTATTTCATAATTCATTGAATGTGCTTTTAGTTAATAGTGTTCAATTTTAAGTATTTCTCAAAGAAATTTAGTTATACTTGAGTTAAGGCTCTTACATGATTATTATATTAATTATCTATTCAAACTTTATAATTAATTACTTTGAATTAAAAAAAATTTAAATTATTCTCAATTATTTTTTTTATTGAAAGTAACCCTATTATATTAATAGGGAGTTTGTTTACTGGGACCATTTGCCAACCCTGCTTCGAATGTTGCTTCTGTTAGATAGTTCACAAATTCATATCTCTTTTTCGGTTTCTTTGTTTTATTTTTACTCTAGCACCAAAAATAATTCATACATTCCAGTGACACCAAGAATATGTGGCCTTGGATGTAAGTTTTCCCTATTGCCGTGCAAGACGGACATGGCTTTCACATAAAATTTCAAATATGGGTAGCACCAAAACAAAGTTCAAACAAGGGTTTTCAATTCAATACTTAAGTGAATGACAAACTAAAACACTTTACTCCGAATATATTGACAATGAACAAAACCTTGAAACATTGGGGTCCATCATGTATTGAATTTTCTCCTCCATTGATTTCTTCCTTTCCCACTTCAAACCTTGTGTAATTAATTCCTTTTCCAGTGTGGGCTCTTGACAATGATCCATGTCCATACATACGTACATACATACATACATACATACATACATATATATAGATATATGTATATATATATATAGATATATGGGTTTTAGATGATCTGGTGCCCATGCATGGTGAATATTGTTTTTATACTACCTCAATCAAATTATTTTGTATTTACTTCTGCCCAATTTTAAAAAGCCTTTTGGTGAAAGTCACAATAGATAAATAATGTAATTACAATCATTTAAATTTTGTATTTCAGAAATTGGTTTAAAAAAAAAAACTAAAGAAGATGAAAAATGAAATTATTTCATAATTCATTGAATGTGCTTTTAGTTAATAGTGTTCAATTTTAAGTATTTCTCAAAGAAATTTAGTTATACTTGAGTTAAGGCTCTTACATGATTATTATATTAATTATCTATTCAAACTTTATAATTAATTACTTTGAATTAAAAAAAATTTAAATTATTCTCAATTATTTCTTTTTTTGAAAGTAACCCTATTATATTAATAGGGAGTTTGTTTACTGGGACCAGCTTGCCAACCCCTTCGAATGTTGCTTCATTAGATAGT